>MU393993.1:0-1200000 GCA_022578575.1 Hypoxylon sp. FL0543
TATATAAATATATAAATATATAAATATAATAAATGCTTAAAATAGTTAAATTATTATTATTATTATTATTATTATTATTATTATTATTATTATTATTATTATTATTAATCTTATACTGATTACCCTTATTGCCTATTCTTAAAAGGCGGGGTGTATAAAGTTGCTGCTTGGTAAATGTTTAGGTAGGAACTATGATCTAGAGAAAACCTATATTGCTTTGATAGTATTTTGTCTTTATTATATAACTATATTATCTATAGCTCTTTATTTATAAAAGCTTACCCTTTTAATAGAAACAAATAAAAAAGAAAAGAAAATTAGTATATTATATTAGTATAGATAGGCCCTTTTTTTTTTATAGGTTTTAAAGCTTATTACCTTTTTTATAGTGTTATGGTAGTTTATTTCTTATTCATTGATATAGCGATAACTATTTTTAGTAATGGTTTTAATATCTTTATTTAATATTAGTTTAAATGTTTATTAATAATATATTTAAAATATATTTTTAGAGTGTTACTTAAGGCCTTTATTATTAATATTTATTTGCTATTGTTATGATTTTTAGTAAATTAATAACTTCTTTTTTATAACCTTTTTAATATTTTTTTATAACTATTTTATAATTTTATTATTATTGCTATAGCTAATATTAAAAATGTTATATCTCCTTAAGAGAAGCTATATTTTGTTAATGTTTTATGTATGGAATGCTTTTAACATACTATTAATAAATATAATATAAAGAATAGGCTTTTAATTAAGTTTTTTTATTATTTTATCTTACCTAGTGTAATTATTTATAAGCTTTATAAAGGCTATAGGATAACCTATTATACTATAAGTAATTTAGTTGTTCCTTGCTATTTTTTTATCTTTATTAATTTAGTTTTTCCTAGGTTGCTTTTAGGATGTATGGTAACTTTTTTGCCTTATTTGCTTTTATTAAGTAAACTATACTTCTTTTTGCTAACATCAATTTTATAGATAATAAGCTATTTTTTGTAGATACTTATTAATTCCTAAAAGAATTAAAAGTAAAAATAGCTAACATAATAAATTGTTTATGTTATAGCTTTAATATAATAAAAAGGTAATATTGTTCCTTCTTTTATCCTTTTTTTGTTATTAAAGCTATGAACTTTATTGTTTATGTTGCTTAGGTATAATAGTAGTAAAATTATTTATAGGTTTATTATTTTTGGGATATTTATTTTAATATAAATGTTTTATTTATTTTTTAGTGGTTTTTTATTAATGTTTTATAAACCCTTAAGAGGCGGTGGTTTTTTAAAGAGGTATAGTATTGTTATCTCTTGTTTAATAATATTAGGTTTAATTACTAGGTAGTTATTAAGGCTGCTTATAAGATAAAGGTAAAGTAAGCTATTATAGCTTATTTAGGCTATTAAGAGAGGACCATTTTTATAGCTAATTTCTCCTTCCTTTTAGGTATTAAGCTATGAATGGGGCTGTATTGTTTTAATATTATTATATTATTTTATTTATAGTTATATTATATTATGTTATACTTATTTAATAGGTGTTTTATTCCTTTTTTTAGGTGGTTATATTTAGGCTTTTTATATTGCCTTATCTTTTCTAGGCTATATAGCTTTTATTTTTTTATTTTTATTTGTTTGATTACTTTAACTATTTTGCTATTATTTTATTACTATTTTAATGATATATTATTTTACTATAGGTTATGCCTTTTTACTATAAGTTAATCCTTATTATTTAAGGGTTCTTTATATAATTTATTTAAGAAGCTATTATAAAAACTTTAACGCTTTTATTAATAGTAAGCTTAGCTTTAATTATATTTTCCTTCGTTTATTAGTTTTTGTATATTCTTTATACATTTGTTATAAAAAGTTATATAATCTTATAAATATTTCAATATTGCTTTGTTATCTTTATGTTAAAATTTTAAATTAACAATTTTATCTTAATTTATCCCTAATATAAATAATAATATTTTTACTTTATTTATTCTTCTTAAATAAGTAAAACCTTTTTTTACTATTTTCTTTATTAATAAGGATAATAATAACTATCTTTTTTTACCCTTAGCTAACCTTTACTATTTTTAAGAGAAGTTTTAGATTAAGGTTGCTTAAACAATAAATAGCTTACTCTTTAATTTTCTTACTACTAAAGGTTTATATTAATCTTCCTTTCATCCTATCACTACTAATATTATAATCTTCTTTACTAACTACTTTTAATAGCTTTAGTATTAAAAAGAATATTTGCTATCCCTTTATTTTAAGGATATATATTTAAATATAAGTATTTTGCTGCCTTTTTATTCCCTCCCCGCTAATAGGTATAAACTAATTTAAGATGGTATTATTTTAAAAAGGCAGTAATATATTATTTATTACCTAAAGATATTAGGTTTAATTACTAGGGATATACTAAGAAATCTTTTTGGGTAAAGATTAATCTCACTATATTTATTAAGTTAAGCTTTTAAAAGGGCTATATCTTTATAGCTAATTATCTTTTCCTTCCTAAGGAAGAATTATAGGTGTTTTAATACCTTCGCGATATCTTTATTATAGTCTAGCTATTATAGTAATATATTTGTTTAATCCTATTTCTTACCACCTATATATTAATGTATTGCTTTTTTTTTATTTTATTTTAATAGCTTTAGGGCTTTAAAAGCCTTAATCTTTTTAAAGCTTTAATAGCTTTAAAGCTATAATAGCCCTAATCTTTTTAAAACTCTAATAGCTTTAAGGCTTTAATATCCTTAAGGCTTTAATCATTTTAGGGGTCTAGTAGCCCTAATCCTACTAAGTCTCCAGTGGCTCTAAGGCTTTAAGCACGGCAGGTCTTTAGCCGCTCCAAGGCTCTAATCACGCCAGGGCTCCAATGGCTCCAGGGCTTAAGCCATGCCACGCCTTCAGGGGCTCTAGGGCTCTAATCGTGCCAGGTCCCCAGGGCTTCAATCCCTCTAGGGCTTTAGTGGCTCCAAGGCTCCAATCCCCCCAAAGCTCCAGTGGCTTCAAGGCTCTAAGGCTTCAACCCCTCCAAGGCTCCAGTAGCTCCAGGGGTCTAAGCATGCCAGGTCTCCAGTGGCTCCAGGGCTCTAAGCACGCCAAGTCTCCAAGGCCCTAATCATGCTAGGTCTCCGGGGGCTCTAGGGCTCTAATCCCCCCAAGGCTCGAGTAGCTCCAGGGCTCTAAGGCTCCAATCCCTCCAAGGCTCCAGTGGCTCCAAGGCTCTAAGGCTCCAATTCCCCCAAGGCTCCAGTGGCTCCAGGGCCCCCGTGGCTCCAGTGGCTCCAGTGGCTCCAGTGGCTCCAGGGCTCTAAGGCTTCAACCCCACCAGGGCTTCAGTGGCTCCAAGGCTTCAAGGCTCTAAGGCTTCAACCCCTCCAGGGCTCCAGTGGCTCCAGGGCTCTAAGCACGCCAGGTCTCCAAGGCCCTGATCATGCTGGGTCTCCGGGAGCTCTAAGGCTTTAGTCACACTAGCTCTTTAGGTGCTCTAAAGCTTTAAGCACGCTAGGTCTATAGTGGCTTTAGGGCTTAGATTAACGCCAGGTCTTGGGGGGCTTTAGAGCTCTATTCACGCCAGGTCTCTAGTGGCTTTAGGGCTTAGATTAACGCCAGGTCTCGGGGGGCTTTAGAGCTCTATTCACGCCAGGTCTCTAGGGGCTCCAGAGCTTTATTCATGCCAGGTCTCTAGTGGCTCTAGGGCTCTATTCACGCCAGGTCTCCGGGGGCTCCAAAGCTCTATTCACGCCAGGTCTTCGGGGGGCTTTAAGGCCCTAATCATGCTAGGTCTCCGGGGGCTCCAAGGCTCTAAGCATGCAAGGTCTCTAGTGGCTTTAGGGCTCTATTCACGCCAGGTTTTTAAAGCCCTAATCATGCTAGGTTTCCGGGGGCTTTAGGGCTTTAGTCACGCCACGCCTTCAGGGGCTCTAGGGCTCTGATCGTGCCAGGTCCCTAGGACTTTAATCCCTCCAGGGCTCCAGTGGCTCCAGGGCCCCCGTGGCTCCAGTGGCTCCAAGGCTCCAAGCCCCCCAAGGCTGCAGTGGCTCCAGTGGCTCCAAGGCTCTAAGGCTCCTATCCCTCCAGGGCTCCAGTAGCTCCAGGGCTCTAAGGCTGAAATCCCTCCAGGGCTTCAGTGGCTCCAAGGCTCCAAGCCCCCCAAGGCGGCAGTGGCTCCAGTGGCTCCAGGGCTCCAATCCCCCCAAGGCTTAAGTAGCTCCAAGGCTCTAAGGCTCCAATCCCTCCAGTGCTTTAATGGCTCCAGGGCTCTAATCCCTCTAGGGCTCCAGTGGCTCCAGGGCTCTAATCCCTCTAGGGCTCCAGTGGCTCCAAAGGTCTAAGCACGCCAGGTCTCCAGTGGCTCCAGGGCTTTATTCATGCCAGGTCTCCGAGGGCTCTAAAGCTCTATTTACGCCAGGTCTTTAGGGGCTCCAGGGCCCTAATCATGCTAGGTCTCCAGGGGCTCTCGGGCTCTATTCATGCCAGGTCTTCAGTGGCTCCAGAGCTCTATTCACGCCAGGTCTCCAGTGGCTCTCGGGCTCTATTCATGCTAGGTCTCCGGGGGCTCCAGGGCCTTAATCATGCTAGGTCTTCGGGGGCTCCAAGGCTCTAAGCATGCAAGGTTTTCAGCGGCTCCAGGTCCTTAGGGCTTTAACTACGCCAGGTCTATATAGGCTCTAAGGCTTTAACCATGCCGGGTCACTAAGGCTCTAATTATGCCAGTCTTTTAACGGCTTTAAGGCTTTATTTATACCGGGCTTCCAGTGGCTCTAAGGCTTTATTTACATTAGGTCTTTAGTAACACTTAGGCTCTAAGCACGCCAAGTTTCCAGGTTAAGGTTAAGGTTAGGGATAGGGTTTAACCCTAAGGTCTTTACTAGCTTTAAGGCTTAAAGCACACCAGGTTTCTAAAGACTTTTAGGCTTTAATCGCACTAAGCCTTTAATGGCTTTAAAGCTTTAACTATACCAGGTCTCTAGTAGCTCTAAAACCCTAAGGCATAAGTTATCTTAGGTATCTAGTGGCTTTAAGGCTTTTATTATACTAGGTTTTTAGTAGCTTTAAGGCCTTAATTATACTAGGTCTTTGAAAGCTCTAAGGCTTTATTTATGTTAGGTCTTTGGGGGCTCTAGGGCTCTAAGCATATAAGGTTTCTAAGGCCCTAATTATGCTAGGTTTTTAAGGGCTCTAGGGCTTTAGTCACGCTAGCTCTCTAGGTGCTCTAGAGCTCTATTCACGCCAGGTCTCTAGGTGCTCTAGGGCTCTAAGCATACCAGGTCTCCGGGGGCTCCAGAGCTCTATTCACGCCAGGTCTCCAGGTGCTCTAGGGCTCTAGGCATACTAGGTCTCCAGTGGCTCTAGGGCTCTATTCATACCAGGTCTCGGGGGGCTCCAGGGCTTTAGTCACGCTTGCTCTCTAGGTGCTTTAAGGCTCTGAGCATGCTAGGTCTCTAGTAGCTTTAAGGCTTAAATTAATGCCAGGTCTCCGGGGGCTCTAGAGCTTTGTTCATGCCAGGTCTTTAAGGGCTCCAGGGCTCTATTCACGCTAGGTCTCTAGGGGCTCCAGGGCCCTAATCATGCTAGGTCTTTAAAGGCTCTAAGGCTTTAAGCATACCAGGTTTTTAGGGGCTCTAAGGCTTTATTTATGCCAGGTCTTCGGGGGCTTTAAGGCCTTAATTATGCTAGGTCTTTAGTAGCTTTAAAGCTTTAAATACGCTAAATCTTCAAAGGCTTTAAGGCTTTATTTACGCTAAATCTCTAATAATTTTAAAGCTTTAAACATGCTAGGTTTTTAATAACTCTAAGGCTTTAATTATGTTAGGTTTTTAGGTGCTTTAAGGCTTTAAGTATGCTAAATCTCTAAAGGCTTTAAGGCTTTAATAATGCTAAGTCTTTAATAGCTTTAAGTCTTTAAGGCTTTAATAATATTAGGTTTTTATATGTTTTAAGTGTTTAATAACGCTAGGTTTTTAAGGGTTTAAAGGCTTTAAGCATATTAAGATTTTATATCCTTTAAGGCTTTAATTATATTAAGTTTTTAAGGCTTATAAAGCTTTAATTTTACCAGGTTTTCGGTAGTTTTAAGGCTTTAATTATGCCTTAAAGAGCTTTTTAAAACATATATTTTAGTTTATTTTCTCGCTTTAAATTAGTTAAAATATTAAAGTTTAAATTTAATATTTTATCTTAAATTTTATAGCTATGGCTTTATATTTAATATTTTTAACTTAAAAAGCATTAATATTAAAAAATATAATACTACCCTTAAATAAGTTTGAAGAAAAATAAAAAGTATATTATTTAAATGAGAAGATTTGCTTTTATTTACTTTATAGATTTTATAACGTGTATTTAAAAAATAAGTATAACCTTAATGCAAATTTTAAACTAGAATAATATTACTAATATTTACCTTTTGGAAAATCGGAAACTATTATTATTTTTATCTTATTAAGCTTTTTCAAATGCATATTTTTGTATATTTATATTATATAAACTAGCTGAGATATTAAAATCTAGGGTTAGGGTTAAACCTTGAGCCTTGTAACCTTGGCCCCATATCTGGTAACCTTAACCTGAAAAGCATTAATATTTAAAGAATTTAAAACCACTTCTTAGAAAATTTGTAAAAATATAGAAAGCATATTATTTAAATTAAAAAAATTTCCTCTATTTACCTTATAAAGTTTATAACGTGTATTTAAAAAATAAGCTTAACACTAATGCAAATTTTAAACCTGAATAATTTTATTAATATTTGCTTTTTGAAAAATCGGAAACTATTATTAGTTTTATCTTATTGAGCTCTTTCGAATGCATATTTTTGTATATTTATATTATATAAATTAGCTAAGATATTAAAATCTAGGGTTAGGGTTAAACCTTAAGGCATGTTATTATGGCCTTATATCTAATAACCTTAACCTAAAAAGCATTAATATTTAAAAATTCAAAACCACCTCTTAAAAAGTTTATAAAAGTATAAAAAATATATCATTTTAATTAAAAAAATCTCCTTTATTTATTCCATAAATATCATTATATATATCTAAAGTATAAGCCTTATTTTATAGTAAACTTATAACTTAAATAACTTTACTAATAAGTATCCTAGAAAATAGTTAAAAATATTATTATATTTGCTTTAAAAAGTTTTTTTAAACGTATATTTTTGCATGTTTATATTACGTAAACTGGCTGAGATATTAAACTCTAGGGTTAGGGTTGAACCTTGAGCCCTGTAACCTTGGCCCCATATCTGGTAACCTTAACCTGAAAAGCATTAATATTTAAAAAATTCAAAACTACCTTTTAGAAAATTTATAAAAGTATAAAAAATATATCACTTTAATCAGAAAAATCTCCTTTATTTACTCCATAAATATCATAATATATATCCAAAGTATAAGCCTTATTTTATAGCAAATTCCTAACCTAAATAACTTTACTAATAAGCATCCTAGAAAATAGTTAAAAATATCATTATGTTTGCCTTAAAAAGCCCTTTAAAATACATATTTTATTTTATTAATATCTCTTATAATAGTAAAAATATTAAAGCTTAAAGTTAACGTTTAATCTTAAGCCTTTTAGCTATAGCCCCATATTTAATAACCCTAACCTAAAAAGCATTAATATTTAAAAATTTAAAACTACCTTTTAGAAAATTTATAAAAATAAAATAAATATATTATTTTGATTAGAAAAATCACCTCTATTTGCCCTATAAATTTTATAACATGCATCCAAGAAATAAGCTTAACCCTAATGCAAAGTTTGGACCTAGATAACTTAGCTTCTCAACGTCCTAGAAAGAATCAAAAAATAATACTATATTCGTCTCGACAGGCTCTTTCAAACGCATATTTTTGCATGTTTATACCACATAAACTAGCCAAGATATCAAACTCCAGGGTTAGGGTTAAACCCTAAGCCCTATAACCTTAGCCCCATATCCGGTAACCCTGACCTAAAAAGCTTTAATATTCAAAAATCCAAAACCACCTCTTAGAAAAATCATAAAAATAAAAAAAGTATATTATTTTAATCAGAAAAATCTCCTCTATTTGCTATATAAATTTCGTAACATGCATCCAAGGAATAAGCTTAACCCTAACACAGACTTTAGACCCGAATAATTTTACTTATAAACATCCTATAAAAAATCGGAAAGTATCACTATAATTGTCTCATCAAGCTCTCTTGAATGCATATTTTTGCATGTTTATACAACCTGTATTCGTCGAGATAGTTTTTGGTCATCCAGATCTAGTCATCTAGATACCCCTACAAAAAGGATCACGGACCAGGTGCACATGCCACCTTACCAAAAATCATGGTCATCCAGATATCTGGATAACTAAGTATACTGGATAGGAAAGTTATTATTTATATTAAATCTTAAAAACTTTTAATTAAATATATTATCCTTAAATAAATATATTAAAAAAAAACTAGCAGAATATAAAATAATAAAATAAGCTTATTACCATTTAGTATTTATAGGTTTAATAAATTTAAATTTAGTTTATATATTAAAGAAAAATAATTATAATCTTAAAATAAAAGCTACTAATTTAATAGCATAAGTATTAATAATTAACTTTAGATTTAAAGATAAATTTAATAAAGTTAATTTGTTTAATTATTTATAAGCTAAGGATATTATTAATTAAAATAATTTTTATTAAATTAAGAGCATTTATAAGTAGGAGCTTAAGCAAGAGAATATAGTATTTATTAATGTTATAAAATATCAAAAGAATAATTTAAAAAAACTTATTAATTAAAGTACTTTTAATAATAATATTAAAAAGGTTTTTTACCTTAATTTATAAAGTAATGCCTTTAAAAATATCCCTAAAGATATCCTTAAAGTTATTTTTATATTAAAGTTTATAAAGGTTAAAAGTTTATATAGCCCTAAAGCTAAATTATTTTAGGTAAGAAAGATTAAAAATAATAGTAATAAGAAGTTTAATATTACCTGGGATAAATTAATTAGATATATACTTAGTTTTTTTATATATATTTTTAAGTTTATATTAAACTAGGATAAAAGATTAGTACCTATAAAGTATATTAAAGTATTTATTTAAGATATTATATAAAATATTAAAAAGGCTAAGAAATAAAAATTAATACTTAAATTTATTAATTAAGAGCTTATATAAGCCCTAACTATTATAATATTAATTTTAGTTTTATAAAAAAAGTAACCTTTAATAAACCTTTTAATTATAAATAATATATTTATATATATTTAGCTTTTATTAAAGCTTATAGTTTGTATAGGCTTTATTAGAAATAAGGATTTTATTTTAGGGATTATTAATATTAAAGTATAAACTAATATTATTGCTAGATTTTATATCTTTAAATATTTTCTTTTAATAAGGAGTATTAAGCTTTTTTAAATAAAATTTAGTATTAGAACTGGAATTAAATGTTTAGGGGTTATTAAAGGCCTTATTTAGCTTATAAGATAATGTTTTTTTTATTAATTTATATAGTAGATGATAGTTAAATAATTTTTAAACTATTGCTTAGTATTAATTTTATTTTTTAAGCTTAAATAATGTTCCATTTTAAAAATAATATATTAATAGGTTATATAATTTTTAAATTAGTAAAGATTAAAATTCCTTTAATATTAAAGAAAGGTTTTAATTAAGCTTTAAAAAACCTAGTTAATATTTAAGCTTTAAAAAACTAGGAGCTATTAATAATAAAGGTTATGCTAATAATGAAACTAGGCTTTAAGTATTAATTTTGTATAAGATTACTTAAGATAAGTTTTTTATAAAAATTAATGCTATAAATATTTTTAATTTAAATTTTAATTTACCCTTTATTGATAAAATATTAGATTTCTTTTTTAAACTTAAAAAAAGAGATTAAATTTTAGCTAGACTTAATAATAATAAATTTTTTATAGTTATATATTAATTAATTATAAAGGCCTTAAGAAAAGTTAGAAAGGAGTATTATAAAGCTTAATAAAAAAAGCAAGGAGGTAAAAACCTTATATATATAAATATTATATATAAACCTAAATTTTAAAAAGTAAACCTAGTTAATAATGCATTTTTTAACGAAATAATACCATTTAAATCAATAAACTAGAAAAAAAAGGCGCTAAAAAAAGCCATTAAGATAGCTAAAAAACCAAAGAAATCTTTAAAAAATAGCCCTTTTGTAAACATTTTTTCTAAATTTATAAAATAATTAAGAGGCATTAGATTAACCTTAAACTACCTAAAAGAGATTTTAAAGAAGCTTAAAGACATTAAACTTATTAATTAAAAGAAAAACCTATTAATTAAAGTCCTATATTAAAAAGAAATAGCTTTAACTTAAGATTTTAGTAAAATTAATAAAATTAAACCTAAAATAGCCCTTAATTATAAAATTAAGATAGTTTCCTATAAAGCCTAGTAGGTAAAGAGCATATTAATCTTAATATTTTTAAAATTTAAGGTAATTAAGATCTTAAAAGAATGTTTAAATAATAAAATCTTAAAAGAAGGTTATAGCTTATATTATAATATATGGTTTATGGTTAAAAAGAAGAATAATAGATTATAATTTATTAACTTAGCTATAAAGCTTAATATTAAAATAATTAAAAATATTTTTTTTAAAGGGTAGTAATAAGTTTTTATAAAAGTTTATTATATATGTTATATTTTTAGTTATTAATTTTTTTTCTAAATATGACTAGGTGATTTTTTTAGTTTATAATAAAGATTTAATAATTTTTATTACTTTGATTAGCTTTTTTAAGATAACTATATTATTTTAAAAAGTTATTAATTTAATTACCTATTTTCTTAAAGTAATTATTTAGTTATTATATAATTTAACATTTAGTAAATATAAACCTTTTTTTAATAATGTTATAGTTAAAGGACTTAATAATAAATATAATAATTAAGAGGTTTTCCTAGGTATTTATTAATTTGTTCTTAAATATATTAAAAATTTAAATAATGTATTTTTAAACTTTAAGCTAGGAGGTATAATTATTAATGCTATTAAATTAATCTTTTATAGTAAAACTATTAAGATTATTAGGTATATATATAGAATTAATAAAAGAAAGCCTATTATTGTAAAAGTTATTAAAATCTTAAAATAAAAAGAATATAAAGATATTTCCTAGGTTTAAACCTTCCTAGAAATAATTGGTTATTTTTAGATTTGGATTAATTATTTTATAGTTATAGCCCATTTATTAATAGTATTAATAAGGAAAAATAAGCCTTTTAAGTAGGAGTAGCTATAATAGTAGGCTATAAAGACCTTAAAAAAGGCTTTAATAATAACTTTATATTTAATAGCTTTAAATTATAAATCTAACCTCTTAATTATCTTAAAAATTAATGTATTAGATATAAGCTAAAGAGCTTATTTAAACTAATTAAATAAAAATAAGAAATTTAGGCCTGTTAAATATAAATTTAAAGGCTAAAAAGATTCTAACTTAAACTATAATATTACTAAAAAGAAATATTTAATAGTCTTTTAATTGCTAATGAGATTTTAAAATTACCTTTATAATGTTAGATTTTAACTTAAAATTAATACTAAAGTTTTAATTATTTAGCTAAATAATAGTTTTTTTAATTTCCTTAGTATTATATTTATTTGTTAAATTATTTATATTAAGATGTTTAATTTTAAGATTTACTATATTTTTAAAAAGTTAAATATGATAGCTAATATGTTATCTTAAAAATTAAGTGGTTTATTAGATTTGTAAGATGATTGTTAGGAGGGAAATATTAATGATTTTATTAATTTTTAGCTAAATTTAATGTTTATAAATATTTTATAAGTTATTAAATCTTTTAACTTTAATAATATCTTTATATTAAATAAGGATAAAAACTAGAGTTAGGAATCTTAAAAGATAGCTAAATTTCTTATAACTTTATAGCTATTAAAGAGGCTTTTAAATAATTAAATTAAGAAAAGTTAAAAAATAAAGAAAGCTTTTAAAAATAAAGCCTTAAAATATTAAATTTAAGATGGTATTTTATTTTTAAAAAAAGATAAATACTATTATTAATGCTAAGTTATTAATAATAAATAGCTTAAAAGGGAAATTATTTAATTAAGCTATATTAATAATGGTTATTAAGGAAAAAAGTTAATTTATAAAAGGATTAAAGTATTTTATTACTAGAAGGATATTTATAATTATATATTAAATGTCTTTAAGAGTTACTTTATATATTAAAAATTAGATATAAGGAGATTAATAAACCTTTTAAGAAGTATTTAACTTTTCAATTTATTTTATTGCTAGATTTTTAATGTTTAATATATATTTATTAATATTGGATTTATTATTATTTTAAAAGCTTAAAAGTAGCTATTTAATTTCTTAAAAGCTAAGCCTTTATATAAAGTTAATTTAAATATAGTAATAAAATTCTTAATTAAAAAAATATATTATTAATATAGTATTTCTCTTAAAATTAAAGTTAATAATAAACCTAAATTTAAGAAAGAGGTTAAAGTTGTTTATAAAAAAATAAAAATAAACCAAAAAGTTAATTTAGTATATTATCTTAAATTTTAAGGATAAGTTAAAATTAGATATAAGCTAATTAAAGTAGGCTTTAAAAAGCTAACCAATAGGACTTATAAAGAATAGGCGTTAAAACTTAATGTAGTTATCTTTATTAATAAGATTTTAATTTATAAATATAGTTTAAGCCCTTATGAAGTAGTTTATAGTTAAAGATCTATTTTACTAATTAAAACTGCTATTCCTTTTTAAAGAGTTTTAAATTGGAAAGATATTACCTTTAAGGTTAATTTTTTAGTAATAAGAGCTAAAATAATAAAAAGATATAAAGTTAATATTAATAAAGTAGTTAAAATAATAGCTTAAAAGCAAAAGGAATATGCTAATTAAAATAATAAAAAGAACTTTTATTAGTTATAAAAAAAACTATTAAAAGAAGAGGACTTAGTATTACTATATAACCTTTTAAGGTATATTAATAAATCTTAATCTATAAAGCTTAAATATAGTTGGAATAGCTTATATATTATTTATTAAGTTTAATTAGATAGTAAATATATTATTAAGGACTTAAAAGGCTAAGTTATTTAAGACATTTTTATTAAAAATAAATTAAAACATTTTATATAAGATGAATATGGGTACTAAAAGCTAACCAACCCTAAAAATAATAACTAAGTTATTAATAATAACCTTTTAAATTTACTTAAAAGCTAGTAAAAATAGCCTAAAAATATTACTAATTAGCTAATAAATAAATCCTATAAGATAGATTATAAAGCTATTTATACTAATATTAAAGTATATATCCTTATAGGATAAAAAAAGGGATATACTATAGTAAATAATGCCTTTAAAAGCAATAAAAGTAAATCCATTATTATAAAAAGTAACACTAATCAAAATCATAATAATTGGTATAATTTATAGCGTATGGTTTAAGGCTTATATACTTATTATTCTTTATTATTATTCTTTATTATTATTTTTAATAGCTATTTTAGCATTATTTGTAACTGGTTATTTTAAGTCTCTTTATTTTATTTATTTATTATATAAAGCATTAATCATTAATTTAAATATTTAATCCAACCCTTAAACCTAATCTCACAGCTTAATAGTAAAGTTTAAATTATAAGCTTAGCTAACTTAAAGGTTTAACTCTTTCCTTAATCCAAGTTAATAGCTTTTTTTTACTGATCTATATATTATTAAAAAAATTCTCTAGGTTTAGGTTTTTATAAATAAAGATCTTATTACTATACTAAGCTTGTAAATATTTAAATTAATTATTCATATAGTTATATTTATAAATAGTTATAAAGAAATAATAGATATTATAAAAGCTGTTTAATTAATTAAGTATTAATTTATAACTAAAGAATAGCTATATACTAATATATTTATTGGATTTAAACGTCTTATATCTATTCTTATAATACTAATAAAAAGCTATATTATTAAATCCCCATACCTAAGCATATAAATCTGTTATCTTATAAGGATTAATATATAGCTAATATATAATTCTATTAATTAAACCATTATTAGCTAAATTAAGATATAATAGTTTAGCTTTCTTAAAAGAAGTTAAAGTTATTTTATCCTTATAAAAGGAATTTAACTTTATAGTAACCTAGAATGCCTTTAATTTAATCTTCTATTGGATGTATTTTCCTTATGCTTTACCTTTTAAGGTATAAATCACTAAATTTCAAACCATTTATAATATATTAGTTAAGCATTTAAAATATTAAAATATTACCTATTTATTTTAGTTTATTAATAATATATAGCTTTAAAAATATATTTCTATTAGACTATAGCTATAAAATATTAACCAAAAAAACATTTATAAAAATAATCTTTATTATAAATATATTATAGTATAAATTAAGTATCTTATTAATATTAAGCTTAATATATTTCTTTGATTTTAGCTTAGGAGGTAGGCCTATAACACTTTAATTAGTATCCCTAGTCTTTAAATTTGCCTAATTCCTAAAAGGAAAGCTAAAGCTAGTAAGCTTTATATTAATAAAATCAGCTAAATTTAAATCTAATAGCGTTAAATCTTTTAATAAAGCCTTTAATAAAGCTTTTAAAGAAGCTTTAGTAAAAGGTAAATCATTAATCTAATACTTTTTTTTTAAAGCTTTAACATCTTTTATATTAATCTTTATTAACACTAATAAATATAATAGCTTCCTTCGTTTCTTAAAACTAGTTTTAATCTCTAGCTTTTTTATAATATAATTAATAATATTATTTAAAGTTATCTAACTAATTAACCAAAAAAAGATAGTATTAAATATACTAAAACTAATAATTAATAAATAATTCTTTTAATTATAAGCCTTTAAAGCCTCTTTACTAAGACCTTTATTTTTTAACTTAATTTTTAGCTTATTAAAAGGCAATAATATAGCTAATAATTAGAGTGTTTATATTAAACTAAATTAAAATAAAAGAAATAAGAAAAGAAAATAAGAAAGTAGGTAATAGCTTGTTAAATTATAGTATTTATTAATAAATATTAATTGCTAATTAATTAAATTGATTTACCTAACCTATAATAGCTAAACTATAAATATTTCCTTAAGCTTATTATAAATTAAACAATATTAATAATTAAATTTTAAATTTATAGCTTAAATAAGCCATTAAAACCTTGATATTTTAATAGTATTAAATTTCTAGCTTACTAATTGATTAAAAACTATTCTATTTTTATCCCTTAATTAACCTAAGCTAAGAAAATGAATATTAAAGTATTATATTTAGTTTTACTCCTTTATAATACCTTTAAAATTTTATATCTTTAAGTACATTAAAAGAGGAGGTATTTAAAAGATTAATAAGTTATTATAAGTAATCTATAATGAACTGCTGTATTAGGATCTTAATAATATTTAAACTATTAAAATTCCTTATATAATAAACCCATATTATAGTTGTTTTAGTAATAATAAAAAGTTTATTAAAAATAATAAAATCCCACCTGGTGTTAATTTTAATTAGTAAAAAAGCAAAACCTATTATATAATTAATACGTTAAATCTACACTATTATAAAAAGTAGTTATACTTTAATATAATATAAATTATATAGAATATAATTATTAGTAATATTATCTAGGGTAAGGTTATAACAAAGATAACTTTCCTATGGGTTATAGCCCATATAATAAAAAATAGATTTAATTAAGGGATAACAAAAAAGATAACAAAAACCAAGCTAAAAACCCTATTACTATTAGGTTATACAAATTTAAGCAACCTAAATAAGAAGCTTATAAATTCCTTTAAATACAAAGCTCCTCACTATTTCATAATTATATTTGTCTTTAATTAAAAAAAAGTATACTATTTTAACACCTTATTAAACTCCCTAAGTTAAAACCTACCTATTTATACTTGCTATATCTTTTAATAAATTAAAGGTGTTTAAACTAATAACCTTTAAAAAAGTATTAAAACCAAAGTGCCTAAAAAAATCTTTTATTTTAATTAAATTAATCAGGATAATAGCTAAAGCTATAGCTATTAGTTGTTAATAATCTTATACTTAATTTATTAAAAACCGTCAACTATAATATAACTTATTAGCTAAGAAAAGAACAACCTTATAAAAATAATGGCTAATTATATAAGATTATTCTCTCTTTATATTAAAATAAAGATTAGCCCTATAGGCAAAGCTTATATACCTTTGCCCTTGTTTAAGCCTATTAATAAAATTATTAAATAGGTTAAATTAAATTAACCTAACACTTTTAAACTAATAAACCTTAAATTTAATTCTAATTAAAACAAATTCTACTTTAATAATTAAAAAAAGTCTTATCTTAATAATTAAAAGGAAAAAGAAACTATTAAAATAAAATAATAAGTTAATCTTCTTAAAAATAGTCCTAAATTAAATCATAAGTTACCTAGTAATAATAAAAAATCAATTAATCCTAAATTCAATTAACCAAAAAATAAGGAAGATTTGCTTATTCTTAATTTAATTAAAACCCTAAGATAAGTACTATAAATAAGGGTAAAACTATTAAAGCTTTAAAAAAAAGGAAGCTAATTAAGCTAAAAATTATAAAAGTTAAAATCCTTTTAAGGCCTAAATATAATAATCTATTACCACTAAACCTATTACTTAAAATTAACCCTAAATGTGTTACTTTTTATTAAGCTAATAACCTACCACCCTTTTATTAGGTAAATAATATATATAAAACTCTTAAAAATAAACCTCAGCCTTATACTTCTATAGCTTAATAAGGATAGGATTATTATCTCTCTTTAATCTCTAAAAGAAAAAGACAATTTAAAGTCTTTAAGCCTAAACCAAAAGAGGTGCAAAAGGCTAATATTGTAAAGCATGTTATCGCTAAAGGTAAGCCTATAACTAAACTAATAGAACTTAGTAATCTTTAAAAGGTTAAACTAATAAAATAGGTAAAAATTAACCCTAATTAGGATAAGAAAGCCTTATTTACTCATTAAATATGCTATTATAAGGCTGCTTTTTAATATATTTAGGAAGGAATAAGCTAAGGCAAAAGTTTAAAAGATATCACATAATTTAATTTTTACTAATCAATACATTTTGCTATATTTATTTCTCATATTATATAAAAGCAAGCTCCTAAAAAGATCTTTTAAATTATCACTAATCATAAATAGCTTTAACTTCTCACCCATCTCAATAGTAATCACCTTTATATGCACTTTTAAATATCTCAACACCTACTTAATATAATTATTCCCTTTCTTTTACATTAATTATCTTTCTTCCTAATTAGCCATATAACCAAAAGGGCTAAAGCGTTTAAGCTTATCTGTAGGCTATAACCTTAAATAATCCTTAAATCTCAACCCCTAAAGTTTTCCACTCCAGCTTAATATGTAAAAATTAACATTAGAAAATATAGTTAAAGATTTTAAATATATTATTACTAAAGTTATTATAAATAATAACTTTAAAGTAAAAGTAATTAAAAAATATAATAAAGATAAAAGATTACGCAGGCTATATAAAATCTTAAAAGTAGCTAAAAATAAAAAAAAATATAGTAAAATAATATTAATATAAGTTAAAAAAGAATCTTATATACCATGTTATTAACATAAGTTAGCAATAACTAATAATTTTATTAAGTTGCGTATAAAAATTATTATAACTAGCGCATAATAAAAAACACCACTTTAAGCTAAAGCGTATAATTTAAAAATTAAAAAATATCTTGATATAAAACCTATTATAAAAAATTTATTAATATATAAAGTATTGTATTTATTGAATAGGAGATATGATGTAGCTTTAAATGTGTTGTTATATTGATCTAAGAGCTTTTTATTTTGGTATTGTTAGGAGAGCTGTTTATATAACCTTATGGGCTATGGGCTATAGGCTTGGGCAATAGCCTTAGTAGGAGCTTTATATAGACTTAGAGAGCTTTTTATTGTGATATATCCCTTAGCTTTAGGAGATTTAATCGAGTAAGGCTATTTAGGTAGAAAGCTTATCCCTTAGGTGTAATGTGCTTAGCTATTTAGGAATATAAAGGAGAGTAGATATAAAGAGGTGGTTGAATTAGCGTTGTTATAAGGTATTAGTGAAGCTTATTTATATAGAAGCTAATATTTTAAAGAGCTTTTTAGGGCTTAGTTATGCTACCTGTTAGCTTTTATAAGATTGTTATTTGTAAGGAGCTTTTTAGGAAGGAAAACGCGTTATGTTAGTAGCTTTGGTTGGTTATTGTTTACTTAATAAGCGGTGCTTCCTAGAAGGAGAAGAAAGAGATTACCTAAACTTTTAAAGACTTGCTTTTAAGTGGATAGTTTCTTAAGCAGTGATATTTTTAAGCTATGCTTTTTTTTTATGCTTTGTATCTATCTTTGCTTTTAGCTTTTTTTATGTTGGGGATTAATAATAAGCTTTAATAGCCTTTACGACTGCTTTATTAGGTGGTGTAATAAGCTATTTATTCTTAATGCTTTAGATTAAGTATTTAAGTTAATGATATTTTTGCGGAGGCTAGGGGTGTGTGTTGTTGAAGTTATTTAAGTATGGGTAGTAGTGAGCTAAGTTTTTGTTAATTGTTGCAAAGTAACTATGAAAGCTTTTAGTTTGTTTTTAAGTCTTTTTAATTTAAATATAGATCTTAAACTATTTGCTATATTAATTTAAGGAGAGTATTTAAGTCTTTAGGACTTTTGCTTAAGCTAGTTTAGAGAGTTGTTAATTAGCCTAGGTGGGTGTATAATGTTGTTTAATGGTGGTAAGGAACTTTTGTTTAGCGAGTAGTTTTTTTACCTTTAGGATTTTTGCTGTTGCTACTTGGTTAAAAGCGTTGCGCTATTTTTAATACTATTCCTTTGGGCTAGTTAATTGAATATTAGCTTTAGTAAGTATGTATAAATATTGATTTTTAATAGTGTTAACTATGCTTGTATTAGAAGGTGTTATGTAGGCTTTAAGCGTTTATAGGATTTTTTAAACTAATGGTTTTTAACTAGGTTCTTATAGCTTAAGCTTTGATATGACTGTTGTTAAGAGCGAGCTGGAGATTATGTGTATTATTTAGTTCTAGATTATAGTGTATTGGGAGAGAAGAGAAGAGTGCTTAGTTAAACGGATAAGGTATTTTTTATGCTTTTCCTTATACCTAGCTATTAAATCCTTTTTAAAGGTGGTAAGGGGAACGTTAAAAAGTGTTCCTTTGCTTGCTTTAGCAGTAATTTATTATGCTTTAAAAAGCCTTTTATAGGTTTTTTACCGGCGCTAAGTATTTATATCTTTTATCTGTTAATAGGTGGGTGTATATGGAATGATTGTTATAAGGTAAGGTTAATTAATTAAGTTAGGGTTAATATGATTTTAGATCTCTTAAAAATGAGCGTGTATATGAAGCATTAAATATCATTTAGGCCAGTTACTACTGTTAATAAGCTTTTAACTAGTAAGTATCTTGCTTTAGGATTTAAAGGAAGGAGTAGACAAGGATATTGTGGAAGGCATAGTGTTTTTGTTAGATTTAGTAAGAATTTAAATAGTAAAGAGAAAAAGCGGATAAGCTGTATTGTACTATTAGCTAAAAGCGATATCTTTTTAGCAGGCTATAGCGCTATTAAGCTTATAACTATCACACTTATTAAATAGGAGATATAATGCAGCTTTAAATGTATTATTATATTAATTTAAGAGCTTTTTATCCTAGTATTATTAGGAGAGTTGTTTATATAACCCTATGGGCTATAGGCTATGGGCCTAGGTAACAGCCCTAGTAGGAGCTTTATATAGACCTAGAGAGCTTTCTACTGTAACATAAAGTAATGTTTATATTACTAAAAAAATAAAAACGATTAATTAAAATCAACAGAAAAGTTAATACCTATTAATTTAATGCTAATGCTATATTATATAATGGCATAAAACTTTATTATTAGTTTACCACTAATTTTATTTAAAAATACCCCTTAAGTAATAAAAAGCTTTTTTATATATAATGCCTTAATAGTAATAATATGTAAGTTTAATAAAAAAGTCTTACTAATACTAAGGCACATATAATATAAGGCATTATATTAGGTAAAACTAACGCTTTAAGCATTAACCTTATGCAATTAAGACTTACTAATAAAGGCTATATTTAATAAAAATCCAAAATTTATATTAAAATTATAATAAACGTTATTTGCGAGATTAGGAACAAAATTAGCAATATTAACAAGTTACTACCCTTAAACAAACAAACAAACAAAAAGAAAAAATCAAAATGTTAAAACAATAATATAATATTATTATTTAACGTTAAAACAGCTATAGGTTAACATTATCCCAGCACTATAACACAATTTAAACAACACAAAGTTATTAGTCTTAAATAAATCGCTAAATGAAATTATATATAGCTTTAAGCCATAATTAATCCTATTTATACTTAATATACTAGTAAATACAATTAATTTTAAAACGTTATAAAAGCTTTATTAAAAAAAAGCTAAAGCTACAATTAATTACACAGCAATAGATTTAAAAGTAAGATATAATGCAAAGCATAAACCAGCTTTATTTAAGGTTAATGAATTAGTTTACCTTAAATTGCATAAAGGTTACACCCTTTTTAATAAACCATTAAAGAAATAATTAATTTAAAAAGTTAAACCATTATTAATTATTTAATGAATTAATAACCTTACATATAAACTAAATATACCATTAAACTAGTAAATTTATAAAGTTATCTTAATCACGCATTTATATAAGATTTTATAAGGCATAAACCCTTATAATTAATAAAAACTATAAGCTAGATGAATCATTATTTAAGAAAACAATAATAAATAGATATTATACAAAATTAAGAAATTAATAAGCAAAAGAATTAATAACGCAAAAGAAATACCTGTCTTAAAATACCTTATATAATAAAAAGATTACTTATTAGCTTATAACTAATAGGACCTAAAAAAGTTATTAACATAAAATATAATAAAATTGTTAAATAAATATAATAAAGCTAATCCTATAAAGGCTAATAAGTTAAAGATTAAGGTAAGCAAAAAGGTTAACAATAAAAAAGTCAATAATAAAAATAAAAATATAAAAGATACCCTTAAAGGAAAACTCATTAACATTATCCCTAAAATAAACATTAAAGTTATTTTACTAAAGACATTAAAGAAAAATTTACTAGAATTAAAAAACTTAAAGTTAAAAAACTTAAAGTCCAAAAACCTAAAGCTAAAAAATTTAAAATTAACCGGTAAAACTTTAAAAGAACCTAAAGCATACCCTTAGCCTTATTTAAGCGTTATTAAACAACGCTAATGAAAGCTTAGCATAATATGTCTTATAACGCGTTATTAGATCTAAAAAAAAAAAAAAAAAAAGCTAACCATATTTATAATTTAAAATTCATTCCTAAAACAATAATCTTAAAACCTTACATTTACATAGCGCTTATTTCTTTAACCGCATAAGCATTTCAGTAATTTAAAAAGCATATAAGCACATATAATAAGTACTATACTATTACTAGCTCTTTTTTCACATCGAAAAATAATACATGCAATATTTACTTAAGCTAAGTAAAGTTTATGCATTTATTATAAATATGCATTATATCTTATAATTATGTTTTATATTTAACATAAAAAGTAACTACATTAAGCATTACTTTTAGTTTTATTTATACACTTAATTACACCTATTTCATTTATATGCACTTTTTTTAATTACAATTACCCAAATTAAAAAGCAAAAAAAACCGCTGTTAATTTATAACATTAACACTTACCACCCATAACAATGTCGTTTATGTTAGATTATAATAACACTTAAAGCAAGGCGTCTTTTCACGATATTTATAAAGTAAAAAAAATAGTAAAAATACACGATAATAATGACGCATTTATACCTGCAGCATTTGCAAAGCTATTTAATAAGTTTAATTACAAAAAGTATAAAGTTAATCCAATAATTAATCAATTAAAAACGATTTTAAAAAAGGAGTATTATAAAATTATAAACACCACTATACTTATAAAAAATAATTAAAAGCTAATAAAGCTTATAAAGTAAGCATATAGTTATGTTAAAAAAAGTAAACTTAATAATAATAACTATACTAATATCGCTAACATCTCGAATATAAAGAAGTACTAAGCAATAATTATTAGTATAGTTATAATTTAACTATGGTTTAAAGCAAATAAAGTTATTTTATATTTAACAAAAATTCCACCTTAAGTATAACCATTAACTATTTATATATACTATAATATAAAGAAAATATTTAATAAAATTAATAAGGCTAACGATAAAATTAATTAGGATTTAACTTATATAAATAAGTTATAATTAAAATTACTTAAACTTAAATAATTAAAGGCTATTCGTATTAACAATAATATAAAAAAAAGTTTTAGCATTATATGTAAACCTATAAATATTATACTATATAAAATAAGTTTAGTCTAGCTATTATAACTATTAAAGCATAAGAAAATTCCACTATTTTAGAAGGCTTAACTTAACATTTAAAAAAATAATAATAAAAATATTAACACTAAAGATAACGAAAATGCTAACACCATTAATATTAACAATGCAATAAAATTAAATTTACAATTAATGTTTAATAAACTAAATAACCTATAGTAAGCTATTTAAAATAATATAGTAATTATTAAACGTTATAAAAAAATCATAGCAAAGGTTTAAAGTTAATTTATTTTAAATTAGAAAAAATTAATAGCGCTTACTAAGTGTTTAAAGCATAACTTAACAATATTAAAACCACTATTAACTAAGTTAAAAATAGTTTTAATAAAATCACTACTAACTAAACTTAAATTATAAAAAGCTAATAATAGATCCTTAACAACTAAAATTAATACTAGCAAATACTATAATTAATAATTATAAATTAACCATTAATAAAGCCAGATTTAAAAATAAAGCAGCAGCCTACACTATTACTATTAACCCTATTTAAGCCATTAAAGCAAGCAGCTAAAAAGCTTATTATACTAATAAACCCTACGTTAAAACTAAAAAAGAAGCAATTAGCTTTTTTAGCATTAAAGCAGCCGTTAAAGCAAGCAAAAAGCACTTTAACATTATAAAAGCTTATCCCTTAATAAAAATTTTCCAAGTAAATTAATTTTCCTTTATTAATAAGTTATAAATAACAATAAGATTAATTTAATTTAAGAAAGGTTAATAAAAATATCAACTTTTTTACTAATAAGGGAAAAGGTATAAAAACCTAATTAATTAAATGCAATAATGCATAAACCTATATACATAAACCATATAGCATATATATAACGCATAAACCATACGTTAGCATAACTTTATATATAGCATAGCTTATTAAGCTTAGTTTATAGCTACTTTTAATATAATCATCATTTTATATATCCAAAAACCTTACAATTATATAAAAAATTTAACATTACTTAATAATTATATAATAATTATTTTATTAAGCTTTTTTAAATATATATTTTTATATATTTATATAACCTATATTTATTAAGATAGTTTTTAATTATTTAAATGTGGTTATTTAAATACCTTTATAAATTAAATTATAAACTACTTATATAGGCTATATTACTAAAAATTATAATTATTTAAATATTTAAATAACTAAGTATATTAAATAAATAATAAGTAATTAAATTAACCATTAACTATTAATTATTAGCTATTAATTATTACCTTTTATTACCTTTAATTAATTATTAAAATTAATAAAAAGTTTTATAAAATAATTACTTTTTTTAAAAATGTTTTTAAACAATTATTTAATATGTAATTATTAAGTTTTAATAGGTTTAAAAAAAGGTGTTATATTAAAATTAAAATATTACTTATTTAAACCATTTATTAACTATTAACTATTTATTACTTTTAATTAAAATTAATTATTTAAATAAATAAGAAGTTTTATAAGGCTTTTATTTATTTTTAAGATGTTTGTTTAATATTATTTAATATATAGTTAAGTTTTAATAAGTTTAAAAAAAGTTTTAAAAAGGGTTTTAAAAAAGGTTTAACCTGCTTAATTTTATTACTTTTTTAGCTAAAATATACCTATATTAACATTTTTAAATAGTTTAAAAAAATAAAAAGTTTTATAAGCTATATATTTAGCCTTAAGATATTTTTTTAAAATAATTTAATATATTATTATAAAGTTATAGCTTATAAAAGGTAAATATTAATAAAAATATAACTTGTTTAACCCTTTTTTATGCCATTTAAACTTAAACTAAAACTTTTTAAGTAATAAGCACGCCCCATAGATACATTAAGCACAGGCCATGCGTTGTGGCTGGAGCGGGGGCTGGAGCGGGCGAAGCCCGCGCCACTTAAAAAGTTCAAGTCTAAGCTCGCTGAGATAAGCTGAGATAAGGAACTATCCCACATGACAAAGTGGAATTTCCTTTTGTTTCATCTCCGCTCACTACTCGTTTATTCTTACATACCTAGGTATACATGATCTTAAGTTCTCAACCTTGTTTATCAACTTATCGACGTTATTATCACAAGTTTTAGGCTTTATTCTTAATATCCGACTGATCTCATTCGACATGATGATGCCTCTTGCCGGTCTTTTGAACTGGGCACCATTCAAGCTAGATGCACTTGGGTTGGTTACATTCTTTGGAGCTGGGGAAATGAATATGTCGGTCGGGAATCTCACGCGGAGCTGGATAACTGAGTGGCTGCCGATTTTAGGATCATACGCAGTCGCCAATAATGAAATCGCGCAACCTGAGCCAGGATTCGTCCTATACAATGTCACTGATCAGGTAATGGCTACTGATGTGTCTATCTGGTTTACTCGATGGCTCATGTCCTATCCATTAACCTATACGGCGACTACGATCACTTTAGGCTCCAATACTAGGCCAACGTCTAGCATACGCAAGATATGCTCGATCATGGTTGGAGGACTGATCTGTGGAGTCCTTCTCATGATTGCAATCCTTACGGCGGACTGGTGGGGGGTTGCCAATGTTATCGCCCTTGGCCTAACGGTACTTGTACGTCAGCAGATGGTCGGGTCATTGAGGTCTTCAGTCGATAAGGGGTTTCAGGACGCAAGGAATAATCCTGGTGACGACGTCAAAATTTTCCTTACTCTCCCAAATGGGACAGCGGTGACAATGCGAGGGCCTCGACAGGTCGTAGTAAATTGTGTCCTTACAAACCCTCGGCCGTCGAATCCGACTTACTACTTCATATTGAGGACTGTCGGTTGGGGCGCATTTGGAGCACATGCCATCTCTTTAGGCATGACTGCGCTTTTCAACCAAATATTATGTGTTGTCACGCTTTTGGTATGCACATATCTTACGGCAACCCATGTGGGAGACGAGCGCGGAGCAATAGGGAAGAAACTTTGGCTGGAGGTGGATATGGGTGACACGAAATGGGGCCGAGCCCCAGTCTATGCAAGGCTGAATATGTCCAAGATAGAGGAGGACTGTATGGTTCGATGGAGCATTATGCCACAAAGAACAAATACTTGGTGGTGGAACAGATATAGGAAAGATTATCTTGTCGCAAAGCAAAAAGCGCCTAAGGGGGTTTAATTACAAGCTTGATAGAAGTTACAATCATGTTTTGTATTTAGCTAGAGAAGAGAATAGAAAACAAAAAAGAAAATGACGAATAAAGGACCAATATTCGCACAAGGCACAAGGAAAATTCGGTCCACCAAAATAACCACGAAGCCATCCCTAACATTACCCAACATACCAGTACTGTTCTTGAAGAATTTTCCCATCCGCAGCATAATGTTTCAACTGCCTATCGCTCATGCTCATGCCATAGCGCCACTCAAAGGGGAATACATTCTCCCGGAAGTGCCTGATTTCGCCATTGCTTGTGTCTTCACTATATCGAGTGACCACGCATCGCTGGATTCGCTGGCAGTGAATAACTCCTCCATCGACCTTGATAATACCAACTAACGCTGCAATAAACTCATAAGAGTCGGAGGTGCCAGTCATAGTCCATCCTGCGCTATAATCCCCCACAAAATCGTTACTGCTGCAATCGAGGATTACAGCAAGGCTTTGGAATAATCCGGCATGATCACTCATGTCATACCCCACCTGACCTGGCTTCTTTTCCCCTGGGTCATTCCCAAATGATATAGTGTAGTATCTGAGATCTTGATCCCTTAGAAAGAAAGGCGAGGTGAAACGACCAGTTCCAAATTGGAAGCGTATTCCTATTTCTTTAAGATGAATGCCGTACCTTGTCTGAGCAGCAAAGTCGCCGCTGGAAGTCCAATCTTCAACCGTTGGATTGCCATGCATCGAAACATTGAGAGGTGATTTGAGGAATGTTTTAGGCGCCCAACAAAGCCCTTTGACATCCAGTGTTGCTAGAGTTGTAAAAACCAAATGTCGAGGTACTGTTCGCATCATCCGCCACAATTCTTGTATTCTCAAGTCATCTTCAGTGTTCACAATCTTTCCCACATCTAAATCGAGGAGAACAGCAAGACATAACGACTCATCCGCCGCCACGCTTGTCATTCGATGACCCAACTCATTCGCAATGACGGCAAGTCTTTGCCCTGCTGTCTGCTTCTCTCTAAATCCTCGTAAAGATTGATATCGAACATGTATCCGGGCAAGAAGAGTCAACTTTTCAATCGCATTTGTGGACTTATTAGCTTCTGCCATACCAGCATCCAAGTTATAAGCTTGATTGCTGAACTGAAAATGCAACGATTCCGGCAGTGCACCTTCCTGGTATGTCCATAGCCGGGTATTCCAAGGGCAAGTGAATATCTCCATAAGAATTTCTGTGTCACTTTTGTCTTCCGTCGAGTTATTCCAAAGCCATGAGTCAAGGACAAGAACAGTCATAGCCTTTGCATAAACATCGCGCATAAGTGTCATCGCCATAGTCTGAGCGTTTTTCATTCGTTTACTAGACTGTGCTGCCATATCTGTAGGGACGCATATTGTATCGCACCAAAACAGCAAAGTCTCAGAATATTGGCCAGGTAATTCTTTGACAAACTCGCTGAGTCGCCGTAATTGGCAACGGGGGAGAGAATTTTCTTTCGTGTTACCCAGTCCGTCCGACCAAACATGGGAAATTGCAACGTAAGGTTGTAAATCTGTTTCCTTGGGGTCACAACCCACGAACATGATGTTTGGGTAGCTGTCGTTTTCCTCCATTAGAAGGATAAGTGGAATCTTCCCTTGCTCGAGGATTTCGCACAACTCGTCTGGGTTAGCCGCCACCATGTCTTGGCAATCACAGTCATCGTTGGCATGTTTAGTTTGATAGGTGGTGTCCGAGAGTTGTTTATTAGCACATACGAAAGGCGTACATAAGGCAGATGCTGAAGTGCTCAGATGAGAAGTCTGAGTTGATTTGTCGTTGTGTATCTCACTGGGTCGTTGTCGGGGTGATTGGTAAATGAAGTAAAGGCAAGAGGTATTGAATTGACCATGGAGCCGCGAAATTTCGGACGGACACCAGCCATCCTGACGTAACCTCCTCTCCATTAAGCCATTAGTATCGTGGAAAGAAGGCATTTCCATCAATCGATGTTGATTTAAGAGTCGTTCCAAGATTACACTTGTTGATTCGAAAACGCTCTCCATCATAATTGACGTAGCCATCGTAATACCACGTTGTCTTGGATTCTTGATTGAATTTTGAAACGTGTCTATAAATTCATGCAACCGTCGCTGCCGGCTGTTGTCGTTGATATGTGCGTCGTTATCACCAGGGTGAGTCAGTCGAATGTGTGTTGCACAACTTGCATAAAACGAAGAAAGAGCCGCTGCTGCAGCATTCAGCCCAAGGTTCATTGATGGGCCTCTGTCCATAATCTGTTGAAGTAGGTTTGGGAAGCGATGAGTTGTAAAGATTGGGTGAACACCATCTTTGAAGCCAATGAAGTCAGACGGCTTGAACTCTACTTGGAAGAAGTTGCAAAAAGCAGACATCATCCCAAACAATAGCCAACGCTCAAGGAAAGCAACGAAAGATCGATGTTCTGCAGGGAAGCGGAACATGGTGAACCATTCATCGGCGGTGCGTTCGCCCCAGCCCTGGCGCTCGGGGTATGTAAGAAAGTCACCCCCATCATATTCCTCGGCACTCAGTAGCGCAACTTTTTGCACCGGATGGCGATGGCGTCGAGGTAAAATAAGATGGTCCATATTTAATGAAACCGGTATGCAGAGTAAGTGATATATGACTAATGAGCTTTGTAGGAATGTATTGTAGCGTTATGTTTGTGATAATGTTAAGTGTAAAGGAGCAAAATTATATATGTTTAGAGGTCACAGTAGAATCACATTAAAGCATGAAGGCTCTGGGGAATTACAGGGTTGCGGTAGGTTAAGTACACAGCCTTACACGAAATGTGAATATGCAATGTGATGTTGTTTCCCTAAGGTGGTGTGCAGCTTCAGCTTGTACACCAAATAATTAACCAATGATTCTCAGCACACGTCACCACAGTGCATCGCTTCGCCCTGTTCTTTCTCAGGCTAACAATTTGATTTGCTGTTCCCGCGCCCGAAGGTCTCACAGCTTAAAGTGCTGTTGGCAGGGCATATTTTGCGATCATTACGTTGAACTTGTCACTTGCCACAAGGCCCTTTGGGCGCGTAGGTCCAAATAATGCACTTTTGTCTGTAAGAATCTAAAAGCTGGAAAAGGGAAAGATCTACATGCAAGAGCCCCGCCAAGGCTGCTCCTCTAATGTCCCTCCAAAGGAGGGAGCGCATAAACCACCTTAGGCGCACAGCAATTAGGTTTATCTCAGCGAGCTCAGACCAGCAATTTCGCTCCAGCCACATGCGCTATGGCTGGTGTGATTGTCACGAACACCATTTCGGGGTTAAGGAACGCCACACCAGAAATGTGGTCTGAGCTTACTGAGATAAAATTAGGTGACTTAGGTTTGTGCACTTAATGTATTATAATAAAACTACCTTTACTTAAAAATTAATAATAGCTTTACTTTTATAATATTATAGCCACTTAATACGTGTGTGTATATGCATATTAGGTTAATAAAAAAGCTATAAATAAAACTATAAAAAAGTAAAAGTTTATAACGTAATGTAAATAATTTAATTTTATATAAATTTATTAAGATTTTCGAAAAAAAGTTATAACTAAAATAAAATAAAAGTTAAATTATTTTTTATAAAACTAAATATTAATTAAAAAAGCAGTTTTAAGTATTTTATTTAATAATATAAAGTTTTTTAAATAATTATTTTAAGTTAAACATTAAGTAATTAATAATTAATTTACTTTATATATTATTTATTTATATTTTATATATGCTTAATATTATTAACTTTATTTTATAATTTATAACTTTATATATTAATATTTTATAAATTAGTTTTAACGTTATTATTTTTTATAGTAATATAATTACTTATTATTTACTTTTTTACTTAAAAAGTAACAATAAATTTTATATAATTTATATTATTTTACTTTAACGATTTAATAAATAACGCTAGCATTATTTTTTTATTAATTATAAAAAAGCATTGCTATTTACACCACCTCTTTTTACTATTAAGCCTTATTTGTATACCTAGTATATTGCCTTAGGCTATATTAGCCCTTACGTTCTTTTAGGCAGGCAGTGATAACTAACGCCTTATGCGCGTTATATAGCATGCATTTAATTAAAATCTACCACTTATGTACTTAAATACTTATTTAAAAGCTCCTTATAAAATGTAACTATCATTACTTTTTTATAAAGCTTTTTTTTAACGCTAATTAATTAACCTATAATTAATTAAAAACTCCTAATTACCTTTTTTATATCCCTTATATTATTATATTATATTTCTTAAACACCGCTATTATCTAATCCATAAACATTAAACATATAACTAATATTGTAGTTATTTATTTAAGCTAAACAGGTAAAGATAGCTATATAAAACTTTCTTTATAAAAACCAGAAAAGGTAATGGTAAAGGCTTATATGTGCTTTAATTACTATAATTTAAACTTTTATTATTATTACTTATACTTATTAAAAAGGATAAAAGGTCTAGTATAGTATACTACTATATATAATTGTTAAAATCCTAATTATAATTATTATAGTTTATATTATTTAAATTATAGTTGCTAAGCCTGCCATAATTGTTAAACTTAAACCTATTATTATTGGATTCCCATTCTATTTTTCCTATATAATATGAGTAATGAAGCTTTCGTTTTTTATTTAGCCTAAAATTAGCTCCGCCTTTGCCTTTAGCTCTAATAATATAACTATTATCCCGCTTTTATCCTTTTCCATTAGTAGCTTTAATAAATAGCTTATTAATTTTATTGCTAAAGGCTATCTTATACTTGTAAGTTCTTAAGCCATTTTTATTCACAATTATATAATAAACGAAGTATTAGTTATTAACATTATTGCTATCTATTAGATTAATTATATAGTGAGTAAAAATGGCCTAAGTAAAGTAGGTAAAAAATAGCTCTATAGGTATATATGCAATTAAATAGTAAGATTAGTTTTAATAAAAAAAAAATACTTGCATATTTAAATCTTTTAATTTATTTAATGGATTTTATATATAAATACTAAGGTAATATTTGCCCTTATAAGCAAAGTTAGGTTTTAAGACTATGATAATATAGTTTCTATTTTATAAAGTATAAACATTATTATAAAGAAAAATTATGTTATATAAATGATTAATAAAAAATTTAAACCGGATACCATTATTTAGCTTAAATTTAGCTATATCATTTATAGTTGCTTAATTCTAATAAATCCTAAATAAAATATAACCTTTTTATGTTAATATAAGGTTAAATGTTATAAGGTATAGGTATTTATTATTGTTATAGCTACTTAAGCTATAAAAAATAAAAGGGATAAAACCATTAATGTATGGGTATAAGTTATTAATGCTTAAATTATTTATACTTAAGGCACTAAAATTTAAGGCTTTATAGTAGGTTATAATAGTTAAGGTATATTAGATTCATAAAGCTTCCTATAGCTTAAAGGTTTTATTTAAATAAATCCAATTATAGAAATTAGATATAATTAAGTAAGGGTTATTTGTAATATAGAATTAATATTACCTAAAAACTAGGAGAAAAAATCTTACCGTTTATAAATAAAGGAATGTAAAGGTAATACCGCCTAGCAGGGATAAGGTTTAAGGTAAATATTACCCTACTCTTTAACCTAATTATTAGGGATTTCAGCCCTGATATGGTTAGCAGCCCCATTAAGAACTATCTCCTTAATATAATCACTCTTTTTATAGCTCCATAGCTAAGATTTTATTTATTAATCTTATATACTTTACCACCACTAAATACTTCATATTCCATCTTTACTAAGATCTTTTACCCTCGGCTTAGTAGTCTTTTTAAGTGCCCTGCAATCCATAACATCTAATACCCACAACTTAACTTATCACCAATCTATCTCCTTATCCCCTATTTTTTCTCTTAAAGAAAGCTGAAGAGAGTTAAATATTTCTGAACTAAAAGGATCAACCATCCAACTCTAACATTACTCTATAGCAGGTTTCCACATTACAAAAGATCTAATATCTTTTATTTGCTTAAATCGTTACAAAAAGTCCCCTAGCAAAAAGAACCTTCTTAAGATTATTAATGCTTTATAGAGGATATCCACATTACAAAAGATCATGAATCTTTTATCTACCTAATTCTCTATAAAAGGTTATAATTAAAAAGCTAACCCTTTCACTAGGCAAGTCACTATTAAAAATAAAACCCAACACTCTTATCAAAATAAAAGAATTCATCACTTATACTAACAAAGAAAAAAAAAATAAAAGGAAGCATAATAAGGATTATTTATAAACAGTTTATTAGCTTACAAAATACCGCTACAACGAAAATGATTGCACTTTTGAAAAGCTATTCACAAAACCTAAAAAGGCTCCACTAAAGGAGCTATATAATAAAAAGGCTGCTGATAAGCTATGGGATAATATTAAAAAAACCTTAAGAAAGCAAAAAAGAATAGATTCCTTAAAAAGCTTTTTAACCTAGGACTAGGTAAAACCTTAAAAATTGATAATAAGGATTTTAAAAGATTTAAGAATTTAAACCCAAGCTTATAACTTATTTATAAAGCATTATAGATAAAAGCCCTATTGGAAGAAGCTTTATTAAAATAATCTTAGTATATAAACATGGTAAAAGATGATTTTAGTGAAGATTAAGAAGTTAAGTTCCACTTGGGAGAAGTATCTTAATTAGCGAACTAAGGTTTATATTTTGATAAAGAGGGTTAGTTGAATATTGTTATTAATAGCTATACTTATATTGAGCAAAACGTTTTTTAATACTAAGGCCTTAGCTTTGGAAGCTTTTATTTGGATTAATATATTGCTGGCTTTTTTATGGAGGAGGATAATCTTGAACGAGATCCTTTTAATTTGGAACTAATGCATGTTAAGTAACCTAAGTTAATTCTTAAGGATAGTTTAATTTTTGTACTTTTATATTACACTTAAAATAACCCTAAAGGAAAGTAACTAGTATATCAAATTATTAACCTTAACCCTTAGCATGAGATATAGAATAATCCAATAAATATATTTACTTTTAGTATTAATACTACCCTTGTTACTTTAATAAAAACGCTTACCAAATTAGTGGTATAATAAAATAAATGTATCTTTAAGATAAAAAAACGAAATACTGCTAGAGAGAATACTAAAAAAAATTTAGCATATACTTCTTTTAGCACCCCCTTTTTAGGAATTGGTGAGTACTCTTTGCTTAAAGATAACTTTAAAGTTGTTAATATAGGAATATTTAAGCCTAATCCTTAAAGAAAAGGCTATGTATAGGGCTGGTGGAGAGGAGAGAGGTAGACTCTTTTCTTTTCCAATCCCTACCTATAAAAGGTATATATAAAGGAGGTTACTAAAGGCAAACCTAATAGAGAATATAGGGTGCTCAATAACATTTATATACTCCTTAATGATAACATTATCAGCTAGTAGACCCAAACTTCTAAAACTAAAAAATAAGCATGAACTGTTAATTTAAATATCTTTTTCAATGCTTTAATTAAAGACTTTAACATTACAGCTATAAAAGTAACGAAATAGTTCTTAAAGAATAAATATACCCTAGTTAATATTAAGGATAAAAAGCCTCTTAACAAGTTTACATCAGAGGTTTTTTATTATATGAAAGCTTAGGAAGATATTATTAACCTTTAGATGTTATCTTGCCTGTATAACCTTATTAACCTAAGCTTATAGAAGCTAATAATCATTTTTATAGTAATAATAACCCTTATAGAATGGCTTAAAGGCGTAAGTAATAAGTAGTAAATCCTTTCTTATGAATTGTAAGAGCTCTTAAAAAAAGGCTTTGCCTTATAGTTAAGTTACCTTAAAAAGGGATTTAGTGATAAAGCGGATAAAGAATAAACTAACTGGAGTAACAACTAAGCTTCAAAAAAGAAGTTTAATTAATACTTATGGGGTAGTAATAATATATGGCAATTAACTTAAAGCAATAGTTAAGATGATTAGAGTTGGAGATGTGATAACTATTATAGTTTGAACGGAAAGGATAATAGGCGAAGAGGTATCTTTTAATTTTCTAATTGAATATTTGACTTAAGGAATTATATATCCTAAAATAATAAAAATAATAAACAATTTGTTAGATATTAATGCTATAAAAGAAGACTATAATAAGCTAATGGAACATATTATATTAATAAGATAGTTTGGGATAATAAGGAAAGAATATAATAGACTAAGGAAAAGCTGATTGAAAAAAGATATATGCTTTTTAGAAAAGAAGAAGCTGATTTTTAGGAGAAGCTTAATTCCAAATCTAAAACCGGATATATTTGTGAAAAAGCTAAAGATACCAATGAGTTATATTTTATTTACCCTATTAAATTTAATGAAAACGAATTTAAAAGTATAGATACTTTTATAAAAATAGACATATCTACCTTTTAGATAATTGTATTAAATGAGTTGTTAGGTTTTTTAAATGCTAATTGTTAGCTACCATATAAGAAAGGATGGCTTAAGAAAATCTTTTTTATCAAATTTAATACTAATTGATCTAAACAGTTTATACCCAAAGTTTACTTAGTTAATAATTAAGTTGTTAAAGCTAATCCTTTATTTATAAAACATTTTAAAGCTTAAAAAAAGAAAACATCTTATTTTAAGCTTAACATTAAACCTAATATCTGTGGTGAAGATATACAGATATGTATAAATATAAATAGTATTAGTGTTATGGTTAACCAATATTGGATTTAGCAATGGATAAAAAACCCAATTTTTATTAAAATCAAGTTGGTATCTATGAAAGGGGTATAATTATGAATTTATATCTATATTTAAGTATAGTTTAATCTTTATATTAAGGGAGAAATTAACAATATATTGATATATGGTTATTTTAATATCACTACTTATATATTAAACAATTTAGCTCTAAAGATACTAATCAAAATTAACTTTATAATTAAGCATGGCGTTAAAATTAACTTTATATATTTAGTCTATTACTTTAAGTTAGTCCTTAAGATAAAAGCTAAGGAAGAAATTACTTAAAAATTGAAAACTATACTAGCTATTAGGAAGGTTATTTTAGCACACATGGTAACTATTTTAGCAATAGGCGAAGTAATAATTAAGGTTAATTTTGCTAACCTTTTTAAGCCGTTTGATAAGAAAGATAGGTTGGTTTAGCCGTATTACCTATATTCCTGCCACAAAGCTGTTTTGGATGCAACCATGGATAGGTTTACCGCTAAAAAAGTAATTGTTTAGAATAATAAAGCATGGTTTATTATTATCTGGCAGAATGAAAAGCTAGACAACATTAAACCTTATAAAGGAGATAAGGAAGCTTAGTTAGTGAATTGGATAAATTTTTGATTGCTTTGGTACGAAGAGATGATAAAAAAAAAATAAAACTCTCTTCTAGTATATCAGAATAACAAAAATAACAACGAATTTATGAGTTACTTCACAAAAACATTTTTAGCGAAAGGCGATAAGGTAGCCTTTAGTGTTACTAATAATAATAGCAATAATAAAAAAACATCCACCACCAAGAACAAAAAAAAAAACCTTATGGATTTTAAGCCTAACTTCTATACTCCTTTATACAATATTAACAAGCCAAAAGATATTCCTAATATTAAGTCAAAGGAAAAAGTCTTAATCGGTATAAACAATCCCACAATAACTAAGAAGGTTAAAACTCTTATTAATAAGTATAACATTTTTCAAAATAAAGGTATAATACCCATACTAAAAAATAAGAAAATAAGGATAGATTTTGTTAACAATTAACAAAAACAACTAAAACTTATTAGGACTTACCCATTAGGTATAAAAGATCGCCAGTTTTTTAATAAGACACATAACACCTTATATGTTTAAGGAAAGATAAACATAAAAATAAAACTAACCTTAGTTACCTACCCTATATTCATAATATAGTGTATTGTTAACAACATTAAGAAAAGATGAGTAGTAATAGATCTGTAACCCTTTAATAGAGTAATTATTTTGGACGTTTATCCATTGCCGGATTAAAACAACATTATAAACGCAATAGCAAGTAACACCTATTTCATGTTAATGGATGCCTCTAGCTTCTTTTTCCAATTACTAGTTAAATAAGAACACCATAATTAAATAATAGTTATTAGCTACAAAAGGTTAAAACGCTCAAACATTACTTTCATGGGATTCTGGAATTTACTAGCTTTTGCGTAGTATTTCATAAATAGGCTATTCTTTTAGTTATCTTTTATAAAGGCTTACATTAATAATATTATTATTTATAGTAAGATTGTGGATGAGTATCTTAAATACTTTTGCTAGGTCTTTAATATCCTTAATAAAGCTTGTATCTATATTAGTATATAAAAGTCTTTTAAAGCATATTTTATAATAAGATTCCTAGGATATATTGTTAATGGTAAGGGGATATTCAAAATGGATAATAGAATCTAAGCTTTCAAAAAACTAAGGTTCCCAAACACATTAGATAGCCTAAAAACCTACCTAGGTATAATAAAATAACTACGCAAAAATATTACATAATACAAAGTAAAGGTGAAACCTTTATAAAGAAAGAAGATAGCCTTACTAGCTAAGATAAGAACTAACAGTTCTTTACTAATAAAGGTTTTAAAACAGATTTAATAGCTTTATATGGCATAGGTGAAATTTATGCTTACTAAGGAAGAACTTAACATATTTAAGAAACTTTAGAAACATTTTTACAGCTAATATGTTACCTATTACCACAATCCTAAGAAGTTTATTTTTTTAAAAGTTAATGCCTGCCTTAAAGCCTAAGGCTTAATAATCTTTTAACTAAAGGACAAATAGGATAAAAAATCAATACTAAATAAAAATATTCCAATGGAATTGGTGCTTTTAATTATATTTATATCAAAGCTTATATCCACACCCAAGAAAAAGTATAAATTTACCAAAATAAAGGTTGCAATAATGTTATAAGGATGTTAAAAAAACTGTAAACTATTATAATCCACTTAATACCTAATGCAAATATTTACTAATCATGCAACAACTAAAAAAATTATAATGCACATGTTGTTAAAAACCTTAGATCTTAATAAAGTGAACTTATGGCTGGCAAATGCTTCCAATTATCTTTCTCAATTTAATCTAAAAATCTTTTATATTCCCAAACCTTTTAACATAATACCAAACGCCCTTTTTAAGCTTCCAACAATAATCAAAAAAAAAAAACAACCGCTGTTGCAGCAACAAAAGCAAATGAGTTAAATGATATATAGAAAAATTCTAACGTTTAGTGTTACATTAATGAGGAAAACGCTAACAAAAATATAACTATACCTATTATTAGTAATATCTTTAAGTAAAAGATTATTAAAGGATATAATACAAATCGTAAGTATAAAAAAGTTTATTAAACCTTTAAACAGTAAGTGGTATAGTAAGAAAAGCTGGATAAAAAAAAAGAAAGGTATTATAAGGCAAACCATCTAAACAAAACATCCAAAAAAAATAGCAATATACCTACTAACGCTACCCAAAGCAAAACAAACCATACCACAACCTTAAAAAAACCACTGCCAAAGGTACCATTCATAATTAAAAACAATCTCCTTTATCACATTAACCTTAAAGGAAATAAAAGCCTTTACCTGCCATAAAATTACATATGCCTTATACTAAAAATGGTTTATGATAAAAAACATCACTTCGGCAAAAATAAAATAATAAACAACTTATAAGGCATTCATTTCTTTCGAAAATACTAAAACATAAATCAATTCTACAGGTTTTACCCCTCTTACAAAAAAAATTAGCAAAACCGATAAGCTCCTCCAGAATAGTTAATCCCTATCCAAACACCAAACATACCCTTCCACACCATTACACTTAACATTATCACCAATATACCTATTATTAGCACAGTAAAGCATTACTAAGAATTGAAGCAGTATAACATATTTAATACCTTACTAACAATATCTTGCAAGTTTAGCAAAAAAACTTTACTAGTACCTAGAAACAAAAAATATACTACTAAAAATTAAGCAAAAGTCATCCTTAAGGCTTTTTAAATAGCAGATTAGGGTTTACCAGTGATTATTATTAGCAACAAAAACCCAAAATAAACGTTAAATTTATGGAAAAAGATATTTTCCCGATTAAAAGTAGCAACTTTATTCTTTATAGCGTATTATCTATAAACAAATAAAACTTCCGAAAAAAAAAATTACATAATGAAGATTGCTATTTGTTTCTATACTGTTACAAATCCCAATACTCTTTGGACGAAGATTATCCCTAAACTATAGCATTATTTAAATAACAATTTAGCTATTACCATAAGCAAGTTTCCCAACAAATTGGTTATAGGGTTTTAATTAAAATTAGTGCTTAACATCCTTTGTGAGCAAAAAGTAAAGGATATTCCAAACAACGCAAAAAATATCATTAAAATGAATTGAATTTGGGATGTAGCATAACTAATAGATATAGCAGTAATGATTGCTAAATAGCGGTACGATAATAAGCATACCTTAACTGAATTAAAAAAAGGTGCAACAGTTTACCTATAACTTTATAAGGGTTACCACCTACCTAAAAAGCCTAAAGCAAAATAATTACTAGCGAGAGCAGGTTTATTTAAAGTTGTTCGAAAAATTTTACCGCTAGCTTACAAACTGAACTTTTTAAAGATATGGGGAGTTTACCTTGTAGTCTTTTTAGTATAAATTTATGTACTAACTTAAAGCAAAAATCTTTTTGGAAGGGAAGTAGCTAAACCAGTATCTGTTGAAACGGATAAGTATGGCAAGAAGGAATGAAAACTCAAACGCTTAGTTAGTAGATGTGTTAGATAGTATGTAAAAAAATTATATATTAAGTATCTTTGTAAGTACTTGGGATATAGTGATAAAGATAATTAATGGAAACTACTTAAAAAGCTCCAAGTTCTAACACTAAAGTTGGTAGTTAAGTATGATGAAGAAAATCCTATTAATTAGCCCTAGGAATATAAAAAAAAAGGGATATAATACCTAAACTATTAATAGGAAACTATGTTAATATATATTTTTTTTATTTTATTGTAGCGCTATATGTTTTAACATTTTTATTATCCTTCTTAAATGTATTATTACTTTTCCTGTCGGTAGATAATGAAATATTACGAATATTTGTATTTTTGTTTTTCCTTTCCTTATAAACTTTGAGATATTTTTTTTACCGCTATAGCCTTGTTTTTTAAATTATTGAAGTCGAAATAAGGCTTAAAAAGATGAGTTTTAAGAAGTGAACCTTCCTTAAATTATTGTTAATGTTTGTATAATTAATGTTTACTAATTATTATAGCATTAATATTTTTATATTTATTTTTTACTAAATTTTATTAAGGCTTCTAAAAGAAAAAAAGGAAACTAGTTAATGATTACTTTTATAAGAATAATATTGTAATTAAGTTAACGTAGGTAAATTTTACTTTTTATAATACATTTTTATTTTTTAGCGATTAGGTAAATAATTGTAACGTTAGCTTTAACGTATTAAGATGGTAACCTTATTGTTAGCTAAATAAAAGATGTAAGAGTTAAGTAATAAAAATATCTTTAAGTAAATAGTTAATTATGATATGATTATAAGTAATGTTATTAACTTAGTTTTTAAATAAAAGGAGATTATACCTATAAAAGGTGTTATTTTTTTAACAAACTAACTATAAGAAAACGATAACTATAGCATGGGATTTAAGGCGGTTAACCGAGATAATAAACCTATTATGCTAATTAATGCTTTTATTAATTAGCTCTAGTGGTAGCTTATAAAAAAGAAAACTAAGAAAAAGTTAAAGCTAAAGTTAGTATTAATTTACAGGATGATGTGTAGCTTAGCTTAAAAAATTACTTTTAATTTATTATTTATAAGTAAATAAAATAACCTAATAGTATTTATAACTAAAAAAATAATAAAAGTTATATTTAAGTAAGAAATTAATATTATATCCTCCCATTTAAAAGCTAAGATAGCTAAAACGGTAGTTGTAAGTTTATATGAAGAATAAGAGGCTTTTTAGGATATAATACTAGCTTTAAAAGAAAAAGATTTTATTAATGTTGTTAAGAATGGTAGCTTAGTTGAAATGAATTATGAGAACCCAGTCAATTAGGTGTAATGGTGCACAGACCCATGCACACAGACCATGTGACATATGCATAGCGCATGAACCAGGTGCTAGCATAGCTTTATACATAATATAACTTATTAAGCTTAATTTATAACTACTCTTAAAATAATTATTATTTTATATATCCAAAAACCTTATAATTAATAGCTTTATCCTACCCGCCAAAAGGTGCTTAATTTAATACCCTTTTTAAAGAAATAACACTTTATACTATTTTCTTAAATTAATTTAACTTCCACTTAAACACACTTATATATGTTTAGTTAAAACTACCTAACGCTTAAACATAATAAATAATTTAGTATAAAATTCTTACCTATTAAATTAATTATTTATATATATAAATCTTATAGTTTTATAGTTCTTTTTATAATCCTAATTAAAATATTATTTATTTTAATCTTTATTAAACCTATTCCTAAACCTATTAAAATAATTCCCAATTTATTTAATTTATAAACCTTAGTGAAAAATTTTCTTATAAATTTAGTAAAAAGTAATTGTCTTAGCATTTAAAGTTTAACTAAAACTTTAATCCTTTTTAATAGCCTAATAAAATAACTAAATAAAAAAATCATATTATAAAGCTTACTTATTTTCCCTTTAATATTTTCTTTAAATTAATCTTTAATATTTTCTTAAGTTAAAAATAATTAAGGTTTTATATTTATTAAAAGCAAAGGTTATTATTATTAATAGTTACCTAACCTAATCCTATATTATTAGAAAAAAAAGTCATAATATAGATAGTAGCATTTATAAAAATATATAATGATATAAAATATGTTTAAAAGCTAAAAAAAACTAATATTAAGTATCTTTTAATTTATATATTAACTTTATCTAGCTAAATTATCTTAAGTTTTAATTGAAAAATGTAGAATTTAATAAAGATAGTTTTTAAATATAATCTTAAATAGGTTATTAATAAAATAAAGTTCTAGTATAAAATTATAAGTTTAATTTATTTTATTAACTTAACTAGCCTATCTTTAAGATTATTGTAAAGTTTCCTGTTAATATTAATAATAATAAATATTTAAACATTAAAAGTCTAAAATAATGTTTTAATTATAAGATTAATTTAATTAAACCTTAAAAAGTTCTTATAATTTCTGGTATAATTAGTTAACCTATTAATAATTAATATAAACAAGTAACTCCCTATTAATATACTATTAATATATTTTTTATTAGCAAATTTACCAATAAATTTACCTATTAATTCACCTATTAATTCATTTGTTAATTTATTTATCAAATTATTATTAAAGAAATAAAAACAAGTACCAAAGGCAAAAAAAACATTAAAAGCCCCACAAACACTAAAAGCCCCATAAATATCAAAAGCTTTACAAATGCTAAAAATTACAGTTACATAAACACCAAAGCCACCCAAAACAACTTTTAAAATAGTATTAATATTAAAATTATAAGCAATGCTAAAGCTATTAATTATAATATTAAAGCTGTAAGCCCTAATGCTAAAATTATTGTAAAAGTTAATAGTATAAACATTAAAACTAAAGGTTTTAATACTAAAGCTGGCATTAAAGCTAATAGTTTTAACATTAAAACTAATAAATCTAATACTAAAGGTATTTTAACCGTAAGTTTTTTATAAAAAGGTATAGTTAATAAATATATTGAAATTAATAACACCATTAAAAGTAAAATTTTAAAAGCTTTCGTTATTTAACACAAATCTTTTTTAAAAACCACTATATTTTAGGTATCAATCATTAATGTTATCATCTTTACATTTGCTATAAATAAAAATATAGTTGTTATTATAATTGTTATTACAACCACTATTATAACCACCACTATATTAGCCACTGCAATAGTTATTAATAAAGCTATTATCATTGCTATAAGAATCATTGCTGCCATCCTTATTAATATTAACATTAATATAATTACCCCTACCGCTGCCTTTATTATAAGTAAAGATAATGGAGGAGGAGATTTAGGCATTATTAATATATATTATAAAGCTTAAAACATAAATTAAAAAGTTATATAAAAGCAACACTTAGACTTCTTGTAATTAAATTATTGATTATATAGTAGCAATAAACCTAATTATTAACTTTGCTGTAAACTCTAATCCTAACAAAAAAGTTATTAAAGTTATTAATGTATAAATAGATAATGCTAAGGTATAAAAGCATACCGCAAAAAGGTAAGTAGCTTTTAAAAGATAAAAGCTAAAAAATATTAGCTTATTCAATCCTAATAAAATAAAGATTAATAGTATTATAAAGTATAACATTTATAGTGTTATTATAGTTTAAAAAAATATTTATATATTTATCAATATTATTAAAAATGTTATATTAAATAATGCATGCCAAAATATTATTTAAAGGGAACTATATAGCCTTTACTAAGGAAATATAGATATATAGTATGCTATCTAGTCCACTAATAAGAAGAAGTAGATAAGAGAAAACCTTAAATATTATTTAAGTAAGCTTTTTGTATAGTTTAAAATTCCTAAAACTAAGGCTATTGAGAACCTTAATTACTTTAAGTAAATAAAGGAAAAATTATTAAAAAAAATAAACTTTTAGGCTTAAATAATAAATATAATGTATAACTATTAATCCTTATGGATAAACCTTATAGTCTAGTATATAAATTAGATTTATAATAAGCTAAATCTAAATCTATAAATAATAATAATATTATTAAAAGTTTATATAAACCTTAATTAATATATTAATTATTTTAATAAGTAAAATATTATATAGTAAAACTTATTAATTATTAATGAGGTAAAAGATTTAGCTTAAGCTTTTAAAGTAATTAATAAATAGGTTATTAAAGGTTTATTATAAAGTTATTAGTTAAAGCTATTAATATTTTTTAAGGACCTTTTAGGTTAAGCTAAAAATTCTGATAAGATGGATAATTATTAGGGCAGGTTCTAATAGTAAATAACTAATAGTTATAATTAAAATTATAATACTAATAACTAAGTTGTTTATAAAAATACCTTTAGTAAAGAAGACTATTATTGCCTATGCAATAATAATTATTATTTATAACGCTATAATAATAAAGGCTGTTGTAATAAATAATATAAAAGTAAATATAAAATATAAAGTTATTAAAGTAAAGATTATAATTAATAAGGCCAACCTTTTATTTAATATTGTTAGTAATATTAGGTTAAAAAAGGCAATCATAAAAGCGGTTATTTAAATAAAGAAATATAATTTAAATAGAATAATAAAAATTAAAAAATAGAAAAAATAAAATTAGCTAAGTAAGGTTACTTTTTAGCGAATAATTATTCTTTAAAATTAAAGGTAAAGGAATTAAAGTATAATAATAATTATCCCAAGTTTTCCTTAAAGTGTAATAAAATAAATAAAAGCCTAAAAATTAAAACTAATAAAAACTTAAAGCTTAATACTAACAAAAAAACATATCAAAAATGTAACAAAATCTTTAATACCTGCTTTAACTATTTTAAATACATATATATAAATAATTATATTAAACCAAAAAAACCAAACACAAGCCCAATCAAAGGAGCTTAACCTAATAAAACTTTAATTAAAAAAAAGGTTCGTTTTATAGTTAATAACAATACATTAAACTTAATAAAATCCTACCATATAGTAGTTAAAGAAGTTTAAAATAAATATTTCTTATAAATAGTATTCAAAAATAATATTACTAATAATAATATTAGTAAAAATAATAAGCAAAAAGCATATAGCATAAATAATTATAAAACTATTAATGCTAAGCTAAAGAAGAAACCTAGAAAGTATAGATTAAAAAGACATTTATATTTAAAAATTAATATTATTAATAAAAAAAGCAACAAATCCATAGTATGTATTAATATTAAAGCATTAAACCAAATAATTAATAAAATATAACTTAAAAAGTTTATATAAAACTATAAAATCTTTAAAATAAAAAAACTAATAATTGTAAAAGGTATAGTAAAAAAGATTATAATAAAAAAAAAAGCAAAATTTTATATTAATATACCTGTAAAGAAATATAGTTTAAAGATCATAGTGTAAATTAAAATTAAAGCTTAAATTTATAAAAATAGTCTAAAGTTAAACTTATTACTTAGCAATAAGTTTTACAAAAAACATAAAGTTATACTAAACTACTTAAAAATATTAATAACAATAATCTTATATCCCAAAACAAGGATAAAGATCAAATTCATAAAAGCCAAAAGATTAATAAAACAAAAAGTGTTATATATAAATTGCATAATAATCCCACCCTATTCCATATTAACAATCCTAATTAAATATTAAAACTTACCAATCAGAAAAGATTTTAAATTTAAAACAAATTATAAAAGAGTAATAAACAGTATCCATAATACAAACACACCAAAAAACATAACATTTCTAAATAACACAAAAAAGAAGATTATCATCCACTAAAAAACCAAGCTAAATTATATCAAAGAAATCAAAGCTTAAGGATATTTTACAATAACCTAAAAAAAAACAAATATAGCCTAGGTAGCAAAAACAATCAATATTAATAATAATATTAGCCATGGCAAATTCCTAACAAAAAAGTTCAAAATAAATGATATAATTAAAGAGACATTACAATCTAAAAATAACACTCCTAAAAACATTTAAAAAATATTTCAAAGCAAAAAAAGCTTTAATAATATACCTACCCCATTACTAAACACATTAAAACCTAACAAAATACCTAAAATATAAACAAAAAATAAAATTCATTATTATAACATTAACAAAAGTTTCACAAGAAGCCTAGTTAAACTAGTAAAAAAATATAACATATAAAGAGATAAAAATATTATTAAAATACCAAAAAAAGAAAAAATAACAATTAACCTAATTAATAATTAGCAAAAATAATATAAAGCAAAGTAAGTTTACCCTCTTAATATATAGAACAAAAAGTTCCTAAATAAAACATTTAATAGTATGTATAATTAAGGGAAAATAGACTAAATAAAGCAGCCCACCCCTTTTAAATACCCTTATTTTATTATTTAAAAAACAATAAATAAAAAGCAAAAGGGATAAATTATAATTAATTTACAACCCTTAAACAAATATACTTTAATAAATAACTACCCACTACTTTACTAAAAAGAAATAATATCTTATATAAAAGGTAAAAAGTTCTTTAACATCATTAATAAATCAACATTTTTCCATTAGCTACCAATAATAATAAAACATTGTAACCAAATAACAATCATATTACCAAAAAGATTTAAAGTTTCTAACGTTATTTTAATAAAATTTAAGAACTTACTAATATATACCTAAAGGTTTATAGATCAATAATTAAAGCTATTTAAAAAGTTTATAAAAGCTTACATTAACAATATCATAATATACAGCGATACAGCAAAAAACCATAAGCAACATCTACTCAGAAAATTTTCATCGAAAAACTAGCTTCTATGGTATTAAAGTGCTCTTCGCTCGCTTTAATGGCTATTTTAATGCTAAAGAAGCTAATTGCTTCTTCCCTAGCTCCAACATAAGGTTTATTAGTATGATAGGCTCTTTAGCTACCTGCTTTAATAGCTTAAATAAAGTTAATAATAATAGTACAAGCTACTACTTTATCTTAAATTCTAGCTTTATTAATAGTTAATTCATAATTACCAACTATAATATCTATTAATATCAATCTTAATTATTAAAAATCTACTATTAGCTTTTCATAATTTAAGTCTAATTAGCAATAATCTTATTAAAACCATTTTTAACTTAATTAATAGTAGCTCCAATATTATCGAGTTATGCCTTAAACACTTAGTAAACACTATCAATCTTTTCCAATTTAAAATAAATTAACTCTAAACCTTTACCATAATCTTTCTTATAACATTTAACAATTACTATATTATCCTAAATAGCTTACTACAAATCATCTAGCTTATTAAACATTAACTACAAATTTAATTTCATTACATCATTAACATCAATAGTATCAGCATTTTCATCATCCTTAGTATCAACATTTCCATTATCATCTTTTTAAATATTAAACCAAGCTTCCCAAAATAATAGAACTTTCTTATACTCTAATAGTTACAATAGCCAAACTAAACCTATCTTATACAGCATAATATTTATAGGTTTGCATATAATACCAAAACCTTCCTTTACATCATTATTAATACAGATAGCCTCCAACCATTTAAGCTTAGATAATTTCAACTACAACTTATTTACACAAGTTAAATCCTAATTAATTTTATTACTAGCCTTACTAATTTTGTTAAGCATTTTTTTTATATTATGGTATATATAAACAATTAATAATTATACTCAAGGTAAAATTTTTATCAAATATAAAACAATTTTATCTGCTTTAAACCATAGTTAAATTATAACCATACCAATAATTATTACCTAGTACTTCTTTATATCCAAAATATTAGTAATAAAGGTATAATTATTATTTTTAAGTCTACTCTTCTTAACATAGTTACACGCTTGCTTTATAGGCTTTATTAGCTTTTAATCATTTTCTATAAATATGGTAGCATTCATAATTTTATAATACTTCTCCTTTAAAATCATCTTCAACTAATTAATTATCAAATTAACTTTATACTCTTCATAATTAAACTTATTAAATAGCTTTATAAATATTATAGGTACAAATACATCATCATCTTCTACTATCTCTTTTACTTTATAAAAAGATGCCTTGCTTTAAGTATCATCATAATTTAACATAAATAATATTATCGTAAGTAATAAGTGTTAATATCAAAAATTAATAGTAGTTTTCTTTGCTTTTTAATTTAGATAATTATAATTAGGGAAAATATATATAAATAAAATATACAAATAAAATTAGAAATAGTATCTAATACTATTACTCTTTATATAAAATATAAAACATAATTATAATATATAATATATATTCATAATAAATGTATAAACTTTACTCAGCTTAAGCAAATATTGTATATATTATTTTTTAATACAAAAAAAAAGCTAATAATAGTATAATATTTACTATATATACCTATATACTTTTTGAGCTGCTAAAATATTTACGTGGTTAAAGAGATAAGCACTACATAAATATAAGGTTTTAAGATTGTTATTTTAGGAATAAATTCTAGATTATAAATATAGTTAGCTTTTTTTTTTTTTTTTAGATCTAATAATATATCTATAAAATGTGTTATGCTAAGCTTTTATTAGCGTTGTTTAATAGCACTTAAATAAGGCTAAGGTTATGCTTTAAGTTCTTTTAAAGTTTTGTTAGTTAATTTTAAATTCTTTAGTTCTTAATTCTTTAGTTTTTTTAGCAAAATAACTTTAATATTTATCTTAGGGATAATATTAATAAGTTTTCCTTTAAAGATATTTTTTATATCTTTATTTTTATTTTTATTATTAATTTTATTATTGCTAACCTTTTTGTTGTTAATTTTTTTGATTATTTTAATTTTTAACTTATTAGCCTTTATAGGATTAACTTTATCATATTTATCTAATAATTTTATTATATTTTGTATTAATAATTTTCTTAAATACCATTAGTCATAAGTTAATGAGTAATCTTTTTATTATATAAGGTACTTTAAGATAGATATTCCTCCTACATTATTAATTCTCCTACTTATTAATTTCTTAATCTTATATAATATCTATTTGTTATTATTTCCCTAAATAATAATTTATTTAGCTTATAGTCTTTATTAATTATAAGGATTTATGCCTTATAAGATCTTATACAAATACATAATTAAAATAACTTTATAAATTTGTTAGTTTAATAATATATTTAGTTTATATATAAGGTTATTAATTTATTAAATAATTAACAATAATCCAACTTATTAAATTAACTATTTTTTTAGTGGTTTACCAAAAAGGGTATAACCTTTATATAATTTAAGATAAACTAATTTATTAACCTTAAATAAAACTAGTTTATGTTTTATATTATATTTTGCTTTTAAATTTGTTACTATATAATTAATTACAGCTTTAGCTTCCTTTTAATAAAGCTTTTGTAACGTCTTAAAATCAATAATATTTATTAATATATTAAGTATGGATAGGATTAATTATAGCTTAAAGTTATATATAATCTTATTTAGTGATTTGTTTAAAACTAATAACTTTATATTATTTAGATTATATTATAATACTGGGATAATATTAACCTATAGTTAATCCAACACTAAATAATAATATTGTATTGTTGTTTTAATATCTTAATTTTTTCTTTCTATTTATCCATCTATTTAAGGGTAGTAACTTATTAATATTACCAACTTTATTCCTAATCTTGTAAATAATGTTTATTATAATTTTGATATAAATTTTGGATCTTTATTAGATATAGCTTTTATTAGTAGGCTTTAGTTATATAGGGTTAATGCTTGAAATATTAGTTTTGCTTAATGTAGTGCTTTATATCGTATATATTTTAATATTAGTAAGATTTTCTTACTAAACTTATATGTTATTACTATTAAGGTATTATATATGGAAAAACCTTTTATTACCTAAAGGATATTTTTAAATAGGATTAGTGGTAAATTAATAATAAAGTCTTATACTATTATATAATATAGTATTAGTATTAAGTTAATAAGCATTAACTTTTTTACCAGTTTTAACTAATTATTTTTATTTTTTTAGTAATATAAATATTATTTTATATATTAATAAATCTTCTATAATAGGTTTTATATTAAGATATTTTTTAACTTTTAAGCTATTTGCTTTAGCTTAAAATAGTGTTTCTCATTATACACCAGTTATAATAATTCTTATACACAACTTAATAAAATCATTAGTTATTATTAACTTATATAAGTAATATAATATATAAGATCCTTCTTTAATTTATATTAATATTATTTTATTATATCTTTTTTCTTATCCTTAGTTGTTTTTAAGATTTCATATAGCCTATATAATCTTTTATCTTTATTGTATCCTTTGATTACTTTTGCTTTAAAGTTATTATTTATAATAACTTTAATAATAATATATTTAAAATCTTTGATTATATTTTTTAATATTAATTTCTATATATTATTTTTCTTTATGATATCATTAACTAAATCTTTTATAGGTAGCCGTGATAAAGTATTTAGTATTAGGTTTATCTTTCCTAGTATATGATAGATATTAAGATTAAATTATAATAAATAAGTTAATATAATTATTAATTTATTATTTATTTTATTAATGTTTGCTATCTTTAGGGATATATGATTTATTATTCCTTTAGTTATATTATAGTTTATTAAAACTATAATTAGTTTTAAATATAATTAAAGTTATACTTAGTATTATCAATATATCCAAATAAGATATATAATTTTAAGCTTTGTTGATGTATATTTTGTCTCCGTTTTTGTTATTATTTTTAACAAGAAGAAGATTGGGTAGATTTTATTAGTAAGGATATGTTTGTTATTTTATTTAGCATTAAGGTAAAAAATTATAACTTTAAATCTTTATTATTTTAATATATTAATCTTTAAGTATATAATATTGTTATAATCTTAATGTAAGAGATTAAGTGGATTTATTAACTTCTTTTATAGGATTATAAATAAGTTTAACTTTTCTTTTATTGGCTTGAAATAATTTTTATCTATATATATTTTTTTAACCTATAATAATTAATGGTATTTTATCTTTTTATCATATTGCTATTAGTATTGCCATCTTTTTTTCTTATAATAGCTAAACCTTTTATTAATACTATAGTATATGCTTATAGAGGAATATTATTATACCTATATATATCTTAAGATTTGTTAATATCTTTAATATCTCGATCTTTTTTAAGGCTTTAATTCTCTTTTTTGTGACTAACACTCCGCTTCCATTAACAGTGAATCCCAACAATGCGAATAACCATAATATTAATTTAATTTAAAAGAGGTTGACAAGGATGTCAACTTTTTTGCTAATAAGGGAGGAGGTATAAAAACCCAGTTAATTAGGTGTAATGGTGCATAAACCCATGCGCACAGACTATGTGGCATATGCGTAGTGCACGGACTAGGCGCTAGCATAGCTTTACATATAGCATAGCTTATCGAGCTCGGTTCATAGCTACTCTTAAAATAATCATCATTCTATACATCCAAAGACCTTACATAGATGAGGGTATTAAGGAGGAGTTGTTTAAAGAAGGACTAGTTAATGATAATAAAGAGATGCTTGTTGAAGAATCTGAGCGTGATTATGTAGGTAATGAAAACGTTGGTAGCGATATAGGGAATGATGATAAGGTGGATGATAACTTTTATAACTTTTTTAAAATAAACGAAGATTTATTTGAAGAATTAGATTTTGATATGGGTATTACTTTATATGTTAAGAGTGGTAGGATTTACCTTAAAATATATAATAATACTAGCAAAAAAAAAGAAAAGTAGCTATAGTATATTGCGAACCATAGCAAAAATAACTATAGCATGTTGGATATTTATTAAAAGATGGTTAAAAGAGGAAAATCCTAAGGAATAAAAGTTTTTACACATCCCAGCTTATAAATAAAAACTAAAAAACTTATCACTAAAAAATTAGCTATTTAATATGTAATCCTTAAGCTAAAAAATGCTAAAGTGGACGATAAGTTTATATAGTTAGTTTTTAACGCTATTAATGCCTTCTATTAAAATATCCCTAAGAAAGTTATATTTACTAGTTAAGGATTAATTCAATCTCTTAATAATTAATTTATTAAAGCTGTTAACCTGTATTATTAAGGATAGTTGTATCGAATGTATATTTTACCATAATTAGCTATCTTAATAAGTTATTACTATAAAATATTAAAAAATCTTAACTTTAATATCACTAGCCAACTTATTTATTTTAATATGGCTTATTTAGCGTAGGCTAAATCTCTTAACGAATTAGAATATGTTTTATATAAGGAGATCATTTAAAAGGTAAGCGTTATTAAAAAAGCCTTGTGATAGATTTAATAATGCCTAAATTATTTAAGCTATAAGATATTAAATAATAATATCCCTAACTATTAAAACATTAACTATTAGCTGAACATTATAACCGATGGTATTATCACTAAAATTAAAGTTAAATAAACAATACTTATTAAAACCATGGTTGATAAGTATTTTAAGCGTTTTAAGGGTATAGGTAGTTAAGGTTTTACAAACCTTAGCTAATAAAGCTTTGTAAGGTTGGTAATTGTTATAAGATTTATTGTAGCTATGGATAAGGTATTAGATGTGAGCCTTTTTAAAAGCTTTAGTAGGGTTGGTTAATTGTCTCTATTTGCTACAACCGAACCCTCTTTGGGATCAACTGTTAAGGGTAAATGTATAAAGTTTTCTTAAGTGCAATTTACTCCCTTAAAGAGACTATGGTTAATGAAACTCTAAATAAAAGCCCTTTTGACTTAAATAGCGATTAAAGCTTATTTCTTTTGTAAAGTATTAAGAAAAAAATGTTAGGAATTTTAGCCCTAATATGGTTAGTAGCCTTATTGGGAACTATCTTTTTAGTATAATCACTTTTTTTATAACTTTATAGCTGAGATCTTATTTATTAATCTTATATACTTTATTACTATTAAATACTTTGTATTCTATCTCTACTAAGATCCCTTGCCCTCGGCTTAGTAGCCTTCTTAAGTGTTCTGCAATTTGTAACATTAATCTGCCTAGATAAAAAATAAAGGCCTTTATCATTAGCCACTTAACCTTTATTAAAAATCTAGATATTACTTACTAAAATATAGCAGGTATAATAGATAATCTTATAGTTTAAAGAGTTATAATCCAATGCATAAAGAGTTAATAATTTAATAAATAAAGCATAGCTTAAATAATAAATCATAACCTCTTTCTTTAACTACTCCCGTTTCACCCCTTCCAGCACTAAGAATACCAAAATATAGAATAGTTAATATTTTATTGCAAAGATATATATATAATATATATTATTAAAATAAAAGTTAATAAAAAAGGTAAAAAAGTTAATAATAATAGGTATAAGTTACAGTCGTATATAAAAGGAGTTATTAATATTTTATAGCCTTTAAACCTTTTATTTATTCATAGCTAATTATAAATGTATATAGTAACCAGCCTTATAATTTATGGAATGATAGTATAACTTATTATAAAGTTTATTTATTATTATATTAGTAAGAATTATATCTATTTCTATATATTAAAATTTAGTATTATTATTGTTATATTTATTATTATTATTGTTTACCTTATAATCCTTATACTTATTATTATTACCCTTTCTTTCCTTCCTTTTTTACTCCTTTACTATTTTTTATAAACTATTAATTATGTAATAATATAATATGTTATAATCTTTATCCTTTTAATTATGTGTTCACTTTGTTGGGATGGTAGGTTTTAGCTTATTCTTAAAGCTAAGGAAATAATCGCATTAATAAGCTTACATACTTAGTTATAATCTAGTTGTAATTGTAGGAGTAGCTATATTAGTAAAGGTAAGGGGTATAAACTTAAAAAAATAGCCTCATCAATAAGGCTAGGTACCTAGATTTAGTTTAAATACTATAGCTATAGCTATAGCTATAGATAAAGCTTTATCTGCAATATTAAGCTACTTAAGGCTTTTATTATGCTTTTATTACAAAAGCTAATGGCGCACACTACTGTTAACTAGGTAGAAGTTTTAAGAGTAGCTTAGAGCTTTAGGTTATAATGCTGCCATTTTTAGTGCGTGTTAAACTTTATTAAAGGGGCCACTATTATATGACCTTTTATGTGTATTTTTTATAACATTAAGTTCCTAGATTTAAAGATGAGGGTATTTTTTTGCTATATTATAATTTAATTATTAATATTAGTTAATCTCCTCTTTCTTAATAGTTTTATTAGACTTTAATTTAGTAATAATATTATAAGCATATGGGATATTATACTACTCCTTTACTTAATTATTATAAGCCTTTAGGGGCTAACCATTAATTAATGAATTAGCTACCTTGCAATATTCTGTAGTTAATAAGTTAATGTAATAATAAATGGTTTAATAAGGTAGCTCTTTAAGCTAATAGGATTTTAGATATTCTTAGTAAAGACGTTTTATTTATGTACTTAGTATAATAATAAACTATTATTTTTATTTAGCAGCCATTTCCTATATTATTGTATATACCTTAAGTAGGTTACTACTACTATTAAAAAGATAGCTTTTTAAATCCCAATAGGTTATTTTAGTAAAAGAGGTAATCTGTTAGCTGTAATTTTTATTCACTAAAATGTAATAAGTTACCCACTTGTGCTTATTTCCTATATATTCCCTTTTTAATATATGTGATAATGCTTGGTTAGTTATTAAATTTCTTTTTTAAGTAGTTTTATATGAAGTTAAACTTTTCCTCAATTAATACATATAGTATATGCTTCTATAGGTTGAACAAACCCTAACAGGTATAAGGGATATCCTTAGGCATTTAATTAGTAACGCTGGTAAAGGCCTTGGTAGGAGTATTAAAGGTTATAATATCCTTATTCTTAATAGCTTCATTAGTAATAACTAGGAGGTTTATTAACTTATTAGGTGCCTTTTTTTAATGCTTTTTTACGTTAAAAACAATATTCTTATTAATATAAAATACATATAGCTATAATTTAGCTATAAGCATATATAAATAGAATATACCTTGCTTAGCATTATTATAATTAGTAATAATTATATTTAGTAAAAGAATCTAAAGCTATATATAGGTTTACTTAATATTAATTATGATTTAATTGAAAGCCTTAAAACGCTTATTATTAATAAAACCATAGAAAATATTTATAACATTTTTAGTTAGAGTAATTATTGTTTCAATAAATAAAGGCATTTTATACTTATTAATTTTATATATTAAATCAAACAATAGCATAAAAGGATATTTTTGTTATATCTTAATACCCTATGGCTTAAATTAAAGGTAGCTAGTGATACAATTTTTATTAATTGGGTCTTTATAAATGAAGTATATGATATTTTTTTCCTTTAATTAGTAAACTAGTGTTTGGGTAAGGATATAGCTATTTAAATCCTTTCTATACAGCTTTTAATAGAAATTATAAATATCCTTATCAATGAAGCTTTTATTAAAGAATTACTTACGAAGGGTAACACTAATATCATAGGGTTGTATTCCTAGGTTATAAGATATATGCTTTACTAACTTTTTTATTTTAGAGGTGAGACCATAGGTGTAAAAGAAGGCAAATAGGTCCTTTAAAGCCTTATAATTTATATAATGTTCATGGCCTTTATGTAGTTTAAACTACTAAAGCCAGTTATTAAATAGTTAAGATATAGCTTAGGCTTGTTATTTATAATTAACTTTAATAGTAATAGCTTTCCAAATCTTCTTTGATTTTAAAGTGTAGATAGTATCTTTAGGGCATATAAAAATAATTATAGTAGGTTTTCTGCTATAATAGTTATTGCTACATTTTTTATAAATACTATATTTAGCTACCTTTACATACATCTTTAGATCTGCTTTAAGGTTATTACATGATTTGTAAAAAGGCCCTACAATTAATCAATAGGTTATGGGTAGATTTAACAACAGTACTAGCTAAATAGCCATATTATCTAATTAATTAGTAGCTTCTATAATAAAGAAGAACTTAAAGGAAATTCATTTTAAGCAATAAAAGGCTTATATAATTAATAATAATAATAATACAATACTTTAATACAATAATATATTACAATAATAAGGCTAATAATAACATAATGTTTAATTAATAGGAAGGATTCTGCCATATAAAGCCTTTAAAGTATGGCTTAAAGGCAAGAGTAATATACTAAGTATGCAAATAAGGCCCAATAGCAAAAAAAGGTAATGCGAATAACAATGCTCTTATAAAAAAATAAACATAAAAAGTTTTTTAGTTTTATATAAGCTTTACCTTAAGGCTTAATATTATATTAAAGTAGCAAAAAAAATTTTAAAGTGTTTAATTTTTTTATAAGTAATTTAACATAATGGTTTTACGCTTAGTTTACCTTTACCGTAATAACTTTTCATTAGTAAGGAAAAGGTTTAAATTTTTTAGTTATTATGAATTTTATTTTTTAATAAAATTAAACCTTAACACTTAATAGTAAAAAAAAGTATTATTATTATGCTATTAACTTAAATTCATAATAAAGGTTAAGCATTTTAAAGCTATATAACTAAAAAGTTATTAAAGGTATTAATGCTAGCCTAAAAAGGTTAAAAAATAAACTAATTATATAAAGCTAATAAATAAAAAACCTTATTTATCCTAAAAAACTTAAGCTAATAATATAAGAAATATACTTTTACTTTATATTTACCTTTTTTTAAATAACTTATAACTAGTATGTAAATAAAACTATTAAGTAAGTAAAAAAAACCAATATTATAAATAAAAATAAAAGCATAGTTAAAATATGCTTTACCATTAACCCATTATTAAATTAAAACTAAAACGCCTCTTAATTAGCAGCTTTAAGTACTGTATAATAAGGTATAAAAAATATGCTTAAAGGCAAAAAAAGGTAAAAAAATAAAGATAAAAAAACAATTAAGCACTTTATAAAGGGGGTTTTTTAAGCTAAAGGGCTTTTTCTTTTACTTAAGAATAAATGTTTAAATATAAACCTTAAATACAGCCATTAACATTTAATAAAACACTATTAAATTATAAATAAAACATTATTAAGTAAAAAATATAATAAAAAGGTTACCTTATAATAATTTCACATACCTTACTTATAATTAAAAATAAAAAAATAAGTACTCGGCGTAAAAATAATAATAATAATAATAATAATAATAATTTTTTATAATTAATATACCTTACATTAAATTAATCTCGTTTAAAGAAGACTTTACTTTAAAACTTTTAAAAATAATAAAGAAAATTAATAAAAAAATTAATAAACTTATTCTTTTTAACGATTAGTTTAAAAAGCTTATTAGTAACGCGAAAAGCTTATTATTTACGGCGATAAAGCCATTATTTACAGTAAAATTACGTTAAAAGAAATTTTCACTTCAAACAATTATTTTTTTACCGGTTTTTACTTAAATTTAATAAACTAAGTATTAATAAATAGTTTATTTAATTACAAATATAATGGTTTAAGTTGCATAATAATATAACTATTTTAGTAAAAGATATTTAAGTTTAAAAGTTAAAGGTTTAAAAACAGCCATTAAGTTATTAAGCTAAGCTATTAAGTTAAAGCTACTGCAGCCATTAAAGTAGGCTATTAAAGTAATTAAAACCTTAAAGCTATTAAAACTTTAAAGCTATTAAAGCCTTAAAGTTATTAAAGCCTTAAAGTTATTAAAGCCTTAAAGCTATTAAAGCCTTAAAGCTATTAAAGCCTTAAAGCTATTAAAGCCTTAAAGCTACTTAAGTCACTTAAGCTATTAAAGCGTTATAATAAAAAAGCTTTAATGTTTAAAAATTAATATTTAATTAAAGAAAAATAATAAAAATAAACGAGTTTAAAATTAATAGTTTAAAATATGAAATCTTTATAAACCTTTTTAATATATAATTTATTTATTTTTATTTTTATTATTCCTTTGATTTTTTTAATTTAAAAAATATAAAAAAAATTTCTCGCTTATCTTTTTCTTCGAACGAGATATTGCTTTTTTTACCTAATTTACTAACATTTTTTCTTTTTTTCTTTTATTAAATAATTCATTTATTCTTTAAAAAAAGCTAAAATTATAATCGTTTAAAAATACGTAAAACTCACTTTTTTTTCTTTTCTTTTTTTATTGAAATGTTAATCACGTAACTTAATTAAATAAGGGCTTTTTTATTTAATTAGGTTCGAACTTATGCCTTAATTTAATTTAAAAGTAAGGCTTTTACGGCTTTTTTTATTATTATTATTATTATTTAGCTTATTTAATTAAATTAATACATTAAGTTTTTATAACGTATATACGTATAACCTTAAAGCCGTTACTATTGAATAACGAACAACCTATTATTATTAAATAATAGGTTTATTAACCGACATTTTTTTAAGAATTTTATATATATAAAAAGTAATCGTTTTTATTATATTTATAATAAAAACTATAAATTTTTAAAAAGCCTATTATTTTAAATAAATAAACATTAATATATATACTTTTTTAAAGATTTATTTTCACGTTATAACTTATTAGTTTTATAAAGTTATTAATTAATAAGTTAAATATTATTAATAATATAATATAAATAATATATATTAAATTTTTAAATTATAACGTTATTTTATAAATTAAAATTTATTAAACATTAATGTTACATAAGTTAAACACTTTAATTACGACCCACTTTTATATACATCACTTATTTTTATATATTTATAATTAATTAAATAAAATAACTATAAATATAAAAAAGTAATATTAAATAATTTAAGTTATTTTATAATAAAATAAAAAGTTTTATAAAAATAAGTTAATATTTTATTAATTAAATTAAAGGTTAAACTTTTTAAGATTTTTTATATACATAATACACTTAAAATTATTAAAGTTAATATTTTTATAATTATTACATAATATGCTTTAAAATAATATATATATTAAAAAATTTTAATAATAATTATAATTTAAGTATTATATAAATTTTATTTAATTAATTATAAATAAAGGTTTAAAATACGTAATTGTTTTATATATAAAAAAATTAAAAACTTTAAAAACTTTAATAACTAATTTTAAAAAATACATATAAACATAGTTTTTAATTTTTATAATATTAATAACTTTACTTTATTATATATTTTAATTATAAGCTTTATTATGTAATACTTTTAAAAATATAAGCAAAAACATTTTTACGTATATTTTATATATAAATTATATTTTTAATTTTTAATTTTATATTTAGTTAATTAAATATTAGTTTATTTTTATATAACTTTTTATTTATTTGTAATATAAAGTAAACTATTTAATATTACTTTTTTATTTATAGTTATTTTATTTAATTAATAATTTAGCGTATTAGTTTTATGCTTAATTTACCTTTACTACGGTGGCTTTTTACTAATAAAAAAAGGGTTTAAATTCCTTAATTATTATAAGTTTTATTTCCTAATAAAATTAAACTTTAATACTTAATAATAATAAAAAAGCATTATTATTATATTATTAGCTTAGATTTATAATAAAGGCTAAGCGTTTTAAAGCTATATAGCTAAAAAGTTATTAAAAGTGTTAATGTTAGCCTAAAAAGGCTAAGAAATAAACTAATTATATAAAGCTAATAAGTAAAAAACCTTATTTATTTTAAAAAACTTAAGCTAATAATATAAAGGGTATGTTTTTATTTTATATTTATCTTTTTTTAAATAACCTATAATTAATGCCCCGAATTTATAAGGGGGTTTTATAGCTTAGGGGTCAATAAATTAATTAATAAGAAAAAAATTATTTAATTAATAAAATAAGATAAGGGATAAAAGATAAGAAAAATTCAAAATATTGTTTTTATTAATAACTCTATGAAACTAAGTCGGGTAAACTTCGGAAACCCCTTTTTGGAATGCTTATTTTCTTCTCTATTTAATAAAACTTATTGAAAAAAAATCGGACTTAAAATGGAGAAGTTATAAAGATAAACATAATTTAAACATAAATAACTTTATGACGCTATGCCTAAACGGGGCAGAGTTTATACCATTAAATAGAGTGCAAAAAGACAAATATAATGGTTCAGGTTGTATTATGGTATAATGAATATAGCGAAAGCTATGAAGGGTTGAATTTTAATAGCGTAAGAAAGGCTATTAGAGAAATGCATAAGACTTTCCCGAGTTACCCTGGAGCCCTGGAGCCCTGGAGCGATTAGAGCCTTAGAGCCCTAGAGCCACTGGAGCTTTAGAGATATTAGAGCCTTGGAGCCACTAGAGCCTTGGAGAGATTAGGGCTATTAGAGCCTTGGAGCGATTGGAGCCTTAGAGCCTTGGAGCCACTGGAGCCTTGGAGGGATTGAAGCCTTGGAGCCCTGGAGCCACTGAAGCCTGGGAGGGATTAAAGCCCTGGAGCCCCTGGAGCCCTGGCGCGATTAGAGCCCCGGAGCCCTTGGAGCCCTGGAGCCACTGAAGCTCTGGAGCGATTGGAGCCTTAGAGGGATTAGAGCCCTTAATCTCTTAATAACTTTACGAATAGTAGGGCTATAATAGTGCATCCTATACCAAAATAATCAGAATTAAACGCTCAATTTAGTGGTATAAACTTTATCCTCGTAAGTTATATACTTGTAAAGTTATTAAGGTTTTAAATAAAAATTCAAAAAAGGTGGAGAAAATCAAAAACCGCAGCCCCATATTGCCATTTTCTAGCCAATCAAATCACCATAAGCCTCACGCATAGGCCAATATGCGACCGGTGCTTTACTTTTCTATTTGGGCGACTATTTTTTCCTAATTGGGAAGGGGCCTTCCTTAAAAATGCATGACACAATAACCCTTCGTAAACTCAGGGCATAGCGTAGCTCTGCTGTATGGAAACAAATTCTAGTCTAAGCCCACTGAGATAACTAAATACAACACATGTCCATTCATTAAGGGGTGTACATGTCCGTTCAATAGGGCTGTGCATGCCCCGAATTTGTTAATCTCGTGTAAGATACAAAAACAAGTTTGGCTCTATTCTTCGCAACAGTGACTTGCCATCTTCATCTTTCCTCCGCGTGACGAGACATGCCAGTACCATCCCCAGAGAAAAGTCCCAGGAGATTAATGCTGCTATGGTCATCCGAGACAGATTATCGACGCAGCTCCTATCCAGAAGATCGCTAATCAAGCTACTGTTCAAGTCATCTCGTAAAGGATCCGTTCCCTCCACGGGAACGCGGACCTGGAGACTGCTAGGTTGAAAATAATCGAATTGCTCGAATCGCGGGAACTTGGATCGAACAAGGCTATTATTATGCACAAAGAGTTTATAATGTAACAGAGCAAGTCTATATGCCCTTGTCAAACTTGAAACTAGATTAGAACGGCCGATGCGTAAAGCTTACCGTTGGTATTGTTGACGAACAGCAGGATCCGACGAAGATTCATCAATTCTCGTTTGCTGGTAAGCACCGGCGCCTCGAAGGATATAATGGAGATGTCTATTGCACATGAGTGCGTTTGGGAAATGCTCGTCAAGCGGTCTATAAGTAAAAATAATGAGCGGGATTATAAGTGCTTGAAAATATGGCAAGTACTCTGCCGAAGGACTTGCCCATTGGGGTTGCTCCGTAAGCTGAATCATAGTCAAGTTAGATTCGCCGTCGATATCTTCGTTGTGTACGTACGAGAGTTCTGGTAACTTCCTGCATTAGAGCATCGTGTTGATTGCTGGCTTCCGGTCGTCCAGGGTCGGTAGAGACCATCCAAAGACCCGCGACCAGAACAGCTGCGACTAACTCTGGTGGCTGAGGCGCATTCATAAACAAATCTTCGTCTAGAAGAGGCCAATGCGGGTGGAAATGATGAAAATAAAGTCGCTCAAGCTCTTCCCTGTCTGCAATTGCCGCCAAACCTGGACCCAACCCTTTGTAGATGTCATTCCGTAGACTGGAAGCAGCTGTTATGGGGCCGTCGATACGAACTGTCCGCAGAGAACCCGGATCAGGCTCTGGGTTGGTGGGTGCTTCCAACGAAGGACGTTGCTCCTCGTTAGACGCCGCTTTGCATTTCGAGCTTAACCGGACGTGACGCTTCAAGAGGTCACTACAATGCGGCTTAACAAACGACCTGCATTGGCAGATGGGGGCAATCTTTACTTCCTGTGAAAATCCGCACCACATTCATAACAGCGGAAGGGACGGAGCTGCCCATGACTCTTCTCGTGCCGTACGAGATGCTCTTTTCGCTTATATGTTCGGTGGCAGTCAATATACTGGCAGGTAAATTGTCCGGGCATGGTTCCTTCTTGACGGCTTCAAGCAGATCGAGAAGCCAGATAGAGTCAAGCAAGATTCATGTATCCGCATACCTAATTTAGGTACTCAGAAAGAATACTAGGGACGAGCGATGTGGGGGGTTAGGGATAAGCGTTAACGGGTGGTGCGGAACGATGTGGGATAAAGGATGAGCTATGTGGGATAAAAAAGAAGGCGATGTGGGATAAGATGGACGTCTGTAGTATGTAAGCCATGAAGATGACATCTTTAGGTCAGCATCGACAACTGACTGAGCCGCATTGTCAACGATCATTTCAAAGCACATACGTATCTGCCTGGATATTTCCACTGACTATAGGACTGTGTAGCTCTCATTAGAACAATGGTCAGTTCTGGTATATTAACCTCTGGGCACCACCTCGAGCAGCGTGAAATGTTTCCAGTCAACAACTTTATCACCACAGTTCCGAGACTGCGACATCGATAGTACCTCATTCCAACTCTCCCAACGCTTCCTTTTATACCTTTACTTGTAGAGCTTCGAAATCAGACCACAATGCCCGTAGTCGCAATTGCCGGAGGGACCCGAAGCATCGGACGTGCTGTGCTAGAAGGAATTCAGGAACGTGGAACTGCCACTCCTATCGTTATTTCTAGAAAGGTGTGTTGGTAGATCTCAACAACTATCAGTCTTAACTGACCGGTATGCTAGTATAACAAGGAGCTCGAACAGGAACTCGGAACCCGCCTCATCGCCGCTGATTATGACGACGTCGCCGGTCTTGCCAAGCTTCTCGAAGTGAACAATGTCGAAACGGTCATTTCCGGATTGGATGGCTTCTCCGGCGGAAGCTCTGAGATCAACTTGATCCGTGCAGCTGAACTATCCAGCGTCACAACACGGTTCATTCCCAGTGTCTGGGGTTGCCGCTTCGGTCCAGAGTAAGTGTAGACTACTACTACAGGGTGAAGCAAACACGGCTGACAACTGTAGAAAATCATCCTTCCCACTTGCGATGGCGAAAATCGCATCCGAAAAGGAGTTGGAGAAAACTTCCCTCGAGTGGACTGCGGTTTGCGTTGGGTACTTCCTCGATTACTTCGGCTTGCCTAAAGTAAAATCTCACGTTGCTCCTCTGACTATGGTACTCGATATCGGCGCTGCCAAGGCGGCCATTCCCGGATCCGGTAACGTGCCTGGAGCTTTCACCTACACCCAGGACATTGGCAGATTCGTCGGGGCGCTCTTGACTCTACACAAGTGGGAGAAGGAATCTTATGTCATTGGCGACAAACTTACTTGGAATGATTTTCTCAAACTTGCCGAGGAAGTCCGTGGTGAGGGCCTATACATGAAATAGCCCATCCGTCCTATGTTTTTACTGATTAGACTTCTAGGTACCAAGTTTGACGTGACGTACGATTCTATCGAACTGATCAAAAGTGGCAAGGTTACCGAGTTGCCAGGCCACTTGCCCGCCTACAGACTATTTCCTAAGGAGCAAGTGCAGGCGATTCTTGCTAGCCTCGAGCAAGTCTTTGACAAGGGCTACCTGGACTTCAAACCGAAGCAGACCCTGAACGAACTCTTTCCGGACATACATGCTGTCTCTGCGAAGGAGATGCTGGAAATGGGCTGGAAAGACTGAAATTAAGACGGAATAGGCCGTCGGGAATGTGTTAAAGTTTTCATGTGTAAATGGAATTTTTGTTCTGTCTTAAGGTAGATATGCTGACCTTGATTTGAATCTCTACATTACTTAAAACGAATGATCCCCTCCTACAAGCCCGTAAACCGCAAACACGAGTTTCCCTGAGCGATGATCTATTATGGATCTATTATTTGCAATACACCGTCACGAGCCTCAGCTTACGATTCACCGTCATACTATCCTCCCTTGGTAGCCAGTCTCATCTTATCCTCGTTTCCCTAGCATTGCCAGGTCAGATTACCTGCTATGCGCATGATACTTGGCCATGACCCTCGAAGTCCCAATGTCGACCATGTGTACGCCTACTTTCTCCACCCCGCCCCCTTTTCGTGTACGCATATGCACTATATCTCTAATCCTGCCTCAGTCAGCAGTCAGGCTCTCCCATTTCTACCATGTCTCTCAGGCCAAAAGATGAATGTGGTACGAAACCGTCACTAACCTAAATCGTGCTGAAGCAACACATGATCAAGCCAGGTTCGCATGCAAATCCTAGAGACTCAAGTTATTCTAACAAGGACGTCAATGATGATAATCACGGAAGTTTCGGACGGTCGACGGGGTCTTACTCTGCGCTATGGACTGTCTTGAGCCCGGCTGGTGGTCGACAAAAGAAATGGTCATCATACAGGAAATCGTGGTGCGGGAAACTGCCATGTCGCTCCATCTATTGCAGCCAGCCAAGGTGGTATTCTGGATTCCCGACATGCACGCCTGGTCAAGACACGATAACACGAGGGCTATTTTCATGAGGTTCCTTTGATATCTGGACCAATCTCGAACCTACAACCTGCATCCTTCTAGGCTCCTATTCTACTCCACTCCAAGCAAGGTCCCTAGATGTATCTGGGATGGAACTGGCCCTGTGTGTAGGTGGCCCCTGGAATAGATTTCTCGTCGAAGTTTTCGAGATCAGTGACTTAAATACACCTCCCCCGGGAAAAGCAATAGCGTCTCCACTATCCTAAATAAGACGCACAAGTATCTCACTAGCAGTTTTCTTAGGAAAGATACACCTAGCATAATATCGATAAGATAAAAACCAGCTGGCACTGCTTTCTCGCAAGTGCCTATAGCTGTTTAGCAGCTGCCTGGTGTGGATCTATGTGGAGACGCTATTGCTTTACCATCCCTGGGGAGGTGTAAGAGGTTTCTCTTCCTGCTTTGGTCCTACCAGGACGTACTATGCTATCGTTTTACGCGAACATCCGCGCGCCGGGGCAAGAAAGATGCTTCTCTCGACCAAGGTCTCCTTGTTAACGCACGCCATATCATTTCGTTGATTTAATGTCCCTGAGGTTTCGACGTCACCTAGTTCAATCGCAGTGGCTTTCTTCCTGAGAAGCACAACCGCCCAAGGGATATCCACTTCCGCGCGTTTAGTGGCGGTAGACCCGACATTTAGTCCGCAATTCGCTACCGGCAAGACGCTAGCTGAATTTATCGCAAGGACCTGTAGCTGGCGACTGAAAGCTTCCAACCGCCGCGAATAGTAGCGTCACTATTCTCGCAATGGGGTTGGCTGATGATATTGATGTGATGATATTGATGTTGACATGAGGGCGTGTGAGCTTCGAGAACGTTAAACGCTTAACCGTACTAACCTACCTAAGATTACCTACCTGCCCTGCCAGAAAGGCGTCAGACTAAATGGCCCATGTGCGAATAGCACGGTAATGTACTATGCTATTCCACGTACTGTATATACAGTACTATACGCACATGGGCCACTTAGTCTGACGTCTTTCTGCCTGCTAGGTATGTGGGGATCCCTACCGAACTCACGTGATATTCCGCAGGCCAGAGCGTAACTGTTTACGAAGAAGTGGCCCACTCTCACCTACCCTCTCCCTTCAATTGACGGAGCGCGCATTGCGTGATAGCTGTTCCTACAGGATGTCAATTCTATACCACAATAAGTGTTACATATTTTGATTCGTTTTGAACTGTTCCTTATGATACTTTGAGAGATAACTCGTCTTCCACTTTTCCTCAAAGTTATCCTTTGCGACATTTTGTCATCATCATCAAACTCTTTCAGAGCGAAATCTTCCCGTTGCTTGATGGTTACGCGTACATCTCATACGTCCGCGGTCCTTTCCACCTGATCTCTCACGTAACAGAAATTATCGATAGTCGTTTCTCCTGCATACCTTCTAGGTGCCATATCAGCTCGGAGATTTTCTCCTAGAGTTGATAACAACATCCTTAGTTCAACGGCTGCGTATCGGGCGTCGGATTGCCTGATATGTCATCCTTCGCTGACTTATGGAAATATTCACTCTTGCCCGCCGCTAGTTGCCCCAATGCCTTAATGTTGTCGTTCGCTAAGATATTGAACACGGATATATCCGCTTTCATCTCGTTTGCGAACCAAAAACGAAGTTCCACGGCCACCAACGAGTCAACGCCGTATGAGTGGACTGGCTTGTTGATGTCGATATCCTCCTGCGGGACAGAGAGCGCCCTGGAGAGTCTCTGAGCAAGCGCAGAGACAACAATGCTGCCAGCCTCCTCCAATCCTTTTGCACCACGAAGTAGATTCCTGTAATCGACCGTTATCGACCGAGTTTCAGAAGCGCTAGCTGTTTGCCTATTCATTCGAAGGAGTTGCCGGTACATGGGACGTTTCAAGTGCGGGAGTGAGTCCATATAGTGTTTCTCTGGTGTGTCCGCCTTGCCGACCGCGGTGATGATCTGAGTTAGCCAGGGGGAAGAGGGTTTGCGACAAGGATTACAGGCCCAGTCCATTATACTGTGGACTTCCTTCTCGTGCAGGTTTTGGAGACCCTTCTCGTTCCACCGTCTCGCGATGTTGCTATGTTCGGCAACGTAGCCCACTCCTGTGACCAGTCCGACATCCACTGAGATACATTTTTCTCCTAGCGACCACCTACGCCTTGCGAATGCGTCTTGAAACGTAGACGCGGCATTGTATTGCGATTGGCCGCTTGACCCAATCATCCCGCCTAGAGAAGATAAGATGACGAAGAAGTCCATTTTCCGCGGTAAGATGTCGTGGAGGTTCCAAGTCCCTGTGATTTTAGGGCCAAGCACAGCTCGCCATTCCTCCCAGGTCATGTTTTGGAGCAGTCGATCCTAGGACGGTATTCATAAGTACACATCCAACAGCAACACATATTGACTACATACCTTCAATACCATTGAACCCTGGATGCATCCTCTGACGGGGGGCATGGTCTCGGCGGCACCGCGTAGGGCCGTCTCTAAGGAATTGGTATCGGTGATATCACACCGAGGGGTGGCGACATTGACACCACAATTGACAAGATCCTCAAGTAGTTTCGTCGCACTCTCAGACTTCGGCCCTGAACGTGAGAGCAAGATAAGGTATTTTGCGCCGCGTTCGGCAAACCACCGGGCTAGACTTCTCCCAATTCCGCCCAAGCCACCAGCTATCACATAGCTTGCGCCTGGGTCGAAGGAATATCTGGGGTCTGGACTAGGAACGATCGGAATTTCTGCCCTTGCTTCCCAATCGATGACCGCCTTGCCCATGTGGCGTCCTGTCTGCAAGTATCGTATGGCCGGCTCAAATTCTGCTCTCGAAAACACGCTCACCGGTTGGGGAGGGGAAAGAGTACCGCTGGAGAGCATCTCCTCCATCTCCTTGACCATTTGCCTCATAAAGCCAGGATTGTATCGGTCGACGGTCTCTAGGTCTACAGAATGGTATGATACGTTCTTGGAGAACGGTTGCATGGGAAGACTCTGGAAAGTATGAATGTCTCTCTTACCAATCTCGACAAATCGTCCAAGTGGCGCAAGAACTCTCCAGGATTCGGCCAGCCCCTCGCCGGAGAGGGAGTTCAGAACGACATCAACACCACGCCCATCAGTTGCATGCATAACTTGGCGTCCGAATGAAAGGTTTCGGCTGAAGAAGATGCGGCTGTCGGGTATTTCATAGACCCGTTTAATCAAGTTTCGCTTTTCGACCGAGCTCACTGTAACGAAGATATCGGCGCCGATCCGCTTCGCGAGTTGAAGTGCTGTCTGGCCGACCGCGCCGGCAGCTGCGTGGATGAGGATAGACTCTCCTTTGCGCAGTCGACCGAGGTGGTTGATACCGTATATCGCCGTAAGGTATACGGCTGGAAATGCCTCGGTAAACGGAAGAGTGTCGGGAATTCGGGCTGTGGCGTATTCTCTGGTTCGGATGAGTGTCTTGAAGGTAGCGGACCCCATACCGCAAACGCGGTCTCCCGGTGATAGGGTAGTTACGGCGAATCCGACACGTCTCACCACGCCGCTATATTCACAACCAATGTACGAACCAGACATTTGACCAAGGATAACCATCACGTCCGTAAAGTTAATCCCTGTCGCACTCACCTGTACCTCAACTTCGTCACCTGCAAGAGGCAGGTTGACTGATTCATCTCGATCGAAGCGGAAGCTGTCGAGCTGGCCAAATGTAAACTCCAGTTTGAGCGGCTTGCTTGGTTCCTTGCCTACCATCATTTTCTCTAGGTCCAGTCTGCCCGTCTGCGAGTGAACAAAGTCATTGATGTCATTCGCCTCCGCCACGCGCGGAATCGAGATGAGCCCTTCCGATTCAAGGTAATCCGTCTCCCAATCGTCAGTGTCGGAGGCCAGTGAGGACTGCTTGAACACTCTTTGAAAAGTTTCTGCGGCTGCGGCGGGATCGCTCACGTCAATGCTAGCAAAGCGTAGGCCCGGGTATTCTTGCATGATCGCGCGACCGAATCCAGAAGACATGGCCTTTTCTGGGGTACGCGCTCCCGTTCCGCCTCCGCTAGTGATCCAGTAGATTTGACTGGAGGAATCTACAGTCTTTTTGAGGCTAGCCAGACCATCTTCGGTCATTGAACTAAGAAATGTGTCTTCTAGCTCCAGCAGAGACACGACAATGAGGTTCTTATCGTCATGCGTAAGAAGCGATTCCGCGCTAATGATGTCGCATCTCGCCGCCCCTATCGACTTCATGTGCGTCGACACATCGGCGGCCACCTTTTTCTGCAGCTCTGTATTTGCGGAGAGGATCTTCCCACAGAAGGGAAGTACCTGACTAGGCTTGATCGAGGCCACTCTCGAGACTAGAAGGCTGAGAATGTGATGTTCCGTTTCAGAGTGGTCAGGAAGCGCAAGCTCGATACCGATGAAGCCGGTTTGTTTTAGACACATTTCCCATTCTGATTGTGAGTATAGGGGACTCCACCTTCTATCATCCTCTGTCCCTCTCCACCATCCAGGGAGCGTACCCCAGATGCCATCTGTTATGGTGCTGTGTTTGTTAGTGGCTTCGATGAGTACCAGATGGCCTCCGGGCTGTAAAAGGGACCTCGCATGTTCCAAGGTCTGTGTGATTTTGGCGGTAGCGTGGAATACCATTCCGGCGAACACTAGTTGGTACTTCCCTGATTCGAACCCCTGCTGAGTGGGATCTTGTTCGATGTCTAACGTCTTGAAGAGGATCCGGTCGCCGTGACTGGCGAATCGCTCCTTTGCCTTTTCGAAGAAACTCGGAGAGATGTCCGTGAAGGTGTAACTATTATACCTCGGAGCGGATTGGGAGTTCTCTCGCCGCGAGATGGCTGACAATATAGGCTCGGTCATACTACCGGTACCTGCGCCAATCTCTAGGATGTCCATGTCTGGGTACTTATGCGACACGAGATTGATGAAAGACGCCGCTCGCTTGCCTGTCACATCGAATACGCTGTCAGAGTACAGGTCCTTGGCTATGCCTTGGTTGAATAGGAGATCTAACGGGTCTAATTTTCCTCGGATAATCCGTGTAAGCTGGGAGCAGAACTTGCACATAGACTTTTCTACCCGCCCTCTTGCAGCAAATTGGGAAAGATACGCGCCTCGATTTCCTGGGGCGAAGATCTCCTTCCACGGAGAGTCGAGGAGTGGGTTGCGGTCTCCCAACGCCTTGACGTGGAATCGAATCCAGTCAAGGTATTTTTGAATATGGACTTCGGGACTCCTGAATTTCTCTCCCTCCAATTCCTGTAGCGCTTGGGTCATGTAATAGAGACATACCGCCTTTTTCGATGGATCCCATACGAGTTGTGTTCCCGCGTCTCGAAGGCAATACTGTTCCTTCTCCGATCTACTTAGCATTTCCACATCGGGCCGCCACTCGACGCTGTAGATGATATTACGCCTCTCCGACGGTTTGTACTGGTGACTCGATATGGTTGTCGCTCGATAGCCGTCTATCAGCAGAGCCGGTTCCGAGGTCTGTGAATGCAAGGCAATGATTGATGCGTCGATATCGCGTATTGCGACGCGGCGCGCCCTCGCAGCGACTTGGATCTCAGCATTCGGGCGTCTTAGAAGAAGGTCGTTAGAGAGCCAGAGCTCTCGGAACTGTGTGGGAGCCTGCAAGGGACCCAAAACGGTACCCCCTTTGCTAGTCAGCACAGCAACTGTTTGTAGTACGCCGTCCAGTGCAGTCGGGTGGATGACGTGGTCCTGCACAGTCTTGAGCGGCGATTTGGTCATCCAGTCATCCAGTACTATGGTTCCAACGGCAGAGTGTCCTTCCGGATCGTACCGAACGTCCCGCAAAGTTTGGAATGCCGGGCCAAATTCGCAACCTATCTCGCTGCCCATTTTATAGAACTGCTCTTTGGACGTGGTCGCCGTACAATTTTCGATATACTCTTGAAATCTAGCGCGGATATTATTTCCCGATTTCAGTGCGTCATCCCCAGAGTCATATATTCCACTAGACCTTTCGACGTATTCCGTTACTATGGTGCCTGAGCAAACATCTTTCCACTCGTTATCAGAGCAGCAAGATATGGAGAATCGTCTGCACTCAATCGAAGAGATACCAGTAGTCCGGCTGTTCCCCTGGTTTTCCATGTAAAGCTGGACTTCTAGACCTTCCACCTCCGGTGGGATGACGAGTGCGCTGAAGATCGTGACGTCTCTAAATCGATAGCCCTGGATAGCGAACCCCTGCTTGGAAATCGCCCTTGCAGCTTCGACAACCATAACTAGCATTCCAGCTGCAGGGTACACCACCGCTCCGTTCATCTGAGTCCATGTAAGTAGGCCGAGGAGCTTAGGGGACGGGCTACTCTTACCTGATGGTCTTTTAGCCATGGAAGATCGGAAATGCGAAGTGTATGCCTCCATCTGGCCTTCAGGGGATTCCAGTCGAGACAGGGGAGCCCAAGCAGCTCATGTCGAATACTATCACGTTGGCGATAATTTCTGAAGAGTCTACTCTCGAGCCAATATCTCTGCGAATGATTGAATGGATAATTTGGTAGATCTGTCAGCATCCTGGCAGGGTCGGCTCTTGAACCGTGACTGTTGGCAGCCTCTAAGTTTACCGGATATCCCCCAACGAAAAGCCTCCCCGCCAAGTCGGAGAGCGTCTCCAGAGAATTCGAGCCACGCCGAAGTGTTGAATCGTACAGGACGGCGCCTTCAGTGGCTGACAAGGTGTCTTTTATGGGCCTCTGTAACACTGCGTGAGGTCCAATTTCGATGTAATGGTTGATCTGGTTTCCTTGCGGACTACCAGTAGTCATCGAATGAAGCCTTTTGACTGCTTCAGAAAATTTGACCTTCGATACGAGATTCTCTACCCAATATTCAGGCAAACAAAGATTCTCAAGTGAGACTGAATCCCCGGTGACCGAAGATATAAATAGTGGCCACTGGTCCCCAAGGATTGGGGTCTCTGGAGGAGCTATTGGCCGGAGGAATTCGAGATATTCGCTCGCAATCACTTGCATATGCACAGAGTGATAGGCCACAGGTATTCTCAGTTTCCGAGCGAAAACGCCATCTCTATCCAACCGATTCTTGAGGCGGTCGACAGATGCTTCTAGTCCAGTAACGGTGATACTAGATGGACTATTTTCGCATGCAATAGATATATCCACCACTGAACAATCATGCGCGATATCCTCAAAGTAAGAATGAAAATCTCGTTCAGATAGCTGCACAGACATCATGGCACCGCGGTGTCTAGGGTCCGTCGTCGCAAGGCGAGCTGCAAGACTTCCGCGAAAGTAGGCGATCGTCCAAGCAGAAGGTCCAGAAATTGCCCCAGCACAGAATGCCGCTGCGATCTCACCAGAAGAGTGACCGACAATGCCACAAGGCTGTATATTCCAGACTGCCAGAAGCTCGATTAATGCAACTTGCAGTGCAGTGCAAATTGGCTGGGCCAGCGCAGGATCGTCTAGCCTCGAGAGGCCGTCGGGTTTACCAAGCTCTTCAATGAGCGACCAGGTACTCCCCAAAGACTTGAAGTGGCTCTCCGCTCGGACGAGGCTCCGCCGAAATTCCAGGAAATTGAGCAGCTCCAATCCCATTCTTGCCCATTGCGCTCCCTGGCCCGTGAATACGAAGTAGACCTTTGGGGGCAAAGATGACCGTGAGGGCTGTGGGAGTTTTTCTAGTTTTGCCTGTAAGTCACCGAGGGAGTTGGCCAGGAGGTAGGACTTCCAGGGGAGCACACTCCTTCTATTCGAGAGCGTGTAAGCTAGGTTCACCAGATAATCAGGAGCTTGGCTTCCAGGAGGTAAGTTGGACAGGTACTCCCTATATATTGATCCAAGTCTGTCGACTCCCCTAGCTTCCGCCGCCGACCACACGAACACGTAACCATTGGTGTCGGTCTTTCCGACGGTCTTGCCGTTGCTATGTCCCTCATGGAGTTCATTGGCATTTTCGCCCCGTGCCGAGTTATCGTTTGCAAGGACAACGTCATGATGTCTCTGGTCCCACGCGGCATCCGCTGCTTCTGACGCAATGTCAGGTGGCTCTTCCACAGTGCAGTGATACCCTCCGATGTGCCTCTCCCTCAAATAGTTATATGCGTCATCGAGAACAATGTGTGCGTTCGTTCCCCCGTATCCGAATGAATTGATTGACGCTCGGCGCAGTCCACGGGTAGGCCACGGTATAGGTCTTGTGGGGAACCGGAGGTGCCATTTATCCGCCTTGATCCTCGGATTCAAGGTCTTGAAGCCAGCGTTTGGAGGGATGATACCCTTCTCGAGACATAGTATCACCTTTATTACTCCAGCAATCCCCGCTGCTGCCTCTAAGTGCCCAATGATAGACTTCACTACCACAATTCCGCAATCAGTCATTCAGGACGTTTCTAGAGCGGACGTAACTTAGACCTGGTAATCTAAGAAGTGATACATACCTGCGCCAACGTACATTGGATTCTCGCTGTCACGATACTTCTGAAAAACCGCCGCGATTGCTCCGGCCTCAATGGTGTCCCCTAGAATGGTTCCCGTGCCATGTGCCTCGAAGAGCCTAGTATCACGAAAGTCAAGCCCTCCAACCTGGTAGGCTTCTCGGATCTGGTTCTCTTGAGCCGCCTGGCTAGGCTGGGTCAAACCCGGGGTTCGGCCGTCTTGATTTGTTGCTGATGAGCGGATGACGGCACGGATTGTATTACCGGCTGCCACCGCATCAGCCAGCGGCTTGAGAACTAGCACGCCAAACCCCTCGCCTTTAGCGTAACCATTTCCTCGGTCGTCAAAGCTGTAGCAACGACTATCAGGGGACATGAACTGCAGCGTCGACAACGAGATGGCGTTTGTTAGAGGATCGAGGTAGAGCTGCGAACCACAAACGAGACTCTTTCTTTCGATTCAGTTTTATAATTGGAAATAGTAAGAGGAGGGCTGACCATTTCAGACTCATGCGCACGAAGGCTTTGACAAGCTAGATGGATTGAAACCATGCTGCTAGAGCAGGCGGTCTCGATTGTTATACTAGGTCCCCTGAAGTCGTAGAACCAGCTAAGTCGGTTGGATAAAATGGCGCTCCCCGTACCGGTTGCTTTATACATGGGATGGATCTCTTCATCCAAGTCAAACAGCTGATTATACTCGACTCCATTGCAACCAACGTACACAGAAGTCTTCGATCCCGCTGCCTCCTGGATTGGTATACCCGCTTCGCTCTAAGTGTCAGCATTGATAGCAAACCGCAAGCCTAAGGAAATATGTCCGCTGACCGTTCTCGAGAGCGTGGTATGATGTCTCTAAGAGACATCTCTGCTGAGGATCCATGCTTTCTACCTCAGAAGGGTTCATTGAAAAGAACGGCGCGTCGAAAGCCGCGATGTCGCCCTTCAGGAAATGCCCACCACGGCAATTGACCTAGACAATGGTCAACATCAATCAACCGCATTCATCCGAAAGAGAATACACTCACGGTGTCGGGGTGCGAAGCATTGGGGTGGTAGAAACCATTGATGTTGAACCGATCGAGCGGCACTTCCTTCATGACTGACCTTCCTTCAAGCAACATCTTCCAGAAACCTTCGGAGGACGTGGCCTCTTCCGGAAACCGCATTGAGAACCCGACAACGGCAATGGGCTCGAGCTTGTCAACTCCCATCGCGGCTTCACTCGCTGGGTAGTTTGTGTGGTTTATGCCTTTTGGGAAATGAGTTTCCACGGTTTGGCGTATGATTAAACCGAGATGGAGTTGAAAGGGAGACCGATGTGGACGATCCGATTTTGGGGCTTGATTTATTTGGATTTTAAGTCTAAAGAACGTGCAAAGTCCAGTATCTACCCATGAATAATACGATAAACGAATACCTATGTAATTGCCGCTGCTGTGTTCACTCTTTTTGGCGGGTTCGACAGGTAGGTATGGCTTATCACGGACTGACAAACTATGCAGGTCTCTTTAGCAGCCAATTCACTGGCAGAGAGACTCGCCGAGGATGCGTGAAACCATCCAAGACACGCATGGCTTATGTATATGTCTCATATAGGAAAGAATGGAGGGAATCTCGATGCTACTCTGGGGATAATCTTGTCCCGTCTTGCCTCGCCTTGTGTCGTTTGTTAGATTAGGGCCAATCTGAGGGCTGTACATAGACAGACGGGCGCTTGAAGAGTGCACTATAATGAGGTTCGAAAATAGTCGTCAGTAATCAGGAGGTACTTCCTCCCTAGAAGTAGTCACCTACCCAATATCCACCATATCATAAACTCGACTGGGTCGAAGTCAACAGAACTATATTAGGATACTCCGCCACACTGGCTGTATCCGTCTGCGTTACTTACCTAAGGTAGGTCTCCATGGTAAGTAACACAAAGATGCTGACTGCATCTGCATGCAATTTTTTTGCCAATGTCTCATCCCACATTAAAACCCAACGGCCCGGGGTGTCAGGAGTAGATTACTAGCCACTCAGATGCGCTCACTTAAGCGCCGGTACTGTTCAGTTATTCCCTATCATCTATTATCCATCATCTCTTCATCATCTTGTTTGCTTGATTGACTCGATCTGTCCCTGTACCAACATTATTGTCTAGCGTTCCCCTAGCCGTTTTGCCGCTCCTTAAGTTGATACGACGGATAGCGCCCGGCTCCAATCACCTTCGTCATGAAGGACCTGAGCAGCAGTGGGTTCAATAACCTCTGGGCGGCTGTATCCATGCTAGCTCTCGCCATCGTCTCTGTCGCTCTCAGATTCACTATCCGGTTATCGGCTAGGTTATCTTTTACGTGGTCGGACTGGTTGATCTTGGTAGCCGTGGTTATGATAACCGTGTATAGCGCCCTGATGATTAACTGTAAGCTTCCTTGGCCCAGTCTAGCATTGTACGACAACAGGAGCGCGCAGGCATGGTCTCACATACATGTAGATGTTGTCGATGGCGTAGGTCCAGGGACCTACGACTTAAATGAGATTGCCGCAAACTATCGCAATGGGGGCCAGCTTTGGGGCCAGTCATTACTAAAGGTCAGAATGGTCTCTGAGCTTATATTGCTCTGCTAACTGTTCTATGCTAGATGCTCTATGTTGTGGACTTATTCTTTGGGTTAACTATCACCTTCGTCAAGCTTTCGATCTTGTCCTTTTACTACACCATCTTCTCCATCTCGAAGAAGTTCCAGCTATGGACCTACATCATTGGATTTGCCTGTATCGTCTGGCTCATTGTCTATTTATTTCTCAATATTTTTCAGTGCAAGCCGATCCACGCTCTATGGGATGATCTCGGCTCCACAGAATATTGTATCCCTAGTGGAAAGCTCTGGCTCGGATACGAGCTTCCCAATTTCTTTCTCGACGTGTTGGTACTCTGTTTACCCGTTGCCATGCTTCGTCGCCTCCAACTTCCCCGAGGACAGAAATGGTCCGTGGCTGGCATCTTCCTGCTCGGTGGATTGTAAGTTGGTGATATCTACTACGTACAAACGCGCGCTCACATCTATTGCAGGGTCTGCGTGACAAGTATGGTTCGAATGGTTTATATCTGGAATCCCGAGACTCCCCAAGTTGTTCGTGTTCCAAACACCATGGTCATGGCATCGGTCCAGCTTGGAACCGCAATTCTGTGCGCGTGTCTCCCAACCTACGGTCCTCTTATCGAACCATGCTCTAGAAGAATCCACAGGATCAAGCAGACAATAGGCAGTAGCGTGTCTGCTCCATATAGCTTTAGTCAGAGCTCTCGGTCGCGTGGTCTGATCAACAAGGACAGCGCGAATCGGGACCTCGAGAGCGCGCCATACTATCGTGTAACGGGACATGGAAGCGTCCTGCAGCAAACCCAAATATCCAGAGGTGACGGCGAGTCATTACCGCTAGAAGAACTCCCGCTTCATTCAATAATGGTTCAAAGGAGTGTGGAAGTAACATGATTGGGCAGGCAACTGCCGGCGCATACGATGCATTTTCAATTGAGATTCGAGAAATTAGGAGGCGGGTCATATTCATCAGAAGTCCAGGCACATGTGCAGCCAAGTCATGGTATATACATAGGCTACGGCGTAACCTAAGTGTTGCGCAAGTTTAGATAGAGGCCAACCTACGTGATGGGATAGGTCGATATTTCTGTGATGGAATCTTAGTCCTGAAGAAAATGAACCATGATACGTCAGTAGGTAGCTACGTACCTACCTAACTCAAGTAGGAACCCTCTCGGTTACAGAGGCATGGAGTCCCGCCGAGTTCATGAATAACTCAATCCTATGATAGTAACGTTTTATCTGAAGTTGACGAAGCATATGAGAAGAGTTACTAGGTACCTAGGTTGTGCGTAATGAAATCAACCACATTTGAATTAAAATGCATCAAGCTGAGATCGGTAAGTAAAAATAGCTGTGTCGATAATATTTGAAAATTTCTAGATCGTACATTAAGGACTGTCTCAATCTATCTCATCAGACTCGGTGTCTTCGACATTGAGATTCGTTAGCAAGTTATCCTTTAGCTTCTTGAGCCACATCTTCACGAAGTCCGCCTTGTAGAATGCCTCATTATAACAGATACTGATGTGCAACCTTCCACGCCAACTCCAAGTGTGAACGTATAGCTGAGGTGATAGCATTTGGACGGCCAGCCAAACGTTCTGTGCCGTGACATCCCCGTATTTCTTCTGCACATAGTCGTCAATTATCCCGAGATTGCTGAGATTTGGCTCGGTTGTGGGTTGTGTCGTAGCCAGCATCGCTGTCGCCTGCTCGACAAACGGAACTCGTACGAACATCAGATCATTATCCGTTGACGCGAGCGACTGCTGGTAAAAGGGCTGGATATACGCAGCCAACGCGTCCCAGTTGGCGCCCGCATCGATAATGAGCGGGAGTCCCACCATTCGTAATGAGGGTGCATGAGACGGGCCATTGAACGGGGTAGGACAGTACTTCCGCAGGTCGAACACGGCCCATGATTTGTACTGAGTCACAGTGCTCGTATTTGACTGCTGGTAGCGTGCTGTCTCCACGACGATAGATGCATGTAATGCGGCCGTCAGCCGAATATGACGAGCCCGGCACGCTGTTCGTAGCTCTGTCGTGGTATTGCGAGACACTATCGTTTCGATCCGCTGAGTGTTGGCTGGGAGTCCTCCGTTGTCTATGGGCAGTCCAATTGAAGGCGGTCCTTCACGGAAAGGGGCAAGAAGTTTGTCTGCCTGTAGTAGCCAGTCTTCTTTCTTTTCGTTTGGTACGTCCATCAATATGTCAAGCGACGGAACGAGATTGCTCGTCTCATCACCGAAGGACGATGGGGCTAGCCAAGGATCAACTTCTGTTAATCCGACCAAGTACTCGTGTAACATCATCACCAATCCGCGTCCGTCCCAGCGCCAGTGCGACGACACGATTGCAACTTCGCTACTAGCAGGAATCCAGTGGCAAGTAGCGCTACCTACAGCAACCTTAAGGTGGCTAGAGAAGAGCTCGTTGGCGGAGGAAACGATCCGTTCAACGTAAAAGGTAGAGGCAACCCAGTCCTCAAGGGCTTCGGTATCAGCTACAGGTTCGTAACATTTCTCATCCCCGTGTAGTCCTATCGCAATGTCCGGATGGCGAAAGCGCAAAGCCCTCCACGCGGTGCGAAGTCGTCCCTCTATCCCATCGGCCTCGGGTGGAAACTCAACGCGGACTGTTCCAACTAAAAGCCAGTGTTCACGGCCTAGAGGCTTGCCAGCGTCTGCAATAGAACGGAAAAGCTTGTCATGACAGTCAAGTGGACGGCACCAATGAGAGCCGTGTCTGTTCCAAGACATCTTATCGTGGCCTGCAAGAGATGCTTATGTAGGAGTATGGTGCGACTCGACCGAATAAGAATTCGAAAATATCAACAATGAAGGTTCAAAGATTGGGTAAGTGGGTGAGCTGCACACTTGTACACTTGTAGGACAATACAGGTACGTATCTTTCGGGTGGGATTTCTTGGCCTCCCACTGTTCCTTGCATCGAGCAACTCCTTTTACGGTGTTCTGAAGAACTAGAACATTGACGTGCCCAAGAATTACCAGCATCAAGCACATATGCTGGCGACTACGAGCATGCCTCATCTAGGATTATTCTGGCTTCAATTCCTCTATGCTTATAATATGCAGGCCTGACAAGGTCCTTGGATCCTCTTTGGCTAGATTCGACTCAATTGAATGGCCGGAAAAGGGGGAACATTCTGTTGCGATTGGCAGGCAATTTACCTGTGTTGTTTTCGAAATCAAGGAAGTCTCAAGTGGATGGAAAAGCAAAATACATGTACAACTAAAGTATTTCACCCTGGAGCGGGCCTTCTGTTCATTGTTGCGATTTGGTTACGTGCCTATTTGTTCACTTGTTCGGTATGTCAGGCATAGGCTGACCCGCCCCTGGAAAATCCGTGCTCTTTGCCACGTCTTCCCATTCCTTATATGTTTTCTGTAATGTCTGTAACTTCTGATATGCCACCTCCAAGCAATCGCTCCCAAACGGAATACGAAGCGGGATCTCCCTGCCTTCAGCGAAGCCAGTTCCTTTCACGATCTGAATGATCTTAGCGACCATCTCAGTGGCATTTCCCGGGGGATTGCGGTAGTTTCCTTGTCCACGTATACGCGCAGCGTCATTAAGTGGTTTCCAGAACGGGATACGGGAGTCTACGTGGTGGATATTGGCCATGACCTCGGTGTTGAAGATGCCTGACTCGATAATCAGAGGTTTGATGCCCGGAGCAAGCCACGCTAACTCTTTGGCTAAGCATTCTACCGCTCCTGCATCGGGTGGTCAGCGCGCCGTCTCGGAAATTAGAAGGGGGTGTGGAAGATAGGACTTGGCCGTACGACTTACCTTCAAGAGCGAACTTGCTAGCACAATAACCAACGGCTCCTGGCTCACCGACGAAGCCTGACTGGGAGCTCATGTAAATTAACCAACCAGACCCCTTTTCGCGGAGGTATGGGAGAGCAGCACGTGTGAGATTGAGAGGTCCATGCAGGTGAGTGTCGATGGAGAGCTGGAGCTCTTCTTGCCTGTAGAATCCATTGGTCGAGTCAGCATCTGCAAGCTCAAACCACGAGTGAAAGAGTGGACTCGCGTCATTTCCTCGATGGCCCCGCACTGGATGAAGCCGGCATTGTTAACAAGGACATCGATAGTACCGTAGGCATCCAGAGCCTCTTGGAACTTTTTCTCTATCTCGGCTTGGGGGGCAGTAACGTCAAGGTCTAGTATAGTTGCACCTGTATCCTTCAGATGTGCCAGTCGAGTCTCGGCGTTGCGACCGGTCGCAACGACTTGGTCGCCCTGGGCGGTCAATTGGCGGACGAATTGCTCTCCAAAGCCACTTGAACATCCGGTGATAAGCCAAGTCTGCTTGGCCATCGTTGTCTCAGTACAGGAGAATTATACGGTCGGCGCAGTGTTTGCCAAAGAGTGCAGCAGATGAGAGCCTGTAAGCACCCATTCGAGTCATGCAGCGAAGACCTAACAATATATCACTCGAAGATGGTACACACCCTTACGTGATTAGAGGGCCTTTACGATGGCCCACACCGGTGCGGTGGCACCAGCTTGAAGATGGAAATCTCACTACAGTGGGGAGCCCTCCATTGGCACTTCGGAACCGACGTGGGTGACACAAAAGGGGGCTTGCATCAAAACGCCCCCAACTGTGCGACCCCACCTTTGCTGTTGTTTGTCAGGCCAACCTAAACGGAGTCTTACTTTGACGTGCAGGCGAGTCCTGTCAATTACCTAGGTACTCTTTCAGATATCACCATGCCCCCGAACTCTCATGTAAATATCGCGCGCATATACTCCGTCCCTGTCCAGGATCCTCCGAAGCATCCAACGTCACATCGCAGAAGCGAGCAGCCTCTGGGACCTATCTGCCTGTGTGGACGATGTTACAGGATTTCCTGGGCTCCTGCCGGCAAAGGTCTCATCCTAATCCGCCACTTGAACCGTGAACCCAGCCATCAGCATGCCTTCCCACATTCCTTCCTGGCAAGCCCTCTGGTAGAGTAAAGAGAATGCCAGCCTCCTAAGGGTCCAAGCTCGACACTTGATTGCTATCAAGCCGAGCAATGGGATAACGCCCGGTTTAATAGTAAATGTCAACGCTGATATTGATCCGAAGCCAGATACCAGCGACACATTTCTCTAAAACAAGGCGTTGAAACGGTCACAGGAGACTTCCACAATCTGCCAGCTTGGAAAAGACGAAGAAGTGCTATATTTCGAGTAGCATTATGACCTCTGCCTTTGTTCGTATTCCAGCTCATAATGTGAGGTAGAATTTGAAGGTGGTTAAGCCAAAGGGTCAGATTCGTTTGAAGGTTTTCCAGTTGGCCTTGTGAGCGTCAAATCCTCTGCTGAAAGATACGGTATATGACGTGTTGAATTGTATATTGGCGTAGTCTCTCAACTGTATGAGTGAAGGGGGAAGCCCTGCTTACACCTCGTACGGCACCTGAAAGCAGTCCCTTGACCACTCATTCAGCATCCTCTGCGATGTCAACCATTCTGGGGGTAGCGTGTTCCAAGCAATACTGAGTAGCCCAATGTCATCTGTTTTCACTAACTCGGCCTGCAGCGCGTCTGAGCAATTAACGCCGCGAACATGCAACGCCCTATTGTACAATATATCGAGGTGTACTTTGGCTTCTTTCACGCCAGAGAATATTGCTAGTATGAGGCGATGGGCTTTGGTAGCACCGAATCCAGAGAAAGCCGAAGTGTCGTCGCGCGCTCCCGCTCCCTTCCAACAGTTGTATATGCGAAATCTAGATGCCCAAACACAGTGGTGAGCTGATCGAGGAGGCTACCTATCTAACTTTGCCTTTGCAACGAGCGATATTCCACTCGCTTCATAGTTGTGATTTATCTGGGACGGATGTCTGGCGAAACACTGAGTCCCGCACGCAGATGCACGATAGCGCCGACTCCGTTACCCTGTAGCATCTCTAGGCGCAGTCAGCTGCCAATATGCTGAAGAGGTGCTAGGCGTGACATATGCGAATACCCCAGCGTCTTAGCACGTAGCTGTCGCTCTATCTAGGTTACGAGCAAGTTCCCGAACTTCCACTAGCTGCAGTTCGTAACCATCACATCTTCTGCCGGTTGAGGAACATCGTTAGCATACCGGTAACGTCTCATCGCACTTAACTTTCAAATTCTAGCGGTGCCAGGCCTTCTAATATTAATACCAAGTAAGACTCCAGAAACCATTTCTACTTCTGCTTGCCCGCTTGTTTTCCATCGTTCGAAGTCGCATCCGCCCATTGAACAATTGAACGATACAACCGGCTAGGGATCATGTTCCCTTGCGTGCTTGCTTAGAGATGCGTTGAGTTCTTGTGCAGAGACGCCCCTCTATGTTGATGGTCTGTTTGGCGAGAGAATCACCGTTAGCCAAGTCATGGTTGTTCAAGGGATCCTTCATGCTTCAATCAGCCATCGTGAATATTAATGCCAAATCTATACATTTGTCGCTGAGCTGATTGGTCGGGTCGCCAATAAAAGGAGATAACTCCAACCAATTTTTGCGCTACACCTCAGTTGCTGAAGGCACTCGGCTCCCTGACATCCATCTGGCCCATCCCTCTCAAGGTTCTCCCCCTACCAGGTTGCCAGGCCATGTTCGCGCCATATTGTAACGACTTCCGTCAATAGAGTAAGCACAAAGCGCATCTCACAGCTTTTGGATCGTGCCGATATGGATCTACAGCAGCAGCGAATAGATTCGAATATGCGGCAGCACGTAGAGCTAGCCCAGCCCAAATATGCCCGTATTATACTACGTCTTGGTGACCACGGGAAAGCTGCATCGCATGCCTTCTCGTAGGCCTTGATCTCCGCAAGTCCATCACTTCAAATTGGTAAGACCACTAAGGACATCCTCCATGCTCTTCGCCCAGACAATTATCCATAATGCCAGAGTTCGTCGATATAGTCCTTCGCGGTGGCATACTGGCATACGGAGCCCTGTCGCAACATGACTGTCTTGCACTGTATGGTGAGTTGGGGAGCGTGCTCGGTTGATTTCTTGACGCAGCGATGCCAGTTGGACAGGGTTTACGAGGATGCTGAAGGCAGGACCTATTTGTCCCGACCACGTATGCAACATCAATGCCTGCACCGCGACCACCTAGCGGTAGTATATATACGATGGCTTCGTACTATAACGTATGAGTCAGTCTAAAGCTAAACCGTACGCGCCAGTCTTTCATGCAGAATAGACAGGTTCCTGATATAATCCGTTGACTTTCCGTCGTAACGCCTAGTCCCTTTGCTTACGCCATCACATGAAGTTGAAACTATCAAAATATCCAAAAGCCCGACTGAATGATTTGCGCTTACCGAAATTACCAACTCCCTGAAACCGGTAGATCCCTCGAGCTCTGTCCAACCAAGAATTTATATTCGCGCTCAGTAATAATAGCCCAGTTCTGCGCGTTGATATCCCAGTAACTCAGATCTCGTCGGGTTAGATTGAATGTAATCGTCTTGCTTTCGTCTTTCTCGAGCAGCAGCTTATCGAATCCACGTAGCACCTTCACCGGAAACTCGACCGTCGAAACACTCTGCGGATATTGCAAGTATAGCTGCGGCACAACCTTGCCAGCCCTATTACCGGTGTTGGTGATGTTGACAGACACAGTGACATAAACTTCCCAGAGGTCAGGATTTCCACCCTCGTCGCCTCCCGCGCCAGAGAGGGGCTGCTGGATTTCATAGCCATCAGGATATGGGTACGGATCGGACACGATGTCGTCAATGGTGTCGAGATAAGGATATACATATTTCTGGAGCTTGCGGAAATCTTTCGGGAAAAGCGCCTCCTCCTTATCAGGAATATTGGCGTCGTATTCTGGCGGAACTGCAAAATCCTTAGGCCGTGGCGCTGGAAGAGGACTTTTGCCCTTAAGCTCTTTGACGACGCAGTCAGTAAACTCAAAAGTGGTGTAGCTCAATCCAAATCCAAATTCGAAGCGTGGCTCTATGTTGTACTTGTCAAAATGTCTGTAGTCGATAAATAGACCCTCTTTGAAGTCTTGTTGTGGGACGATGCCGTTTGGCAGGTACATGATCTTAGCACCCTCGCCGTAATCATCCAAGGTCTTTCCGATAGTCCAAGGTAGCTTTCCGCTGGGGCTGACGTCGCCGAAGATGACATCTGCAAGTGCGTTACCGCTCTCCTGGCCAGGCAAGTTGGCCAGAAGTACTGCCTTGACATTAGGCAAATCAATCCACTTCTCCATCACGACGGGACCGACTGTATGAATAACAACTAGGACTTCACCATCGCCGCCGTGACATCCTTGTGCGACTTGGACGATTAATTCATCGCCGCCTTTCTGTAAGAACAGATCGGGCCGATCACCCTTCACGCCCTCCCAAGCTTTATATCCTTCGCCGGAATCTGCGTTCGCAAATACTATGCACAGCTGGGCATCCTGGAGGATCTCGGGCTGCTTTGCGAACGGGGGGCTATTCGTTAGATATGACGACACCTTCACATCTTCATTACCTTCCCAGCTCTTCGTCAGCGCCTCAGCCGGCGTAACGAGGTAGGGGAACTCGACGGAGCCAGATCCCCAACCGGAAGCCAACGTGCCCTGGTTACAGCCGCGATCTTCACAGTGGTTGGGTCCTTCACCGGGCCCAGCATCCTCGCCAAATATGGCAATCTGTAACGGACCGTCGCGTCGCGTCGTTCCGTTCGAATGGGCGCTGGGATGGCGGGTAAGGGGTAGCAAACCTTCGTTTTTGAGAAGGACGGTGCCTTCAGCTGCAATTTTCCGCGCGGTTGAGGCGTGATCGCCCATCACGTTGACGTAATGGTTAACCGGTATCGTTTCTTGTTCAGTAGGGCTGCCGGGGGCAAAGACACCTTCAGGCTCATCTGTCCACGAAGAGAAGTTGGGACCTTTGCGGTCAAACTTGGTCTCATCATCTTGGCCAAGTTGATACCAGGCCGCGACGATTCGGGTTACCATATCGTTCAACCTGTCCAGCGGTACGGAGCCGTTGAGAATAGATCTCGTAAGCTCGGGGCCCCAGAGGGATTTGCCATCCTGCCATAGTAGCCCATCGCCAGGCATTGTCATATCCAAGCCTGCTAAGGCGCTGGCGACACCACTTCGTTGGGCCAGCCAGTCGCTCATAACGAAGCCCTGAAAACCCATCTCGTCCCGCAGCAGGCCGTTCAGCAGTTTTGAGTTACCGCAAGCATAAGAGTTGTTGATCATGTTGTAGCTGCACATAACACTTGCCACGCCAGCCTTGACGGCGTCCGCAAATGGCCACAAGTACAGCTCATGCATGGTGCGGTCGTCAATATTGGCGCTGAGGGCATTCGGTAGGCCCCATTCCCACGCCTGGCGGAAGTGTTCCTGTTCATTTGCAACGAGATGCTTGATGGTTGCCATGACGCCTTCCTCTTGAATGCCCTTAATAGACTCGGCGGCTGCAATGCCTTGAAGGTAGGGGTCTGCTCCAAATCCTTCCCAGTTCCGTCCGCCTGCAGGCATGCGACCTAACGGACCGATACATGGACCCAGGATTACGTTGACGCCCTTCTTCCTAGCCTCGACCGCATGTGCGTTGCCCCATTCATACATCAGCTGCTTGTTCCACGTCGCGCCAACGGTCACGCCGGCAGGGAAGGCTGTAGCATTGTCGGCAAAGCGAATACCTAAGGGTCCGTCCTGGAGCGATAGAGCCGGGAATCCTACATGGATCGCAGGGCCAGTGTTTCCAACAGCAGGGCCCATTTTCCAACCCGTTCCTGTCGTCACGTTCACTTTCTCCGGCAACGTCATCTTAGCCACCATCTCGCTAGCCTTCCGATAACTATCCGCCCAGGTCTTTGCAGTACCCCCCTTTGGCGTCGGATACCACGGCGGCGACAAGCCATCTGGTGGAGTTTGTTTATATTTCCTGAACGCAAAGAAACCGCCCGCGCCGAGGGCTAGCCATACTAGAGCAAAGATGGCTAAACAGCCAATAATGAACCTAGTCGAACGGCCGGCGAGGCATCCGCATGCTCTCCATGGCCAGCGGTTACGAGCCTGGGTTGAGAATGCAGTAGACGGTTTAGACGATGTAAGAGGGTCTGATTGTAGGAACTCGGTCGCGTCAAGATCAGAATCGAACGATTCGCGGGTATCGTAGGAGCGGCGGAAACGCTCATGCTCGTAGCTAGGGCTCGGACTCAGTAATTCTTCCTTACTCGAATCCATTGTTCCCAAAGGCCTGGGCCCGTCGCTGTGCGGGCGAACAGATTCGGCTAGGCGTGTCTTCGACAATAGCAACCTTGCCAGGGTGAAAGCACCGTTCCTTTAGCTCAGCTTCGAGTTTGGGGTTTTAGTCGACCTCGATATATGGAAATCCTCAAAATAAGCATGTCCCAATAAATGCAAATACCCTGTTTAGTTGAGTAACGTTGAAATATGTAATATCAATGGTAAATTTCGAGCTCATTCTCCCCTAGAATGTACGTTGTACGCCTGTTCAAGGTCTTTAATCGAAGACTTAACTTGGATTAGTTACTCATAACAAGGAATTGACTCAGCCGATGTCGCCTCCGACATTGATGGATTTATTTGAAACCATAAGATCATCTTGGCATTGACTCTAAAGCTCCAAGCATTGGCTGGATGTTTTGAACCACGCCGGTGCGCCACCTCCTATACTTAGTTGACTTATGTATATCTAGCGATCGTGTGGGGACAATGTGCCAGTCCAAATTTGACATTGAAGCTTCGAATATGGTGGAGATGCATCCATGAAAGCCTGAAAGACAGAACGTCTCCTATCGGATTAATAATATCAACCGTCTCACCCTCGTAACGATGTATGATGTCCAGTTGCGTCTTTCCCTGGCGTCAAGTTTAGCTTTCCTATATTCGTATTGAAGCATAGCATTCGATTCCACCGAGCTTTGGTTAGCTAGCTTGTGCGCGCTCTCGACTCCGGCGACAGGAAGGCGGTATTCAAAGCTCATATTGCTCGCTGCTGGTCCCTTCCCCTCAACAGGATAGGGGAATGGGAGGTAGTCTGGTAGCAAGCCTAACTGCCTCAGTAGCGTCGCTTGGTCCCAACTGATATGCTCGTGATAGAGTCGGTCGCCGCGGATGTTAACTACACTCGTGAAAGGGACACTAATAAACCGTCCCGTTGCTGGGATCCCAGGAGCACTAGAGACGCAAGTACACATGAGTGAGCTGCCTGGCGCTTTATAATAAGGACATAGGCGTATCACGTACAGCCAGTCAATTACACGATCGTGAGTTGCCTTGAATAGGAACTCATCCACCACACGATCAATCCCCACAGTCCGACTTACGAGTTCAAGTTCCGTATCGGGTGGATTGCTGAAGATGAAGTGATCCCTGTAGAAATCAGTCAAGGCCCGCCGGCCGACTCCCCCGGTCAGCGTTGGTATATGGTTCACGTAGGGTTCCTCTACCATGGTTGCCATCGTCTTCTCGACCGAGCGGGCCCCGAACTCCCAGTAGGTGTGCTCGTCCCAAATCTTCTCGAGATCGAAGTAGGGGCCATCCAGCAGCGGTTTCAGAAAGGAAAGCGTTCGCGTGTGTGCCACCGAGGCTGAAGGGGCGTGGTAGTCACCGTGCGCCGGAATGGCGAAGAAAGATTTCGCCTTCGTATAGTAGTGACGCTTGACATTGCAATTCTCAGTGGTATCAACTTCTTCGGCGTTGCCGGGTATATGCCCCATTAACGGTAAGCTGCTGCTAGTGACGCTGGCTGCCGATACACCGTAATAGACCACAGCACAGATCTCAGGGCATGCTTCGATGGTTTCCAACATCGAGGGCTTTATACTAGACATATAGACTATATGCAGTCATGCAATCGGCTCAGTCTCTCCAGACCCATATACTAGTAGGCATACACTCACTGATGATTCCGAATTTCTCGGTCTGGTCGGAGAATGGCACCCTTGATAATTCGGAAATTATTGAGCGTAAACCATTACGTGTGAGGTCTTCGTCTGACTTCGCAACCCTCAACTGTGCGACGGCAAACCCTTCCTCGGCCCATTTACATTGGGGTGGAGGATCCAAGGTCTTATCATGCTTTCGGAGATCGAGATCTCCGTCAACTAGGAGAAGGAGCCCGGGACCGTGACCTCTTCTTGAAAGGGGAGCAGCGATTGTCAGGCGTGAATTCAAGTCTGCTAGCGCAGCATTTGGATAAACAGCTGTATCAGAGCCCAGTGCCATTTCGAACACACCTACACGATGACCCGATATCACTAGGAGTGAGGTATGTGTAGGTACCTCCTAGATACGAAGCAGAATTGCCGTACGAAGCGGGGCCGGATATAAAAACCGATGCGCAATAATGTTCTACGCGCAATCCGCCGGTATCCTCAATAGGGTCGCTTAACGATTGCAAGAATACTACCCTGATCCGTGATGGAGCGACGCAAACCTATAAGTCATGACATCGTAATCAAGCTCTACCTCGTTCAAAGGAGATCCGATTCCTGATGATCTACTCCAGTACCTCTAGACCGCCGCTTTCCAATGGCGTGAACTCAAGTTAGAGGCGGGAGCGCTTAAGCCAAGAAGTCATAATAGGGAGCTGAGTAAGCGCCTGATTGGTGATCAAGGGTGACCAAGGGGCTTTAGGACAGGAATTTCTATGCTTGTTTGAGTTTCGATCGATACTTCTAGTATTTCTTTTTAATCCCTAGGTGTGTTATACAGGATATCCGAAGACAGGTACGTCTAGTCTAAAAATGTTGCCCAAGCACAGCCGTTACATGTCGGTCATACCGTCTCGATGTATCGCTTCAACTCCCAATCCGTCACGGCCTCATCCCAAAGTCGTATCTCGTTCTCCCTGCTCCCGCCAAAGTGATCTACAAAATCGTCACCAAACACCTCACGAGCGATGCTATCTTTGCTCATAAATTTGTCAGTGGCCTCTCTTAGGCTTCTCGCCAGTCGGGCTCCTTTGTCAGCACTGCCGCCGACATCCTGGCCCTTACCAAGCGGAGGGATTGGGATCTCAAGCTTCTTCTCCACGCCGCGCCAGCCGAGAGCTAGGATAGCAGCCATAACGAAATAAGGGTTCGCGTCCGCACCCGGTACGCGGACCTCAAACCGTGTCGCGCCGGGCTTGGAGGTTGGCGGCGCAATTAGGCGGACAGATGCGGCGCGATGCTCTAGACCCCATGAGACGGTGACGGGCGCCCAGAAGTTCTCGACCAACCTCTTGTAGCTATTTATAGTGGGCGCGAGCATCGGCATGACATCTGGTAAACCGTCCAGGATACCCGCCAGGAAATGCCTACCAAGATCGCTCAAATGAGCAATATCGGGGTACTTCGCATTCTCATCCTTCTCTTCGCGAAAGAAGAGATTCTTACCGTCCTTGTCGACCACAGACACGTGCGTATGCCCACTATTCCCCGGCAGGCCGTGCCGGGGCTTGGCCATGAAGCACGGAGTGATTCCGTATCCGCTTGCGACCGACCTGACGACGTACTTGAAGAGGGAGGCCCGGTCAGCCATTTCAGATATTTGACCGAATTCTAACGCGGCCTCGTACACCCCAGGCCCGCTCTCCGTATGCCATCCTTCCAGATCGCACTTGAATTTCGCACATGAGTCATACACTTCATGGTAATACGACTTGTTGAGCGTCGGGCGCGTAATGCTATATCCGAACATGCCCTCAGTCAAAGGCGGTAGCGTGTGCGGTGGGTTATCGTTTAGATATGAAGCGACGGACGGGGCCGGCGAGTCCGTAGTCGAGGAGGACGAAGAAGGCAGTTTGAATTGGAAGAATTCGAGCTCGGCTGTAGAATCATGGGTACCATTAATACCTGGGAATGCGCAAAGTCGAACACGGTAGAGAGCCTTGAGTTCACTGGGAATGCAACGAACCTCCTGCCATGGCATTACAACCTTTCTTCTCCAGCTTCTCGACAGTCGCTTTTATCAGACCCCGCGGATCCGCGCATAACGGTTTCGAGTCGTCGTCGAAGAAGCTAACTAAAAAGAATGGAACATTGTCCTCCCAGGGAATGCGCCGGAAGCTATTCAAATCGGGAACAGCGATCAAGTCGCGATATCCATTCTCCTTGTTGCTGATTTTTAGCTCCTTGTCGTAGGTCCTATCGTGCATGTCCCAGCCGAAGATAACACTACAGAAGCCAAAGCCTTCCTTAGCTATCGAGAGGAACTTTTTCTTGGATACGAGCTTGCCTCGTAACATTCCATCGACGTCAACTCCAGCCAGCTTGACTTTGGTGTCATGCTTGAGGAGATCAGGCAGAGCCTCGACTGTGATGGACTGCGTCAGAGCCATGTTGAGGGGAGGATGCAGAGAGCTGAAACTTGGGAATCGTGGGGCTGATCGACAGGCGGCTTCGAGGGGTGAAGTGACAAGAAAATAGATGGAGGGGAGGAAGAAAGACGAACTGCTCTCTCCATACGAGAGTCGTTATATGGATGTAGGTAGTGCTAATTCAGAGGTGCCCAGGACGTCGCAAGGAGGCAATAAATATATGTACTCGGCCGAATCGAAATCACCTAGGTATGTAAGGTAGACACATGTACGTACAGAATTAGAAGAGCGCGCATGCATTGTGTAGTAGAAGATTGGAAGAAGGCAAGTCGGTGGTCGCTATCGGCCGCTAGAGGCTGCCGCACCGCACGGCAAAGCAAGGAATCGACCTTTAGAGATCTAGTCTATCGAAACTTGATCCTTCCCTGCTCGAGCTACGGTTAGATTGGCGCTCTCGCAACACGATTGGTAGAGATAAGCTCCCGTGACCCACATTCACGTCCTTAAGCCCCAGCCATTCTGGGTCGCTGGGTCGTGTACGTAGGTACGTACCCCAATGAACCCCCTTCAATGTTGCTTGATGCCCGTCAATCTTCCAGAAATGAAGTATCGATGTGCCGTCATCTCATTTCTCATCTCTCTGCGACATCACTGCATGACTCGTCACAACTCCCGCACGTTTCCTATACGTTGACTCGCAGACTTCTCTTGCTCCATCTCACGTCGTACACACATACATGAGGTTACATAGGCATGCCCGCCTTATGCCTTATGTGAGGCTCTTATGCAGGAATCCATTCAGGGCTGCAGAATGAGTAAGATTGCTTGCCATCAAAACCCGCCATTCTCAGGACTGGCGTCATGAGCCTGCAACCTCAGTCCAATGAAAATACCACAAATCTAGCTGCGTTATTTATCCCTCCGGCCCTGCATCTGACGTGAATTCGGTGAGGAGCGTTGGTCCTAACGGCTGACGACGCGTGACCATCTCGTTGTATACCCGAAGCCATTCAGACTCCCGCTTTTCCTCGAGCGACGATACTTCTCCAGGATTTCAATTCGAAACACGGCCAGGACGTCCACCGTGGGCCCTCTGACGCCTGCTAAGAGAGATGTGCTTATCCGTTACAACCATGCGTCCCCAGGTTTCTCGTCGACTGGGCGTGACGAGTGTAGCATTCAAGGTGTTCGTTTCCACGCCTGGCCAGCCCTATAAATAGAGTAGGATGAGGCTCTCCCAACGGCTCGTAGGCTTGTACTACGAGAGGATCTCAGATGCGAATAATAATGATTGACTTGATCTGGTCTGTGTAGGCCAACTCCCTAACCCCCTGATAGGTTGATGTCCCACTGACGCTGACTGCTTCCCGCGATCTTCTGGCGGCATTCCATCCCATTTCCCGCCATTCCTACCCGAAGGAACGGCTCGTCCTATTCTCGGCATGATGACTCAAAATACTGGACATCAACTTGATCCGAGACTACGGGCGAGTGTCACTCGGTCATCTGCTCACCGCTCGAGAGGAAGCAGGTCCGCCTAGTCGCGGGAAGCCCGCGCGAATCAGTTTTTGACAACATATACAAACGACTTTCTAGAGGCCAGAGGTGCGTCGGTGTAGCTACGCGTCCACTCGTTATCACTCACCTGCTAGGAAGCGCCTGTGGGTCTTTGCGGACGAGGCCATGATCCTCAAAACGACCACCGCCTTTCTGAAGGTACGGCTGCGTCCCTAGGTAGGTAGGTTAGGTAGGTAGCCTACCCCCCAAGGCGTTGCCTACCTCTTACCACATCAAAGAAAACACGACCACAGCAGCATTCGTTCCCCACGAACTACTGTCAACAGCTCCGTTTCTGTCATGTCCCAAGGCTTCGGAGGGCCGGATGCAGAGCAGTCATTCTGCAGTAATATCTAAACTCCGATTTGCTCCATATACGGAGATTTGATTGGGATATACTCTAGATTCTTGATTTGTTAACGTGGCCGTAAGATTGCCGACTGCCGTTTCTATTTCAAGCTATCCGCATCGACATTACTAATCTAGGTTATATCTTACCAAGTTCTCAATACCCCCTTACGAATTCTCGTATATTTATGTTAGTCACTGCGACTATTCGAATAGGCTCCGCTTGTAATAATACACCCCCGAACAATTGGCTTTAAACCCAGTCCAGTAACATACTCTCTCTGTTCAACTTTGCTGGCGGGTCTAAATCGGCTGTATTGTCGGATAGCTGCTGTCCTGACCGCGGTTACTGGAGGCTTAGGAACGGGGCTCATACTATGGATACCCATACCATCAAATTACCTAAGTGTCCCGCTCTATGCGGATTGCTGCGTGGGAGTTATGTGAGTATAGATAGATCTCTGGGACGCATTATACATGGACAGCCTGGGATACTACGAATGAGTGTACCTGCCAGTTCAGACCCGATGTCAGAGCTCAAGTCCCTGTTCAAATTGATGTTATTTCCAGCCTATTAGGTATCTAGGTACCTACCCTATGCACAGCACGAGGTGAGTCTGTGATAAGGGATGCACTACTTCCCTTATCGTGTCTGAATCGCCGTTGTCGGAAGTGGAGGTGAATAACCCCTCCAAAGCCCACCTGAGCTAACATCAGGGTCCAGCAAGAACTATTCTAGTGGGCCAGTGGGCTAGCGGGCTGTCTCCGATACAGTCGTCCGCATGAACGACTGTTGAACGACATCAGAGTCTCGAGGTGGTCGGAATATTTCTCCATCCTTTGACTCTATATCCCAGAAGCTAGTTCCCTCTAGGTTAACGTACTCTTGTTGTGAATCTAATCACCTGAATATCATATCCTCTTCGACATCCACAGTACAATTCAAGCCGATCAGGTGCTGGTGAAGATGGCTTCCGAGAGCAAGGGTCGTCTGGCTGGCAAGAATGCCATCATCACTGGAGGCGCTGGGTATGTCTCTCCTTTTATCTGGCACAGGAAGTGTCGAAGAAAAACAAGAGTCGTAGCATTCAGAGACTAATGAGGTAATCTACGCAGCGGAATCGGCCTTGAGACGTCTATACTCTTTGCCAAAGAAGGTGCCAATGTCCTAATGGTTGATATATCAGGTCCCGCGCTTGAGAAGGCCAAAGCCAAGGTTCAACAGTTGGTGCCGCAGGCCGGTCGAGTGGAAACAATGGTACGCAATAGCCATCGCCTTCCTTCTGCCTCATTATTCTTCGATAGGGTACGATTCAATAGAGAGCTCGGAATCATGGACTAACGTCAGCACTCTGTTTCCCACTTCTCAGGTCTGCGACGTCTCCAAGGAGGATCAAGTGAAGGCCACGGTCGAAGCACTGGATCCTTGGGGCGGTCTCGACATTATCTTCAACAACGCGGGTATTATGCACGCGCGAGACGACGACGCAGTTGGCACACCCGAGGAGATATGGGATCTAACCATGTCGATCAACGTGAAGGGGGTTTGGTACGGGTGCAAGCACGCCGTCCTCTCCTTACGACGCAATAAGAAGACCAAAGGCAGCATCATCAATACGGCGTCCGTCGTCGCCCTTGTCGGCTCTGCCACACCGCAGCTAGCGTACACGGCATCCAAAGGAGCCGTATTGGCCCTGACCCGCGAGTTGGCCATAGTCCACGCGCGCGAGGGCTTCCGTTTCAACAGCTTATGCCCGGCACCCCTGAACACGCCGTTGCTACAGGACTGGCTTGGCGACGATGTGCCCAAACGCATGCGCCGTGAGATTCACTTCCCCTCCGGCCGATTTGGCGAGGCTGTAGAGCAGGCACAAGCTGTCTTGTTCTTAGCCTCCGATGAGGCTGGCTTCGTGAATGGCCACGATATGGTGGTCGACGGTGGCATGACCAAGGCGTATGTAACACCCGAGGGCCCGCCCTTGGCCGCGCCCACGAACAACGCCCTGAAGAATGAGCTATGACTCACGGCAGCTTCCAAAACCGATGCCATAAGCGGGAAAGACGGGAGCTAACCCGAGCTTCTTGCTTCAACTCAATGAGTGCTTGAAATCAGCATCGAAGCAGATTTTCAGACGTCTGACAGGCGGCCATCTCTGTTTCGCGGGCACCTTTTGTTGTGTAATTTTCAGCTAGAGTATCCAAATAAAATCCACATATGGCTACCTAAATCATGCATACCACCTTTGTGCCAATGAAAGGAATGCCTGCCCCAACTCCGCCGCTGCAATGCAACCGATCAACAGGTCAAGTCAGCTATGAATTTTCGATTAAAAGCTGTATCTCAGTGAAATTGGCCCTCTGTATTCCCTTCTCCCATACTCTTACTTCCACTACTACCGCTCTGGATAGCTCCGATGATGCCATCCATATAACTCGCACCACTCCACTTCTGATGGGTGAGGACGTCACAGCCCAGTTCCTTCTCGCGACGCTGCACGAGATTAACGTAGGCTAACATTCCATCTTTCTTATACTCCTTAGCCAGCTCATTCGTGATGGTAGCAGTGCTGTGCAAGCCCGCGAGCGAGATCAGCTGCAGGACGAAACCTTCCTTGGCAATATCCCAGATGAAGGACTTCAGCGTCGCATCGGTGAACCCGTGGGCCATCCAGTTAAACGATGGCGACAGATTGTACACGAGACCTTTACCCGGTAAGACTTGCCTAACCGCGCGGCCGAGTTTGGTTGCTACTTCGACGTTCGGGTCGCCAGTCTCGACCCATAGAAGGTCCGCGTAAGGACCGAAAGCTATAGCTCGCTTCGTGGCTGCCTTCATACCAGCGCGGTAGTGGTAGTAACCTTCTCGAGTGCGCGGGATGTCCCAACTAAAGATGATGGGTTTACTTGCATACTGGTTTGCTAGTTCGCGGCGTTTCGTAATTCCCATGTTAGCATCGGCCTCAACAGCCCGAATGTACGAATCAATCTTTTCTTGCAACACTCCTTGGGATTTCATCTGCTCGACCGCCGCCTCGTCGAATGTCACTAATCGCGTCTTCTTTACAAATTCGGCTTCGAATTCGTCGATAGCCGAGCCTGGCGCTCCTGCGGCTTCCATCTCTTGCAAAGTCTCTGCAAGAGGCGCTGTCCCTTCGTCAGCGACGCCAAGTATGAATTCGTGGTCCCGCACGTCAATGGCACTAGAAATGAGTCTGCCGCTTTCCGAATCGGTACGCGCAATGACTAGGTTCTCCGTGCCCATGACATCCCATTGGAAGCGGGCAGTGTTGAGGCGGTTGATATGTTCGCCCACAGGTACCAGGACCTTGCCTGCCAGGTGACCACACTTTTTGCCGCCGTGCAGCTGGTCTTCGAAGTGGACGGCAGCAGCTCCATTTTCAGCGAACAATTTGGCAAGTTTCAGCACCGCGGTCAAGCCACCGTGCCCTGTATCTCCATCGGCGACGATTGGGCGGAAGTAATCTACGTATGGGGTGTTCTTTCTGTCTTCGGGTGTTAATTTTCGCCGCAAGTCCCATTGTTTCCGGTCGTGCATTGACTGTGCTTTCGCGAGGCGCTGGACCTGGTTTGGTACAGTATTGTATGGATAATCGCCAAAGTCCGGGGAGACCTCATTGGTGGTGGTGAGGACAGCTGAGCATGCCCAACCTGAGACATAAAGAACTTCTTGATGTGGCGCTTGTTGTGTCATCTGTACGGGATCGATGGCTCCCACTGTTTGCGAGGGCGAGGTTAGCAACTTCTGGCATTCACTGCCACACCAAGTAGTGAGATAGGCGAGCATTACTTGTATGTATCGGCTCGCCCTTTGCCTCCCTCTCTTTGATTAGGTTGAAGAGCTTCCTCGCCATGAGGGAGCTAGGATAGCTTTGCTGCTGGGAGCCTCTCTTCGAGACAACGTCGGCGGCGGTATACGGCCTCCTGATTCCTTCGTACCTAGGCGTCGCCCACCATGTTTCGACATCTCTAATCTGCTGCGCATAGAGAGCATCCTCTGCGGCACCGGACTTCTCAGTTTCAGGTAGGAGTTGGAATGAGTCGGATGGCAGCGCTGCCGATACGGGCGGGCGGACGGGAGGTAAGGACATTCTTGTCGCCGTGAAAGAGAGCTGCCTTGAGAGAACACCACATTTCGAGACACGAAGGGGAAGCGTGGAGCTTCGAGGAGCTCGAGTAATCGCTCGGCGAAGCATCGCGGTCGTGTTCGGTTGCTGCTAGGTTCGAGATGAGGACCGCACAGCTCTACCTAGGCGAGTAGTGGAAAGATGTGAACACGATCGAGAGATGAAAAAAAATTGTCGCGAGTTTATATTTCCGCTCTCAGCTAGCCACCGTCACGATGATGTTGTCCATGTATCCAATAGGTGTCCGTCAATCAGCACGGATTAATGATGTTGAGCTTCTACGGAAGAATCTTGGAACTGAATGGTTTGAATTGATAATCCCGGGCTTGCGCCGATGGCATCCGACCGACCGTCTGCCCCGCGGCCGAATAAGCGGCCGAACAAATGGCCGATATATAGAGGTATAGTGGACATGTATGTACCTACCTACCTCCTTCATGCGGGGTGATCCGGCTAGGTCGGGTACCACTCTAAGGTGCTGTTAGTGTAAGGTTAGTGCATACATGTAGGTTCCAACCATCAAGGTTTATGCAAAAAGCGGCTAACTCCATCGCGGTAAACCGCGGCTTCTATCTGTTCGCCCATAGGCTGTGGGTGAGGTCATCAACAAAAAAGGGGACCTGGAGAGCCAAAACATGCCTTCACCTGATTGGACAATGGCACTATTTCACGGCGCGTTCCACGAGCCTCGAAGTACGATGTGAGGGGCAGAGGGGGAAAGCATCCCTAGCCGAGAGGCTTGTGATCCAACTTTCCAGGGGCTAAGTAACTGCCATCCCGCAGGATTGACGATCTTTCTTTGATCCGAGGTCGGTTATCTGGTTACTTGCTGGCTACATACTCGTACTCTATGCGCATCGTGTACTTGTATGCGCACCCGCTCACCGTGGACTATCTTGGTAATTGTCAGCAACGGGCAAATGGGGCAGGCGGGTTCCCTCGGTTATGCGGGGGAGGAGTTGCCCCAACCGTAACGGTGGGAGGTAGCGATGCTGGGGATGGTACATACTTGGCCGAGTACCTTAGGTACCTACCTGCCTAATCGACCTCCGTAAATACAGGCAAGCTGCAGCTGCAGTCTTACCCCCACATCAGGTCATGTTGATCTATGCTGGAGTCTGGAGAAGCCCGGGTGCGGTTTTCCTGTTGCTCTTCTTTTTATTCGCGTCGGTCGTCTTATTTTCTCGTCATTGACAACAGAGTCCTTCTCAATTCGACGGGATTTGAAGTCTTTGTCCTCGAAATTCGGTAACTTTTAGACGCATATAATCTTCCACCGCGCCATCCAAGTACCCTATATCTTCCCCGCGCTCAGGATCCCTCTAGATACCCCGTCTATCGATAATACGAACATGGCAGTGAATCTAAAAAGCACGACGAGAGCTCTAGGAGCTCTAAGGGTACATGTACGTAAATTGCAGGAATGCAGCGATTCGTATCAATATAACACCATTCTATGCGTGTCGTTGCTGCTTCTCCTAGTCAAACCTAGGGTGGTGGGTTGGGCTAACTGAGAGTCCAAATAGCCACGTGCCGCTCCGACGGTCATCCTCCACACGACCAGATCGTACTCTGCAACAGCTGAGCCCGACTTAAAGGAAACTCTGAAGGAAGTAATTCCCGCGAAGAGGGAACTTCTTAAAAAGGTCAAGGCACATGGATCGAAAGTACTTGGCGAGGTGAAGGTTGAGAACACAATCGGCGGCATGAGGTATGAACCATCAAGTTCTGCTGCAACACGTATCTTTCTGGTGAGACTAACACACACCTAGAGGGTTGAAGGCCATGGTCTGGGAAGGTTCCGTGCTAGACGCGAACGAGGGGATCCGATTCCATGGTCGGACGATAAAGGACTGCCAAAAGGAGCTGCCAAAAGGCAGGACGGGGACAGAAATGCTCCCAGAAGCCATGTTCTGGCTCCTCCTGACTGGCAAAGTGCCCTCGGTAAACCAAGTCCGCCAACTGTCGCGCGAGCTTGCCGAGCACGCTCGCCTTCCGGACTTCGTGAACAAGATGCTTGACAGCTTTCCCCGCGATCTGCACCCCATGACCCAGTTTGCCATCGCCGTCAGCGCCTTGAATTACACCTCGAATTTCGCAAAGGCCTATGAGCACGGCCTGAATAAGGCCGACTATTGGGAGCCCACATTTGACGATGTCATAAGCTTGTTGGCTAAGCTTCCCACTATTGCTGCCAAGATCTATCAAAATTCTTACCGCGATGGCGGCGCGTTGCCGGGTGATGTTGACCCTGAGCAGGATTGGTCGTATAACTTCGCCGCAATGTTGGGCAAGGGTGGAAAAGAAAACGAAGACTTCCAAGACTTACTGAGACTATACCTCGCGCTCCACGGCGACCACGAGGGCGGAAATGTCTCGGCTCACACTACTCATCTCGTCGGGAGTGCTCTTAGTGACCCCTTCCTAAGTTACAGCGCTGGCCTCCAAGGTTTAGCCGGGCCTCTTCACGGGTAAGTTGTTAAGTTGTAGTTCTCATCTTCTTTTTGTGCGAGATCTAACAGCTCTTTACAGACTTGCCGCGCAGGAGGTCTTGCGCTGGATTCTGCAGATGAAAGAAAGCATACCGGAAAATTACTCCGAAAAGGACGTCCACGATTACCTATGGTCTACGCTCAACAGCGGCCGAGTGGTTCCTGGGTATGGGCATGCCGTCCTTCGCAAGCCCGACCCCCGCTTTGAAGCTCTGATGGATTACGCAGCCGCTCGTCCTGCAATTGCGAATGACCCCGTATTTCAGCTTGTGAAGCTCAATAGCGAAATTGCGCCTCAAGTCTTGAAAAAGCATGGCAAGACCAAAAATCCTTACCCCAATGTTGACTCGAGCAGCGGTGTCTTGTTCCATCACTACGGTTTCCACGAGACGCTTTATTATACGGCCACTTTTGGCGTGAGCAGAGGACTAGGGCCTCTGGCTCAGCTTATCTGGGATCGCGCTCTCGGCCTGCCCATTGAGCGACCCAAGAGCATAAATTTGGAGGGCATACTAAAGGAGGTAGGAGCTTGATGGTGTGCTTTTGTATGATCGAACCTCTCTGGCATTGCTCTTCAAGTACTTTAAGCATTAGATTTATGCTCTCGTTAATGATATCATTGCATTCTTGATAAATTCATCAAACTCTCCCGTTCCAATTTTCTGTTTCTCAGATTCAAGAGGCAGCCGATATTCAACTTTCGCAACTGAGGTTCAGAGGCTCGAACGGGAAGCTTCAGAAGTTTACCCTTTTCTTTCTCCAAACCGTCCAGTCATCAGATTCTTTTGAAGCTGTGAGCATCTCCTGGACTCCCCGGTTTCGCGACGGTTGTCAGTCTGCCAGCACGCATAATCAGGTCTAGAAGAGCCGATGGTGGAATCAGTAAAGGCTTCCTTATGTGCTCAGAAGGAGTTGATGCTGACGAAGAGTGCTCTATAGTGTGCATGTATCCAGTAATACCAACGGAACAGCTCGTCTCCGCTCGCTCTGTAGCGCGAGGAACGTCGTGCACTTTGCTGGCTTGACGACATAGCTTCTAGCCCTTCTGCGGGGCACAAATGCGACCTTGACAGCTCCGATTATCAAAAGGGGCTAGTGAAGTGATTTGATAACATCTCGGCATGCCCATGAGGGGAGCTTGTTACATTAACCGCTATCAACGTCTCCGTTACTTGAGCACAAGGTGCTTAGGTATTTTTAATTTTTTCCCGACAGAGCTCGCTACGAGATACAACCCTCTACACATGCAACCTTGTCATGCTCCTCTCGCACCGTTACATATGTCACGTCATGTGGTCGAGACAACATCAGCTGAAAAGCCCAGGTCTTGCAGTATACCGTATATACGACACCATACGAAGCGAGCCGTAGCTCAAATCGAAGCAGAGGTCTCGCAAAGAACGAAGGCAGTAAGTAGACGATCTGGCCCGTGAAGGGACGACTATTTTCGGCTCCCTGTCTAGGCGAGAGCATCCTCGGGGATGTCTGGAACTATCAAAACGAGAACACGGACGATCTATCTCGACTCATCCTTGGAAGACACGTGTGAGCAGCATGCGTGTTAAGCCTAGCGCGCATTTCCCCCTGACGCTCGTCAACGCGGCTAAAGAGGTTAAAGACGCTTGAAAGGCCAAATAGGGAGATTTCTCCTACTTACGATTAAAGCCCTACGCGAGTCAGCAGTCTAGCCTCTCTTTTCTGACGGAGGCACCCGGGTTAGCATTTCTTGCCATTGACATGTTTCTGGTTCCAGGAAGTCCCATCGTGGTCGTTTAGGTACGACCTTCATTCGGGATCCGGAGAGCATGCCTTTCTATCGACAATCCTCCAATCCAACTCCATAGGAAGCGTTCCGCCCAGCGGCTACGGGTCCGGCATCTTTGTGCAACATCACCCGATCCATATCCACATACTATACTTAGGTAGACAGAGCCACATATACCGCTTGGCCCTATCTGTCTAAACTGAAGCCGCCACAGTCACGTCTACCCGTTGCTCCATGTGAAGAACAACTCGTCACGTACCTAAGGTAAACTCACAACTGTCTGTCGTGAGCCTGCTTTGGTCGGCATATGGGTAGATGAGTCGCAGAGAGATATAATCAAGGTCAATCTAACGTCGCCCTAGACTGATCCAAAATAGGACCAGGTGTGATGTGCCCGTCCACACGTTCGGTTTCTCCGCGAGGAACGTCTCCTGCTTTCGTCGGGACCTAGATCTTCATGCAGTGTCACCTTATTTAAATTGCTCTTACCCAGCTTCTTGTTTCCAGAGCCTCCATGATTCACACCTCACCAGCTGTTTCAGGCCCGATCACACGTCGCCGGACGTTAAGTTGCTTCCCAGCCGTGTCATGTGGCCTGGGTGCCGGTCGTCAGTCATGGTTTCGATTTGCTAATATTTCTATAAAAAGAACCGTGTACCAAACCAGCGGACTAGCTATAAGAGCTAGGCTTCCTGGTCTTAATATGAATTCATCTATCCATACTTGACTACCAATTCAACCGCAAATTTATGGACGAGGCTGGAAGGTCTATGGGCTAGGGTAGAGGCCCCAACGCTCGAGGTCTAGGTTCGCAATCTATTCCCGAAATTAATCAGCGCGCCTTAGGATTTCTCACGATTTCTTACGACTTCTCACCATGTTGTCTAGAGCGCCTTGGTTCGTTGGAGCCTATCTCCGTGTCACCCGGAGGATGATAGTTGATTATTCGGCTAGGCTCCAGCAATGAAGTCCAACGGCCTGTTTTAGGATGACGACAGAAAGGTTATAAATACAACACCTTTCCGCGGTGAAGAAGATCTTTTCCTCATCAGCATAGTCAAACAGGTCCTGACTACCGGGTTTGAGTCTATTCACATATTCATTTCTCTACGTCAGAGGAAAAGTACCTCTTAACCGCCAATCACCATGCGTTCCTTCATCGCCCTCCTTGCGCCAGTCCTCGCCGCAGCCAACCCCATTGGTATTGTCGGTAACGGAGACACCCCACAGCCTGACGAGATTACCATCGTCAGTGCTTCGGCCAGTGGAAACGGATGCCCTCAGGGGACCGTAACCACCGATCTCTCCCCGGACCGCAAGGTAAGAGAACCGGCTCCTGTCATGGGGCCGAGTCTGACAGCTAACGGGTCAATTAGATTATTACCTTCGGGTTTGATGCATTCCAGGTTTACACCGGACCTGGCACCACGCCGGCGGACAAGTCCAAGAACTGCCAGCTTCACTTGAACCTCAAGTACCCTGGCGGTTTCCAGTTCGCCGTCGTCGAGTCCACATACCACGGCTATGCTCAACTAGAGACTGGCGTGACCGGCACGTTCTACTCTACCTATTACTTCTCGCAGGACGCCGCCGCTACCGTGAGTAATCCCCCTCTAGGCCTCAGATGATTCCGTGAGAAGCTAATTCTCCGTACCAGACCACGACACGAACCTCGATCGACGGAGGCGGACTTTGGGCCGATGGCGACGTTTACACTAAGCAGGACCAGGTCCCAACTGCCTCAATTATCTGGTCGCCCTGTGGTGCCACCGGTATTCTCAACGTTAACAACCGCATTGCGCTGACGTCGAGCAACTCAAGCGCCTCGGGCCAGATCTCGGACGATGATGCCACAGTTGCCTTCACCCAGCAGGTCCACGTCAGCTGGCAAGCTTGCAAATAAGGGAATGAGAAGCCTGGAAGCGGTGAAAGAGGGGGCGTAGAGGAATGGACGAGCAAGGCGAACATTTTGACAGGAAGCTTGGAATTGAAGGCGGAGATATGACAGTCAAGACCTTTGGTTGACTACCCGGAAAGCAGGCCACTGGCATGTACGTAGGATAATCAAACTGTCCAATGTCCAATCTTTCTCTTTGTTCCTTCTCTTTCTGTCTCACCAAGAATTTTGCTTAATTCTGATTGTCTCGAAATACATGCCTCCACGGAGTTTCTCTGCAAACCCATCACTATTACATACTCTAGACGGGACCTCATGTAGACAGACACTGAAATGTGATAGATGTTATCGACATTTGGCGATAGACAACGCTATGTATAGCAAGAATTGCGCTCAAGATACAGTTTTCCCGGGTATTTCAAAAATTAGATGATCTCATGAACCCATCGTGGCCAGCCGAAATGGAATCAGTATCTATTCTCCGCCTCACGGTACATCCCTAAATTCTGACGACCAAGCTTTCAACGTATTCTAAGCTTTGTTGGTTGAACCACTTTATCGAGCTCACTCCTCGCCCTGTAACGCAAATGAAAAGCTAAGGAAACCTCTATGATCACCTAAGCCAGCCATTACTCCGATTATCACCGGGCTCCTCCGTATCCTCCGTAACCACCATTCGGAGAACCGGGACTGCCAGGGCCGCGATTAGGTCCAGGACTGTTCATTCTAGACACACCGTACCCTCCACCTTGAGCCCCTGGAGATCCCATCCGCCCGGGCGCGTTAGAGGGCGAGAAACTTCGGTTCACAGGAGAGGAGGGGGTTGGGGCTGGGAACTGAGGAGGTATCCCAGGACCCTGTGACTGAGTCGGCGAAAAGCTGTTGTTACGCGGAGATCCAGTATACGCTGGGCCCGGATTGGCAAGGCGGGGACTCATGGCATCGTCACGAAGGAGCGGCATAGCAGCTCCACTCGCACCTGATCCCGTCGGATCCCACGCTTTCTCGGGCGGGCCGGCAGAGCTTCCAGGAGGCGAATCCATGGCGTACGTTGTGGTGGCCATGCCGGTTTTAGCGTCATATTCGGCTCCATCAAACGTCAACGCGTCGGGATTCCTCCCTTCCTTTTTGAATCTCTCCAGCTCCACGCGTTCCTGTTCCTGTCGCTGTGCCAACAAAGCAGCCTCTTGCTTGCCACGACGCCTCTGTTTGATATAGTACACGGCTAGGGCGATGAAAAGCAGGGCGCCTACTCCGCCTGCAGCCGCATAGATGCCCGCCTTAGTGCTAGACGGAAGTTCGTTCCACTTCTCGGAAAGCGACTTTTCTGGTTGCTTGTTGATGTTTTCATATGCTGTCGAGTTACCACTAAAATCCGCAGCGTTAGTATAAACCCGGCATACCGTATAATCGTGTTGTTTCTCATTCGAGATGCCGACTTACGTAGCGACCTTAATGCTTTCCCAGGTCCCGCTATGATCACCATACGAATACTCCTTTCCTGTGGAGAAGTCCTCGACACGGGCACTCTTCACGTACATCGTGTACGGTCGGGAGTAATCGGTCACACCACCAGCCCATTCGATTGTCCCTTTCGGCTGATCCGGATCACCACCAGCCCAGATGCCGAGACTGAGCTTCATCGGGGTCTGAGGATAGTTCAACGTCTTGTTGGCATCTTGTGGGAGGAGTGTACGAATGTTTTCAGAGTCGATGTACCATTCGAGTTTATCTTTAGTCCAAACGCAGGTGTAGTTATGGTAGTCATCTTGCACTCCACCCTTGACTGGATGGTACCCAGCGTTATGGAAATCGGGTTGCCCTTTACCGAAATAATTGGTCGATGCGTGTGTCGCGTTTCCGCCAATGAATTCCCAATCAACCTCATCGAGAACGTCAGAAGACCAGACAATGGAACTAATGATGCCAGTACCAGATGCTGCTTTCAAGAGCACCTCTGTCCTGCCAAAGAAAAAGTAGAAGTTCGATATTAGGGTTGGTGACTCGCCCTTCTTGTTGATTGTGAAGGCAGCCCCCTGGTCGAAGCTATAATCAACAGTTCCGGCAGTCATATTAAACGTGCCATCCGGCGGCGTGGCATTGAAATAAAATGTGTGCGCTGTCCCAAGAGCGGGATCGGCCGGACATGTTGCATTCAGTGGATTGCAGTCGGTGTATAGCTGACCGGCGACGGGAGATACGAGGACGGATGAGAGTAGCGCAGTGGCTAGCATCAAAAACGATTGGGATGGCATCGTGATAGACGGTTGAGGGCGAGCCCTCAGGTTATACAGATTAGGCAGAGCGGACGATGATTGAACGATCAGGTTGGTCGTCTGGCTGGAAGGCAGTAGGACGTATTGGTATGTACGTCTAGTAACTGCGGGTGCTAGCTGCTGGGCTATCTCGTTAACCACATACTCTCCAGTAGTATGCAGTCAACTCCCGAAGCTAAATGAGTAACGATCGTAGTAAAGTTGAGTTGCAGGACGACGGCAGGGTTGAATGACAGTGGGTAAACGATTGCACGAGTCGGAATAAGGAACGACGTCGGAAACCAGTTCGCTCGAGATGAGAGGATTAGATAGCTAGAAATGTTCAATTTAGGTGCCGATGGCCTTCTGGGTACAGATTAGGTAGTAGTAAGGATCGTGAGTATTCGTTTCAAATGATTGCGCACGTCAAAGTGATGAAGGAGTGTAGGTGCGTAGATTTTGGGATTCGATACGATTCAACTTCGTTCAGGGTTTAGAATGAAGGACAAGAATGAGTGACTGAAACCCAATTGGATAGATACTGCAGTGAATGAGTGAATTGGCTTTGATTAGCCCCTTATTCTCGGTCTCCCTTGTCTCCTGGGGGCCCTGGCGAGAGACTGGTGATTGCGAAGGTCGAGGAAAACAAGCCAGCCAGTTTATCAGGAGAAAAGGGGTCTCCGTCGACCAGTCGGCTAACGCGACATCTCGGGTCCACGCAAAGATGTTAGATAAGGTAGCAAGGGGACAGGGGTCCCCGTCGATCTTGCAACGGGTACCGTTCGACGCCATACTTGTTACAGTCTAATTGATCGGCATTGAACATACTAATCAGGGCGGTCGACGGAGTCGGTGACAGACTAATAATTCAACCTGGTGAAAAAAAGAAAAGCCGGCCGGGAAATTGTCTTGTTCTCCCTTGTTATTGATGGCATACTTCATAAATCTGCTGTGGTCTGTAAAGACTTACTATGGTTGCAGGCATAAGTTTTCTGACCCTGTCAGGTAGCTTACAGGCCTGGCACAGGCCATCGTATACAAGGAGATCTTTTCAGCAAGCCTTGTAAAAGTATTATCTTAGCGTATATTGCCCTGTCAAGTATCTTTTTCTGCCCCTGCTTTACCCTTGTTTTACCCTAACCTAATTCATCGATACCTGACAGGCTCAGAAAATATACCCCTAATACCATAGTATGGATCCGATATTTATGCTGTGGTATCCGTTATGGATTAGACCATTCTATTCCCAGACTTCCATATCCACACCTGGGATGAAGATGACGCAAGCGAGAATAAAATTACAATACGACATTGGCAAAACCCCCTGTACCATTTTGTCAGGTACTTCGCCTATAACGTACTCGACAATGCGAATTGATTCCATGAAGCTCTACTAAAGATGCTGGTAACTTTATGGTCTATCACTTCTAGATATAGCCCATAAGGCTTGAAGGTCATTCCCTGAGGTGATCGATGATAATACTACGCTACCAACATTAATGTACGCACTTTTCTTGCGGGGCCCCGCGGCTTAGGGAACGAGGCCAAGAATACGTGTAATTCTGCCAAGCTCAAACTACCTACCTCATAACTCACTAACAACACATAAGAACAGCGAGGATTTAGAGCAAGAGAATATCTCCTCTATTAGCTTATTATATGAGACTCTATTCTGTCGCAGGACTCATGTCTATCGTGAACTCCATTACGAGGTAGTTCATCTTCCAACGCAAGCCATCTATACATTTGTTTATACAAGCAATCCGCTCGATACCTTCTACTCATTACCTTGAAACTCCTTTTACCCAGCTGCCTTCATTGTAGCGTCCAACTGAATGGCCCATTATCCCTAATGGGTGCGTCGCCTTTTCATATACTCAAACCCTCCAAGCCCCTACCCCGATATTCGTGTTCGTGTTCACGTGGGGAAAGCTTGAGGGTACCAATTAGACTCGATAGGTCTCGGATAACGCACATAATTGCCGGCTCATGATATAGGGATGTCGAATAACGTATAGAAAGTCGAATCAATGCATGCGGTTGTTCATTACCAAGAAAACGTCATAAGAGCAGGGTTCAGCGCAAGAGGTAGGAGGAAATGACTGCCCGCGACAGTCGCCATGGGTAATATGGCAACAAAGTCGGTTATACGCCAGCTGTAAGGTATGAATGGCGCGACGGCTATGATGATCATCCCGACAATGAAGAGGAGGGCGAAGAGCATAGAGAACTTGAACTTCTTCAGCACCTTGGGAACTTCGATGAAGAAATTAGAGAACTCAGCCTCCTTTGATGTCGCTCCCCAGGTCATGTCGATTTCAAACATGTGAGCCAATATAGCTTGGCTCACGTGGAGAGAGAGGCCGCCGAGGAAAATGGCCAGAAGGAGTGTCCACTTGAAGTTCTCAAAAATTGCGTAGGTGAGAGTGCGTTCCCCCACACGGTATCGCATAACAGCGAGAGCGATATTCCCGAGGCCGTTGAAGACGAGGATGATGGAGAACCAGACCTGCCAAGAATCGATGTAGTACTTGTCCAAGTAACCATTGAACCAACCCATGATGAAATAGTTGACTGAGGTCATGATCCACGCCGCGCCTATGGCATAGTAGGTGCCGATATAAGAGACTATTGTAATCTTAGAGGTAAAGCGGATATTGGAGAACAGAAATCGGCGGAACAGAGGCGTAAAGGGACCCTTCCAGATCCACTTGCGGATAGGGTGGAAGAGCAATTCGTTGCAACCGTATGCGTACTTCTCCCACCGAGCTAATTCATCGTACACGGTCAGAGACACACCCTCCTTAAACCCATCACCAGCCCAGGCAGCGAGGCGGATGATATAGCCACTGCATTGCAGACGGAGAGACATGTCAAAGTCCTCGGACACGTGTGACTCGGACCAGAACTTTTCATACCCGTCCTCGTCTTCATACGAGACTTGCTGAATTGCGCTCCACCGCAGGATGGCGTTGTGGCCGACGAATGGTGCAACATCGCCATTGGAAACCGTATACCTAATGGCGCTGTATATAAGATCGGTAAAGAAAGTAATCCCATTCTCGAAGTAGGTATGGACGACCTGCATGACCCCAGAAGAGAACTGCATAATACCAACGTCGGGAGACTGCTCCATTTCGGACACGGCATCCAAGAGACAATCGGAGGGGACACGCGTGTCGGAGTCGACTGCGATTTCCAGTTAGCCTTCTGATCCACTGAGAGGTCCCAAATGGATTAAAACAGGGAAACAAGCCGGGATCTTACTAAGGAGAATGTAATCGCCGACACGAATGTTGCCATCGGCCCAGGCTCTTCCGTCCTCCTCAAGCACCTCCTTAAGCGCTTTCTCGTAGGCCAGTGCCTCGTCGCCTTGTGACCATTCGGGACCACGATCGTGAAGGGCTAGCTTTTCTTCCACTTTGCAGGAAATCATAAGCCCAAAGTTCATGTTGGAAGCCTTCTTGAACTTGCCACGGCGCAAGAACCCATTCTCGCCATGTCTCGGGCGAGCAACCCAGCCTATGCTATGATCGGCATAAAAGTCGATGCGAGCTCTTCGCTCCTCTTCGGAGATGAGTTGAAGACCATCATCGTTGACGAAGAGATTCGCGGAGCCCCCTTGCAACTCATACGTGCTGATTGCCTGTTTCAATGATTTAACGGTGGGCTGAATCACTGCTGCAAGGCCCTCCTTGTAAACTGGACATTGTACGGTCTGTTTTCGTTACAAAGTTCAAACGTCAGCATTTAGCGTATTCAGGGGTTGTCAGCTATAGGTTGGAGAAGAACTGTCTCAGCCCTACAAAGCTTAAGGGGACGACAACATGTCAAAATGTGGAGCATGGACATGAAAGAAATGATGGTAACGAAATGGAGACTTACAACATGTGGTAGAGCGGCGGTTCGCAACCTCGGCGGTGGTCGAGCAGAGTAGAATTTGGAGTTGATGCTAAGCTGGCGAATGGGCCCAAAGATCTGAGCCAAGCAACCGACAAGAACCTGGGCGAAAAAGAGCGAAAAGAAGACCTGGATTGGAAAGAGAGCTACCAGCGCCAAGCGCGTGTAACTACCGTCGACAGACACCTCGATCGCAAGCTGCCTCCAAGCAGCACCCAAGGAGACGACGACAAGTGCCAGGACGGTGGACACGAGGTATGTATTTAGCAGATGGACGGGCCGAGTTTCGGGCTTGACCTGCCCACTCTCCTCGTCTACTTCGGCCACACCAGTCACATATGCAGGCCCTTTCTCGCCACCCTCGTCGTCGACTTCGCCGGCTTGCCAGACAAGCTCCATCAGCTCAGACTCGATGGCTTTAGCTCGTTGTACAAGATGCAGTGCATCGTCATCCCAAACGACCAACAGAGCCTCTGACGCCACAAAAGCCGCGAATTGGTGTTTCCTCGCTCTCGCCAGGTCATCAACCGTCGGCAAAATTTGAATTCGCAGACCGTTCCTCAGAGGCACATCTACCGCATCAGGAGACCACGACAAGAATGTCTTGATGACTCTCGAGTTAACAGTCATCGCGCACTGTCAGAGGGTCAGCAAGTACGGCCTTTATGAGGCGTTAACAGAGTTAATAGTACCTGGACGTTGAGTGTAGAGCACGCCCTTGCGAACAAGGAATTTAGGAGCGGTGGCGGGCAGGCCATGTAGGATCCTTTGGACTTGCGGAGGAGAACACCCTCGACGTCGCCGCTTCCATCGCTAACCCACAAGTGCGCACATTGCTGTTGATACAAGTAGTTGACCATCACCTCATGCTTGATGTCGTCCACGAAAACGGAGCTATTGGCTGATCGGATGGAACGCCCCGATACCGAGTTTCTTGACGAGCCGAGATTCGGGGGAGGGATTTGGAGTCCGAAGTCGTTTAGATCCGTCGGACCTGAAGGGACATTCGTTGCGAAGATCCCCCCTGTTGGTACGGACGGCGCCGCGACCTTTTCCTTCTTAGTTCCAGGCCTCTCGGCCTTGAAATAACTCGATAATCCCATAGCTGGAGATTTGTTCGACTTTAACCAAGAGTGTTCTCGCCAAAATAGAGAAGTAGCAGCCGACTAGGCGAATGGCCGCCAGACCTTCGCGAGCCCGAGCTAACTAGATGGCTCTCAATATGGAAGACAAATTCCTGTGGGCTAAAAGATCGCCTCAGGGTTAGTTGATCAGAGAGTAGAAACCAGGAATTCCAACGACCTGTCGCACCGCTACTTTCGTAGCTGCTATAGCAGACCTTACTGTGCTGGCAGGATATCAGGCGTTAAACCATCATAGGCCAGTTCACGACAGCGTGGGGTTGTTCTGGTAGGACAGCGCCGAAGGATGAAATCGACTCACTCTAGCAATGGGCGTGGACAGTTTAGAAATGATGGAGCCGCCGAGCTAATGATAAGCCACTATATCGCTGTGGTATATGTTGAATGATAGAACCACGAGATACGCCGACTGTGGTAATGTTCCTCTTCAAACGTGAAGCGGCCAAGTTCGATAACGGGTTGAGCTTGCGTGGAAGCTGAGATAAATAGAAAAGAGGTACCTAGGAGAGGCAGGAGCAGGGGACTCGCTTGAAGTTAACACCGGGTCGTCCTTCCTGTTCCTCTGAGAGTCAAATAAGATGACAGCAACAGCTGAAGTTTAATAGCAAGGTAGGTTTCTCCTTGCATGTATCTAGCAACGCGCCGAATGATGGTACCAAGGTAGTGAGGAACGAGCCACCATCGATCTAGTTAACAGCCACAAGTCGCTCATGCAAAGCCTAAGGAGAAACTAGAACGAATGAAGTCTCCAGCTGGGAAAAGGCAATGGCAAAGTGGCTCGTGAAGTGATAGATGTCAGCCTAGGACATATAGACCCGGTGATGATGAGGTTATGGCTGGGAACAAGGCATTGCGGTCCAGCCGCCTTTCACTGTCCACCCCACGTCACCAAAAAAAACCATGGTTCATCAGCTCGGGTAAGCGAACGGATACCATCTAGATTTTCCAACCATCGGGTCCCTTAGCCCAGGCGCGGTCCAACACGACAGGGGTTCGGAGGAAGAGTGCCAACTCGAAGATTGGTGGTGTCTGCGATATTGTACACGATAAGTACCTGACTGCTTCGGTGCCGTACCTAGTGTACGCGCTGGCGGAAGTAGTATGCAGCTACGATCTTGATATACCCGCTCTTCTTAGCTCCGGAGCTTTACATAGCTTTACATAGTGTAGTAGGTATCGTATCGCGGCTACTCTGCTCACGACTATCACTCGTGTTGCGTCCATTAGCGCGCTCTCAACTGCCCAGGTGTTATGGGGTAGGATTGACGGGGTTCTTGGCATGCACATGGTCATCATGGTTCATCGAGAAAGCCTGGGCAAGAGAACCATCCATTAGAACCTACAGCAACCGAGTCGATAAAAGGAGCAGACTGTGCTGAGACTACACCCTGTACAGGTACGTAATGCGTGATGCATATCTGTGTCGTAGCAATAGTACAATAGATCAAGAAAGAGTTAGCCAGGAGAATACCATCCGAGAATTTGATGTCAGCGATGTAGATATTTTCCCATGTGGTGGTCTAGGCAAGCCAAAGCCGCCGTGCGCACCAATATATTGGCATCGAGATGATTTGCTTGTCTAGACCCTTGCAGCCTGCACACCTATATAATCCTGCCAGATATGTACGCCCGATGCTGTGATTACAATACATAGTACATCATCGACTGGGTAGGCCAGGGATGTGTGGCAGATACGCATGTAGACCTCGAAAGTACAATGTCGTGATACGGCTTAATGGGGCTGAGATGAGCGAAAAGGTTTGATGCTATTGGTACAGGCGTAAATATTTGGAGATTCTGCATGTTGCGTGTTGTACCCTGCGAGCCTGCGAGGACAAGGATCCGATAGGGGACAAGGGTCTATTCATTTCTCTTTCTTTTGTTGCTGCCGCCTTTCTCGTATTGACAGTGCAAACTGCATGCGATACATTCTTCGGGTCGACTCCGAACCACATAGTCTGGATATCTTTCAGTCATATCTCTTTGCATGGACGCATCAAGAACATTATCCTCGAACCACTAGGTATGTACGGAGCAAAGCAGCTAGTGGCGGACCGATTCATGCTACAGGTATGTTACATTCGTGGCCAACGATACATACCTACCTACATCGATGTATTTCGCAGCTTTTGGTTTCAAAATATTCCCATGCAGTGACCGTCGGCGCGGGTGGTGGGCGGTAGGTTGTTGAATGTTCATTTGCGTCGACCTATATTTAGATACCTATAGGTAGGTAGTCAAAAGGACTCGACAATTGCTTCGTGGTTGAATCAAACGGTATCGAGTTTCGGGCTTGAGACATGGCGAAGGCAATCCGCCTTAAGGCAGAGCTAATTTACCTCTCTATCTAGGTAGTACCTACCTCGTATACTGAAGACGATCAAGCCTCCCAGCGTATGAGTTCAGCTCCGCATCTATGTAGGTTGCTGGACCGCAACCTATCGCTTACGCCCCCATCTATTTTCAAAATGATATTTACTGCACCTAATGTTACATAGATCCGCGCAAGTGGCTGGCAGTCGACGAATAGTCTTTGCCTGGAGCTTGTCGACTTCCTCTTTCAGCGTTCGGAGTCGGCAGCGCTAAAGGGGTGGCCAATTGGTGGCCATTTCGAAGGAAACAAAAAGGGAACCTTCATGGACGACAAGGGGGAGAATTGACATGCACCAAAAAGAAGCGAGCGGCTGGCCCGAGTGCAACCCGTCGGCCTCGGTGATAGGTGCGGAATGGCTGAAGCCAAGGGCAAAGATGTTGCAAGCTTAATTCTTTTTTATAATCAATTAAATTCTTTTTCAAAAAAAAGAAGAAGGAAAAAGAATTATCAGTTTATGTAGGTAGTCAAGAACGTTATGTATTCCATACTATCTTGTTATACCGGCCGGTCACCGCCCATCTCGATCAGCACGGCTGACCCTAGCCTCCTAGCCTTGTAAAATTCCGAGAACTAGGAAACGCGGAACGGGAAGAAGCTACGCAGCTAAGCTTCTTCGCTCACAATCATTGATGCCAAGAGATCAATCCATGACACCAAGCTTCCAATTGCAATCGACATCGTCGGCAACATCGTCGCTGGCGCTATTCCATCAGTATCCAGGCTCAAGCTGAGCAGTACTTTGTGATACTTACCTACCTAAGTACCTTCAAAGTAAACAATGGCCGTTGATAGTATAGTGCCGGAGCCACAGTCGTACACCGTTCAATACAAGCAACGAGTCTCCTGTTAATATTGCGGCTGAATGATCTTGTATAGGTATTTACCTCTTCTTACAGGCCGAGCATTTCGCAACTGAAACATCGAGGCGGAAGCTAAATCGCTAGCAACGTGGAATGCCAGGGATCTTGTTCCAGCACCTCGGGATTTGCGGACCCCTGCCCGCTGAGGATGTCTCAAAAAGATGAAAGATGCCGATCACACAAACAACGTCCGCATCTTGATCTGAACCACGTTCTAAGCTGCGCTGCAGTGGCCTAGGGTTCATTGAATAGCATCATGGTAGATATCCAAAGATGAGAGAGAGGGTACTTTTGTTAGAATTCATTGCTACCCATACAGTATATCCCCTACCCGTACTGGCGAAAAGCCAGCCCTGACGTCCGAATGTATTAATACGCCACAGCGGCCTAGCCATGCCCAGTATATGATATTCCAATGTCCCAAGTTAGCCTATGTACCCACTAGACCCCAAGCAGACGCCGTTTCGCCTGACCTCATTTTGACGACTCTAATGCCCCGGCTCCTCTGAGCCCTTTACAGTTCCTCGTTCCCGTCACACTGTTGCCACATAGCAACCTTGCTAATCTCCATGGCTGGACTAGTCCACGTGGGAAGCCAAGTGTTCCGCGCGTTCCAAAAGTCCTTCTTGGCGTTAGGGCTGCCGTCAATCCAAGGCTTGCCGCTCTGCGCATCTTGGAACCAGCCGTTGGTGCCGCCAACAGCCACGTTCAAGATCAGGTAGAATTCCTGGTCGAAGGGCGTGTTGATGCGACCCGTTTGCGACCAAGTATCTACGAAGCGGGTACCGTTGCTGGTAGCCTCGGGGAAATTACCACGCTCCCAGAGCGACTGGTCAAAGTTGGTGTAGAGGACTTGAAGGAGCCGCGAGTTGACGTAGGTGAAGAGATACTTTTGGGACCACTCGAGACCAAAGGTGTTGAACCCGGCAGAGTACGTAGTATGTAGGGCCTCTCGCTTCACGTTGGTCCTCCACCAAGCGTCGTTGGCTGGGTCGGGTCCCCAGTGCAGAGCCGATGACATGATGTTGTTCCCGCCCTGGGCGTACGTCCAGTTGTTTCCCCGACTTTCCATAATGTCGATCTCGCCACTGGCCGGCCACGGCCCGTACGTATCCTTGACGGGCATCATCCAGATGGCAGGCCAGAGCCAATCTCCCTGTGGAAGTTTGGCCGTCACTTCAACGCGACCGTACTTGATAGTTGCACCTTTCTTGCTGTTGATACGACCTGACTTGGTTGGCGGAACGATAGTGGCATTTCCAACTGTAGTATTGGTCGCGGCTACGCAGTCAGAAGGCTGCTTCGAAGTGCAAGTTCCATCTTTCAGTAGATCGATCAGAGCATCGTTGTTGATCAGGTTTGCATCTTGAAGCGTGGGCTTGATGAAGAGGTGGCCGTCCTGGACATAGACGTTCTCGTCATTTCCGGTGGTCTGTTCAAACTCACCATTACTAACACATCACCGTCAGTTCCGATTCGGACATGTCAGATACGAAAGGGTTGTATCTTACCCGAAACCACCGACCTGGATCTCTTTTGTCCAGACGGCATCGTTGAAGGTCGCAAAATTGTCATCGAGCACTAGACAGTAGTTGTGCTTGACCACACTTTGGATCCCATCCCATACTAGGAAGCCGGAGATGCCTAGGCCAACTAGTATTCCCAGAATCGGGATGATGGTAACCCATTTTTCCTTAGGGTCTCTCTTGTTAAGCCATGGCTTCTCTACCTCTCCTTTCTTTATTCTCCGCGAATGGAAGTACCGTGGTCCGACGCCTCGCCCGGGAATATCGGAGCCCTCGAAACTAGAGGCGGGCCGCGAGATGGCTGGCGATGCGAATGGGTTTATAGCGCCCGCTCTCCTTGAAGATTGGGCATCTACCCTGTCGTCACCAGAACGACTCCGGTCCGTACTAGGAGTACCCGGTCGGAGAGGTGTGGGTAATGCCGAGAAGTTGAAAGAGGAGCTGCTTGCTTGACGCTGCTCCATTGTGTGCTAAGTGTTCGGGATAGCAGCACGACTTCGCTGTTGGTCTGAATCCCGAAGCAATGTCGAATACGAACGAGAATACGTACAGTGACGGTTGTGAGAACTCTAGTGAACCGAAGTGAAGCGATAGAGCAGGTATAAGAACAGAACTGTAATGACTGGCAGATCTATCGACCACTTCCAGATGTTGAAGCATCAGTGAGCAGATCGACGCCAGGATCAAATGTACTCTTAAATTCGGCTGGATTTAGAAAACTACATGTAGACAACAAGGTACCTAGCTACAGTTAAGGCACGCAGGACAGGCTTTCCAACACCAGACTGGAGGCATCTATCATTTCGCCATACATACCTCATACATCTTCGTACCTACCCTGAGCCTGTGGTGGCTTCTAGCCCCAAAGCTGTTTGCTTCGATACCACCCACCTGAATGTACCTTGTAAGATGCATGGATTGCAGGTGTCCAGCTCGTTACGGCCGCTTTGTACTTGATATGTACCTCGAGATGCAGGGGTATGAAGGTGGGGGACCATCAGGGGTAGACTGCCTCGTTCCTTATCTAGCCTAAGAAGGCAACAATTGGGTTTGCTGCTGGGTTGGTAGGGTGCGGGGGTGCCCCCGGGTAACTTATCACCCAGGCGAGCCAAGTCATTGGGTCATCCAAAACCGACAGAGTCCAGTGGAGGGCCAGAGGTGCAAATTATTGGAAATTTTATGTAGTACGCCACGAGATTTGGTCCACATATCCGAGCAGATAAGGACCAGGGCTTGGCACTAGAAGGTATGGTAAGCAATTGCGGAATTGCTTGTCTCCTAGGTACCTCCTACACTCACCCGTTACAGTTGGCTCTTGAAGATTGGTAGGTACATATGTAGGTATGTTCATCGTATAAAGTGATGGGACTTTTGGGTCCCGATCCTGATACCCATTCCTTCAACTGCGTGTGTATTTCTAATCCAATTCCAGGTATGTAGATACCTACCTATGGTAATGCTTGCTCTGAGACCGACGGCCGACGTTCGATGTCCATCTGTCGTTGAGCCGCAGAGTGGTCCCGGAGCAGGACAAGCCTAGACCAGTAAAAGCCCCAAGCCAGCCAAGCTGTAGCTTAAGGATATTGACTGGCCCGGCTCGTGCGCGCCGCATCAGAATCGGCAAGGAGGCTAGCTTTCATTACGAAACATCTGATAACAGACTATGGCTGGGCCTAGCTCCGGACTATGATCGCAGTTTGGGTATCCAGCTTGATGGGAAGGGACATATACCCGGTCGACTTGCAGGATTTTTCTCATTAATTTATTGGGATGCATGTCAGCCGTACTTCAGCTTTCCTCCAGCTCCGTCGATGGGCCACTAAGTCGACAGAATATTGAATACTCAACATCGCCACAGGCCTTAATAGAAGGAGATAGTACTACGTACCTGCATTCAGCTCCTCTCCCGGCTTTATTGGTGGCCAGACCATTCAGGGGAATCAAGCTTCGAGAACGATGCGTGCGTGTTCATGAGTCGTGATCTCATGTAGAAGCTTAAGTTCGGACAACCCGCTTGCATAGCCTTAATTGATATTCAGGGGTGCTGGCCTTCCTCTCTAAGTTCTGTACAGGAGATCCTTGCTTGCCATGAGAGGGTCTCTCCAGGAACCCGGAACATCAGATATGACTTGCCAACGACTACTCATAAACATAGATTGATATAGTCGATAAGAAGGAAGCCGGGAATTCTAAATTTAGAGGCGGGCCCTTGACTATGAGTACCGGTATTGCCCTAGTCTCTACCCATGCTTACCTTGGGTATAAGTATCTTTGTTAGGTACTCTGGAGATATTGCTCCACGCCCAGACTCCGAGGATGTCCAATTGGTGTAGCCTGGGCGCCTAGCCATCTTACACTCTGGACATGTTGAAGTTGTTGACTACCCGAGGGCTGCGTCAAGCTAGCCCAATGAGACGTAGGCATTGCATGTATGTACCTAATTTATGGAAGACATCTGGGTTGAAAAGGCTCCTGATTATAGCACATGAGCCTCCCCGTTTCAAGTACAAGTGTATAGAGTGAGATGGGATCGCAACTTGGCAGAAAGGTCTCCTTGACGAATGTCACATGTAGGGTGATCGCCAGGAACTTACAACGAGATCGATGCGAGGTAGGTGTGTACTAGTAGTGATCTATGAACACTCACCCCTTCTACTCTCCTTCTAGGGAGCTCTACTCCTTGTATACATGGCTGCTATGGCGCTTACCTATCAGGGTTCAAGCTCCTATTTTCCCCTAATAGACCTCATGTCAAATTATTGATCAAAGATAGCGGGTTTGATTGCAAGATACCTACCCCAGGTGACTATAGGAGGGTTCATCGAACTGTCGATGTTTGAACCGATAGTTCTGTATATTAGGTAGGTAGGTAGATCCCTAAGGCACCTATAGCTTTAAGTTACAGCCAATCTGCTATAGAAGTTCTACTCACGCATCGTAGAAAGGCGGAGATTTATATGTCAGGAGATCGACCCTTCGAAAGCTGGATTCGAGGGGTGGATTGTTTGGCACTTAGACTCGTCGGGAGCGCAGGACTTGAGACAGCGAGGACAAATGAACGCTCCTCCTATATATGCGACTCTTAGCAAGTACGTTTAAGTCCCTTCAACCGGTAACGTTTTCACTTATTCTCCGCATCGTGACAGTATTTCATTGTGTCTGGGTGGTTTTCCTTCCGGGAGGTGCGCGTATAAGGTACGATTAGTGCTGAGACTTGTGCCATACTCTAGCTTAAGGCTGTGTATCACTCTCAACACTCTGTATTTGATAAAAGCTGTTTCTTTTTGCCTATCTCTAGACACCTGCGGTAGCTACAGTGGTATTCAACCGGACTTTTACATGCCTGTGTTATGGATATGAAGGGGTAAATATTACGAGAGGCGGCCCTGAAGTTGATGAAGGGTGAAAGGGGAAGAATCAGCAGATGAATATATAATATAATTCGACACAAAGTTTCAATGCTAATATAGCGTTTATACTGCTAGTAAATATTCTACATTTAGCCTATGGATTCGAGTTTGTTCTCACTTCTTTCTCTGCAGGTCATAATTAACAGATGAAATATTAGACTCTAAAAGCTGGGTGCCATATCCTTTCAACGTCACATTATCAAAAAATTGGTACCCGTTATCTATCATCTTGTGATCATGATACATTATATCAGCCCTGTCTTTATCATCTTGTGGTCATGTTTTTTTAGCCCCAGCTCCCAAGGCCCCCCAGGGACAACTCCTGACACCCGTCGTATGTAACATTTCACAGGGTGGCGAGTTACAATGGCCGAGCAGAGCTTTTAGTCTGGCACACATGAGGCTGTGTACCTTATAATGGCGAGGTTCCAAGTCAACCCCGTACTAACACTCGCATGAGTAGGACCAGATGGGCCTGACGGGATAATAGTAATCAGGAATGAGACGGAGGACTTTAACGAGTACGACTCGATTATTCATCTAAAATGTACCCAGGAGGTAGTTGACCTCCATTTGATTAGCTTATGTTTCTCAGGAATAGGACCTGTTCAGATAATCTGGAGGATACAGGTAAGTACCTAGGCAGAGATATTTCTGGAGATATGCCCTTCGCCGTCAGTCTAGAGCAATCGAGTACTAAAAGCAATACTATGGTTAGCGACATGAATGTTCCAAGTCTTTGTACGCGCTAGGGACGCTTATCTGGCATAGACTTCATAGAATTATATGGACTTGTCCATGAATTGCCCTGGAATCGAGGAAGCGCTTACTAGAACCATTCGTAATAGGAGACTGCCGGAAATACCTGTTAATGCCGCCACCTCTCGCCATGACGTATCTACACTTATGAGACAACGGTCCCGGCATGCCATCTTAACTCCGGTCCATGCGAATCTGTCAGATCACTGTGTTACCCAACACCAAGTTACACAAAGTTGACTGCTACTTGGTGGGCCACCGGAGATACTCACTCAAAAAGCTCACCGGCTGCCCTGAGTTGCCATAGGAGATTGGTGTTAAACCAAAATGACTCATAGACAAAAGCATCGTGCGTTCGGCTTCTAAAAGCGCCACACTATTGACTTATATCTTGCTCTCGTATATCGAGGGGCAGTTTCGGTAAATCCACCTTACAAGCTACGGCGAGCCCGGTGATCGACAATTCCGGAGTTATATGAAACTGTCACTGGTCAGCGAAGCCAATAGCCAGTCGTGCTGGGTGCCTGCCGTATCTGTAGGAATTCGCACATTGGCTCGGAGAGCATACGCGTTCTAGGACGGACACGTCTGGCCCAGAGCATTTGGGGCGTGGGATGAAAGCCACCTAGTCATTCCGACGGTGAGATTCGCTATGTATACCTCTGAGAATAGCCTGCCAATACGAGGTGTTTATATGCCTTGAATTGGACAGAAGGCCACCTTGATTAATCAACTTTACGGTGAGGCGGTGTATACCACTAGTTGTGCCGGTCGAGGCGTGGACACTCGCTCGCACTACCATGAGTTGCCACTTATGGTATTAATGGATTCATCGCATTCTTAGTAGGTGGTGTTGGACTATAAAACCATGATATTGGTGCTAGATTCAACTGCTAACAGATCCCACAGAATTGCCACATCGTCCAGGTAATACGATCCTATTTTCTACGAGAAATATCTTTCGCTTTCTATTCTAGTGCGTATTGTTTCAGAGCTATGTGGATCTTCGGTTCAGTTTTAACTTGCGCCAGCAAAATACTACGTTGTCCTTGATTAGAAAGGGTTTATAAGGTACGAAAGCAAAGCTCCCGAGTTATAATTCTTGATCGAGCTCTCCTTCTGGTAGCCATGTCAGGTAAGGTAGTGGTTCAATAGAAACCAGCAAACATGTGTACTTGAGGTAATTACTTGATCTAGTAAGAGTAGGCGCCGATACAAGCACTGATATATTTGAGGATGCCAAGGCACTTCCTAGCCGGGCACTTCGAATATTTTCGGAGAGTCCTAGGTAATATCGGCATTATTAGGGACAGTTTTCTATCTCTAGGTTCACTGGATCTCTACCGACAGGAGAATTGAAGCCATAGATCTATGGCCCCATCGGAGTCTCCGCTAAGTCGCTTCTATTAGTATACGTCAGCCGGCGTATTCATAGGTCTCATTATGCCCGGTAAATTTTACTAAATGCCTAGGTATTCTACCTCGTGTTCATGATACAATTTTGTCGGGTACGGAAGTCCATGCTACAACCAACAATTCCGCCTTGGCTTATCAAATATGATTTTACTTTAATACTCGGGTGTCTAAGAATATAAGCGGTGAGTAACACACTAGAAGCGCACGGCACTAATACAGAATCAGATACCTCTCTACTCTCCGAAGTCTAGCGTGTTCAGACAAGGTAGACAGCCTAGGGGCCTTTTGGGAGGGGCCACCAGGCAGTGCTATAACCTGGAGAAGAGGAGTTGATATCGCATGTCAGATTGAGAGTTGAGTTAGCAAAACATGACCCATATGACGCCAGCACGGTATCCAAGCTATTTATGCAGGGCATGTCTTGCTCCGCATTCCATGCGGCTGTGGCAATTAGAAGCTTGATTGGCGTCTGCTAACTAGATCGCTAATCATGCACCTGCTAGAAGCGTGACCATTAGAGAGGTTCTGGTGACTTGGGCTTGTCGGAATGAGTGGATATTTCGAACTGCCATCTTGTACTTTTGGGTTGCTCCTTAATCTTTCTTGTCTTATGGAGTGCCGCATGAGCTTCGTAGCAGTGATGGGTAATGCCCAGATTGAGAATGTTATCCAAAGATACTTGAAACAATGTCTTGGCTAAGAGTACGTTGAATGCGGCGGAGGCGGTGCCGGTCGCTTGGCATTGTCCTGGCCGGCGGCGTGAATAGGGCACGTCATTGACGGCGTAGCCAATACGGCGGGCGAGGGATCACATCGCGAGACCTTAATAGGTGATGCCGGACTTAGATAAGGCAAAAGACGGAACCTTGCGGCTAACAAGGGCTGCCGGCCGTGCATACGCAGCACAGCGTGTCTGCCGTGTTACGGTAGGACCGTCTGTCTCGTGACAGCACATCAGACCTAAGAAAAGAGAGGCTTGCACTTGGGCTGGCGCAAAGTGGGGGGAATGACAGCAAGGGGTAGTCAAGTTAAGCTTGGGGGCAAGGTGCACGGGTCTGCCCTACGGCCAACGCGGATAAACATCCCTACCTCTAGGATGAGTATGGATCTGGGGCCGGAGATTTATCATGAAAATGACGATGGCTTGGGGAGTGAATCCGATTGACGCAGGCCGAGCAGCCCGGGTATGGTTAAGTCAAACTCCCTGGGGGATTTTGTAAATAGCAGCTTGTCAATTCGTCAGCGTTTCAGATTAGCAAGTGCCTTTGCCGAGATCCACACGACACATGATAAGTACCTAGTTACCATGAAGGGGAGAGACCATGTAGATCGTGGTGCTTTGGGGCTGGGGTGAATCAATTCTAGGTCGCGCCCCGGATTGTCGAGGATTATCCTTCTCTCGGCACAGGATCAAAGACCGACCCGAGAATACCGCTTCGGTCGGCCTGGCGGGCTGGCATAGTCTCGTACCTGGACGTGGAGAGGTAGGTAGCTTAGGTGCGGTAAACGTTTCGGGGTTCGAGAACATCGCAGACGTTGACAAAGAATCTGTCTTTTGCTTGATTCCCTCCGCAGCCCGTTGCCGTTTATAGTAAAATCGAACGAACACAGCATTAGAAGGAATGCATACTGACGAGTAGGGACCTAACCTTAAAGGAAGAGATGGAAGTTGTAGTCAGATCCAGCTGCGTGTGTATAACTGTCTAGAGAGGGACCGATTGGCTAGTTTTCTTTATCCTGGCTAAAAAGATCGACGGCCCCCACGCCGGCGAGGCCCATACGGAATAAACCAAATGATCGGCCCTGACTTAGATGTCTCTGATCTCCCTTCCAACTAGACCTTCGCCGTCTATCATTGGAAATTCGAAGCCCTGTCCATATGCAGCCTGTGCAGGCAATACCGCCGAATACTGCGAATGACTGGATAAACAACCTCTAAAATTGTAGAAAATCAATAGGAATACAAATCCATCGTACATAATTTAGTAATAAAATAACCCCGTTCTCCACTCCCCCCTTTTTTGTAGGTACCTACTGAAAAAAGGGGGTTCTTCCGCGAGGAAGGATGCTGCTGGATCTAGTAATTCTATTCTATGGCAACTGAAGACGCCTCCCAATAGTTTCTAGTGATCTGAGGAAACATAAGGAAATAAGAGAGAGAGAATAGTGGGGGAAAGACGAGAGAAATGCATGTGCCGAGTTGGTGACGAACCCCCAAATTCTATAGGTGAAAATGCAAGCAGGAAACAAAATAGTAATGAGATGAAATCAAGTGAAGCTGAAGGAAATAATTCGCCAAGTGACGATCCACAGGATACGATTGTAGGGCTGTGCCCTACGCTGTACAACCTGCACGTCAGCTTCGTACTACCGCGCGCCAATCGCGTGTGTCAAAGGGTATCCGGCCGTATAACTCGCTAGCGATACCTCAGTACATAGTAAGCACCAACGAACTGGCCATAATGAGCCTTCGAGTCGCTCATTTGCCATGCCGAGCAGGGTCTCGTCTCGGCCTGAGACTTACTTGCGCGCTTTAGATGAGCGGGCCGAGCGATCGGCTTGTCACTGTCGCCCGGTCTGGTGAGTTCCGAGAGGATGGTTTGGCGTAGAAGGGATAAGGGTCTTGACCTGGAAGAGACGACCTGTACGTTAGTCTTCTGGTCGTAGACCTCTGCGACGCTGGCGTAGAATGTACCCCTGAGATTGCTCGTGTCACGGCCATTGGGACCGACTCACGGGTGGTGTCCAACGAATTAGGACAGACCTTTACGCACCGTCTCGACGATGATAGCTGAAGCTGGATTGGTTCTTTTCCAAAAACGCCAGGGCCGACGTGCAGCAGTCGACGCAAAGATGACTCGCTCTCGCTGCAGGAACCGAGGTCTGACATGTGGAGTTCTGATTCGTGATTGGGGGCTACACTACAGATTAAGGTATCCAATCTCGTTTGGCCTGCATCGTCCAAGCCATTGGTAAGCTTATCGTCGTAAAGCTCGTTCTGGAAGCCCATAAATGTTCTTTTGCGCGAGTCATTTGGCGAGGCCGTCAGCTCGAGGGGCGGAAAGACACGTGTCTCGAAAGCCAGTTGTCCGTAGGATAACCGTGTAAATAGAGCTGCATCGAGGGCGCAGATCCCGGTGCTGTTTTCTCCATGACTTGTTTCGTAGATCAAGGATGAAGAGGACCTGCGTGGGCTTGGCGGGGGGGTAGGTACATCTGGCCGTGGGCGAACGGGTCCTGGTCTGCAAGACGGTGTGGAGTTAGATGCGATTCGTCAACTGTAGAGGAGCGCAAATCAACCCGCAGAAGTACGTAAGACCCCAAGCCATGTTTCAGAGTGAACTGTTGTGAAAGAGACTAGCAGATGATGATTGATACTGACCTAGGTCCTGGAGTCGGCGGGCGAGGGGGATAAGGAAGCGAGACTGGCACGCCTAGGGCAGACCAGACATTGACAAGTCGGACAGCGAGCACAGAGAGCTGCTTAGCCACGACTTTCTGAAGCCACTCCGCTTCTGAAGAATTTGGACTGGGTGGCGGTGTTGGGACCGGCGGACGGGGAGGGATTGGGGGTGGCCGTGGAGGCGGTCCTGGAGTTGGGGGACGCGGTGGATCTGGAAATGAGATCTTCTTTGGTACGTGCATATGATCCGCCGTATATTCACGCACGACGAAATTGGATCGTCCCCTATCGCCACAGTCCGTAGGAAGGCCTGATGGTGAAAGTTGGCAAGAGGGAGGAATAAGGGTGAGGAGGTGCATCATATTGTTTTAAAGTCAATGTGTTAAGGGGACTTGTCTGTTAGATATGTATCTGGAAGATGTAGGCATCTGTGATGATGGCAAGAGGAATCACATTCTGACTTGCTTCCGAGTGACTGATTTATAGTTTCCATTGACGTCCGATAGAAATATTCCTGATGGTGAAGGAATAGGGGCACGGCAAAGGAAGCAAAGGAAGTAAGTTAGATGAACGGGTCGGCACGTACCGTAATGGATTTCATCATGATCCAACCAGGGCATTGGTACCGAGAGTATGTTTCGTTAATAGAATCGCAAGAACATAATAGCTTACCATGTCTGCTATATCAGAGACCGTATCAGACCAGACCAGACCAGACCAGACCAGCATGTTGTCAGTCGTGGTCCTCTCCACCGTAAGTTACATGCTTCTAAGAATTGAATCTGTCCGGGATAGGAGACGGAACCTGCGCCTCGATGTTGTAAGGCTTGCGGTTAGGCTCTCACCTGGATATTGCCGTTTCGGAGAAAGATAAAAGAAGAAGTGAAATCACGAGCAATACCTTGGAGGCGCGGCCCTAGCACGAAAGGCACTCGCTTTCGTCATCGCGCAAATGACGGGCCACAGCACGCCGCTATCCTCACCGAGCTCATCCGAAGTGGATTGCATAAGAATCAGGCATACTAGTCGACGTAAAACCCTGAAGACTCGAAAATTGCCCACACATTAAGCGTCTCATGGCCAAGCAAGCCGGACTGACTCACAAATCAGGATATGAGGCGTATGATATTACTCGATCTGGATTTCCAGGTAGCACGAATCAGGACGGCTCCGGCAATGTCTGGAGCAGCTACGTATGTAGCATGATCAATGCGAGGCGTAAGGTTGTGGAAGGTATAAAATTGGATCATCAGAATCCGAAGACTCCAGCTGTAAACTCTTCTATAAGGCTATAACTCTCGTTTCTAGGTAACCATGACTCCAATATAGGAAGGCAACTGGTGTAAGCATCTATGGTAACACCAGAGACCAATGATGCGGCTCATACAAGCCTGGGATGAATTGGCCGTGATGGTTGGTCGCCCTCCGTATTTTGAGCCCCATATAAGCGCATGGGTTGGCGGTTGTTGGTTACACGGTCTCGCGAGATGGCCCAGCTATGGGTGAGCAGCAGATGACTGCCGCAGCCCATACCATTGGCTAACTGATTCGCCTACTGAAGCCATACGTCATCCAAGGCGACAGTCTCTAGCTGGTCTAGTGGCTCGGATCCTACAATCGGGACACGATTGGCTTCTGAAGCTACAACCATGGCCATAACACGAACCCATTCGCTAGTTCGGTTCGATAGGCTAGGTATGTGCCACTTATTAGAACCCGTCTTCGCATATTGTTCAAGATCCAAAGGATTGTTATTGGGCATCGAAGAACTTCTTCTCTTGGAGAACTTACGCATGAATTATCCCGCGCTGAAGGACGACGTCACCAGGCTTACAGAGTGTCTCGACGGGGTCCCCGTATGTGCCTTGCCCGTCGATCACGTCAAACGGTTTAGGTGGAGTGAGGAGGCTCAACGTCCCCTGTAGGACGACAAGGTAATCCGTGGAGGTCGTACGGTGCATCACTCCCTCCGAATATGGAGAAATATCTAAATAGTACGCGTTGAGACCTCCAGGCACTATAAAAAACGCGTTGGGTCAGCAATTGCTATATGCGGGAAGTGTACAGGTAGGTAAGCAGCTGAGCGCGAGCCCGATGACCATTTGGGGGACATGATGGCAACTCAAGATGGCCAAACGGCGATCGAACGGGCATTGTCCTCGTGTTTCGGGTTAAAGACGAGAGCAGTGGAGATAAGTGACCGGAATAAGTCATCGGGGTTTGACATACGCACTATTCCCATCCCCGGCACTTCATCAAGTTCTATATTGCCGCTGCAGTGCTTGTCAGCTCTCGTGTTTTACTCGGCATCACAGCCCCTCAGTGAATTGCTCCGTTTAATTAACAATTAGAGGCACGGGGTAAGACTCACTGTCCGTCATTGTTGGTGGGCACCTTCTTGCTAGATGCCACGCGAGCTCTCATTAAAGCCCCTCCCAAGATAGGATCGGGTGTGAGAGTGTCCACGAGGACTTCTACCCCGGGCTCCGAGTTGGATCTCGCCTTGTTGGATTGTACAAGGGGGAGGTTCGAAGCAACAATTCGCCTCGGCGCTGGCAGGTGAGTCGGTGTAGTCATCGTCCTTGATGTAATCGTATTCGGCCTCGAGGGTCATAGAAGTGCGCGAGTGTATGTACGGTTCAGGAAATAAAGTAGCATGAGTCAGCCATACGATGAGAGTGGCACATAGCTCATGTGGGAGGTAGGAAGCTTTTTGAGGCTCAAGGTCCCAGTGGGTAACTGTATGGATTAGCACTAGCCGGGAGTATAGTGAGGATGACAAATGAAGTGAATTAATCAGCCGCAGATCATTATAAAAGCAAAGCCTTACTAATTGGGATATCAAAGACTGTGACAAACAACAAGGAAGCTGTACTTAGTAATTGAACCTGAGTTCGGGAAAACGATTAGACTAACACATAGAGTCTGCCTTAGGAGCATAGAACACGATAGCAACACTACGACGGATTGACTTACGTGGACAACCAGGGAAACCCGGGAAATCCTACGGCACAAGTATCAAGGTGACTCTTTGACGATATCCGCTAAAGAGGTGGTACGATGGCTTAAAATCAATCGAGACTGTCATTTGCGCACTTCAATGCAACACCACCGCCCTCTCTCCGGTCGGAAGATGACCTAAAAAGATCATGAGCAATCGATCCGAGGTAGTAACATGACGGAGGTTAAATGAACATACTGCTACTAAATTCGTAGCGAACCGTTAGACGGCGAACAACCTTGGCCATATGCGTGAATCTTCACTGTCACAGCCTGAAATTCCATTTTCCCCTGCCAAAACGCCCATCTAAATGCATCAAGGCTGGTCAAGGCCAGTTATTCCAGCCTAGCGATACCCCCTACCGCGACTACGCGAGCGACTTCGGCCCCGGAAGCTGTCATAGCTGGGGCTGCGCCGTCGATCTTCTTCGTAATCGTTGTAACTGTCTCTTCTACCACCTCGTCGTCTTGGGGGAGATCGAGATCGAGATCCGTACGACCCCGAAGGGCTACGGTTGCGGCGGGGAGGCGATCGAGACCTTGAGTAAGAGCGAGGACGGTAAGTGTCGAAGTTGTCACGGCCTGACCGTCCATATCGTGGGGGTGAGCGTGGTGCTCGTCCTCCGCCAAATCCGGCCCCCCTTCCACTACCAGGAGGTCCACCAGTACCAGTCCTGCCGCCACCTCTGGGGCCTGGCGCAGGAAGTCGAGGATCGATATTTGCGCCTCGGCTTGCAGTCGGTGGAGAGGGTGAAAATTTGCGTCGGGGTAGGACGATGGAGACGTTGATCACTGCGCCATCAAGAACAGCTTCATGCATATGTGCGATTGCGGCTTCAGCATCGGCCTCGTGGACGTAGAGAATATAGGCTGTACCACGATTCGTGTTGACTAAAAAAAGACCAATCAGTTAATCTGTGTAGATCAGTCATGGGGATAGTCACCTACATTGTCGGTTCATAGGCATGTCGAGGTCTCGGATGGGACCATACTGGCCAAAGATCTCACGTAAGTGATCCTCATTGATTGTCTTGGTTAACTTCTCAACAACGATCTGAAAACGAGAAGCAATTCAAAAATTAGCATGCAAGTTGGACTTAAAAGATCCGCGCCTCCGCCATAGGATGATAGTAATGTAGAAAGATATAATTAGAGGGAATTGACTGACCTTTGTACTCCCTCTCAGTGGACTCTCACTTCTGCCGCGCTCGTCACGATCACGACTCAAGCTCCTGCTCTCGCTACGGAGTCTTCCATTGCGACGGGCAACAGGAGAGGGCGATCCAGTGAAGGATCGGCGACGGCGAACCGGAGAAGGAGATCGTGAATAGCGCGACTTGGGCGTCGGGGAACGCGACTGGTAACGATCTCGCGAAGGTGATCGAGAATTCATGATGAACTACTTGGGAAGCCAGAGGTCTGCCTCCCTCTAGATGGGAGGGGATTGGTGTGCAGTTCAAATTGACTGCAGCTCGGAAGAAGATTGTGCAGCTTGGATGAAGCAACGAGCGGCAGGTGATGGTGGGTTTAGGCGGTTGCGCGCCGAAGCTTTCCAAGTTGACGTTGCTAGGTAGGTTTAGGTACGTACCCAGGCAACATTGGAAAATCCGAATTGGTCAAAGCTCCGGGCTACGATTACGTAAGGACACAAGAACACCGCAACACGTAGGTACCTCTAATGAGGTAGGCAGAAGGACGTCAGGATAAATGCCCCATGTGTGTACGTTACTGTGTAAACTGCACGTGAAGTGGCATAGTATATCACAGTATGACTCGCACATGGGGCATTTATCCTGACGTCTTTCTGGTAGGTACGGGTTAGCCGTGGTAAACTCTACAATTTTCACAACCTTCAGCACATGTCACACGTCAAGAGACTCCCTTGCAAATATCGACTTTTCGTAACTAGGTAAACAATAGATCATGAACCCCCTTTGCTTCTTCGAAAACGTACAAACGTTCTAATACACGTATCTGAAGTTGGGATTCTCCCTATCTGTCAGATCCTCAAAAGCGTGAGCTAGTCTCTCATCACGCGCTTCATTGACACCCGCAGCAGCCAATTGGTCCCTCTTCTTATTCTGTCTCGTGAGATAGAAACGAAAATACAGCAAAATGAGGACGAGAAGAGCATAGCAACCCAGGTGGGTTGCGAATGCCGTAAAGTACTTGGGAGCCTCGCGCGAGAGGAAGACCTGCGGACCGATAGCATTGCCTGCCGACCAGAAGATGAAGTTCGTGGCTACCACAACCGACTTCTTGGTTTGACCACCGACGTTTCGAGACATCATGGAAAGACCCAGCGTCTGCGCTGCCCAGAAAGATAGCGTTATATAGTAGCTGATGAGCAAGCCCACGTGCTGCGAGAAACTCTGATTGGGAACAGTCATCAACAAAATGGTGCCCACGAACGATCTGGAGCAACGACGTCAGTTGTGGACACAGTGTGGCTGTTTCAAGATGGGCAGGGCCACTTACGGAATAACGAACCCCAGCATGGTCAGAATGTTCTGGTTGAACTTCTTTACCAGCCAGACTGATCCCAGCAACACGATGATGATGTAGAAACCAAGAACCATGGCTAGCAGCTGCGTCTGAAGGTTGGTGAATCCCAGGTTCCCAGAGATGATCAGGTTCGCGAAAGCGCCGAGGCCACTAGTCGGCAGTGTCGTTGTGAATTGAATTCCGGCATAGCACCAAGTCTGGGGGTCAGTTAGGGCATCCCAGACCTGCTCCTTCTTGAAGACACGGTTCTGCAGACCGGTCTGGTTCTCTCGGACGCGCTCGACCATCAAGTGCTTGTCCTCCTCGGTGAAGCATTTAGCACGCATCGGGGAGTCGGGCATCCACCAGAGTACAAAAACGCCGAAGACCACAGAGATGATGCCATATGCCAAGAACAGCCATTGCCACGACTTGAGAGGGCCGTCCGTAATCAGAGTAAAGCAGTAGGCGAGAAGCCCACCTACAATCTGCTGCGCGCCATTCATCATGTACCAGTAAGTCACTCTGGAGGCCTGTTCCTCGCGCTTGTACCACATGGCTGAGAGAATTACGAATGCTGGCTGGCAAGCCGACTCGAACAGACCCAGTAGCGTACGGACGACAACCAGTCCGACAAAATTCTTGCAAACAGCGTGACAGGCCAGGACGGCACCCCACGCAATGATAGAGAACCCGAGATATTTGGCAACCGGAACACGAGCAAGTATATAATTCTGTAATTTCCAATGTCAACATATCGTTTCAACCTCCAAGAGCCTCAAAACGAGAGGGACAAGCATAAGTCTCACCTGAGGGTATTCGACAACGAGGATGGTTATGTATATACAGGTTGTCAGCCACGAAAAGTCCTGGCTCACCTTACCATCAGGGGTAAGCATGCCGGTGTCTTTCGGTAGGCCCATAATCGAAGAGAAGGACAGCGTGCCTTTGTCGATGGCCTGGAGGAAATACGTTGTGATCATGACAACAAGGACGCGCCTGTCTATCAGTTTCCGGAGTCTAGTGCTCTCTTCAGGCGATATTTCAATTCTAGCGGCTGACGAGTATTTGGCGACTTCCTTGTCGACTTTACCGTAGTCTGGGCGCTCTCCCTTTTCATCAATGTCTTCGGCTGCCGAGCGAGCCCGCTCTACTTCTGCCATCGAGCATCTCTTCATATCATCGTCCTGATGAGGCCTCATAGGCTGGACAATGTCAGGGTCAGGTACCTCTGTGGACGACATGGTGGAGATGACGGATTAAGCCTCTTTGACTGCGTCTTGGAATAACGTATCATACAGCTATCATTCCGAAGGTCTAACTCCAGTGGCTACGCGCCTTGAAAGAAATTGCTTGGGAGTATACAGAGGGGACAACACGAGACCTGGAAAGGGGAAGAGAATGGCGTTTTTATTCACAACTCCCCCCATCAATACCCTGACAGTGTCGCGCATATAAGCCTGTCTTGTTATGGCGCGGTAACATCGTAAGCGAGCTATCCAACAAGGGGTCAAAAAGGCGACCATTCTATGAACATTCATTCGCCTATATTAGCCTTGGCCAAGAACCACGTCGTCGGATTAACACCGAGGTGGGGTAGAACGCAGGAATAGCGTTCAGCGAATCATCTAATAAGCCGTTGCTCGACTATATTCAGCGAGGTAATAGTGCCTGTTCTAGTGCTAGACCGTCGAGGAAGATTGTGGGCAATGTGGGCGGTCCGGGGCACCCAGGGGCTTTCTGGGGACTTGCTGGGTTGTTCTCCAAAAATCTGGGGGATGGGGTTTGAACCCCAAAGCGACAACATGGAGTCCGGAGGACTCTAGACTGACTCTAGTGAAAGCCTGCTGCTTTAAACGGAACTCCAACTTATTCGGGTGGGATGAGCTGACGACTACCAGGGTCTTGCCCTCAGAGAGCTAGCTTCGGTCCCAGCTAAGCCGAAGTCATTAGCACGTAAAGAAAGGGTCGGAGAGAGATCCTCCATCAACGATCAACGACAGCTATGCAGCTAGAAGCAGTTGTTCTTCGGCTTAAAAGACTTCCGTGCTCGCTCGCACCTACTGTATCCTGCACGCAGGTACCGTAGCAATGGGTGGGATAACGAATGCCCACAACATGGGTGTTGGTCCCTTGAGGCTCGGGGTGATGTGGAGCGGGTATTGCGACGATGTGGTAACCCGTTAACTGGAGAAAGGTAGGACGCTAGGATACGCAGGTGGAGTACGCTGAATGGTGCACCGATCTCAACTCCTCGCGAAAAGAGGTTTGACGTTATATGGTCATTCATTCTTGAAGCATTTCCATGCAACTTCTAGAATAAATTGTGGGAAGGCGACTTCAATTTCTCTCGAGACTATAGGACTGACTTCAACGGAATTCGGTTAGGGTCTGGGTACTTATCCATTTTTGGCGATACTACCAGGCGTCTCCTTATCCAGTTTACTGAATTGCCATATCTCGAGAACTGCAGGATTTACCCAAGATGCCAGCAGAAGTTCACGGGATCAAGTCCAGCGATATTCACGCTAAGATCCAGCTCCTCATCGACGGGCTCGTAAATATTAAAGATAAGACGGGAGAATTTCTGTTGACACTAGAAGACGGCCGCGTAATCGACACGAAAGGGTGGAACGACTGGGAATGGACCCATGGCATTGGTCTCAATGGGATCTGGGCCTACTATTCGTTGACAGGAGACGACAAGTATCTTAAGATCATCGAAGACTGGTTCGCGAACCGATTCGCGGCTGGGGGCACAACGAAGAATATCAACACTATGGCGGTCTTCTTGACGCTAGCTTACGTATATGAGAAGACGGGCAAGCAGACATACCTCCCGTGGCTAGACAGCTGGGGTGAGTGGGCGTATTACGACCTGGAGAGAACCAAGTACGGCGGCATGCAGCACATCACATATCTGGAGGTGAACGACCAGCAACTATGGGACGACACACTCATGATGACCGTTATGCCTTTGGCGAAGATTGGAAAGCTATTGAACCGACCACATTACGTCGATGAAGCGAAACGGCAATTCTTGATTCACATTAAGTACCTGTTTGACACGAAGTCAGGGCTGTTCTTCCACGGATGGACATTCCATGACGGTGGTCACAATTTCGCTAATGCACTATGGGCAAGAGGAAATGCATGGTTAACGATTGTCATTCCTGAATTCTTGGAATTGTTGGACCTACCCGCCAATGACCCTATTCGAAACCACCTTCTGGACACGCTGAATGCGCAGTGCGAGGCGCTCAAGCCGTTGCAGACTCCCTCGGGTCTATGGCGCACACTTCTCGACCAACCGCAGGAGGAAGGCTCGTACGTTGAATCGAGCGCAACAGCGGGGTTCGCCTTTGGGATTCTAAAGGCGCAGAGGAAGAAGTACATTGGAAAAGAGTATGAGGATGTGGCTCTGAAAGCCATTCAGGCGGTACTGAACAACGTCGATGCTGATGGGGAGCTCCTTAACACATCTTTTGGCACGGGCATGGGACACACATTGCAACACTACAAGGACATCCCGATCACGAGCATGCCGTATGGACAAGCGATGGCTATTATGGCCCTGGTTGAGTTCTTGAGGGTGTTTATCTAAATGGCATATCAGAATCATTCCCACACGGTGTTTGGCCACCTGTCTTGTCTCTCTGTCGTCCGTGATATTTAATCTAGGAGGGTCTTTTTTACGAAATCGACTTCGTCCTGGGTGCCACATACCAATCCTGCGGTTTCGTTCAGGTCTCCTAATGGCTTTCCCAGGATACTCGTTCCATCGGCCGGGTCGATCGCCTTCCCTCCGGCACATTCGATAATCAGCGCGAGAGGAAATAGCTCATATAGACGTCGCAACTTTGCCTTGCTGGCTGCTGTCACGGGCGATATGTAGATACCATGACCCTTAACTAGCGCATGAACAACGTCTGGGACAAGCCCACCGCTGTAACGAAGTGTGTACTTGTTCTGTATGTAGTGCGAAATGAGGCTCATGTATTTCTCGTCGTCCGCCGCCGCACGGAGATTGGCGGGGGCGAAGTAACGGGTCTTGGATGGTGCCTCCGCCAGTCGAACAACAGGCCGAATGATTTCGCAGCCGGTTGCGCCATTGTCACCGACTCCTAGCTCGATGCATACTGGCTCGGAGCCGGGCACACGTAAAGCCACAATAGCCGTAGTGCGCGGCCCGTAGACACCGAGTACAGCGGCCACCTGTTTCAGCGCTGGTGGTTGGTTGAGCGCCGTCTTCCCTTGCCAAACGCCAATGATGGCCCCCACAGTCCAGTTTGGCGCGATGATAGAGCTCCCATCCAGAGGGTCGAAGGCAATCGTGTAATGCTCGGTGGGAGTATCGACGGCTTGGGCTTCTTCTCTCTTTTGAGCGTCTCTTTCTGTTGGGTCCTCTTCGCTGCTGGCGGTGACTACGAAGGGGCAACGAGAGATGGCGCTTCGTATGCTGTTCTCGGCCAAAACATCGACATTCAACTGATCATCGCCGAACGCATTCGCACTTCCCGCCTGCGAGACATGGTGCGAGTTCCTGAGAGCTGTTCCAATATCCGAGATGCATTCAATCAGTGTTGGTAGCACCGATTCGATTAGCCCTTGATATTCCTGCGAGGGAACGGCAGATTTAAGGTGATCCGTCCAGCTTGGATGACTCATATCTGTTTTGAGGTTATTGAAGTGGTTTGAGGCTCAACGATGTGGCCAGGCGAATGTTGTCTGGGTCCTTCTCGTCTCACCGACGCCGTTAGCTGAAGTAAAAACCGCAAACCATATGCAATTAAACGGGTCGCTAAATACCTCAAACCTCAAACCTAAACGCTCGTACTTGAGAAAACCATGATACCATCGTGAAGCCCTTTCATTTAAGCTTATCTCGAATCTTAAGGCGCTAGGTATCTACCTAGGTACCTCTATGCTGGACAGGAGTTGAACCAGAAGCCTGGTATTTCGCACCTTGGCTACCAATCAGATAGAATGAGGAGTATGTCAGCTACCCCAACATATCTAACCTAGGTGATTCACCTAGAGTTCATGACGATAAATCGAGATTGGCCACAAACGATACTGTTACGAGTCAATCGCTCGTGAAAAGCAGTTGGAAATTCATTAGCTAGCTGTTTACCTCTTATTGGTAGGTAGCTACACTAGGAAGGCAAGACGAATACAGCAGTCTCGCATGGCGATGCACGATTAGTATGTACCTTGCTAGCCACAGCCTGATTTCAGACTTCTATAAGACGCCGGTTTAAGCAAATGAACACCGTTACCTAATGTAATAAACTATATAGGAGGTGCTCACATTCGTCAGTCCTTCAGCCTTCAGTTGTAATGTCGATCAGATTGTCAGCAGTCAGACCTGGTATAGAGCGCGAGGAGGTCATAGCGTTCTGCACACAGACGAGCAGCGGGTATCTGACAGTTGTCGACCCAAACCGAAGAGGGTGTTATAGAAAGCAAACGAAGTTAGGACTTGAAGAATCCACTCATTGATGCCATTGCCAAGAGGAATAAGACGTCAACCGACGATATCCATGATCATCAACACAGCACTTCCGTGATCCGTTATCCGAGTTCCGAGATGGGACAGATGACAGGATATGTGTAAGCCCCTTTCCCAATCTTTAAGTCGTCTTTAAATACGTGACTACTTCGTAGGCATGACTTGAGCTGAAGTTATTCCATAGTGCCATAGACTAATTTTTGAGTATTTTGTCTCCTTTGCAATGCCAGGTCGTACTCAATCTTCATCAGAACATCAAGACTATGCGAACCAGCATGACCTGCTCGAGAAGTACGCTATAACAAAAAATGGGTTCCTTCCGGAAAGAGAGCCGTTAAGACGCTTACCAAACGCCTATTATGCTCCGTGGGAATCCTTGCTGGAAGATCTCCCGGCTTTGATAAAGGAGAGGGCGATCCGACAAGCCGTGAACCAAATCCAGATTCTTTCGACGAGTAAACTGCACACTGAAGAAGAATGGCGCCGAGCGTATGTGGTCCTGTCATTCTTGGCTCATGGCTATATATGGGGCGGTGAAAAGGCATCCGAGGTATGAAGATTATACCTAGCTGCCAAAACTGAGTAGCTGAAAGACAAGCAGGTGCTTCCCCCAGCGATATCCGTCCCTTTCCTTCAAGTCTCAGAGCACCTCGGCCTCCCACCAGTTGCGACGTACGCCGCACTTAACCTATGGAACTTTTCGTCCAGCGGGACTGACTTCCGAGATCTTGACAAGCTAGAGGTATTACACACATTCAGTGGCACGGAGGATGAGGCTTGGTTCTTTTTAGTGTCGGTGGCCATGGAAGCCCAAGGAGCCCATATTATTCCGGTCATGATCCAGGCACTTGAGGCCATTCGCTATCGAGACTACTCGACAATAATAAAAGCTCTGGATCAGTTAGTCGCCTGTATAAGGGAGCTTGGCAGGCTCCTTGATCGAATGGATGAGAAGTGCGACCCTATGGTATTCTACCACCAGATTCGCCCATTTCTCGCCGGTAGCAAGAACATGGGCCCAGCCGGCCTTCCAAATGGGGTCCTGTACCAGGGCGGAGATGGCGCGCTTAGCTGGAAGCAGTTAAGAGGTGGCAGTAACGGGCAAAGTTCGCTCATTCAATTCTTCGACATCGTCCTTGGAGTTGAGCACACGTCAACCGGAAGTTTTAGGGGTAGCAGTTCAGCGACATCTTCGGGAGCGAGCGAAGGAAGAAAGAGTTTCCACGAAGAGGTCCGCTCTTACATGCCAGCGCAACACAGGGCGTTCCTTGAGCATATCTCGCGAATGAAGAGCCTCAAGGAATTTGCGAACGAGCCTATCGAGTCAGATGAACATGGGCAATTACAGCAATCATTTCAAGCAGCCACCAAAGCGCTCGGAGACTTTCGAAATAGACATATGCAGCTCGTGACAAGATACATCATTGTCCCCTCGAGGAAGCAAAGTCAGCTTCCGACGGTCAACCTCGCCACTGCATCATCGCGGACCAGCCGAGGAACAGGGACGGAGCTGACTGGAACCGGAGGGACGGCATTAATACCATTTCTCAAGCAGACGCGCGATGAGACGTACTTGACAGGAATCATAAACTCAAGCGCATAAGAAGGATAGAATAGAATAATAATCCGTTGATGACTTCGGAGTTAATTATGTAATTACCTAGAAAGTCGCGTCGGATGTGTCGACGGAAAGTCCGGATACTCTGCGCATTGATAAGGGTCCAATTCTATTCCGTATCCATTGTTCAGCATCCGAACTTCCGACATCCGCTCCGCCACTATGGATTTCACTTAGCTAATTCGATCGCATCGGGAGAAAGGCATAACACAATTACCAGCTTTCAATGTCTTTATGATGGTAGATGTGTCGTTAGGATCCCATAGGCATTTCAATCCGATGCAGATTGTAAAAGACCATGCCCACTCCGATAACCCGCTTACGAGTCGCCAACGCCTGTGATGTATGCAAACAACGGAAAGGTAGGCTACTATCCGTTCCGAACACGTCTAGCGGGCTGGAAATAATAACAATACCAATATAATTAACCGAATACTACGTACACAGTCAAATGCGACGGAAATTTACCTTGTAGCTACTGCAAAAGCCGGCAGCGAAGTTCAACATGCCACTTCTCTCCCACCGCTCGTCGCCGCCGGATAAGAAAGCCGCATCTGCCTTCTCCCGAATCTTCTGGGGCTCAATCATCCGCTCCGTCATCCGCCAGACCTCAAGCGTCTCCCGACGTTCCTCCCGCTGTCGTTCCCTCGGCTGGGACTTCTCGGACATCGGATGACTTCACTCACCGTAGTTATGTCTCCGCCGAAGAGGAGGCAGATGTCCCTCGGGAAGCACGCCTACTATGTGATGCGGGGGGCAAGTTGAGTACGAAGAGGTCCCGCTCCCGCTTCAAACGTGCCTTGTGATTGATACTTTCCACTCAGTTTTCGTTGGTGATTGCGCGCCACTCTCCCTTTTCCAAACCGTACGGCAAATCGTTACATCCCGAGTGGATCCAAATGCCTTCACGCCCCAGACAAGCCGGGTTTCGATGCTAGAGAATGCTGCCTCCGATCCGCTCGTCTCGGCTAACGGCAAGGAGCCGCGCGTGGATCCCACAAGTATCGAACGACTAGTATCTATATACTTATCAGTGGTAACCTTTGGATCCCATCACGGTGCTTTATGTATATAGTCCTCTGACCTCTGGCAGACATCTGGCTTGGTTGACCTCTTCGAGAATAGCAACCTCAAGCACAGCATATCAGCATGGGCTGCCGAAACAGAAGTCTCTAAGGATACCACTTCTGCCGTCAATTACTTAGTTTTGGCCGTTGGATCGCAGTCGGTTGACGAACAGTCCGCTACCGAATATTTTCAACATGCGAAGACTTTAGCTCTGTCATGTCTCGGGGGTGATCTAGGGATCGAGACGGTCCAAGCCTTTGCCCTTGTGACTCTATATATGCTTCGAGCATGCCAAATTAATGGCTCGTTTCTTTTCTTCGGTGAGTTCTACGATTCTGTTTTCATCTATACCAGGGCTGAGGTCGATAGGGATTGCTGCACGAGCAGCTTACTCGATCGGCTTGCACAGAACAGAAGTGAATTCGCGATTTGGATCCGAGACGCACACTCAAAGGTAGGTAGAGACACCAAGATGACTAAAGGCCGCTAGTATTGACTCCCTTCAGGGACCGTCTTTGGAAAAGCTTACGAGTTCTCGATTTGTTTCTGAGTATATCCATGGGTAGACCGCCGTCCATGTCTGACGTCGACTGTACGGTACCGTATCGAACCCTAGACGCCAACGGACTGGAGGAATTTGATCTCTTGAATGCGTCGGTTCAGGTTCTCTCGATAACCGAAGAGATCGTACTCCAAGTATATTCTCGAAGAAAGATCTCACTTCAACTTACAGAAGGAATCTCGCGCCAACTTCGGGATTGGTCAAGCAGGTGGCTTCCTCGGTTGAAGCGAATCATGGCTGAGTCACCACGCGGAGATGAGACAGAGGTCGTGGGCGCGTGCCAAGTCATGTCCTGCTATTATTATGCTGTTATGCTAGTCGCGAGGCCCTTCCTCATGTACGAAATGTGTAAACGCTTACCTGATAGTGCTTCCGCCACTGAAGCGCCCAGCAACAGTAGCGACAATTCTGGAAGAGCCCGACTTGCGAATGCGTGTATTGATGCCGCAGGCTTAATGACTGAGTCAGTCGTAGACCTTGTAAACCGAAGGCGTTTAGACGGGCGGATGCCGTTGATAGTGTGAGTTGATCGCTCTGAGATATCCATTCTTCGCTGACCACCCCGGAAAGCTCCTGGCTGTTCGCGTCGTCCCTAGTGCTCGGAGTTGGCCTTCTCGGGGGATTTGGCCGCATTCTCGAGAAGTACGCTCGAATGTCCATTTCTGCCCTGGAATATTTCGCAAAAAACGACGCGCATGCTATGCAATACTCGCTCATTGGGAAGTCGTTGCTGTCTAGCGCGTTGAAGTACCTCCAGAGGAGAGACACGGATGAACGTCTTCGAATCACGGAGAGCTCGTCACAGCTATTCGGACTAATACCGAAAGAGCACCCTCTTCAAGAATTTATGCCTACCGGTACCGACGAACCGAGGACGGGTACCGCTGAAACCCAAGGAACCAATATGCCCCAGAGCTCCGTGACTAATGAGCTGCTTACGTCTCCTTTCCATGATATCGACCCGGCCCTCCTATCTTTAGGCTGTACTCTTGACTCCGCGTCGGGTACTTCTTTTTCAGGTACAGACCAACAGGATCAGACCGATCACGTTTTCGGCGCTCTCAACCTGTTTCCCCTCTTGCATGGGAACGGCCATATAGACCTCGCGCATTACCTCTAATCGGACCAGGATTTTACCTTATAGGACTGTCGTAGGTTCGGATTATCCAAAGATGTGAAGGTAAAGGCTTCATATCCACGGGAGTGTACTCACAGGAAGCACAAACACTCATGATCTCAGTGGCCCGCGCACGATAGCATCCGTTCGCCCGATAGTATCAATGAGAAGGTGATTACGTCGCCATTCCAATCCCCGGTATACTCCAGAGCGAATCCTTTGATGCTCAGTGTACCAGACAGCGGATCGTCTCAAGCCCTTATTGTATTTAGAAACCGACTTTCCTCATAAGCCGCACTACATATGCCCTCTAGGTGGGGCTATCTCTTAGGTACGAGAGTGATTCAATCCTCAATAAACACTAAAGTACGCTGAAGTTCTGAATTAAATATAAGGTAACTTTCGAATACCGAATATCGAACATTGAATATAATCGATTTTCCTCTCACGAGGTACAGATCAGTTACGATTTATGCAAAGCTAATCCTAAGTAGTACAGCTTTCACATCAGCGTTACGTAGGGGGATAATACTCGTTGACGTCATTGGGGCCGGGCTTCAATGCAGGTATGTACATGAGGTACATGTACCTGAACAGCATCGCACCCGTCCTCGCTGAACTCGATTAACAGCATTCAACTTAAAACTTCACATCGGGCTTAGAAACATAAATCATTTCGCGAAATGCCTATCGAGTACCAAGGCACGAAAATCCCTACATGCTACGCAACATGTAGTATCGGACACAAGGAATCACACACGCTCCCCTTGAAGCTGAAGGCTATAGCCGACGCTGGGTTTGATGCCGTTGAGTTGTCTATGCCTGATATCTTGGCATACGGTAAGATGCTCAATGGGCAGGAACCGGATTCGAAGGACTACGACACCCTAGTCGAGATTGGGAAGGCAATAAGAGCGCAAGCAGAAGAGCATAAGCTTAAAATCCTCATGCTTCAACCATTTGCAAACTTTGAGGGATGGCCTAAGGGGAGCAACGAGAGAAAGGACGCTTTCGAGCGTGCGAAGGGCTGGATGCGCATCATGGAAGCTGTCGGGACGGACATGTTGCAAGTAGGATCCTCCGACGCCCCCGGGATATCGTCGTCTATCGATGACCTAGCCGGCGATCTGGCCGAGCTAGCGGACCTTTGCGCAACCAAGGGGCAGCGCATCGCGTATGAGAACTGGTGCTGGGCGACGCATGCTCCGAGCTGGAAGGACGTGTGGCGGATCGTCGAGAAGGCCGACCGCCCCAATCTCGGACTCTGCCTCGACACCTTCCAGAGCGGCGGCGGTGAATGGGCTGACCCAACGACCAAGTCTGGATTGGTCGAGGGTCTGTCGCGGGATGAGCTCGAATCCAGGTGGAGGCAAAGCTTAGCAGAGCTGAGCCAGACGGTCCCGCCCGAAAAGATCTACCTTCTCCAGATCTCCGACGCATACAAGATGGAGCCCCCCATAGAAGCGAAGACGAACGAGGAAGGGCTGCGGCCGAGAGGCCAGTGGAGCCATGACTACCGGCCCCTGCCGTACGATGGGGGCTATCTTCCCGTTCAGGACTTCCTTAGGGCGGTGTTAGGGACGGGATTCAGGGGCTGGTTGTCTATCGAAGTGTTTGATAGCAAGGGACCTGAGAAGTACTCGGACATGCTCGAGTTTAGCAAGAAAGCTATGGCCTCGCTGGAGAAGCTGTTGCGATCGTAGGAAGTATCTACATTTAGGACGGAAGAAACTGTATATACTCCTAGACTGAATCCGTATTATCCGTAGTGTAGAGATAGGTACGCACTTCCCGCCCTTGAATTGATATCACATTTGTCGCAACGAAGCCGTGTGTAGTTCACGACGTCTATGCCTACTGATTTCACGCCTCCTCGGATCAAGCTTGATGTGAATAAATCAAAATTAGATGCAGGACTCTTAGACCATGGTAAATTTCCCTCGGATGACACTTTCTCGGCGTAAAATTGTTGCTGTGTCAGTTTGAGAGGTCGGATATTCCGGAGAGCAGTGAAGTCAGATTCCCATCAGCGCTGTGTAAGTATCTCCCTCTGCGGCTACCTAGATTTGAATGAAGCTTCCCTGTCTGCCTGCGAGTGCGCTAGAGACGAGACAACTCCGCCCACTGTAGGGAACGGTGGGCGCCAAAGTCGCCTGAATTGTGCGCATTTCGTTTGCTTTCAGGTACACCAAATTGACGCCACACGACGTCATCCATTTCGTCTGACTGCGTTCTCAAGTGAAACACAGACCAGCTTCAGTAGGTAGGTTGCGTAATGAAGAGCGGCGGTATAAGGTTAAAGTTAAGGGTTTATTAGGTGGTCCATAATCACTTCACCGAAACCACTCCTGCATTACTCTGGAATACCACAAGGACTTTGCGACTACTTGTACAGATGACTAAATCGCAGTCTAATATATCTCAACTGAAGGATTTCCTGTCCTATCTAACGACGGTTAACGGTGACCTCTCAAATATCACCGCGCCGCCATTTCTCTTGTCGCCTAAGTCTGTGACGGAGATATCTGCCACCTGGGCCGAACGCCATGATCTATTCCTACAGCCAGCCCTGGAAGATGACCCTGCGCGACGGGCCCTTCTGGTCCTCAAGAACTTCCTCTGCAGTCTTAAGCGCCAAGTTTACACAGCGGCTGGGTCAGAGCAGGACTCGTGCAATAGAGATAGCGGCAGCGCCAAGAAGCCCCTTAATGCCTTCCTAGGAGAATTGTTCCTAGGCACATTTGAAGACAGTGATGGCAGCACAACCCGGTTGATCTGCGAGCAAGTATCGCACCATCCTCCAGTCACAGCGTGCTTTTTGTATAACAAAGTCCACGGCATCTCATCCTCTGGCTATGTAGCTCAGGAAACAACCTTCAATCCAGTCTCGGGAGTGAGGGTGAGACAGATCGGACACATCATTATCCGAGACGAAGTTCACCGGGAGAGCCACCTCATGACGCTGCCGACCATAGCAGTCAAGGGACTGTTAACCGGACATCCGTATCCAGAGTTGGAAGGCACATGTTACATATCATCGAGCTCAGGGTACCTCGCCACCATTGACTTCCAAGGCAAAAGCGTCTTGGGGTACGGGACAAAGAACAGTGTGCATGCCGAGGTGTCAAATATCAGAGCTGCTGGAAGGACGCTGTTCGAAACCAGTGGGCAGTGGGACAGGAGGCTTACAATTACTGATACAATCGACGGCTGCGAACTAGAGACATTCGATGTCGACGACATACCTCTTACGGAGCTCAGAACTAAGTCTCTAGAAGAGCAAAGCCCCTGGGAATCGCGCAGAGCATGGAGCAAGGTCGTGGAGGGGATCGCTGATGCGGATATGCAGATTGTCAGCAACGAGAAGAATGCGATCGAAAACGCCCAGCGGGACATGCGGGCGGTTGAAGAACAAGTCGGTGCTGAGTGGCCGAGGCTGTTCTTTTGGAACGACAAAGCCAGCCAGGAGTTCACTCTCCTAGCCAAGACCATCCCCGACGAGGCAGCTAGAAATCTTGATGTAGAGCGGACGGCCGGAGTATGGAAATTCATTGGGGTCCGCGCGGCCGAAGCTCTGCTCGCTGATGGTGTTTACCACAGGTCCGTAGAGCCGACAGGCCAAATTCAGGAAGATTGACCGCATCGGTCGAGAGTCCATACGTAAAGAATGATCTCGGTGTTCAATACGATATCGATCATACCGCGAGATATCCCTTAGAGATCTGGTAATATGAACCAGCACATGTGCGACTATATTCTCCTCTTCTGACGTGCATGTCGTGCTTCTTCCAATACATGTACCTGGCTAGGCGGTCGAGAGTTATCAAGGTACTCGGCCTGGCTGATAACCGCATCTACACCGCCACATGGTCCGTTAGGTACTCTTGATGATTTCGTGGAGGCGAACAAACTCATGCGCCGAAAGAGCGCAAAATGCGGTGGGGGGTTACCTGAAATTCGTGCCACTTAGAATGAATGAAAATTGAATTGGAGCGACTACCCAGGAAAATCGGGTTGTTGATTAACGCTCGTAAGGACGTCGGCCGGAATATTCTCATACTGTAGAAATACCTCTCTGCCACGAACTATGTGGCTCAGTGTCTCCATCTGTGAGCTTAACTAAGCATGGGAATAAGAATAATAATAATAACAGCCAACGGTGCTGTCGAATGATATCCTGGAATGATAAGCCGCCGAGACATACGGGCAGTTACGAGATACTGGAAGCAGATAAGTAATTACAATATCTGTTGTCAGCAAGCAGGGGTCGGAGGGGTCGGAAATTGAATCTGTAAGGCACCATTACATCGTTTTTCATGATCGACATCAGGCAGGAATTCCTGCAATCGGCGCTGAATCTTCTCACCGGTATCTCGCCGCCGACGAACCCGTCTTATCTTCGAAGAAAAGCCTACGTAAGCTGGACGGATGGAAGAGGGTTTCCAAGTTTTTGTCCTTGTCGCTGCACCATTCCGGCCAATTATACGTCTGAGAGTGATCGAAGACCACCTAGAATTTCCGCCAACCGGGAACTCATTTACTGCCGGCAGTTTGTACCGACCGGGCCAGGCTTGAACAGTGACGCTAAGTAGACCGACGAAGGCGTGCTAGCTACATACAGTATGATCCCTTCCAATAGCAATGGGAGCGAACAGCCTCATATGATTGCACGACAAGGTACGAACCCCCAGGGTTGCCGACTTGGCAACCACAGCTGATCAGATCGTCTATCGCCAGGAACAAGATAATCTATCTGGTAAACAACGCAAGATATAGTGGGATCGCTTGGTATGCAGTCAGATTGCAAATTACAATGTCATGCTTGCAGCGCCATCTTAAATGCAATTCATGAGTCTCAAGCTCTCGTATACGGATCTTTTTCATGCTGTGCTACCAACCCCTGGCCTCTCTCCACGCTCCCCCATTAATCGCCATCAAGATCTCGCCCCATCGGTTAAAGTGAGAGTCGTATCACCTACCTAAATGGGCAATTCATAGCAAATTGAGTCCTGTGCGCACACGCGGGGGTTACTGCGTATAAGTTCATGTTGGTCTACACGTCGGGCATGTCTTGTTATTATTGCTTTCCTTACCTTATCTTCCAGGTAGGTAAGGTAGTAAGTAGTCGTGGTTGACAGCCATGAAGTGCTCCGCTGTCGGCGCGTCGGCGCTTGCTTCGCTAGCAACCGGTTCCAAGTTGGCATACCGAGATACCAATTCGACGACGACGACGACGACGACGACGACGACGACGACGACGACGACGACGACGACGACGACGCCTACTACGACGGAACCGTGTGCGATTGTCAGCGCCACTTGGGCTGCCCAGATTGGGGCGACAGCCACTCCGACCGTCGAGGCGTCAATCGCATACGAATGTCTCAATTCGGTCCCAATTGACAAGGATGGCGCTCTCAAATATATTGATGAGCTAGCCCCTTACGTCGAGTGGCAATCGGACACTGTTTATAAGAAGAACCCGCCAGCCGATTATTTCTATCCTCCTACGGACCTTTGGGCGACCATAGCCGAGGTGAGAGCCGACATCACGGCGGACAAGTACCCCAACGAATATGCGTGGCAAGCAGATCTGTACAAGAGGCTCTTCGGACCGGCGCACGATGGTCATTTCGTAGTGTACTCGGATGCCTTATCCGCTGCTGTGGAGTGGCAGAGACCCTTCGCCTTGGTGTCGATCAGCGAGGAGGGCCCCGACGGTTCGGCGCCGGTAATCAAGATATATGACGACGTAGTTTCTGCTGTGGAGACAGCATCTATTGTGAAGCTTATCAATGGAGTTGATGCTGCCACATACGTTGAAGATTGGATCAACCAGGCCGGTGGCAACCAGGACGTTGATGCTGCCTACAACTCAATGTTCTTCGAAAAGGCGTTCGTGGCTGTAAACAATAACCAAGGTTACTTTCAAACGGGAGGCCGTGTAAGGTAGGGCCCATAACCAAAGCTCCGCTTTGATGAAATATGCGAGACTGACCATCTTACACAGATACATCTACCCCGGAAACATCACCTCGTTCACCTTCGAGAATGGGACCGTTTTGGAGCTGCCGAATATTGCGAGGCTGAAGGGTTCATGGCGTACTGTCACTGATGGGCCGTCGTTCTTTCGACATTTCTGCTCTGGTGCAACTACCAATGGCCAAGCTGCTTCAACGACTAGCACTACCACGTCATCCGCGACAGCGACGCCTGCAGCCACGAGCGGAGTTCCCGTCGTAGGATACCCCGACCCAGTCATTGTTTCGAGCGACTCTTCCATCTCGGGATACTATATTGACCAGCCGGGCTTCGAAGATGTGGCGGTCCTCGTCATGCTCTCGTTCGAACCCGACGACCCGGTTGAGTTTCAGCACGTTGCCCAGGATTTCTACGCAGCTGCCGTTGAGGCTGGGAAGAAGAAGCTCGTTGTCGACGTACAGGCCAATGGTGGTGGCTACATCTTCCTCGGCTACGACGGTTTCCGCCAATTGTTTCCCGATATTGTCCAAGAAGGCTTGGGACGATGGCGGCAACATCCTGGTTTCGCAGCCGTCTCCAAGGTGTTCTCCGACGTATCTGCGGATTTCGACCCGAACACCGCTTCCGTCGACGTTATCGATGCGTACGAATCGGTCTTCAACTGGCGCTACGACCTCAACATCACCAATGGGAACTTTACGTCCTACGAGGACAAGTTTGCACCGCATGAGTTCGGCGGCGACACTTATACGAACCTAATGCAGTGGAACTTCAGCGACCCGCTGAGCACCAGCAACAGTACCTTTGGTTTTGGCACAGACATCACGGGTTACCGTAGCCGCCAGAACTTTACGCGCCCGTTCGGCAGCCCTGAGAATGTGGTGCTCTTGCTTGACGGGTATTGCGCATCGACTTGCACACTCTTCTCTGAGTTTCTGAGGTCTAACGCGGGCGTCAAGAGCATAGCGATGGGTGGGCGACCGACCAAGGAAGGTCTCATCCAGGGCGTCGGCGGCGTTAAGGGTTCGCAGAGCTACGGTTTCGCAGATGTGTATTCGCAAGCTCAGACGGCGCGTAGTTTCACAAACGATTCTGTCATTGTCGACACGCTGAACAACTACACGACGTACGTTGTCGAGCGCAGTACCGCTGCCAGCTTGAATGTGAAGGACCAGATCCTTCACGGAAACATCGAGGATGGCATCCCCGCACAATACGTCGTAGAGGAGTCCGACTGTCGGTTGTGGTGGACCGCTCCCATGATCACCGACATTACTGAGTTGTGGAAAGCGGCCGCCACAGCGGCCTTCAAGGGTGGGAAATGCGCCTATGGTGCTATCGGCTCTCCGACAAATGCTAGCACAACGAAGAGGGCCGCATCAGCGCCAGCACCTTTCGGTAGGCCAAGATTCACGATCCCGAAGAAGATTGGAACTTTGGCTCCGCCAACGAAGCGGAACGTGGTACAGAAGAGCCAAGCCTTCATGGCCAATCACTTTATGAAAGTCGTCGACTAGAATATTCCGTCGCGCCTAAGATGATATACCTCCTCATCTGCCGTTGTTGGATGGAGATCCGCATCTAGATGTAATGTAGATTAGATAATAGGTCTAAAGGATATGAATTACCGTTTCATAAGATACGCGTTATTGGGGTCTAAGAGCGGTTCGAATGACGACGTCTGAACCGACCGCTGGTCAAACCTGGTACGAATCGTATCTTGTTCCAGCCAATCTGCGGCCGTAACCTGGAAAAAGGAGTAGGTCTTCGACCTAACATACATCTCGCTTCTGCCTCCCACAAAATCCGAGCTTCTTTTCCCATCGCGTGATACCCTCCCGCCAAGAAGAGGAAGTATTGCGTTTGGGGAAAAAATGTCCAGGGGATCTAAATCGCTCACAGGAGAGGAGCGGGGCCAACGGACGAAGGACGGAGATGTTCGCCATCACCACTGAACCAACGCTTGTGCTTACCTACATGTATGCTTGGTGATCACAGCATCATGCCAGGATCTGCAAACATATTCGTCTTCCAAGGAAACACTTGCAGTTTGACGCGAGCAAGTGGGGGTTTGCTGGACGACTCTCGCGGGCCTATGGCGGTTCTCGGCCGATGATGCCGGTTCGTGTTGATCCTTTTTTTTTTCTTCATTCCTAACTTATCGTCAGCTTGACAGTTGGAAGTGTTGGAACTTAGCGTTAGAATCCGCCTTCTATCTTCGGTGCGATGCATCGATCCAGCGGAGCCAGGTCCACGATTTGGTTGAATATGGAGGTGTGAATATCAAGCTTATAGGGTCAGATTGCGGCTACACCGTGGTTGGCTTCCCGCAGTTAGTTCCGTGGATCGTCAGGCCTTTGCATATGGACAGACGGGAACGGGGGAAAGAAAAAAAAAGATGATGAAACTTGTGACAGCGGTACATAGTATCCTGCCTATCCTAAGCAGGTACCGAGATCAAATATTCATAACTCCACTAGCAGCTTCTTTTTCTTCCGGCGCATAGCGTGAATGTGCCTACCCGTAGTCGAGTTGGATTCCGTCACACAAAACTCAAGATCCTCATTGGCATGCCCCACGCCCACGTCCACTGCGTATGGCATGTACGTACCCACCGTACTTGCTGTATGTACAAGTTCAACCCGCCACCAACATACTGTACACCCATGAACCTGCCAACCCCCCAAACTTACTTCGAAGCACGAGACTAAGATCAGCCCTAAAGCAATTTAGAATTATCTGTGGGCGGATGGCACGTGATCCCCCATGCGATGTCACATGTCTAGGGTTGTGAAGGTGCGGGCGAAGCCTGCACTCTTGATAAGATAAGGAATTATATGCCTAGTATTTAAGGCATGCTATGTAATGTCCCCATACCTATATAGTTAAATTTACATTACCGTTATTACCAGCTTTTATAGTAGCACCTTTATATCGTAACTTACATTTTTTAAAAGGATAATTAAGCTTTTACTTAATTAATATTAGCATTTTTTTAATAAGGTATTATGTTTAAAATAAGAATATTAAACCTTATATAATAAGGTAGTAATTAATTAAGGAATAACCACGTTAAAAAAATAGCAAAAAATTATTATTAAAAACTTATAGTATTTTATGGAAAAATAAAGAAAAAAAATAAACTAATTTATAATGAAACAAATTAAGTTATTATAAAAACTTAAAGCAAAAAATTATACGCTAAAAAAGATAGCTAAGTTTTTATTATTAAAGGTTCCTAAATAATTTATTAAAAATAATAAAGCATTAATGGATTAATTAAAAATTAAAGGTATAAACTTAAATATAATAACATTATGTAACTTATTAGCGAATTAATAAAAGGTAATAATAAAACATAAAGCTTAAAAAAATTAGTTAGCGTAAAAACGTAAAGATTAAATAAATAAAATATTTAATTAAATATTAATATGCTTAAGCAAACTTAACATTAATAGCGATATCTCGTAAAGTTAATTAATTATATTAAAACTTATTAACTTACCGCTTTAAGCTATACTTATAACTATAATTTAAAGTTAACTTACTTAAGGTAATTTATTATTAGTTTAAATGTTAATGTTATTTAGCGAAATATTATTCGGCGAAAAAAAAAATATAAACTTAAGCTTACTTAAAGTAAGTTTATTAGGCATTTTATACTATAATGTTGTAATATAACACCTTAAACCGTTACCGTTTTTCGATATAAACGAACCTTAAGCGTTTAAAAACGCTATATTATTACCGCTTTTTAAAATTAAGCTAAAGTTAATTAAGGGTGTTAAGCTATTATCGTTTCTTAAAACTAATAAACTTAAATTAATTAAAGGTAAAAACAATAAGGTTTTCGCTGCAATAAGTAAGGTAAATAACCTTAATTTATTTTATAACTCGAATAGTTTATTTAATAACGATAACTTACGATTAATTAGTTTTAATAGCTTTAGTGGTTAAGGTGGCTATAAAGGCCGTAAAAGTAAACTTAAAAATTTAAACCTTAACGATTTTAACGATTTAAATTTTAATTTTTTACGTCGTTGCTGGCATAAAAAGTGAAAGTCCTTAAAGGACGAGTTAAAAGATAAAAAAAAAGAGAAGTTTAAAACTAAGTATAAACTTACTTAAAAGTATTTTAATTTTAGTTTTAATAAGGAGAATTATTTAAAGGATTAAAGTAATTAATAAATGTACCATAAAGCCTTTATGCTATTTTTTAAAAAAATAGGCTATAAAAAAAAGCTTATTAAGCTTAATAAGCTAAAAATTATAAAGGTAATTACATATATATATCGATAAGCCTTATTAGATTTTATTAATAGATTAAAAAAAAACTAAAATATTAAAGTTTTTTAATAAAACTTATACCTTAATAGGTAAGGCTTATTAATAAAACTTATAAAACGTTTTATTTATATATAAGTATAATAAAAAAAACCTTATTAAGTATAGCTTATTATAGTAACTTATTATATAAAAAGTTTATAAGTTTAAAATAAAACTAGGTAAAAAATAATAAATTATAATGTTTTTATTTAGCTATAAAGATAAGGTAAAAAATTAAGTAAAGGTTTTTTAAAAAATATTAAAAACGCGAAAATATATTATTATTAAACTTATAAATAACTTTATAAGTAAATTTAAGGATAAAATTAATAAATCACGTAATAATTATTAAAATATAAACGCGTTATTACATAACTTATAACGCGAAAAAAAAGGTAAATAAGGTAACAGTAACGGTAAAAAACTTAAAAAGTTTAAAAAACTACTTAATTAAGATTTTAAAAAAAAAACCCTTTATTATAAGTATAAAAAGTATAAATATACTTAAAAAAACTACCCACTTAATAAGGAAAGTTCTAGTTTATAATTAAAAACCTTAGCTAATTATACCACTTAAAGCTAAAATATTAGTTATACCTTAATATTACTATTAGGATTATTGCAGTATGCGATAAAAAAAAAAGTGTATATAATAAAAGTAAATAATATTAACTTAAGATAGCTTATTTAGTATTATAAAGTAAGGTAAACTAAAACTAACTTAAGCTATGTATTATTGCAAATAGTATAAAAGCTATAAAGGTTACTTTATATTACGCTTATTTATTTTTAACTTACTTAGTTATAAAATAACAAAATTATAACTAGTGTATATAACTTAGCTAAAGAAGGCATATTTTAAAAATTACTTTTAATGGATATTAAAGCTAATGTATATATTATTAATAATGTAAATAACTTTATTAAAGGTATAATGGTTAAGCTTTTAAAAGGCTATACTGTTAATATTAATGGTAAACTTATTAAGGTTTTAATAATAAATACAGTAAAATTTAAGCTTAATAATGTAAATAAATAATGTAATTAAGTTGCCTTAGTATACTATTTATATATTAAAAACTTTCTTTTAAAGATTTTTTTAAAAAAATACTTTACCGTTTTAAAAGGTACTTTAAAGGTAATAAAGTATATAAGCTTAATAATTTTACGCTAACTATACTTAATGTTTAAAGGTAAGGTTTTTTTTTATAATAATATAAAAGGCTTAAGCCTTATATAAAGCTTATATTATAATAAAAACATGTGCTAAAAATAACATTATATAAAGTCATAAAAACTAAGTTAGCATTAACTAAATTACTTATTATGTTATTTAAAAAATTAATAAAAAAAGCTAAAAATAAATTAATTTTTTAACATTAATAACTTTATTACCCTAGCATTAAAAAATTAAAATAAACTATATAATAAACTATAGGTATTAATTTAAATATATCACTTATAGTTAACCTACCTTATTTTATATATAACCATATAAAGATTAAAAAAATTCCCTTAAAAAACCTTTAAAAATGTAAGTAATATATGAAAAAAATAACCTAATATAATTTTAAAAAAATCAAACCTATATTAGTAAAAAATTACCGTTACTTTAGCTTAATAATTAATAATAATAATAAATACTATAAGTTTTAAAGCTATAAATTAAAAAATAAGGCTTTAAATGCCTTAATTATATATATAACTTATATTTATAAAACGCATAAAACCTTATTAAGCTAATTTAACAGCTTTTAAAGATAGCTAAAGGTTTTTTAACTAAACAGAAGCCGTAAGTTTAAAATAAATAAAATAAAAATATATTATAAAGAAAAAAGTATAGAGTTAATTATATTTACTTTATATAATTAGTATTAGAATAGGATACTTAAAAAAGGGATTTAACTTCTTAAAACTAAAAGCTAAGTTATGTAAATAAGCATAAAGGTTTTTTTATGTTTTTAGAATAACATTTTAAAGGGTATATTAAACATAATTAATTAAATAGGCATTTTTATTATTAAGGAAGTAATATTATATAAAAGCTATTAGAACAACCTTAAATTAAGAAAGAACTATAAGCTAAATAACATATATTTATATATATTAGGTAATTAGTGTAGTGTTTTAATTAAAAAAGCACATAAGATTAGGTTTAAAAAATTAAAGGCTTATAAGGCTAAGGCTTTATTTTTAGGTTATATTAATACTTATAATTTCCTTATTTAGCTAATAAATAAAGGGCGATATTTATGAATACTTTATATTATTTTTTAAAAGTTTATAAAAAACATAAATAATACTTTTAATGTATAAAATATTATATAATTATTGTTAGAGTATATATAAAAGCGTTTATAATATAGGAAAATAAGAAAGAAAGTTAATATATAGAATAAGGATAATAATATTATCGAAAAAAACTTCATTAAAAATAAAAAAAAAACAAGCCTAAAAAGTAAGGTTGTTTTAAGAAAAAAAAACTAAAGATTTATATATATAAGGCCTTAAATAACTTTAATAAGGTATATAATGTATTAATATTTATTACCTAAAAAGATGTGGGGTTAAAGGGTATATTTTACGTAAGTATAATAAGTGGGCTATTTAGTAAACTATAGATAGCTAAGGCAAAAAAAAAACTTTAAAACCTAAATTATATTTTTTACTTTATTAGTAAGTACTAGCTATATAAAATAGATATAAATAAATTACTTATGCTAAAAAAAGCCTTAGTTAGCTTTAAATATAAATATTAGCTAAAAGCTATTAATAATAAAATATAAGAAACTTTAAAATGTGAAATATTTAAGTTTATAAATAAGTTTAAGGTTATTTATAGCCATTTTATTAATGTAAAATGGGTATTAAAAAAAAAGTACTTATCTAATGGTAAACTTAAAAAGTATAAAGGTAAAATTATAGTAAAAGAATTTATTTAATGTAAGGAATTAAACTACAATAAAACCATAGTTATTATAATAAAAGTTACCTTATGGTAAATGCTAATAGCGTTTACTGTAATGTTAAAATAAAACATCTTTTAAATTAATTTTATTGCTATATATTTTAATAAAGATTTAAAAAAAAGGATTTTTATAAAATAATTTTTTATACTAAGGGAATATTTTTAAATTTACTTAAAGAAATGTGTATAATATTTATATAATAAAGATAAAATTATTAAGCTATAGCATATATTATATAAGTTAAAGTAATTAAGGGTAGCTTAGTAAAAAAAGGCTTATACTTTATTAAAGAAATATAGTTTTATACACCTAAAATTTAATAATGTAATATACCTTAATAAAAATATAAGTAATGTTATAGCATTATATATAAATGATTTTCTAATGTTTAATTAAAGTATTAAAAGGTTATAAGCTTTTATAAAAAGCATTAAAAAAGATATAGTTATTATTAATTTAAATAATATTAATTAGTTTTTAAAAGTATATATTATTAAGCCTATACTTATAAAAAATATATACTTAAATTAGGAATAGTATATATAAAAAATAGTAAAAAGCTTTAACCTTATTAAAAGTAAAAAGGTTATTACACTATATAATTTTAAAAAGCTAAAAATAATATAGCTATATGTTAAGGATAATAAAGTTATAGCTTATAAAATTATAAAGTATACATTATTTATTAAAAAATTAATTTTCTTATTATATATTACATAATTAAATATTAGCTTTATGGTATTAACCTAGGCATAATTTATAAATAATCTTATTAAAAATTATTAAATAAGTATTAAGCATGTAATATATTACTTAAAAGTAACTATAAAGCAATTAATATAATATAAAAAGCTTACTAATAAGCATTTTCACTTAAAGTATAACTTATTTAAGCTTTTTAAAGCAATAAATGTAAGCTACATTAGCAACCTTATTATTATAAAGTTAACTATAAGATATATTTTTTATCTTATTAATGTATTAGTTATATAGCTAATTAAGTTATAAAATATAATAGCTTAAAGCTTTATAAAAGCTAAATATATAGCATTAATATTTATAGTAGTAAATGTTGCATAAATTTATAATTTTTTTAAAAAATTAAGCCTTATGCTTAAAAAGCTAATAACCTTACTAAATAATAATATAGCTGCTATTAAATAAATTAAAAAAATTACTATAAATAAGCAAAAATAACATATATAAAAAAATTACTATTATACGTAACAAAAGGTTATAAATAATAACATATAAGTAAGGTATATATTTAATACCTTTAACTTTATTAATAAGTTAACTAAGCTTTTAAAAAAGTTAAGCTATAAAAAGTTTATAAAGCTATTAAAATTAAAGAATTATAAGTAACCTTATTAAATAAAAAGGCATATAAATAAATAGCATATAATCCCTTATGCAATATTATATATCTAAGGTTATAAAAATGCAGGCAAAGCTCACACTCTTAATAAGATAAGGAATTATGTGCCTAGTATTTAAGGCACGCTATGTAATATCCTCACACCTATATAGTTAAATTTACATCACCGTCATCACCAGCTCTCATTATCTTATCAAACATATTCGCACACATCCATCAGCATTATCCACGTGGCCATGCGGTCACATGGTCCGTATATGCGCATCCGTTTTCTTTGCTTCAATGTTCACAATGACTTTGTATGTACCGTTGAACATGAGCTACCTATCGAAGGACCCGCTTCCCTGTCGTGGATCGTCTCCTTAACGGAAGTCAGGTTGCTGATTTCATTTCTACATATTTACATTCAACGTCTACCCTAAGAGTCACATCACGTATATCGAATTATTCCAGAAAAACAAGTCAGATGAGGTGTCAAGGTTCTTTGATGAATACAACCACGTCTCATCTCATGAGGATCCATCAGACTCAACTCACAATCCAACTACATACGCAAATACCTTAGGTACCTACACGGCCCTGAAATTATTCGAGCACTTAAACGCTAGGATCGGTAGTTTAGTCCAGTCGACGCCAGAGAATGCTAGCCGCCGCTATCCACTTATGGACATCATACGGTTGCATTAGGGGGTCGTTTGGCCATGGTAAGGCACCTAACCCGCGGCGCCTACTGGTTCTTGTCCCTGCAGGGAACAAGGGCATAGAGCCACTGCATGCGTCCTGCAGAAAGTCTAGAATAAGAGGTAACTACCCTACGGTTGCAACGAGCTACGTGCGGCCGTGTCCGCTGGACAAGTGAGGAGCCCTATTGTGCAACATGCTATGTCATCTGGTGGTCCGTTGCATACGGGAAATGTCCTTGCAACGACATCATCGCCTGTGCGGATAGCTAGGGGCCGAACTGCCAGTATTGCAGGATGCGTTTCGAACCCGGGCATGGTCCCGTCCCTGTAGCCAGTAGGAATCGGACCGTTCTAGCCTATCCACATACCGTTTTTTCCCCAGAGTGGCTCCTCGCCTGCAAAGCACGCGCTGCAAAATGCAACTTTGGCCGCAGCATTCGTTGCACCTCCCGTTATTATCCTGTCGCAGGTGGGATCCATCACCTGCCTGCCATTACATTGTACCTGTACGTTCCGGGGTTTCCTTACGACAACGTGTTCAGGTACTTGCCCGTGCTGCCACTCGCGCCTTGCGATACAGTGAGAAAGGACAAGTAGATGGGGGGCCAGTGTCGTAGAGAGATCTGACCACCCGAAGTTCGAATTTCTTAGCCGAACATGGATCGGCTTCCAAGACACAACTTCGGGGGCGCAAATGGCAGGACTTGCCGAGGACCGGCGGCGGTAGTGTTGGCTCAAATGGTCCCGAAAAGATGTAATACCGGCTTCGCTCACTGTGGACGTCCAGTTAACATGTTACCCAATACAAACGCTGACGGTCACTGTCTCTGAATGGTATCCCGGCTGTACTGGAACCCCAACGCAGAAGAGAGTCGTAGGTGCGGTGGATCCGCCAGCATTTTTGCACCACCTAGGACGACAGATAGAGGAGCACAGAGCGACACGCGCAATGATACAGCAACACGGCAGACTCACTTTAAAGCACGTTGGAGGGCCTCATTCGAGCGCATCGGGTAAAGGAGTAATCGTTTAGTCAGTACTCAGCCAATAAAAGAAGAGTCATTCGACATGAGTCGTTCGCCAGGAAAAGATGAAATGGAGGCGAAAGAACAACAGGAGGTGAGTGCAGCTCAGCCGTATCCCAGGCTTAGCGGGTCATTTTTAAATACCTAACCAGAACCAGGTTGAACACGCTACAGGGGATAGCGGCGAATCCAACACGGACACTGACGCTGTAGATCCAAGGCTGGAGAACATGCCTTTTATCGAAGCTTTCGGTCACCACTATCACATCTCGGGCAAAATATTCTTACCTTTTGACGAGCCCGAGCGAAAGAGATTGGAAGTTCAGCACAAATTATATCGCCACTGTCTAGATGGCGCCTTGACTAACACACGGCTGCCGCTCGATATAGCCCAGATCGTAGACCTAGGTACTGGAACCGGGGTCTGGGCTATAGAGATGGCAGCCCGCTACCCTCAGGCCCAAATCACAGGTATAGACGTGTATCCGATTCAGAGAAGGACCGGGGTTCCGCCAAACGTCAAGTTCGAAATCGACGACGTAGAAAACCCCTGGAAATTCCCAGATAACTCTATCGATTTCGTTCATGCGCGAAGCATAGCCGGCGGTGTACGAGACTGGCCGGCGCTACTTCGTCAAGTACACCAGAAACTTAAACCGGGCGGACTATTCGAAATGACAGAGATTGCCCTTAATATCCTCGACTTCGACGGCAAGTTTGCCGAAGCGGACCTATGTCCCGAGTTCTTGCAGATATTTCGAGAGTTATGCGACAAGGTCGGCATGGACTTCAACCCGTCACCACACGTCCCTGACTGGCTGCTCGATGCCAACTTCGAGAAGATAGTTCAGCGCAGCGAGATTCTGCCAGCAGGGAGCTGGGCCCAGGACGAGAAGATGAAGACACGGCAAAGTCTGATGAACCAGATTACGACGGAACATTACGGTACGGTTTCTTTACACCTTCCACCTCCTGAACCGCTATCAAGGTTGAAACTCCGAGTATATACAGCAGGTCGTGCTGACTCGTCGTATAGTACTAGTCAACCATTGCGGCTTGTTATTTAAGAGCTGCGGGTGGACGAAAGAGCAATTTGACGCTATAGTGCCCACGTTTTGGCAGGACGTTCAAGCGGCGAATATAAGACCGTACATCACAGCGTAAGTATCACCGTTAGAACTCTACTATACTCGTATTGATAAATCCTAGTGTCTTCACCACCGCGAGAAAACCTCTGAATCCTCGTAGAGAAGGGAATGCATGATACGGCTAGACCTCCCCAAGGGCCGTCGTCATCAACGCTACTAGTAACGGATCCTTACATCATCCCGACGGAAGAAAAGAGTTTTCATCAGAGAGTTTGCTTTAACGCGCATATGCTCTAATATCAATCATGGCAGCGTGCAACCAAAGGGGGGACTTTTGCTGCTCACTACGGATAGCTACGTCAACCTCCTAGCTAGGAGGCTTAGGCCTATTCAAGAGAGATTTTATGGCCGACAGCGACTGATACTCCATTTCAACAATGAGTAGAGATCTATCACATTCTACATATCACTTTTTGTGGCCACAGCTTAGTAAGAGTGCTGGCAGATCCTGGTCACAAGGAGCGCCAGTTCGGAATGATAAGCATAAGCATCCCAAGGCCACACACAAAGCGCTCGAGGAGGTCATAGCGGAGAGGGGGGGTCCTGCCCGAGCTACCTGGGTAATAGCTTAGGGAGTTGTGTGAGTTACCTAGAGACATGCTTGCGTAGGTACAAAACGAGACACCTGCCTATTCAATACCTCGGTTTGTATCTCACCGCAGGATTCACATCATGTACATACACACGTAGCCAGATGCTCCCTAGGAATCTCCACACAATCACCAACAGCATGTAAAATATCTCGCCGAATGGTTCCAAAATCCGCCTTCCATACTACACGAATCCGTGGTCCATGGGTCGGTCCGCACATTTCCTTGCTCGTCCTGCCTAGACACCATTGTCGGGCCCGTAAATTCTCCGCAGAGAGCTCACCGGTATGAATTAGGATACCCAATATTGAAGCGACGGGGACTTTTGTGCGCTTGTCTCGGAGTTAAGGAAGCCCTTTAAAGTAGCGCTTCCCCTTTTCGCCACAGATCTTCCACCCATTCCACCCACCCTTATATGACATTGCTAACACCTTGAGACGTGTATGACCCTACTACCAACCTGCCAACAGCCCAAGGCCGGGAGAAGAGTGGAATGAGAGTGCCCGACGAAGGAGCATGCAGGACAGGACGGATTTTATGGCTCGACTTGACCTAACTTTTCGGCAACATGGTGCGGCATTTGGCAGCATCCCAACATCTCGAGCGCTCCTCTGCCCGGTACCGGGGATGCACAGGGCCTTTCTTGTGATTACCCAGCAGGCGAATGAGTGGACGACAACAACGTGAGACGCAGGTAGGCACGACAGCTAAGGTTGTGAAAGGGTCACAAGAGAACCAATCGGCGGTCTTGGCCCAATCATTATATAAGAGACCCTTTTCCTAAACGATCGACGTACTTGACGTAGGAATCCTGTGGGTTTCACGATAGCGTTCTCTTGTCTCATTCACACGCGGTGAGCCAAGACAACATGCTGTATTCCACGCCCCATCCACACTTTCTCCGCCTCTTCCTCACAATGCCTTTATACGATACCGAAGCAAAGTGAGAGGTGTGTCTTACTCGGGGAACCCCCTTCTTCAGAAGTTGTGGGCTGGATCTGAATAGAACTCGTCAGTATGAAGTGCTGAGTAGGTTCGCTTCCCGCCAAGTAGCTGACGTGGCCGGGTCAGATATGATCAGAAGGTCTAGAGTACTCGGGGTAGCTTATATCGAGCCCTTCAACAAGCGTGAAGAATTCTCCGAGGGGTGGGCGCCACGCAGTACGGTTAGGCTAAGCCTAGATCGCGGTGAGAGGCGCACCACAACCCTAAACGAGTCACCCTACACCGAGAATTAGCCATTTTTACCTCAATACGTTCGTCTTTCCCAACCTGCCAATACGGCCTTGCGGAGGTTGTTCCTATACCTACAGAAGAGGTAGTGTGTGTATGTAGCTGCTTCGCGCTAGTCAAGGGAAGCATTCCTTCACGAAGATGTCGCAAAGTTTCGATCTTTCGGGACCCTCTTCCCGCCTTGACCTTAGCGATCGGAGCAAAAATCTTCATGTAGGCAATCCGTCCTTGGCAGCAGGGTCAGGGTTGGCATCACTCGCACGAATTCATCGGCTCCGGACATCCATAACCGTGCTCTGTCTCTCTCTCTCTCTCTTCCCCACGAAGGACAGATCTAGGCCTTTCCACCTTGGTCTCTCTGCCCCTTTTCGAGCAGAACCGTCGCCCTATGTACTAACGCCCACGGCGCTAAGGATGACGAGCTAAAATAAAAGATAAAAAACACGCAACCATAAAACATTCAACGCTAAGAATTCATCGTCGCCGACACAGACTACTAGTTTGGCGGCATCTTATGTCGTCTCCGGGAGAGTGGACGCGGTCCCAAGCTTTCCAGTTCCTACGGTCGTACATGATGGTGTGTTATCTAGTTGCATTGTCCAAATCAAAACCTATCACTGTCTATGTGGCTTGTGCACTGGATGCTGGCAACTGGCCGAACCGAGGATCAAGGATTTGAGCCCAAGCATATCGGTACCTCGTCATCCAACCTGTACACGTATTACTCAAACCCGTGGTTGCACCATTAGGGTCCCTCTGTACAATATCATGCGCTTAGTCACGAATCCTCGCAAGCCTGTCGACTCCCGCGATTGTTCATATGTTCTGTCTGAAGCCCGTTTAGTCTACGCGTAGAATACCCGATATCATTCATTCGTTCACTCTAGACCGCGCATCCCTCATAATTAATATGTACAAATAACAGGTATGCCGCCTGAAATTCACGAGTCCTGCCTGATCTGGTCTTGGTCAATCTTGAGCGAAAAGTCGACGTGTGGTGTGCCTTGATGGATCGAACTGGTGGAGATGATGTCGATATCTAGCACCATAGAACCAATTAGCAAGAACGGGGAGCAGAACAATAAAAACGACGGGCAGGCATGGAGAACTCACCGTTGTTGGCGTAGTCAAACACATTGTCCTCGCGCAAGCCGCCCGAGACCTCGATCAGGAACTCGCGCTTGCCCTTCCACTTCTCGCGCAGGCTCTTGGCCGCGACCTTGACGCCGTCGCCGGTGAAGTTATCCAGCATGACGACGTCCGCGCCGGCAGCGATGGCCTCGTCGGCCTCCTCCTCGTTCTGGACCTCGACCTCGACCTTGAGCGCGAACCCGCCGACCATCTTGGCGGCCTGCACCGCGTCCGTGATGCTGCCGCGGCTCCACACGTGGTTGTCCTTGAGCATGATCATGGAGCTCAGGTCCATGCGGTGCGTGTCCGCGCCTCCGACCAGCATGCCGTACTTCTCAACCAGCCGGAACCCCGGGGTCGTCTTGCGCGTGCCCGCCAGGATGCCCTCGTACCCGGCGCTGCGCAGGCTGAGCAGCATGTCGCGGCTGACGGTGGCGATGCCCGAGCACCGCGCCAGCAAGTTCAAGCCGACCCTCTCGCCTAACAGCAAGCCACGCGCGGGCCCCCTCACCGTGGCGACCTTGGTCTTCCCCGATCCGTCCTTGGGGCGGTTGATGTAGCTCCCCTCCTTGGCGTGCCACTCGACCTCGCACCCGCACTGCTTGAATATCTCGGTGAAGAAGGGGATCCCGGCGATGATGCCGGCGCTCTTGCCCCAGAGAGTAGCGGTCCGCGGGTGCTCGCCGACGACGAAGCCGGCGTAGTCGTAGGACGGGGTGTCCTCCGCCAGCCAAGCCGTGATCTGGGCCTTCCAGCTGGGCGGCAGGAGGTGCTCGAGGGAGCCGTGGTGGATGGGCTGGTCTTTATGCATTGGGGTTCACGGAGAGGCGACGTTCGAGATGGGGTTGGGGATAGGATACCTGGGTTACACGGCTTCGGAGGTTTAATTGTCGTATGGGACGGATACGGAGCGATTTTCTGCTATCGACGTCGGATGCGGTTGTTGTATTGGTCAGGATGAAGTCAACCGGTGCAACTGCAACTCGCTGTACGTACCTACATATCCATGCAGTGGACCTTGTCTGAGCCGTTTCAAGCCGCTATGAGGTATTGGATAATACCTTGGGAAGGGGAGCTCTACGTAGCGGGGATGTGGGCGGCGGGGGCGGGGTACTACAAAACAGAAAACGGGCCGGTAAGAGACCATCGCAGCTGCTGGCAACTGTCATTCTCAATTTGGGAGTAAGTACCTGCATATAGGCACGTTGACTTGACTTCCACTAATTCAATGTCCACCTCATCGCCGATGCACGTGTATACAACGTACGGGTATCCTATACCTCAGGTATATATTTGCTGGCATCCCTCAACTCCCTTATCAGCCTCACTTCCTTCCTCTAGTATCCTTCCCCTTCGATCGCGGTCTCTTAACTCCACGCTTCTCTTCCACCATGTGTCACCATGTGACTAATCAATACCACGGCCAACTACGACCACTAGGGCCTCGGTGGCCTTGTTGACCACGGATGTGTTGATTGCTTCCACCGCCTTGACCGCCTCGGTATGTCTGGTTGCCTGGAGGGCTGGGGTACTGGGCGTCCTGATGTTCTTGGTACGGCGGAGCCATCTGGTGTCCTTGAAATGCCAAGGGTCCCATCGGAAACATCGCGGGATTCACTGCCCAGATCTGTGCGAGCTGAGCATTCAGCTCGTTGGAGTAGTTGTAATCGACTAATGGATGCTGCGGCGCCGGTTGCTGGCCTTCGCTCGGAGGGACTGCAGCATCTTGTCCATGAGTAGTGGGTGAAGTGGATGATATGGGTGGCCCAGTCCACTCAAGGTTCTGAAAGACCACCTCGACGGGCTGGTACGGCATCAGCGGCTCAAACTCCATGGTACATAGGGTTCCGTCCGCTAGGTACTTGGCAACCCATGCGCACCAGACCACCATCAGCAACGACCCCGGTTCTCGATGCGTGAGCCGGATCACGAGCTTCTCTGGGCCCTCCTCGACGACTTCGCCATATTCGGAAAGATCGCGGAACCAAATTCCAAGCGGGCGTAGCGATGCGGATCGGAAGTAACATGACGTTCTTGTCGGGCCCCACGGCATGGGGTATTCGTTGAAACTTGTGACTAGTGATGGGTCATCGAGGTTGTAGTACAGCTGGGCCGTACGGTCTGTGGAGGATGTCTCCATGTTGACATTGGAGGGCTGCCCCGTCGTGGGTGTTCCGCTCGTGCTGGACATTTTGTGATGGGAGTAGAATGAACAATGAAGAGATGAGATGGGTTGTAATCATGAAGGTGATGGTTGGTGCTGTTGACCGGCCCAAGAAAGAGGAATATTTGAGAAGGAGCTCGTATTCATCGGATAGGAGTTGCTGGAGTGCGTGTTGGATGTGGATCCAAGATCTTGTCGACCGGACATGATAAACAACAGTGGCAGCGACGACCCTCGTAACCAGAATTTCATCAACCACGGCCAGTAGCTAGGGTATGTGCTGTAGTTGACGGTCCGCCAGTATATATGCTGGTGCTGATTTAGACGTGCTATTAAGTTCCGGGCAAGCTGCCAGCAAATCATTGCGAACTGCCCCTTACAATTTGTCTCGGTCCCGTCTTCATTGTCACTTGGTGAACCGGTTTCCAAAATGTTGAGTCGTATAACATTTCCTTGCTCGATGGGCTGAGCAATGCGAGGCTATGAGCCGGGGTTGGCATAGGAGGCTCTTTCCGGCCAACGGACAATAGTACACGGTGCCAATCTACAGTCTGTTATCTGTCAGCCTAGGTATGGTGTTGCGTTGTTCTTGGTCGCTCAAGGCTTAGAAGGAGGCCCATCCATAGATGCCAACTGTGGCCAATTCAGTCATCTTCCTCCGCCATCCCTAATAGCAGCTTAGGCCAGAAGGTTTGTATCCATCCGTTTGCATTGTTTTTAGACATCCAACTCACCTAAGGTCAGCTTCCCTAGTGAACACAGCTCTGTTCCGGTGCTTGGTTGACCCACGTTGATGGAAAGGCGGCCAAAACTTGGTAGCGGGAGCCTGGAAACATGATTAGCACTGGAACAATGTTGTGAGAACTGCTTGCATAGGGAGCCATGTTATCCGCTATTCGTGGTTTCGTAGAACGTACGTGCCTAGTCGCACACAGCAAACACCCTCTTTCTCGGTGTAAACCTGTTCCATTTGCTCGGGTTCAAATCAAACTAGGATTGAGCTATGTGTTCTTGGTTCTACTTTGCTGTTAGCTGAGGAACAGTGTTTATTTGGGATGGTGCTCAGACGCTCAAGTCAAAAACGGAGGTGCCACTTGATAAGGAACAATGGTGGACATTTCTTCCGTGTCAAAACTAAGATCAATATATCTAACCAGAGATATGAATAGAAGATAAGCGGAGTTCTAAAAGCAAGCAGCCCGCTTTGCATGCAGAAATAGAAGAGAATAGAAGAAAGAAACAGGAAAACGCCGCCAATGTGAATGCTAAAAACGAAAGAACCCTAGATCATTCCATGCTATGCCGCGTCGTACCATGCAGAAGACATCAAGAGAGGAAAGAAGCTCCTATAAATGCTCATGAACCAACGGATCCCCTTTCTAGAAGAAACGCCCGTAGTGCAAGATGGTCCAGCCTCTATAAAAAGAAAATGTTCTATAATATGTCCAACGCCTTGCTAATCAGAAGCCCGCGAGGTAGAAGAGTCTAGTAGATCAAATGTGCGAGATAGATAGGAGAATCTTTTAGTACCATGTCGGCGTCTGTTGCCAGTGTCGCAGCATGTTCTCAACAGCCTGTGTCCATTCGTACTCGAAGCACTGGGCAAGTTGGTCCGCCTCCTCCGGCGTGGGATCTCGACCACCCCACATGTCCTTTCGCCATGCGTCTGCTTGCGCATACGTAGGGATTAAACCTCTGTATTCGGGTTAAGATTAGAAGAAGAAGAAGAAGAAGAAGAAGAAGAAGAAGAAGAAGAAGACGTGTCAGGATATTCGGGAGGGGTAGGTATCTCGAAGAACAGATGGGTAGAGAAGAAGTTAGACTATAGGGGGTGACTTACTCATCACGAATCTTCACCAGGCACAGCCATGCCAGATTCCAACTCCGGTTCGAATTTGGATCGTTCCGTACCAGCTGGTGCGCCTGATCTACTAGCTCTCCCGATATGGGGTAGTTCCGTGTGAGGCCTCGCAGTTCCGTCAAGAACTGGTTGCTGTTGACGTAGTAATCCCACGCGGACGTCATGGGGGCCTGGAAGGCTTGAGCATCTTCCTCGTTGTCGCAGCTAGCAGCAACTCGTTCGATACGACAGAGCTCAGTAAGCGTATTGACTCGGTGGGTGCGTAATGATTCGATGAGTTGCTGGACCGAGGACTGCCACGCGCTAAGTTAGTCATCGAGACACCCCAGCACCTCAAGAGGTTAAGAGGCCCTAGGTAGAACATCCACCATGGCCAGTATTGAGCTGCGGGAGGGATTTACGAATTGAAAGCCGTCACGCACTTGTCTGCCCTTGCCGCTGCGAGAGCTTCTATGACTATGACCAGATCGTGATGAAGACATAGTAGATATCTTGGCCGTGGCTTCCAAGTATGCTTCGAGTGTCTTGAAGCCGGATGAGCCTCAAACTGATATATGTGATCTTTCGTCTTCGGTAGGAATAGTCTTTAGAAGGAGTTAGCGAAATCATATACTCGAGTTGGAGTAAGAACAATTGATTACCTATACGGTCAGACTTTTCTATGCAACTCTTAGATTGCTGCTGTCGATGGAAGAGCTTGTTATGCGTGACTGTCCTGGTATCTATCAGGGAAACTTGTCGATGTTTATATCTTAGAGAATCCAGTCGTTTGAGAGCCCCAGGTATCCGGATAGCCCTTCGGCCACCGACCCCAAGCTAAGCGATCGAACGGTTGAAGCCACTAGAGCCACCCGAGAGGTAGTGTCTAGTCAGAAACTGAAGTTGAACTAAGATTATAATTCGGATAAGCTAATCCTGGGACGCATGCCCACGTGCAATATGGCTCTTGAAACTATATTGAGAAGACGACTGACTAGCATCTCGATGGAGTTTTGGGATATTGCGCCGGCGTTCGACCGCAACCGATGACGGAAGCCATGGGAGACGATACGGGGACGCCCTCCCCAGGGCTGCTGGTCGATCATGAAGCTGTTTACATATGACGATGAGCTTAGATAACCACAGTACATGATTGGGTTCACCTAGGGATGTGTGTCTTACCAGGGTGGAAAATAAACCCGGTGACAGATCAATGATGACTTGGAACTTAAAGCCAGACAACACGCTTTCTGACCCTGCTCACCCATATTTCGGCGCTGATGCTGACGACAGTCGATACCCGTCATACGGGGGGTTGAGGTCGCTAGTCCGCTGCTAAGCTAGCTATTTCTATATGGTATAGAAATAGACTATGAAGGTTGGCCGGAGAACTAAGGGCGCAAGCAACACCTGTCGGTAAAGGTATCAAGGTCGCATTTTGATTGGATAATGGCAAATAAGTCTATAGAAGGTCGAGGAGTCTACTTGTCTTTTGAGACATAGCGGAGAGACTTGACGCGACTGGAAAGGGAGCTGTCATCGGCGAATAATCATGGCGTCTAGAGAGAATGCGACTAACCACGAATAGGATTCGAGTCTTGTGCTTCCGTACATAGTTGGACGTTCTCTTTGCAAGCTTCGGAAAGGTGCAAGCGCGAAACAGCAGTTGGGCAAGTCTGAGATCGGCTATTCCGTGGTTGCGGGAAGCGCCCCTTGTCATTGACGGCCGGTAAGAATTTAGCGGCATAAGGCTGGGGAACTGACGGGCCCCGGGAAACACTGTGATTCGCACTTTGGAGGCTGGTTCTTTTCCAGGCCCCCTGTTTGGCAAGACATAATCCCTTGTCGTTCTCCAAGTTGTTCCAGAAGGCCAGGGTATAACAGAGAACTGAGGCTAGCGACGACGTCGAAGATTCCCAATAAACTTCCAAGTTGCTTTGAAGCTAACCTGGTCCAGCTGGGCTCAAACTTGGAATTTCAATTGGCCAGGCACCCTCAATGTTGCATTGATACAACACTGTAAGGAGTCGCGTCTTGGCCTGGCTACTGAGTATTACTGGATGATGGCATTTCAAGATGACTTCGCAGGTGTTCCTCCCTCTCTTCCCCCCCATCAGAGTTCATGCGGAGATGTAATCAAATGGTGCACTACGGGGAGCGTCTCCGGGCTGCATCATGCATGACGCATTCGCATACATACCTGAGCACTGACCAGTTCAGGAGGCTGAAATAAGGCCAACAAATAATATTGTCGATCTGCGGCTTTTTTCCCGAGTGCGTGTGATATAATTGGAAAGATTTGTAATGAGACACCACTCGAACGTTTCTGGGTGTCAGTCTGGGCTCACACATTTTTCAAGGTCCATCATGGTGATCTTTACCCCCGGGGTTGAGGTATCTGTTCGCCTAGAACTTCTAGAAGCCAGGTTGTGACCTTTGCTTTGGCGGAGGTGGACATTCTTCTGAGAGGGGCCATCACCGGCGGCCTCTCCAGCGGAGTGTTCCTGTTTATAGGTTATGGAGGAATCGTTGTTATACTGCCCATACCGTGAGGCTGCTGACGAAGGATTGCAGAGAGTATGTCGTCAATCAGCGGAGGAAGGTTCCGCATTTGGTTATGGCAACACTGAATGGAGAGGAATCGGTAGAGTGAGAGTTATCTGCGCGCCGGAATTTTTAGGGTCTTTCCAACTATGTACATGCAGGTGGCCAGTGCATACTTCAATGTTCCATGCATCCAGTGGTTCCAGCCAGCTGAGCCAGTACTTGGGTACATCAAACCTTGTCCGTTTTAGTGAGGCGTGAGCTGAGCCAATGGGGACTTGTATTTTCAGTCGAGCTGAGCGCGCCCTCGGACTGGTAAGGCTGTGGCAGTGCACCTTAGTAGAGAACCTTATTCTTCCATTGGTCCAATAGCCGCGACGTTACTATTCTAGGAAATAACGTCTGTGCGCTGTTCAGCACGGGCAGGTCGACCGGGTAGTGTACGTATATGCATACCTTAATTAGCTTAATAGTAGCTGAATAAATGGACGTATAACAGCCCACATCCATTTATTTATATTTGGAAGAATCCAGTACGGGTCAAGCGAATTTACGCTCGCTTTCCTCGGGCGTCATCGGTGGTCAATGCGGCCATCATCGCTTCACCGGCACTCAACGAAGCAGTTGTTAGTATGCGCGTAGTCATGCTAGAATCGGCCCGGGAAGGCGTTAAGTATCTTATTTCCCAACCTCATGACCGACAATTGAAATGCGAATGATAGGCATCGCGTCGGATTTAGGCTCTTGAGGCCGGTAAATCAATACCAACTCCGGGTCGCTGCATTGGCTGTGCGAGCACGCTTATGAGGTAGTTACCTACGTGCGTAGGCCAGATTTCAGCAAGCCCCTTTCAAACGGGAGGAACCGTTGCTTCACACCAACTCCCGTCAAGGTCTTCAAAGCGAGCTTGACACTCTTACGAGCCTCCTCTCCTCCTCTCACAACTTGTTTCAGCCAGCTTAGGCTATCTTAGCCACCACCATGCCCGTACCTTCTCGGCCTATGAGGAAATTCAACGTCGAAACATTGGTTTTACATAGGTGGACGTTCGGCTTTTGAAGAGATCATCCTTTGGAATCAAGGTGTAAGACAGCATAGTGAGACGAGTGGCTACATTGTCTAAGCCCAAATACGCGCGTTTCTCATATGATTTCGCATACACTTGCCTTTCGGTGGCGTCAAGACTATCGAAGAAACTGTTATATCAGGCATTATTCAGCTCTGTGCTCGAAGAGGATTTTCAAATTCGATACTGACCAAACGCCACTCCACCTTGGCGACCGTAAATACGGAAGAGATGCGAATCTTGCATGTACGAGGAAGGGAGTACAAATCAATTGCTAAGCGTAAGCTCTAAATTTGATCCCTTATAGGAATCAAGTCTGCCTCATTTCGACTCCATGCCAAGTACACAGATCTGTCCATTTTCATTCATTATCGTCGTCACAGCTCTCGTCTGTCTATAACTACCTAGACTAAGATCGGTCGCCCATAGCTTGGGCGTGCAATCTGATCTCCTAGTCCCATCATCAGACCGGGTGGGGTTTGGATAACATCACTCATGTCCCCCAAAAAGGTTCGCCGGTATATTTGAACATTGCTGCCAAGATTGGGGGCTTCTGCAGAACAGGGAGCGTCGCTAGCACTGAGTCCTACCTAGCGGCTGTAATCGCATCGAATACTAAGTCCACTCCTTGCTGCAACATGCGTTGGATATCAGTTGAGCATGAAGTCTCGCTTGAAGTCATCGCATAAATATCCGAACACTCCTTTGGCGGTGTCCGAGAATCTGCGGGATAGACGTGGGGTTATGAGGCTGTGCGAATCATCATATCCTTAGGCGTACCCGACGCTACGGTACCGAATAGTATTTTCACGTAAGCAGGTCTTGGATTTTACCTTTTATTATCTTTGAGGCTGACGTCTGTGAGATTACGCGGGACTTTCGCCTGCGTTTTGATCGGCTTGCGCGGTTTCCGTGGCTTGCGAATCTTCTTCGTAGCCGTCGTCTGTACTTTCAAGACCTTCACCGTGGATTGCATAGCTTCCGAGCCATCCGACAAGAGCCACTCCCGCGAATAGTCCCCAAGCAAGAGCCTCACCCTTTGGTTGGACATGGGTTGAGACGGTATAAAGTCCGCCTGAGATGAAGGGGCCTACACTTCTGCCGGCGGCCGAAAGGGTCTGGGCCATGCCGTTGAGTGTTCCTAGACTCGCGTGGGTCGGCGCTGAATTCGTTATCTGTGTGCACGTTAGCTAATGTGCGAGATACTGCTTTCTTCCTGGAAAGAAGCCTACTAGTAACATGACGCTGGATAGACCCCCAACAGCGCAAATATTCTTGATGATGAGTATCACCCCGATTTCCAGATATAGCCATATTTTGCTGTCGCCCACACCAAATGGCGGGATTGAATCCACGTAACCAACAAACGGCATTAAGGCCATGGTAACTGCGAACCCAAGCAAAGATATTCGGTAGGATCTGACGTTGCCTAGGTGGGACTTCAAAGGCCCGAATAGAAATAGTTGGAAGAGGATGGTAAATATCCCAGCGATGGACAGGGACACCCCGATAACATCCGCACGTAGATCTCGCCCCGTAGGCGTCTCACCGGATGCGAATATAGGGTATAAACTGTTGAAGGAGCTATTGGAAAGCTGAAATATCAGATGGGTGCCAAGAAGCACTATGGTGGTCCGATTTAAAAGTTCCCGCCAAGTTGAGGTATCATGCGGTGACTTCGGGTCATCTTGGTCAGGTTCCTCTTCCTGGGATTCTGGTTCTAGGAGGGTACTCTCCTCCCCCGCGACATCCTGGTTTGCTTCGTTCTGACCATTGTCTGCGTCTCTACCTCCGGGCCATGTCCATGAACGTGTAGATCCGTTCTTAGTTTGCTTTATGAAACTGGACAACCATGGAAGTCGCTCTGTCCAACTCGGAATATCTCCTTGTTCTTCTAATGTCTCTTCGAACCAAATGGCCAGAACAATCACGCTGAGGGCGAGAAGCGAAGCTCCTAGTATATTGGGAGCCAGGAATGGATAAGAGTCTTTCGCGATCGTGCCGACCAGAAGTCCACCGAGCGCGGGCCCCGTAATACTACCCAAGCTGTACACAACAGGCAACCACGTGAAGGCCTTGCTCTGATTGCTCCGATCCGTCAATTCTCCCAGGCACGTGGGCACTACAGCAGCGTTGCCGTTGAGCAGGCCCATGGCTACATGTACTAATACGATATGAAAATATCTAGTACAGAATCCAAAAGCCGCGAAGCAGAAACACAGCAGTAAGGTGCCAAGTAGCATAACGGGTTTACGTCCAATAATATCCGACAGGTAACCCCATATGAGGTTGGTTGCGAGCTGGGCCAACGCAAACGCGGACGCCAACAGGCCGACGTATAAACCAACCCGGTCATGGCTGATGCCAGGGAACGACTCGATCATCTCGGGTAGATATGGCGATATGGAGTTCAGGGCCGTTTGCTCGGAGAGGGACAACAAGGCTAAGAGGGCTAGCTGCTTGACGGGCAACGGCGTATGTGCGCCATGGTGCTCGTGGCCCTGGGAATCCGAAGAGGAGCCCGTGTCGGGTCTTCGGCCGGCGGACCTCGGCGGCGGCGTTGGAAACGTTTGGTAGTGATGCTGGCTAGACAAACGGCGGAGAGTCGAGGACAGCGCTCGATTCGGCGGGAGAGTCGGTAGAGGAGAGCCCGCACGAAAGCTGCCCATCGAGCCGGACCTCATTTGCGGTCTACTTGGACGGGTGGCGGGCACGGTAGCCGGCGCAATAGTTGCGGCGCGTACCATCTTGTCTGACGGTATCTCCGAGCTCGCAAGTTCAACTGAGGGAGGGGAGCTTTGAGCGACCATTCATGGCCTGTCGCGACCTGATTGATCACCAGGGATGAGTTCTGAATATAAAGAACGCGAATTCGTCCATAAGGGTGAAAAAGTCAATTGTAGAGAGTTACATGAATGATACTATCGCGCGGAGACTAGGCACATATACATGGATGTGTGAAGGAGGAAGAAATTGTTGACGGAGGTAAAAGTCAAGGTGAGGCGATTGGGGAATTCGGAGATACGACTTGACCCAATGATGTAAAGAGTTCTATTCGTCATGCCCATTATGCTTGCCCTTAGAAGAAGAGCGGGCACTATCGATAGTTCCTGCTAGGTACCGTAAGGTTCTAAGCTGCCGGGGGTTTCTGCAGGTGGTTCCAAGGAAGGTTGGTCTTAGACCGCCCATTACACCGAAAGCGACCCCACGCTCGCTGTATGTACAGGCATCTAGGTACATCCATACATTCACGATTTGCATGTGCACATGACGATTAACAGATACCTGCCTACCTAAGGTACATACCTAAACAGCTAACACCTTACGAATGTTGACAAGTTCCGAACGAATTCAAATGTATTTCAAGAGCATCATCACAGTGGTTGCAATGAGTTCTTGGCTATTTTCTCTTCTCATCATCACACATATGACGCAGAGGTCTAAATCTATCAAAATGGATCGTACTTGGAACAGTCAGCCAGATTCCAGCCCCCTAAATCAGAGAGTGGGGTGTAGCCTGTGGCCTGGATGCGTCCTGGTCAACCTCGGTATCTGCCACGAAGAGAAACAGTATGGCAGCTGCGTAACACAACACAAATTCTCACTCCCCGTATGAGTGTGATACCACAGAAATACAGAGGATGAATCAATAACATGCACACATTACTCGAGACGTACATAACACACGTCTCCCTATGCTTGTACTATAGAAAAACTACATAGGTATCCTGTTCCCAGCAGACCATGCATATCCGGTCTAGATCCTGTATCGCAGCGAAGGTCTTAGTCTCGTACCTTATGGAATACCGAGTGAATGCAGTTTGCTCTTCATTTCGTTCGAGTCATTTCTCATGGATCTTTGAAAAAAGGGGTGAGCGCTGACTGAGGGGTCCTCGTGTATTTGAATGTCCTAAGGCTGTACAATGTCCTGTAGCCCGTAACCACACCAAATGCTAGACAGCCTCTACCAGGTGCCATTGAAATGAGAGCGGTTCAACACATCCCATGGATCTCACTTAATCTTTCTTCCAACTAAACAGGTTGGACAGCGTTGCCGACAACCGCCTCTTCTCCTTGGGACCCCCAACCGGAATCTGCTTCGGATGTACATCCGGGCCCGTGCCCTGAAGGTGAGACAACGGGTTGTTCTGCACCGTGCTGTCGGTGCGAAGACTAGGAGCGCTGCTGCAGCAGGTACTCGACAGCTGCGTCCCGTTCACTCCAGCGCCATTGACCTTATCGGCAACGTCGCAGCATGGCACCAGCACGCTGCTCTCGTTCCTGGTGCTCGGCACGTCCAGAGCCGGGTTGCTGGTGAAGAAGTCGGCCGGGCGGAGATGGAATTGGTGGATCTCGACAGGCCTGCGTGGTCAGACAACGTTAGCATACCAGTTATCGTAAAATCTCAACTTCAGGGGAGACGAAAGAGGGGGGGCTTGAAAAGGGACCGTGCTCACATCACAGGCCAATCTTCCACCCGCGGGTTATGAGTGAGGCCGAAGACGCTCCAGACCACGGGACTGCTCTTCTTCCCATTCTCCTTAGTCTCAATCGTGTCATCCTCCTCGCGAGCCTCTCCATTCGTCGCCGTCCCGTTCACGCCCTCACCCTGACCCTGACCCTCATCGACAGCGTCCACGAACCAATCCCCCCTCTCGACCATCGCCTTGACCCCGCCCTCTTCATATTTCGATTGATTCGTAAACTCGCCCGCAGCCCAGAGCTCGCCGTCCCTGTACCCGGTGAACCAGAGGTGGTGCTTAGCGAACGGGGCGCGAGCAGCCTGCACGCTCCTATCGTCCGCGAGGAGCAACTGCGTAGCGCTAGGCACGAGCTTATACCCGACATTCTTACCACTCACCGCATTCTTCTTCGTCGCATTCTCCAACCGCACAACCCGATTCAGCCTGGGCTCCGCATCCTCGAAACCCGCGCGCTCGACGCGGCGCCGGCGGATCTCGTACCCGTTTCCGTACGGGTTAGTCTCGGGGTTCATAGGGATAGGGTGGCTTTCCTCGATGACGACAGCCGTATCGCCCGTCTTGTACGAGTCGACGGCCGGGTCGATGCGCACGGCGAAGATGTGCTGGTGGTTCTGAGCCAGGACGCCCGGGTTCACGACGTTGCCGTAGCCCGAGACTTTGCCCTCGTCGATGGGCACCACGCTGACGATCCCCGTGGCGCGGGTCTCGATCGAGATGCCGCCAGCCGTGTCCAGCTTATACGCGAACACGTACTCGTAGTTGGCGAGCGTGGCGACGAATTGCACCACCAGCTCTCGCATGCGCGTCACCACGGCTCGTCCTGTCCGGAAGTTGGTGTGCTTCCAGCCAATGCCATTGTCCTGCTCGTGCAAGCAGATGACGTTCTTTGCTAGGTCTGGCTTGCCCTCCGAGTCCGCCATCACAGCGTCGAAGTAGTGGATAGCACCCAGGCAATCGCAGCCCAGCTTCAAGTTGTTGGCCGCGCGCCCGATGCCACCGTCACCGAAGTCGAAGGCCTGCTTGCGCTGGAACGGCGGACGCGGGTCGCCATACGGGACCGTCATCTCGGAGAAGGATAGCCGGTATATTATGGGCCGGTTATCATAGCACACATCATGGAGAACAGCGCCTTCGCGGAGCGTGAACCCGACGCGGAAGCGCCATTTTTGCCACTCGACTAGATTGTCGCCATGGACTTTGAAGGAGGCACCCTCGGGCTGGGTGACGTTGATGGGCTTTTGGTCGGTGCGGAATGGCCTATCCAGAAGCTCCGGCACGTATTCCGCGGGACCACAGTTCTCGAAGAGCTTCTTAGGCTTTCCCCCGGGAGGAGGAGGATATAGACTATCGCCGATCCCTCCCGTGGCGAGACGGTCGACTCTGACCAATTTTTTAGTGGCGACGTCCATCACTGGAATAATCGGCAACGGGTAAGAATAGTGATTCGAGTCGATGTTGTTCTTTGATGTATCTCGGGCATACACCAGGCCCTGCATGTAGCGAGGGACATCTTCGTCCACATCTGGGCCGCCGTATGGCCACGGATCTATCGTGATGACGAAATTGTCTGGTAGGATGAACTCTTCCACGGCCGACTTGAACATTTCCGAGGAGACGCACGCCTCTTGGAACATGCCAAATTCCAGCGCCGTGTAGCTGGTCTGATAGCGCGATTCAAACGCCTTTGTACTTCGAATGGCACCAGCGTCGACGTCGACGACGGTCTCTGTAAGTTGAGCCTTGCCATCCCTAATCACGTCGTACAGTAACTTGACCTGTCTCGGCGGGACCAAGTCGGGCACCCGACCTTCATGCTCCGCGGCGAGAAAGCTGATCAGGTCATCCTTCTTCGGCTCTTCGAAGATGGCCGAGCGAAACCACAGAACGATTCCATCTCCGCCTTGAGCCTTGACGACTATATCCCGAGCTTTCGACAACTCGTCAGGTGAGAGGGGTCGCAGAGGATGGGGTATAGTCGAGCCATGATCGGTAGCCATGATGTTCGTAATTGATAATTTTCCAATTCTTCTTTGTTCTCCAATGCTACCTAAGTAGGTAGATATTTATTGTAGATTATCAAAGCAACCTACAACGCAGACAAAGACTGGTCACGATAGGGGCTCGCTAGAACCAGGTAAATAATATTACTAATTCGACTGGATAAGTAAAACGACCCTAGCCCGAACTCTACCCAAATTTATAGACCTTACCCTGAAGATCCGCTATGCCTCGGGCACGAACAGATATAGGCACTGATTGGATAGGAGGCACGGCTAGTCTCACAAGGAAGATATGCAAGTATGGATGTGATCTTGTTCCGGTTCGGTACCAAGGCGAGCAGGACATTGTCTTAGATCAGAAGACCCGCCACCCGGTCCGGGTACGGGTTGCAGCGGTGCGGGCGAGGGTGGGGTATCTTGGGATCTTAGGGGATCTTAGGGGTAGACCTGTGTGGTTCTTGAGATAGTTGGGGGGCACTCGGGGAGATGTTCATACTTCATTCGGCCTCATACACTAGATCACACTAGACGATCCATGTCCCTCCATTCGCACTTGTTCGCTCAAGTGGGGTCGAAGGCACCATATTTCTCGCCTTTCTTGCCCTTCCTCACCCCAGGTGGCCCAGGTTTGTCTCTGTCCGCCCTGCTTTTGAGCGACGGAGACTGTCGACCTCCGATAGCCCTTATCATTGCGGCAGCTGTAAGCGTCAGAAGCTCTGTTTTGGGAAAGTCCTTGCGAACCTTTTTGTTCTCCTCGCGATTGCCGGCATCCGCTTGGATCAGTTGACGGCGAGCCTGGAGAACGTCTTGTATTCGCCAAGCCGCCTTCGCTCGTTAAATTAAGTTTTCCAGAAGCCGGGCGAGTCGCACATGGCGACAATCTGCATTGGAGATCAAACGCGGAACGCATCCTGCCTACCGGTAGTTTGAAGACTACTTAATTAGGTATTCGTACGCTACTACGGTGGTCTACCTACGTAGGCCGCCCAACGCACTGCCACCTCCATCACGGCCCTGGCTGCTTCAATGATGGAGGGGTGGAATCACAGATTCGACAGCCGAGTCCGCCCGATTCAGGCGTGAACGCTGGGAAAAGCCGGGTTGACTTACCAATGATCGACCCCTAATGCATTTACACCCTGGCTTATCACCATGTATTCAGCCGCATTTGCGTAGGCTGTATGCCTGTGTGACCATCCTGGCATTCAGGGACGTACTGAAGGAAGGGTGTGTGTGTTATGCATGGTCTCCAATGTCATATCAGTTGAATCATATATCACGCATGTCCACATCTCAGGTACCGGACTTACTTGCGACGAATCAGTTCCTGAACCATCTCACCTGTGAAGCCCAATGTCGAAATGAGAGCATACCGCCTACCAAACCCCAACAGCGTCGGATGTTGTCTAACATGAGGAGCGTAAGCCATCACGGACTCTGTACGACTGAATTGAGCAGGACCAATATGCCGCAAATGTAATTGGTGGAATTGTGTACCTATCTCGACGGCCAAACGCCAGCCACTATCTGAGAAATTCCCTCTCCCATCCGGTCGATGTGTAAGGGTTGACTAATTACAGCGACTTCAGTGTCATAGAAGGTAGAACCAGAGCTCGGCAAATGTTATCCGCAGGAATGGTTCGAGAGGAATAACGACGCGCTTAACGGTGTCACTCGCTCTCCGACAAATTCCCCGGCCGATGACAGAAGAATCACTCGGCATCTTCATCGGCCTCATCGGTTAGCCAACGAAGCTGTGAAAGGCCATACTTGCCGCTGACAGTGAACATGTTGTCCTCCTCGTCCCACTTGAGGTTGACATGAGGGCCCATCATGCGGAGAGAGCCCCAGCGGATAGATGCCGTGACCTCGCCAATGCAGCTCTCGAATTCATCAATGGGGATCTTCTTCTGCTTCCACTTCTTGCCCTTTTCGTTAGTAGCCTCGAGGCGGAATGCTCGGAGGAAGATGGCAGCATTGGCGACGCCGCCGTTGTACGACCATCGAGCTCGGCCTGTGCGACAAGACGGAGTCCACTTCATCTGGCGCTTGATCTGACGATAGACCAGATTGCGGAGTGCATAGGCCTTGTCTCGGACGACGTTGCGATCGAGTTCAGCACCGTCGGGTTGAGGAGCAGCACTTGGGAGCGCGGCCGTAGTAGCAGTAGTCTTCTGTTTCTTCTGGGCCTTAGGACGGGCTGTGGTAGCAGGCTCCCAATCTGCAGGTCCTGGTTACTCTGAATTAGTATCAAGGAGCTCGTAGGCAGAAGTTGGAACTTACGCTTGGGTCGCATCTTTGCGAACGTGGGACTTGGAGTTTGACTTGATAGTGCCAAGAGGTATGAATGAGAACAGTCGGACGACCTTGGGTGGCGGCCGATGGTTGACGGATTGAAAGTCTTGCTAAGAGGAGTTGTCAGGCTCGACTTATGTGGGAGACGACCTTAGGTTGCCAGGTGAGTTGAAGAAGAGCGGCACGACGAAGAGAAAAAGGACACTTTGTTTTTGAGTGCACTCTGGGCCGCTACTGCATTTCCCCAAGGTTGGATCTTCGAACCTTAGATAGGTGCCAGATGTAAGCTCTTCGTAGAGTGGAAGTGAAAAGTGCATATCTGACATGGCTGTTTCCATCCCGTCACGGCTCCTTCTCGCGGTTGCCGCCGAGCAACATCATGTACCTTGGGACTCGTTTCCAGTTAAGAGGTACATGTTGTTACCTACCATCTACATGCTCTATACTTTATTTAAAGGAATGAGAACTTCATGTTCTATGTAGTTGGGAAGTAGTCACATATTTCATCATCTCCTTTCTCCAGCACTGTCATGTTTTGATCAACCGCCTTCTACGTACGTAAATACCGTTGATGGTTGATCTCCTGGAAAACGCTCTCCAGGGCTGCCTTCCGAAGCTCGCGTTTGTTGAATTATTAGAACCCTAGCTACGGGTAAACGCAGAAATCATCTAATACATGTACTTCCAGTTTTAAACTTACAGGGACCTTTTGGTCCTCCATAGGAACATTGAAGTAGGCTTCCGGAAAGATTGGAAGTGGCTTGGACATCTTGAGCTCTACATGTACCTACCTAGGTACATAAAGAAAAATATTCCAGGCAATGATAACGAATGTAACCGGCTTGTAAATCGAACAAAATATCGTGGCACAAGATCCTTTGGCTACTATTCAGTCTTCCTCTTATAATTTAGCTGCTTGGTTTGATGCAGAGATGTTCTCCGGGAACAACAATCATAGACTTAGGAGGCACTTCACAAAACGTTCGAGGGGGCACTGGATCATTTGGGTGTAAATCATAAACATTACCTAATTGCAATTGGCATCGTATATAAGGGTATCTTTTCCACACATGTCACAATATCATACCAAGAGAACGAATGTCCCAACATCATCAACTCTAGTCAGCCTTCTCTCCCGTCTCCGTCTTGACAGGCTCCTTCACAGTCCGCGGCGTCTCAGCACCAGAAGCTGTCTTCCCCTCAATCGCCATATTCTCGTTCTCCGCACGAATAGCCTTGACGTGTCTCTTCCCTGCCAGATCAAGCGCAATAGCCTTGAAGGTCCGCACCAGCGTCATCCGTCCCTCAAAGACGGGGAATAATCCGACAGCACCGAGGGAGCAAAAGATCCAGATGATACCGACCGTGACCCAGCCGGTAAAGAATGGCTTCGAAAATACGTAGCTACTACCGTACATCGGGAACGGCCATACCACGAGGAACGCCAGCGTGAGGCCCACCGTCGTCCACTTCGAGATCTTGCTAGCCCGCATCAATTTCGACTGCTCCTCGACGAACTCATTCGTTGTCTCCTCGTGTCCTCCGACCGTCTGCTCCAGGTCCACACCCGCAGTAGCAGCGAGGTCATGGTCATCCCCACGGCGGATCGCCATCATGGTCTTCCAGTCGTAGTTGTCCATTCCAAATATGAGTGTAAAGATCGGAATAAGAATCAGCGGCGAAAGGAGCGCGACGACATTTCCGGCGAGCATGGGGTTGTTGGATCCTGTGCATGTGACGTCTAATGCACCACACTCCTTCCGAGCGGTAACAAGCCATGCGATCAAGGCGAAAGCAAGTCCAAAAATTGGCGACAGAGCCGCAGCCCACTTGTTCTGGCCCTTCCATACGAGCGTCAACGTAGCGGGTATCACCGCCGACGAGATAATACAACCCATCATAAGGTAGAGGTAGCCCATCGAAACACCCGCGTAATAGAGACCGACCGAGAAGGTAGAGATGAAGAGTGCGTATGCCACGACGATGACGTGCGACATATAGATGAGGCGTCTCCCGCTAGCGTCCGGCTTGAAATAAGTACGGTAGAGATCGTAAGTGAAGATGGAGGAAACAGCGATCAGTTCAGACGACGTAGCCGATGTGACAGCCATGAACACGATTAGAAGCGTAGCAACCGCACCGCCTTTGCCGAGAAGAGCGACCGCAGCGTATGGCAGCACGAGGCCCGCTGACACGTCAGCTTCAGACATGCGGTTAGGATATGTCGGGAATGCCGGTGTGCCTTCCAGAGCCAAAGCAGAGAGACCCATAGTAGTAGCCGTCAGCCAAGGAATCGCAAACCAGCTAAGACCGCCCAGGATATAGCCGGGGAGAGCGTGGACTGGCGAGGCAGCAATGGCTTTGTTGTAATATCCGTTATCGAGGAACACAGTACCGAAGTTACCAACGATGTTAATAACGAAGAAAATAGCGCCTTCTTTCGAACGCATGGTGAGATAGCTGCCCTGCGCATTCCCCTCGACCGGGTGGTTGAAAGCGGCTTCGACTAGGAGATCGTAGACTGCCGATGGAGAACCGAGCCTGTCGGATGAGGCGTAGGCTGTCAGCGAGAAGATTATGATGATGATGAGAAGGATGAAGGTATGAATCCAGTCTGTCAAGATTGTAGCCTTCAAGCCACCAACAAGAGTATACGCGATGACGCCAACGGGGAGAAGATATATGGCCGCGATCGTATGCATTCCAGTGAGAGCGCTCACCGTGGCCGAACCGCCGACAACTAGCATGAGACTGACGAGGATGTTCGTCGCGAGGCCAAAGACCATGAAGACGATATGAGCAACGGTTCCATAGCGAGCCTTGATCCTTGTCGGTTGTCAATCTCAGGTCTGACAGTCCACTCTTGGTGCTGAGAACTTACACCTCTAGGAAAGTATGCGCATTGGGAGCGCGTCGCTTCAACTCGATAGCCAAGGTTGCGAAGAGAAGAATCTGAACTGTTGCTCCCGAGGCATACCAGAATGGGCCGGAAACACCATATCTATAGCAGACACCTGAACTTTGTAGCAACGTAGCGGCCCAAGTCCACGAGGACACGACGGCAGATCCGACCAGTCCACTCTTTACTGTACGGCCGGCGGTAGTAAACATTTCGGACGTCTGCAGTTCTGAGTTATACCGTTTGAGGATGAACGTGACCAGGATCTACATAGAAAATAGGTAAGCACATCTTGTAATTGACATATGGCGATGTGAATACGACCATGGGCACGATCGTTGTGGAAGCTTCTCAAAGCATTTGAGATACTCTAGCCGATAGTTTCGCCAACCACGGAAGAGACGTATATGACTCGCTGCTTACCATTCCAAGGGCAAATCCAAACCCCAGACCGAGAACAATGCCATAACCAACACCCTGGTCTAAAGGCGTGCCGACCGCCATTTCGTCTTTCTATTGTGGTGGAGAGCGAAAGATGTCAAGTTGGTTCGAAGAGCTCATCGAAGAGACCAGCGAGTGAAGCATGCGCAGTCGAGGGTTCAGAAACATTAGTATCGAGAGTAAGAGATGGTATTATAGTCTCCAAAATTACACAGATAGCTCTCGTTCGCGGAACTCTATCTGATGTATAATATTTTGCTTATCAGTACGGTAACCCCAGCTCGGCCTGTCGAGGCTCCCATGCATGCCCCCAGATTGGCGTGCTGATATCACGCCCTACCCATATGTGAATAAACCAACCCCCGCATGCAGGGTCTCACAATGGAGGGATGATGGCTAATTGTCTCATGGGGAATAGATGATTCTTCGTCAAAGAACCTATCACATTCCAGGCCGGACGGCTGGGAGCATCTAGGTATGCCGAGATGGGATCCATTGCGGCTACTACTTTCATATATGGAGCTCCCAAGGTGCAGGAGCTGTGAGATCCATCGCAGTATTTGTTTCTCTAGAGTTTCTGGCATCGGAGTTTCCCCCAAGGCTAATCAGCCTACACGTAAGGGTTGCTTGGTGAGCTCAGAAGCATAGACACAAACAAGCTGTGAACCTCGCGGACTGTGTACCTACATAGATCGTGCTGGATTTCGGGCGTATACGGAGGCTGCAGTCTCTTCTCTGAGGGGCCACTGCCAGGACATGCAAATTGATAAGGCCTGCAAATAGAATTGCAATGTCAGATCCAAGACAAAATGAAACCAGGGTACAGATCAACGAGGTCGTAAATCCGTGACCCCCATGAACGTGTAAGCGGAAACTTATCAGCAAGGAATTGGCCAATCAGAGACCCTGGACCGGCGGCAGGGCTGATAAGAGATGTGTGGAGCAGTTTACAATGGCCGAGAAGATGAAGTTCCATGCCAATCCCCGGCCTTTGACATGGAAGCTGACAAGTTGAGCTTTTTGTGCCTGCACTGCAGAGATTGGACAGTAACTTTAGCTAAGGTACGTGAAACCAAGATAGAATTTTATTCGATTGGATAGTCCCGAAACATTCTGTCAAAAGCAGGGGAGGAACGAAGGGAGATCGCTTATCTTCGACTTACGTCACCCGTATCCGTCAAAGATGAACCGCTTATCGGTCTCAGGCACGCTAAAAAGTTGCTTCTGGGAGGAATAACGCGCCAGAAAGCTTCAAGGTACATGCGCTGAAGCTGTACATGTATGACTGATCCACTTGATGCACTATCTTGCCACACACAATTTATTAGCTGTTAGGTGCTGGTATCAGTGCCTTGTGAAGGAAAGTGAGAGGTCACTTAGCAGATTGTTGCTTGTAACTCACATAAAGATACAACATCAGCATTCCACTATTTGCAGAGCCTAGGACTTCGCATATTGGTAGAATTGATTAGTTCAGACAAATTATCCCAGGTTGTTCTTACTTTAGATTACTTAAGATTACAATTCTAAATACATCATCCATGGATGGTCGATATTCTTCCCAAGTTCTCCCATTGGGCAGATGCCAAGTGGTCCGTGCGGCTTAGAAATTTTTTACTTATATCAGCTTGGCCAAGGAGATTATCAAGCAACGGGTCGCGTGGTGTAGTTGGTTATCACGTCAGTCTAACACACTGAAGGTCTCCAGTTCGAACCTGGACGCGATCAACAATTTTCTCTTTTGTCATTTGCAAAAGTTTTTGCTTGCTCAATGACATACCGTTTTTCCTTTCCCAATTTTCCCCCATTTTCTCCATGAGTACCATAATGTTCGTAATCATGTCCGAGTTAAATCCGTCTCCGGAGATCCCATTCCCTTTTCCTTTTATTATCCCTTCTTCTTTCTCCCCTTTCCTTCTTTTTGCCCCTTTTTTTTTTCTTTTCCCCTCTTTTCTTCTTCTCTCCCCTTTTCTTCTTCGTTCCCTTTTCTCTAACTTAATAACCTTCTTCACAGTCATACTACTTCGCAACTATAACATCTCAGGCAATAGTAGATTCGGATCATCTAAGGCTATCAAACCTCCATCCCTTTCTCAAGTATATGGAAGGCGTGCTTAAGAAGCCACGAGATGTAACTCTGCTCTTCTCAGACTCAGATGTCTACATACTCCTAAGCAACTCTAAGCTCTGATGCCACAATATGGTATAATATTGTTATGTGGGTGGGGAGATAGACGTTAAGAGTATAAGGCCTTCCTTGTCCATGTAAACAGATTTATGCCCGTTCTTCGACTTTCAGAACCAGTCTAGGTTAAACCTCAGTCCAGAATTATATTAATCAAATTCCTAGTACTAATACTTAGACGTAGATAGGCCATATGTAAGAAGTGTCACCTCTTAGTTGGCTTAGCCTTTTTGCTCCGTTGACTACCTTCGGTCAGTAATAAAGGAATCGTTTAATTCAACAGCGCTGTCACAAGGCCGATTAAGCAGGAAGGGAAAAGCAACGTTATTCCGCAAGGAACTATAAACCTCACTAAAGCTTCCATATGAATCTGTGAGACACTAATTGTCCTGCTGTCTCAGACCCCGTAGGGATAACTCCTAACAGGTGCTCCTGTCAAAGATAATGGTACGCCCACGTCACTACTCCCAGTATAGCTTAGGAGTGTCGATACCGGATCTAAGATACAGCTCCTCCAGAGAAAACTGTATTTTTTCTTAAACCTAATGCGTATGGTCTTATCTTAATGACCTCACTTTTCTTACCGCGATAAGGGTATATATTTCCCTTTCTAACGAAGATAAGACTGTCAGGAGTTATCCCTGGAGGAGCTGAGACAGCAAGGCAAAGAGCACCCTGCCAATATGTACGGAGGGCTCTTCTCCTTAGTTAAGTTTATAGTTCCTTGCGGAACATCGGTTATCCTTGGCCTCCTGATAGGTCTGCCTTGTGACGTCTGGTCCCCTCTCGCTAAGTCCTGCGTGGATCGACGGTAAAATTAATTACCGAAATATCGGAATGAAATGTAGTATTTGCTGCCGGGTGGACTTGGACCTCCCATTGGAAATAATATTCATCCTGTGTTCGACGGCTCGTATCAAATCTCATTCGTGCCCGAATCCTGCCTAGATCGGGTAACCCACGGACCTCCCCAGTACCCCAAGGCCCATATATGTAAACCACCTATATTACTATCAGTCACGTGCTATCAAGCTTGCCATTTCAATGGATATGTTCACATTGTTCCCACTAGATCTTTCAGATGACGAAGGAGGCGGCCAAGGGTGTTGAGGGTCATCCTCTCTCGCGCGGGTTGTAGTAGGACGACGCCTGAGACTTATTAGCTAAGTTAAAATCCACATATCTAGCGAACGAGCGTCGTAGAAGCTTCTATACCACATTGCTCAAGATATTATTTGTTAAGTTCGGGAGAAGTTCTTCCTGGACAGGGTCCAGAGGTCGTTGGAGTATGCTCGATAAGCAACATTGAATATACCAGCGCCAATGAGGAAGGATTACTCCTCCGTGACGGAAAGTATATATCAGAAGCTGTGAAGCTATTTGACATGGACATACAGTCAACTTGACACTTTTTCTTGGAAGCAAATCCACATCTTGTTAGAGAGCCAAACCGCAAACCACGCCGCTATGTGACGGATGAACCACCGCAAAGAGGCTAGCAAAAATGCGCGTTCTTTCTTTGGATTGTATATCTGAGAGATTTCGAGTGATTGCGTCCACAAGTTTACTAGGCATGCTAATCATAGTCACAACTCTCGGTTATGGAATCCACGTAATGACTTTGATTGATTCTATTTATGACTATAGCACTATACAACCGTTCACCAATGAAAAAGAAGCTCTTTGGGGCTTTACGATGCCATTAAAGTTAGCATGCCCACGTACTAGTCATAGGCATATCTTGGCATATGATCTATCTAATCTTCCAAAGTGGTTTGAGGCACCCAAGCCCCTAACCTTCATAAGCTAATCAGCTGAACAGATGTGGGCTTTCTATAAACCACGGGCCCTTGACGTTGTATCCAAACAGATTCTTGTTGACTGTTCCTCATCAAATGTTAATGTGATTGTAGGCATCGAGCATTCATTACTGCTCTTGACTTGAACATGGCCGCCTGTTAAGGTTGTAGGTACATGTGGATATATTGTCATCTGAAAAGTGTGTCACGTGGTGGATTTAGTATAGAGGGCCGAATGACTTCGTCGCGCGAAGAGCTCTAATCCTACCTATTGAGGAATCATATAAGCGATTATCCCTTTATCGACATATCTGGCATCCAGATCCCTTCGGATCAAACCCCGGCAGGTCGCTCTCCTGACGAGGAGCTCAAATATTGGAAGGAACTTTCGTATTATTAAAGTAACATTGGAATGAAAACATTCTCTCTCATTTGTAGTCGTTCTGCTATCAATCTCATCAGACTAGTCCTAACATCTGTCCTCACTGCACACGACAAGCTCATCCAATACATCCAGGTCATCCACACCATTATCCTCATCTCAACGAGAGCTCTGGATTGTTTGGCTCATGAATACAATAAGAACACCCATATATCTGTGCAGATCTGTTAGTCAAATTCTTCAAGACTCGTCGAAACATAAGCTATGTAAATTCAATGGTAAACCCAACACTTACGCTACCGAACATGCGAATAATTCGTGCCTCCGTGGTCGCGTCAGGCACTTGAGGCAGCACGCGAAGACGCAAGTGAATCCAAGTTGGATGAACATGATAGCCGCTATGGTTTTCTCCGTCATTACGCCCTGGCTCAGGCGGTACAGTGGGTAGATGGGGCACACAAGCATTGCGACCAGGGGCAGGCCCAGAAGCACGGCTTTGAAAGCCATTATTTTCCGGCTACTTAGGACCGTTATGTTGTTTCGGCGACTTTTCTCCTAGAGATCGAGGATAAGTTGTGTTAATTTGCTCTGAATGCCGATAGACTGTCAAAACGTACCACGTGTAGAAACATTCTCTAAGTTATGCGAAATGTTAGCTGGAGCATAGGAGGTAAACCTCTCCCCGCTCTATCCCTTGTGTATGAACGAGTGGTACTCACCTGTAGTATAGGCTTCGGCCTGCCTCCCAAGAATCTATTGATGAGTCTGTCTATCCCCGCATCGTCCTCACGTTGCTGTAGTGCCACAAGGTCATCGCTGCGGAGGTAGTATTTTTCTTTCTTTTGAACGAATGGATCGTGTAGTTCAAAGTAGCTTCTAAGGTGCTTCTCGCTGGTTTCGGTAGGGGAGCCTAAGAGTGAAAAATTTGACGCGTGGCCCATGAGCGTAACTGATTGTTCGTTGGTAAGTTACAGTCTCTTACTTTGCCAGTTTTTCTGCAGCGACTCGACTTACCATATCTCACGTACATGCTTTCTATCTTTTGTAGTAGCTCGCTACGCGCTTGAGAGTGGTGATCACTTGCTTGTCTTGAACGTAGACTCTCACTGTCACTCTCCTTCTCAAGCGATTCAAGGTCATCCTCATACTCCCGTAACTGATCCTGGAGATCCAGGAGGATCCTTGCTTGTAAGTAGCGAAATCGGCGAAAGACCAGGTACCTTTGGTCTCCCGCGATGTATGCGCCCAGATGTGGATAGCCTTTCTGATAATCTTGGACTGAGCAAGGCTGTCAGGTCAAACAAAGATGATGCTCGTAGAGTAAGACGTCGTAGAAGAGAGTGACTTACGGCTCTTAACATTATCCTCCGATATTTCGGGAATTTCGTCCCCAGCTACGCGGTTAGATATGCTCTGGAGGTATCTCACTAAGTGAGAGGGGAGATGGGTTTCAATAGAGTTTGACCTAGATGCTGTCGCATTGCTAAGTGCTTCTCCTATTAATTTGTATCATAAGTAAACACCGCACGCAATAAAGTATGAAGAAGCATGCATCCATTGAACGAAATTCAACTGGTTTAGAAGGTATAGAAGAGCTAATTGCTCGCCTAGATTTCTGACGAAGACGTACCTTGATGTGAGTAGGCTGCTCCGAGTTTTCCATCTCCTGAGCTATCAGAAACCTTTTGACTTTCAAGGTCTATGTTGGCTGCCATATATAGCCTCGAGAGGATTGTTCTGCCTGTTTATTTGCGTAGGGACTGAGATTTTGGAGTCCACCTTCAGGTTTGAACTCACACTGCTTTCGAATCTTCCTGGCATATTAATAGAGAATGAATGTTTGCTAATACGTAAGAATGAGAGTACATGGGTGGTTCGTATTACGTTACTTGGCGAGGCTCGTCAAGAACATGCCGGGTTCACAATATGCAACTGGCCTAATACTGTGTAGCATCTATCGCCCGAGTCCATACCTCGGGTTGATAAGTATTTCGACTTAGTGCTTGGGCTTAGGTTGATTTAGACCTAGTCATCGAATGCCGGTATTATATTCTAGTGCACTCGTGACGGCGGCTTGTCTAGCCCTTCATCATTGTCAAAACCCGCGACCAGACATTAGCAATTCAATAACCCTACATGTATGGGTTGTCTATGAACTAGAAACCTGACCAAATCTATACTGCGCCCATCCCATGCTGCCTTCGTGCAACGTCCACGTCCTCTTACCCGCATCATCGCCCGCTGCACCGGCCGCGACATATACTGGCATCAAATGGTCGAATCGCTAAAAAGGATTAGCTATGCCCTCTCAATCTCATATGATACACGACTCACAGGGTGGGCCTGCCTAGCATCCGGTCGTTTAGCGACTTCTCTCATGCGAGCCTGACGTTCGCTTGGCGGTGACTCGACAGCATCTTTCAGAGCCTCGTCGAACGATACGGTGTAGGGCATCGGCCTGGGGTTCCCTCGCGTGGCGTAAAGGTCCCTAAGGTTGTGTACGGACATTCCAGCACCAATGATGACAATGTTCTCGTCGCGCAGAGAGGCGACTGCTTGGCCCAATCGATAATGCATGTCGACATCTTGGTTGGCATACAAGCTCACTTGAACCAAGGGGACATTGAGAGGGTTATCCTCAGGGTGGAATGCTTGAAGATATTAGGAAGATGTCATTTGTGGGTGAAGCAACGGGAGCCCTACCAACGCTGAACCCCGACCATACTCCGTGATCAAGACCTCTGGACACACCCTTTGCCTTGATCCCGGCTTTCGTTAGAAGGTCGATTATATGAGAGGCAAGTTCAGGGCTGCCCTTGTTCGGGTACTGGGCTTGGTAGAATTCAGGGGGAAATCCATAGAAGCTGTTCTGACTTATAAGCATCGCGAAGTAGAATGAAGATACAAGGTGGACTTACTCATAGATCAAATCCGTGTGCTCTGCAGAATTGACTTCGATGAGGTCAGGTTCAGCCTCCCAGTGACCTGAGAAGACTACGACAGCCTTAGGCTTCACCTTCTCGGTGATTTCTCGTCCTATATTTTGCAGGACTGGGTAGACAGGGTGATCCGTTCTATACTGTACATCGGGCTATCTCACATTGAATTAGGCTACTTAGTATGAAGTCAAGATGTTGATGACTTACACCACCATGGCTGAAAAAGTAGACTGGGGGCTTCTTTGTCGCCATTGGTTGTGGAGAGAAGTATGATGAGAGGTGATGCTGCGCCAAGAACGAGGGCTTCCAAGTGGAAAGGGGTAAAATGATACGAGACAGTGGTGCCGAGAAAAAGAAAGCCACGACTGCGACAATTAATGATACAAGCAAGAGTGTTCTTGTAATTAATCTAGTAGAATCCATAAGGAGTCTGAATTGCTTGGAACTAAATCTTACTTATTAGAGTGTCGAATAACCTTAATAACTGAAGCCATTTGTACCTCGCTCTATGTCGTAGAGCCGAGATCTTCGGTGTAGGTGGCTAACGGAAGTCGCTACAGTAGTCGATTCTTCAGCAATTACCAAGGATCAGTCAGCACCTGGGAGTTTGCCCGGTTAGCGTGCGTTCCAAGTTTAGGTAGGTAGAGCTATGGATTGCGCTATGGCGGTGGGCTGTCAGGCAACGCGACTACTGCATCGGTAGCAGTGGATGACCTGTAGCCGTCCCGTTTCGGGTAGCTACAGAGAGCTGTAGCCAATCAAATCTCGGCTATACGCTAGAGACGCATCGGAACTACCCCACCAAGGAAAGTTTGGAGATGCCCCTCCATATTTGCTCATTAGGTACGCACCTGTCAAGATTGTTCTAGCAAGACTCTGAAACAATCTCAAAGCCATCAACCACTCAGCTAGGGCATTCTTTCCTCCCTGCTGGCCCTTGTTCACCACACACCTGGCGGATGCTTACGTTTCCCTTCCTATACTCACCGAAAACTATCATCCCGTTCGTTGTGTCATTTCTTATCAGTGCTACTTCTGCTAGCATCGAACCCGATTCCACCATGGCGATGCGAATGGCTCCACCGCTCTTATTCCCGGCTGCCGCCAAGCACACGGCCACCGTCATTTTCGTCCACGGTCTAGGTGACACGGGGTACGGATGGGCCAGCGCTGTTGAGAACTGGAGACGGCGACAGAGATTGGACGAGGTCAAGTTCATCTTACCCCACGCACCGCGTATACCGGTTACTGCTGTAAGTTCCTGCTCCAGCTGCTCCAGCTATTGAAAGTATGCATGAGGACTCATCGTGCGAGCACAGGCCGAGGGAATGGCCATGCCTGGTTGGTACGACATTGTGAGTGGCTGACCTCCCTTTACTAATCCATCACCATCATCATGCCTAATTATTTATAAGTTGGCACTCAGTGGGAAAACGGACGACATAAGAAAGGACCAGGATGAACCGGGTATCCTTAAGAGCAGAGATTATTTCCACGGGTTGATTCAGGCCGAGATCGATTCTGGCATCCCCGCCAGCCGCATCGTCCTCGGCGGCTTCTCGCAAGGCGGTGCCATATCCCTCTTCTCAGGGCTGACAGCAAAGGTCAAGCTCGCCGGCATAGTCGCGCTCTCGGCCTACCTTCCATTGGACTCCAAGTTCCCCGACTTCCTCAAGGAGAATGATCATAACCGCAAGACGCCGGTGTTGATGTGTCATGGAGACGAGGACAGTGTCGTGCCGACCAACTTCGGCCAGATGTCATACGAGATGCTGAAGAAGCAGGGTTTCGACGTCACCATGAAGATATATCGGTGAGTGCATCTAGTTTAATCACATCTTTCTGTCTTAGCTGACACTTGACATAGGGGCATGCCTCATTCAGCTTGCGTAGAGGAACTTGACGAGGTTGAAGCTTTCCTAAGAGCACGCCTGCCTCCTGAAGCCGACAAGAAGACCGAACTGTGAGGTGTGCGAAGTGAGAGAGGTGAGATGGCGATACGGTTTAGACGCAGCAGAGAAATATCTGCTACTAAAGTAGAAAGCCTGCGGTGATTATTCTACACTTCTTAGAGTTAAGTGTTTCTTGGAGGCAATGAATGAGAGGCGCTCCGAAACATGATCGGAGTTGCTAGAAGACGACATCGCCGAGTTTCCCAGACCATAGCACATCGGAGTTCCACTCCACGTTAGTCTAGGATCACAGGTACCTGCCTTGTTATAGATGTCTCAGTCATTGAGCTCATCTGATGGTAACGAAATACAACTGAATTTCAAGATGCAGTTCTTCTCAACGTTCAATTTCGTCGGCTTTTCAGCATCTTTTCTATCATGGCGACTTCTCTTGTTTATAGGGGCACACGTAAACGAGACTGCCTACACATGTAGGCGGCCGAGCTAGGCGTAGTCATCCATCCACATCTTCGAATAGCAATTGCAGCTCTCAGCAGAACAGTACATAAATAGGGGGTCAACTGCTGCCTTATCTTATCGTATAGTTGGAGGTGGTGGAGTCGGGATCACAAGATAGCTGCAGGCGTAAGCTTCCCCCCCTTCTAGCGAATTAAGACACCTAACTAAGACACCTAACCTAGGCTGTTATTTGACGTATTTAATGTTTCCGAAACAAGGTTTCGTTTTTCCACCAGGTGCTCAACTCTGCCTCTAGATCATTCTCTCCCATACACGTACCTAGCTTCATAGCTTCCGTCGAGTCCATCCTCGCCAGACTCGCTCTCCTCCCGCTTTTCCGTCGGACTGGCCATGTCGGCTTCTATCCCTCATTCTTGTTAGACACCGCATCGCTATTAGCTTAATTAACAGACAGTGCATATATTGCTCCAACTGTTGCTTTAAAGGAATCATCTATTTCCTTACTACTCTGACGAACCCACACGAGCCGTTGCTACGCTATCTCTTCTTTGGGGCCTGGATACACAGAAGTAAACAAACCCCACCAACCAAGTAACATCACGCCAATAATCCATTGTCGAACAAAGGCAAAAACGCAACGATGACTACAACAGCACAACCACACGGTCGGCCGCCGTCACCATCTCCATCCCAAGTACCACTGCCAGCCTCGCCAACATACTCCTACGCCTCGACAGCGAACCCGCTCTCGTCGTATAACTTACCGCTCCCACCGCCGCCCCGTCCCGCCCATGCCGTCCTCACGAAAGCCGACCTCGAGCAGTCGCAGCAAGCCTACTCAGACCTCCTAGCCACAGCCAAATCCTACCGAATCGCACTCTCGTCCCTATCAACAGCAGCATCGGCCTTCGGCTCCGCGCTCGAAGCCTGCGCGCGGCTGAAGGAGAGCCGGGCCGACGCCCTGGGGCCACCCGGCGGCACCAGCCTGACGAACAGCTTCACGACCAAGAACTCGTGCACGGCGGACCTCCTGCTCAGCGCCAGCGGCGTGCACCACCTCATCGCGAACCACCAGCAGATCCTGTCGGAGACGGTGTACCGCTCCTTCGAGGTGCCGCTGCTGCACGAGCTGGACCGGTGGCGCCGCGCCATCGAGGACGAGGACGAGACGTACAGGCGCGAGGTGGCCACGCGCAGCCGCGAGATCCGCAGGCTGGAGAAGGAGGGCCTCAAGCTGCACCGCCAGAGCCGCCGCCGCGACGTGGCCAAGTTCCGCGAGCACCTCGTCACGCTGACGAGCAAGCTGGACGGGCTGACGGCGCTGCACGCGGACCACGCGCGCACGCTGCTGCGCGACTCGCAGGAGACGTCCACGAAGATCCTGGACGCCAGCTGCTCGCTCGTGCGGGCCGAGGTGGACATCTTCGAGGGCCTCGCGCGCAAGGGGTGGACCGGGGGCGGGCTGGACGACCTGCTGGAGAGGGGCCAGGACCTGTTCGCGAGCGACGACGACGTGCCCGCGTCCATAGCGTCGACTACGGGGGCGGTGGTGGGGGTGACGGCGGCGAACGCCGCGGGGGGAGACGGAGGGGCGAAGCTGTTTAGTATACTGCCGCCCAAGAGCATCCTCGCTAACGACGCGGCGTCGGACTCGGGACGTACGGCGCACGGGGCCCACGGACGCGCGGATAGCCTGCTGGTCGACTCGGAGGAGCCGTACCAGAGCTTGACGGGGGCTGTCGATCAGCGGAATCGCGAGAGGGAGGTGGATGCCGATAGCATATTCTCCGAGTCGCACATGAGCCGGGGCCTGCGGCCGTTCAGTCCCCAGCCCATACGGCGACGTCCCACCGATGTTATGATGGACCCCGAGTCGCTACTACTAGGCAACGAAGAGGTTGCAAACGAATCCGACAGCGGCGAGGACGACGAGGGGTACGACGCCGCGACGGTTAAGGGCGCGAGAGACGCGTCGGCGCAGAGGCCAGGGCTCGGTGGACTAAGGATAGGGCAGGACGGGAATGACATCGAGGAGGCGGAGTCGCCGTGGAAGGACGAGGGGCTGCGGCGGAAAGGACAGAGTACGAGCAGCAGTAGTAACAAGAACGAGCGCGTCTCGAGACCGCCGACGGCTAAGGACGGGTTAGATAAGAGATAGCTTGGTTAGGTGATCCATGGACGTGTACCTAATTCTTAGAATCGACGCGGAAGAAGGGTTCACTGCCTACACAAGGGCGAGAAGCACATATATTGTGTGGGAGGACAGGCAACCGCAAATCACGGCAGTGCGTATGCCTGGATGTATCGATCAATACACCACTTTTCGTGGCAGACGAACCGGTTAAGAGAAGCATATTAACGATATCTTAAGATTTGCTCTTTTTTGGTCACGTAGCTATTCCTACGCCTGTGTCATTACGCCCATTAGTTCCCCTTGCGTGCTTTTCTCGAAGCAGTACCACGTTTCGATTATGCGTTGTATGCAAGTACAGCATCGAGGAATAAGCCCCTGTCCCATCCAGCTTGCCTGTGCTACTACCAACGTCAAGCACAGCATCGTCCCTATACTTTATCGTCAAAGGTACTAGGTTCTAGTAAACACGTTCAAGCAGTGCTCTCGTCTCGTCTGCTGCGTTCCCCAACTCCAGAAGAAATGATGACCCTGCCGCCTCGCCTCCCTATTGTGCCTTCTTATAACATCCTGTGAAGTAGAAAGTGCCTCAACGGCCGACGTAGAGGTATGGCGTCTCATTCGTCCTTATCGCCACTAACGAGTTCGCGACCGAAGAGGCCGAACCAGAGGTCAAGGTAGAACATGAGCTTCCAGTACAGGCTAGCCCTGTTGAAGTCGAAGTCTCCGACCTCGTTTCGGGGCACCTCGTTGCCGATCATGGAGCCACCAAACCATCCTATCAGCGGGATCCAGGCCAGCAGCCACTGTTGGAAGGTTGGCTGGGGAGCCAAGGCTTGCTCGGCCGGCAGGAGTGTAACCCGGCGAGCTCCGGGGATCCTTCGGCTGTACACTCCTTCCGTCTGCTCTGTGTTCTGTGGTATGTCTACGGCTGCACCCGTCACAGTTGCTGTCGATGCAGTGGCCGTATCTATCGTCGCGGTTGAAGTCTGGGACTCGGTAGGAGACTCGTGCTGTTTCCTCGTTCGCTCGAGGGCTGGTGTCGAGAGCGACCTTGGGAACGTCGTAGGCTGCTCCATTTGAGGCTGTGATGGTCGCCTATGCGTGCTTCTCGACCTGAATGGGTCAACCATGCCGGTATCCCCTACTACATCAAGCACCGCAGCATCTTCCTTAGGAGGCAGGCCGTGGTAGGGTTCGGCGTAGACCAGGTGGCCCAGTATCTTCTGCGGAGAAGCGTACAACGCTGCTTCTGCTGCTTCTGCCGACTCGAACGTGATCTTGACCCAATGTTCCCCGCTAGCAACTCTGCTGACTTTAGCCCGCTCAGCTCGCGTCAGGGGTTGCCTTCTTATCAGTGCAGGATCCCTCAAATCTGACTTGTACCGTCGCGCTTCGATCGGTGGCTCTCGTGAGTAGTCTTCACATATCCTCCCTGCTAGCTGTTCGTAGTGGTTGATAGCGGCGTACTGCTGCGACGGTGAAGAGTAACCTCTCAGAATGACTTCGGTAGGCTCCTTTCGATATGTCGAGGCCTGGGAGTTTGAAGCGGACTCCTCCTGCGACTGTGTTGCATTCTGTCCTAGATAGCTGGGCTTTCGCTGATTGGGAGCGGCAGTAGCAGTAGGAGTCGCAGATCCGGTCGCGTTGGAATCCTTTTGTTTGCTGGCCGCGAGGTAGTTGGCAAAGACTTTGTCGGCGCTTTGCATGGTGGCATCTTCGCGTCTCGGCTGCACACTACCCGTTCTTGATCGAGATCTCCTAGTCGACTTGCCGAAGGAGCCTGTCTCAGTCACCTCTCGTGCGCGCGTGCGCGGAACGTTTCGTTGACGATCGCCTCTATTATTGGACATGGTGGTGAGCAAGTCTAATTCAGAAGGATTATTTTCTTCGAGAAATGACGGAGAGTCTATCACGTACTCGCCCCAATACATGGCATAAGGACGTTGAACTCCATCGTCCCCCGTGTAGAGTTCCTCGTCCGGGACGTTATGCAGGATCAATGGTCTCATTGTCCTCGTTCGTCCGTTATTGGGGGGATAGTCGGGTAGTAAAGCACACAATGCTCAGAGCCGATAAAACACAGCGGCCTAATAAACGGCCAATTGATTTTGATGAGAGGTGCAAGCCTGACGAGGTGGATGCGAGCAAGAGAAATGGGTTGAAATGATTGGAAAGATTTATCGAGTAGCAGCGCTGAGATGTCGCCAGAAGGGAAAGAACAAAAAAAAATACAGCAGCAGTAACGCGATTGTACAACCAAACTGCCGCACCTACCCCAGCAACGACACTGGAGCATTGGTGTGCACTTCCACTGTACTACATGTACCAAAGTACATGTACGTACCTGGGTACATAGGTACTTAGCACTAATGTTGTGGAAGCACGAACCATTGCCTTTAAAGGCATACCTTGCTTGCCGTGCGTGCAGTGGCTGCCGTGGCAGCGTGGTAACTCAGCCTCAGGTACTCGATACGAAGGTACAAATTGCGCTAGAACAATGGACATTAAAGCGAAGTACACATGTACCCACTCTGTTCCTGAGCTGCAGATCTGCGGATGCATGTGGCTGACTGAGGCCGACGTCACTTGATTCTCGGAAACTGTCGCAGCTTCTGACTTCACCTTAAAAGCTATCCCGAAACGGCAAAAATTCAACGACATCTACCGGCACCAACTCCGGCTCTCACTTGATCGTCACTGTCACACAGAATCTATCATTCAACGATAGTCACCATGTTTCGCTTTGTGAGTTTCCAGCTCTGAGCCACTATCGTGTATGAGAAGCTCAAATGAAACACTAACATGCGAATTAGCACAAAACCCTCGATATCGTCACTCTCTTCCACAAAGCCGGTTCCCCAGCTTCGACGAGAGTGGCAAACATCTTGAAGCAGGTTTCCGCCAACGCTTCAGAGACAGCAACCGAGGACCAAGCTAGTGACCATTCCCACCAGACGCACCCCAAACGCTCACGCCAGGAGTTCGAATTGAACATCACCGAGGACCCTCCCACTGCAGACCAGCTCAAGACGATCTTGGAGTATGTCGGCAAGAACAGGATCAGCTCTGTCGTGAATGGTGCCACAACAGAAAATGAAGCTCTGAAGAAGTTCAAGGAGAACAAGGAGAACTTCAAGCGGCCAGTAGTATGTCTCCTTTTCACTGCCATATCCCCCTTCTTCTCTTAACTTGTCGCTCCGACGGGCTAACTTGGTATCAGGTGGTCGACTGGAATAATGGAAAGGCCGTCGCTAGTGAGAATGAATCGGAAATACTCAAAATGCTGGAGCAGACCAAGGGTGAAGAGTAGTTTCTAGCATTGCATGCAGAGGAGGGATATCCCTCTGCGCCAGTGAGTGGGGCGATATATGGGCTCCAGCTGTTTCAATTGAGAGTCACTTTGTTCGTCACTGCCTTGACTACTCAGGAAGCTGTGTGGTGAAGTGGGATCCAACTGAGGTTGTTGTGGCAGACGGGACATCCTTGTGATTCACGTTCTTGCCCCTTTCTTGATATGGTTTGCCCGTTAGCGTACTACAAGGGGTTTGAGCTAGCAGGCGTCTATATGCCAGCCTGTACCCCTGAAAGCATTAATCTCTACTCTATACAGTATATAGGACCATCGAATACAGGTGAAGTCTAAGCCATGAGAAGGTCAATACGTGACAGTATTGCTGTGAATAGGGGTTGTCTGCTTGGTAGCGAACATGTGAGGAGACGCAATACTGAATACTTAGATACCAAGATCAGATGAAATTACATTGCTGTGGAAATATATACGAATACCGCCTCAATAACAGCTTCCTTCCCAATCAAAAAATTCAGAGTGTAAGAAATACGTAGGTACCTGGACATCTCCGCTGGCGCGGCCTGGTTGACTGACTCTTAGCCTGCGGTTGGAGAAGATCAGGAGCGATGCTCCCCTGAGCTACGCATTATTTCCTTTTTTCGAGCTACAAGGCCGTGTGTTTGTGCGTGTGTGGGCGTGTGTAGCTAGTTGCAGCTATACCCGCGGCGCGCCTACCCCCTGAGGAACTGTTTGCATGGTCGTGTGCCTAGTCGTCAGTGTCAACAGCCGCCTCCCCAGGAACCTACTACCGCAATTCACCACCCGACGTGGGCAACTGCACAATCAGCCTCCACTCTCCACTCGCTTTCTATTTATTCTGAGCTCGTCTCCCTCCATTCAGATTCTTTCCGACTTCCTCCTCACAACATTCACCTTTCTTCAGTCTTTGATCCCCAACTTTCTTCCAGCTTCACACCACACACTGCACACTTCACTTACCTACATACACTTCACACTTTACATACATACTTGTAAGGATTCATCTTTTGTGTCTCTTCTCAACTGTTACCCCCCACGAGTGGTTCATTGTGCCTCTCTCTCTCCCTCCCTCATTGCACCTATCATATTTGTGCAATACCCAAGTCGTACTGTCTGTCCCCTCACATACCAAGTGAGCATTGACACACAGTAAACATCATTCCCCTTCGTTGATTTATTCCTGGTCCTGTATCCACAAACCGCCATCGCCCCCTCCCCCCCCTTGGTAATTGTTGCATCTACCCCTAGCACACAAGACTTATCCCATCCATCCTAAAACAAGATGTCGCCCTCTTACAAAGGTCAATCTTTCACCGTCCAGGAAGCCATTGAGGCTGCTGGTACCCCTCCCTCGCACGAGGCCTATGGTTACGAGTTCGCCTGGCAGGCTGAGCCTGCTCAAGCATTCTTCAAGGACATCCCCTGGGAGATCGCTTATGCCATCTTTTCAACAAAGAATGGCGCACAAGCTTTCCGCATGGTGGAGGACCCCGACGACCATCGGGATGTTTGGTTCTGGCACGCAAGCCAGATCCAACGGTACGCAGACGAGCTACGCTCAGAGTTCCCTGCTCGTTGCCAGTACATTCGAAGCTTGGGAACCTACCACGACCTATACCTGTACTGGGACGCACGGGACATATACGATCTCGGCGCTCTGAACCTTTGGAGAGTCATCCACCATATGGTGGATGAAAACACGTTCTTCCAGCAGGAACTGTTCGACGACACCATCAACTTAATCAACGATTGTGTTGAAGATGTGCTCACTGATGAGGGTAACCGCCAGAAGCTCCTGGAATGGGACCCTAAGGCTGAAGACATCATGGCTGTCTTCCGCGACGGCGAGCTCGATCGGCTCAATGGTCTTGACCAGGGATACACCCTTGCTACTCGGGATGTTCTCCTGACAAACTATATGAGACTCAGTCGAGGTCGTTCACTTGTTGCTGCACAACAGATCGACGCCAATCCACCCGGTAAGGCATCCCAAACTTGTGCTCTCTCCATTGCCGATCGATTGACACCTGCTAACCCCATAAAACCGACAGATGGTGCAAATCCAAGAGGTTCCTAGGACGTGCCCCCTGAGTTTGTCGACCGAGTTGAAGGACGGGCAAATACTGCTGCAACCCCTGGAAACCATCGCAAGACGGCTGCAAGGGGCATCAAATGCCGGGTTCTATCGAACAGCAACTTCAAGCAACCTCAGAGTCCAGCTGGGAAATGGCCACCTCGCAAAGAGCGCTACCGGAGTACTTTCACTTTCGGCGTTGAAGGCGGTCAAGCCACTGTTCGCGGAAGAAGCTATTATGAGGGAAACGAACACGAGGTTACGCACAAGCTCACAACAGCAGGCGACCCTTTGGTCGACTCTCTTCGCCGCCACCGGTCCGAGTCTCAACGACGCAGTACCGCAGGAGAGCCCCGTCGAGTACTTCATCCTCATCCAGGTCGTCTCGTTCAGACCCGGTCGCCTTTCCCCGGTGCAGGACCGATGTCCCAACTGGCCGCCCCCTTCCACATGCCGCCGAATGGTGGCTTAGATCCAACCATAGTAGCACGTCCTCCCCACGTTCCCAACCCGTTCTTGGTCCGCGGGTCCGGGATGCCCGAGTCCCCTGACTCTCGCGTCTTCTCCCTCCCCCCGTCTCGACATATGGTACCTCAACAAATTCCCATTGCACCAGCCCCGGTCGATACAAGCATGAATAGGCAGTCGTCCCACGCTCGTCCTCCTCGCAATCAACAGCATCCATCCCAGCGCCCGACCCAACAAAAGGTTGCCAGCAGCGGCGCCTGGAAGACCATTGGAGATGATCTTCTCCATGGCCCAAAGGCTGTATTTAGTAGACAACCTTCGCCGGATCAGTTGGTGAGTCGGATGCCGCCGCAGCAGAATGCCCACAACGGCTACCGCAACAGTACTATGCAACACCAAAGACCAGGTTCACTAACTTCGGGGGGAATCCAGCCTGAATGTACCAACAGGTCTCGGTACATGTCCGCTTATGCCACGAGGTTCAATTACGATCCGTGCTCATGTAAGACATGTCACAGGAATGATTGTACTCTCTATGTGACCGGGTTCGAGAAAGGGGCACGAAGCGACCCTTTACTCCTGTCAAACGTACAGAAGTATTTCCAAAGATACGGCCAGGTTGTACGTGTCTGGTGGCAGCATCAGCAAAGGGGTCTGTTTGTGCGGTTTGTTGTCCCCTTTCGTATCTCTTGCCTTCTGTGTCCACTAACGAGTCATTTTTTCTAGGTTCGCCGAGCAAAGGGCAGCCTTTGAGGCAATAGGGGACGTAAACAACAGACGTGAGCCCTGCCTTAGGGCAAAGGAGCTGAAATTCGGATTCCGTGTAGGATCGCAGTACTTCGAACCACTTCGACGTGGCGAGAACAACACCCCGGGGCAAGTAAATGCCCCACAGGGTCAACAGTACGCCAATGCGCCGCACGGTCAGGTGAATGTCTCGCAAGGCCAGAACTTCACCCATATGCTGCAAGGTCGGAACTACGTCAACGTTCCGCAAGGCCAACCTTTGGGATCTGGACCGACGCATCCCGGGTACCAACAAGCTTCCTCGACAGCTCAGGGCCTAGCTACCGTTGGATTAAGGGCAGACCCGTATGAGCACTTCAACCTCTGGCAATACGGTATCCAACGTGTTCCGCGTATCCCAGACTCCGTCTCATCCGCTCTCTTGGAAGACGATTGGAGGGATGCACGAATGCGGAGGATTGCAGATTTGAATCCCGTCCAGGACGAAGCTGATGCCTTAGACAACACTGTAGAAGAACCTTTGCCTCGTGTAGCGACTGGTAGCTCTAGCGGAACAGCCGACTACACTCCCCTAGAGCAGACAACCGGAAGCCCCCCTATTACGATATCTAAGCCAGTCGATCCAGAAAGTGCAGCAGTTATGGAGCCAGACCATGACATAATTGATTGTGATACGGTCATTCGCCGACCACAGAGAGCCAACGTCAGCCTACCGCCCAGCTGGGCTTACGAACCTTCGGAGTATCTGACCGCTCACGGAAGCCAGACGTCCGTCTCCTCTGGATATCGTACCGCCCCTGAGAGCCAGCTAGACGAGCCGGATCCTCCTGGCACGTAGGAGCAGAGACCATCGCCGACGCCTATCCAGCCCATGGTCGACCAAACTGTCTCGCGCAAGGAGAAGAAGAAAAGGCATGCTGGAGGCTTGAGGATAATCAAAAGAGTAACGTGGCTTGTGGCTCATGTGTACAATAACAAGTCTGATGGAAGTTGGTAAAAAGTGCAGATAGGGCTCATAAATGGAGATCTGCTTAGCAGAACCGTCTAAAAGTGCCCCTTGGCTTTGAGTAAAAAGTGAAAAAGAGAAAAGTCGTAGCGAGTTATTCCATACTGATATATATAAAGTAGTAAGACGACGAACCGTCTAACGATGACACATTCGAGGCTTCGTATTCATAAGGTGGGTTATCATTATAGTAACATGGCAGCACTGCTAGGTGCTCGATCCCTAGGACTTCATCTATAAGGTAGGTAGGTATTCATGCGGCATCTTCGCTCTTTACTAGCTGTGCGACAGCATCCTCGATCTGCTTGTCTGTGAGCCCTGTTGTATAGCCTCATGTTAGTAGTTGATCCTCCTTTGTGCCTGGATATGAACCTGGGATCTCCGTACGTACCATCTAATGACTTGCTCTTCTCTTTCCCGAACTCTGTTGCAAGGATATGTCAGTACGTTGCACCGTGGGCTATCGTTGGTCGAGACGGACCGTATCTCGCATAGACTTTGGGCAGCGTGCCAGAAGCCTCTCGCAGCAGGATGGGTGTGTAGGGGTTGTTCTTCTTCATCGTGGGATACGCTCTCGTAAGGAATGTTCTGAAGATAAGAAGACAAGCTGGTTAGCTTCACTGCTCCCATTCAAACATTCAATAAGGTACGGTGGCAGAGGAGTCTTCGCGCTCGCACTCACCTTGTCGCAGCACTACCCTCTCCGGTGTGGCAGAACAGGAAACGGACCTCCTTCAGAGACTTGGTGAAAGCGTACTTGGCCGACATCTTGGCGAGCGGCACGTTGCAACCGAAGATGGCGTGCAGAGTCGGGTAGTTGAAGGGTTGAGCAGTGGTGAATTGTCAAGAGCTTGAGCTTTGAAGATGCTTGTACCTATCTTCTACCTTAGGTACATACGGAAGTATATATAGTTGATAATGTTTGACGTCGGCTTATGCATAAATGTTTCCTCCAATATGAGCAAATATTTGTGCATGTTATGTAAAACAATCCCAACGTCCCGCATCCCTGCGTCACATCCCGAAATCTTAGCAAACGTATCTTACTAAGTACCTAGGTACATATGTAGCACGTCTTCCCCCAATCTTATCTCCGGAGCCCCAACTAAATTTATCCAACTTTGAACTGCCCCAATATCGGACTTCCTCTTTATCCTGACTACTGCCAGGAAACGGCCAAAAAAGAAAGAGGCAAGAAAGGCTCAGGTTCTTCAGCCTCCACACCATCGGATATCCTAGAAGCTCCAATTCCTCACCAGACCTCCACCGTTTGAACCTCTGAGGAAACATGCCTGCCACAACAACCCTATTCCGCGCCGCCCGGCCGGTGTTTCAGCAGTCCGCATCGCGGGCCTTCTTCCGCGCCAACTTCTCCCGGATCGGCAGACGCTTCGCGAGCACGACGACAACAGGCGAGGCTGCGTCGCAGAGCTGGTTCCAGCGCATGTGGAACAGTCCCATCGGGTTGAAGACGGTGCACTTCTGGTAAGTCGCTCCGCTACGGACATATGTCACGAGCGCATCGTTGGCTAACCGCAAGCTTGTTCTCGTAATGCAGGGCGCCTGTGATGAAGTGGGCTCTCGTCCTTGCGGGTATCTCGGACTTTGCGCGACCTGCCGAGAAGCTGTCGGTGACCCAGAACGGCGCTCTTACGGCCACCGGTCTGATCTGGACGCGCTGGTGCTTCGTCATCACCCCCAAGAACTACCTTCTCGCCGCCGTCAACTTCTTCCTCGGCTGCGTCGGCATCACCCAGCTCACCCGTATCGCCCTCTACCGCGCCTCCCAGAAGAATCTGCCCGCTGCCGCCGAGGAAGAAGCCGTGAAGGTCAAGGAGGCTGTCAAGTCATAAAAGTTAGGCAAGACGGAGGTGATGAAAGGATGTTGATGTTGAGTATGTGAGGTTATCCTGAATCGAGGGACGAAGGATAGTTACATACCGAAGTACTCGTAGGTGGACTCAGTGCGGAATCCACAACAAAAATAACATGAATACAATCAAGTATAGACTATGGACTACCAATATTCGCAAGCTGTATTGCCCCAAAACGAGGGGAGCATAGACGATGGAATCAGTGGGGACTTGTCGGATTGATTCTCCTAACGTGATAAATTGGGAGAAAAGGGGCTTACTTGCATCGTCACATCACAGGCAGCTACCTAAGTACGTAATGCATTAGATGAGTTAACATGAAGTTATTCCCTCATGTGACAAGTACTAGCCTGTCTTTCCTATTGTGTCTGCAGCGCTCTAAGACTATTGCTTCAAAAAGCAAACTTGGGCCTGAACACACTGAATGTTTAACGTATAGTGCGCCTCATTCAACCATCTCACTCCAAGACCGTTTACGGCTGGTATATGAACACAGCGACCAGATCTACCCACAGCCATCTATGGATCCATTTTCTATCTCCATTGCAGGAAAGGGGAAACCAAAACTCCCCTGCCTCTCGGCCCTGAGTAGAGAACACGAAAGCCCTGGGATTCATCGTCGACACTGACATCAAGGACCCAAACGGGAAAGCCGACAAGAGTATTGGAAAAGTGATAAGAGTATGGCCGTGTTTCTAAACTAAAAGTCATCCTTGAGCGGTATAAAAGTAGAATTTCTATGATAACTCGTATTAATAACCATATCCCAAAGATTTCAATAAAGATTACCTTACATGTATGTACCGTAGGTAATCTACCAGCCTTATGTATCATTCAGCGATGTTCCCCCCATACGGATACTTATTAAGATTCCCACTGGCTGGCTGGGCAGCAACTCACTCTGGTTCTACCTCCCTTCTACTGCGAAACAAGCCACTCGAGTAACGGCCCAGGGCTTTGTTTGCTGTTAGAGAGGAAAGCTGTGGGGCTCCCTTGGAGGCCAACCCCAGAAGCCCCTGATTTCCGGCGGTCCAGCCCGCTTGTCATTCGATGCGTCTACCTCATACAGTCGTCCTCATTTCGATATGACTTGAAGCACAATGAGCAAGTAACATAGGAAGCTGACAGTCATTTGGATATCTTCACTTGTTCACGTTATCGAAACAACCTTCACATCTTCCAAGCCTGCCCGAGGTACCCCGGATCCTCTTTCACCAGACTTTACGCATCCCCTGGTTTGTAGGTATAATCCAAACTCATAATCCTCAAAATCCTCAAGAGCCTCTTTCCCGCGCCACTAAGAGCCACCTAGTCAGCAATAAGAATGGAATCGAGGCGAGGTAATCAATGAACCCACCGAAGACGGAGGAAGAGCATCCCCGACGTTGATGCCAACGAAGTATCCAGACAGATCGGATCCACGTCAACGATTGGGAAAGAGCGGTACTCAGTTGCATCACAGCGATAGAATTCCCTCAGCTCGCCGTAATCCGTTCGTTGGAGGCGCATCCGGCGCAAATCGCTGCCGAAGTAATTCATGACAGACGAAGCGTTCCTTGAGCCCCACACGACACATGGACAGCTCTTCTCCCTTTCTGGTGCAAACTCGTGTCGCAAGCCAAGGATGTGGCCGAGCTCATGACAGAAGAGGTTGGTCATCCAGCGATAGTAACATTCCTCGAAGGCCTTTTCATATACAACTAGTTGTCGTGCTTCGAGTTTGGCGCCGGGAAAGAAGGCAGATGCTAAACAGTCTTCTTCACTGGTGGCATATACCAACTGGAAAACGGCTGGTTCATCATCTGCAACTCTCTCGAACTTCACACCAATATCTGCTCTGTTCCATTCGCCGCCTGCCTCTTCGAGACACATGACGGCGTACTCGAGCTTACTTCTGGGGAAGTTTCTGTTCACATTGTATTTGATCGTGGACTTGGGCCTCCATCGGTAAATAGTACCATTGAACCCCAGGTTAATAGCAGCGGTCGAATCTAGCTCAGTTCTGCAACAATAATGGAGAGATACTATCTTGTCTGTCAGGTTTTGGCCAAGCTTAAGGGAATTTCCCCTCAGTTCGAGAGCGCCAACCACGGGCCAGCCAGGCTCAACGCCAAGGCTCTGGTGGTCGTTTGTAGCCTCTTCGGTTACCATGACCTGACAACTGTTAGTGATGGCCATGTCTATGCTAAATGAGGGCTAATAACGAGTGACTTACCAACATCCCGCTGCTGCCCTCCTCCAGAGAGATATCATGGCTCCTAGTTAGGGGACCATCCAAGTCGATTGACGACCTCTTTCCCATGCTTGTGTTGGTGCGTATTCGATCCTCGTCAGAAAGCTTTGAAACGTTGTAGGGCCCAACGTGAGCTTCATAATGTACGTTGAGAGGTTTGGCTGAATTCGCGTTAGCCCGTTATAAATTCTGCAATTATTCCCTATGAGTTAAGGATAGAAGAGGGCCTATGGGATGGCACTTACATGACATGATCTTCAACTCCTTCGTATCTGATTCTAAAATGCTCCTAAACATTCCAAGCGTTCTAATAATTAGATAAATATATTCAACACCGTAGGGAACGAATCGGGCCACGAGTGGATAAGAGGCACACAATTATATAAAATTGGTAGCACGAGAATATCTGGAAGGCGTAGTGAACACCTTCCTCACTAGATATGTCAAGATATGCCCACATCTTGATTCCTTTTTCCCTGGTGAGACGACCTGTTTTATACGGCAGGCGTCCTGTGGGCAAGGGTCAACCTCAGCTTTTTGGATGTTTGGATGTTTGGATGTTGCGGCCTTCACATCATGGAATTGATCGTCCAGCCTCAGCGAGGGCAAATAAATCCAGCGAAACCACTTGGGTCTATCCATAAGACTGCAGGATGACTCAACACACCCCCACTCGACGATTTGAAGGATTCTGACCTGCATGCAGACAGGACGCTACTACCTCTTTTTGGCTTAGCTGATACCCCTCATCATCTTCTCGGGTTCCTGCCACGATTTCTCGATACTTGAATAAACTGCCGGCAAACTACCCTTAAAAAAGCAACCTCCCCTGTAAGCTCAGACCTATTTTCGTGGAGTTCGGCTCCGAGTCCCTATAATATCGAGTGTAGTATTCGTCCGCCGAGGCCTTCATCCACCCCGGACATCTCGTATGACAACTACTACCCCTGATCCACAGAATGCCGTGGACGTGTAACTAATCTCTTGGGGGATTACTTAGAGCCCATCTTCTCAAGTAAGAAGTCTACCTACCTATATGACCGGCTTTGATCATCCTCGGGTGACAGTTTACATGGTGAGCCTTTTCCGAGGCGGCGCTGGGTAAAGACCCGCCGCTCATAGGTCACCAAGTGAATGGTTTTCTTTCCTTCTTAAACCTACATATGTGGTCTAGCGATAGACCTACTGTTGCCAGGTTGGAAGATAGCGTCATACCCAAGATCACCTGATACATAACTACATCTGGGTTGGAATTAGATACTCATGGGTAGTCATCTAGTGAAGCAAGAAGTCAGCACGTCTAACTGCAAGAAGGCTATTTATTCCTGGACCCTTTTCTGTGGCCCAAGTCCGACAAGCTTTCAACGACACTGGTGTTCAAATCAGGGGTATAGATCCTCTCTATCTAGTAGAGGCTTGGTATCTTGAACACACTAAACCAGATATTTTCCTTTTTCCATCTCTTGGTCTATGAAAACGCAACAATCATTCAGTTCGGCATATGACTGCCAAAATAAATTCTTCATTTACTCCTCAGCTTATTGCTCATTATCGACTCCAATTAACCAATCCAATCATTCTACGAAGGGATCTTCCAGGGTTGGCTGCATTGTTGCCTTCGCGATCGGCTGGTACAGTTTTGAGCCCGGAAGAGATGAAGTTGTGCACGAAAGCTGTTGCTTGTTTCCACGTTGACCGATTGTAAGCTTTACAGCTGTGGTCCGAGTGTTCTACATCACGGAACACTCGCCCTCTTGCTGTTTGCCGATCTTGCTTCGGGAAATACGTTCACGCTGGCGAGGACCGTTTCTGCCGGATCGCTTTAGATCTTCCAGTCGTTCGCGAGCTTTGGGGAAATCTTGGCCTATATCATTGTTAGTTTCTCGGGATTTCCAGGCGTAAACCCAGATCTGAGCTGCTCAGGATAAACTCACTTGCTGCTCTCCAGTACCAGCGTTTTGCATCTTCCAGATTCGCAGTTACACCAATACCAACTTCAGTAAAGTACCCCATGGCATATTCCGCCTTCGCCAATCCAGCCTGGGCCGCTTTTCTAGCCCACAGATACGCCTCAGTATCACTCTGCTGTAAAACACCGTCGCTTCCTGTCAAATACCATCCACTGAGAGCCAGCTCGGACTGATGTTCTTCCTGCGTGGCAGCTCGGCTATACCACATGATTGATAATCGTGGGTCGACGGGGCACCCCATAAGACCGTATTCGTACGCACATCCCATTCTAAACTGACTGAATTTGTATCCAAGCTGAGCTGCCTGCTCGAACAACTGTAGAGCATACGCTTCGTCTCGTACTATAGCATCATTCGGCTGTGCTGACTCGTATAGAAGCCCTAATTCGTGCAGCGCATGAGGATTTTCCGTATCTGCCCGCTCGGCAGCTCGCTTCAACCATCCAACAGCTTCCCGCGGGTTCTTAGGCTGACCAAGCAGTCCCTTGAGCATGATCATTCCAACCTTGTACATCGCGGGGGTATCGCCGAGTGTGGCAGCGCGTTTATACCATTGAATTGCTTTTAATGGATCCTTGCGAGTACCGCCTCCTTCATCATTGCCAAGCTCGCAGCAGACGGCCGTCCGATAAGCTGCTGCGGCATGTCCTAATTTTGCAGCGGACTGATAGAGCGTGAAGGCTTCCTTGTTGTCTGTTTCACCTAGAATACCACGACCCATGCAATCGGCTAGGAAAAACATGGCGTCAGGGTTTTGCGCACTAACAAGTTTCTTCAGAATTTTATGCGCGTCCATCACGTATCGCTCCCGAGACCTAGCTCTTGCTTTGGGATCGGGCAACCTGGGAACCAGAACATCCGCCGCTTCTACCAACTTTTTCGCAAGTGTCAGAGCAGACTGCTGGTCATTCGGATCATTCTTGATAATATTTCGCAAGCGTTCCAATTCCTCGGGTGTGACGGGAACCTTTTCAGGGGCAGAGGGTGGCCCTCCATTCTGCGGAGGTGGCGGCGTTCGACCTTGTGCTCCGGCGGCGGCAGCAGGCGGTGTGCCACCGCTATAGTTTCGAATGGGGGCAGGCTTCTCGTTCAAATTCACCATCGAATTCGGCATTAATCCAGGCCTGATGGGTGCCGGATGTCCAGAGCCTGGCCCACCCTGCGGGGTCCCCTGTGAACTGCGTCTTGGGGCATTTGGCGTGCTCGGTAGACCTGGGCCAGCAGTCGGAGGTTTATATGCTTGGAAGCCGCCAGGTGGTACTGGCGGCATATCGCCAGCCATCTCAAAAACCGCCGCTTGCGGCTCGCGTAAGTTTGGCTGTGACTTTGCCCTTGACATTTCGGGCTGGCGCGCAGGACCAGGCTGAGGCATCCCTGGTTGAGGCATTCCGGGCTGACCGGGACGCATATGTTGGTCAAACGATGCACGAGGACCTTGTGACGGAACTGCATCGAAATCTGGAATTTCCTCACGGTACTGGTTACCAGGCGGGTATTGCTCGCCACTTACTCTCTGGTCGTAATACGAATCATAAAAGTCACCAAAGGAAGCTCGATCTGGCTCCTCGTTCCAACCAGGCGGCTGTAGCGCACCGTTATGATTTGGTACCGGCGGACCTTGATCGGGATACATCCTTTGAGGTGGCGGCCGATTGCCTGAAGAGGTAGAAGGACGCATAGGGGCTGGATTGCGACCACCGGGACCATTGTAAGTGGCGCTGTCCATACGCGGCGGCGGTGGCGGCATAGCATTGCGCATGTATTCGTTGTTCGCAGGCATTGTCATGCTTCTACCTGGCGGGCCGTATCCATCTCTCGTGGGTGACATTGGCGCACCATACCCATCATCTTGATAGCCATATCCTTGGTCGGGTGGTGGACCTCGTCTCGGGTCAGGATATCCTTGTGGGGGAGGTCCTCTTACACCTCTTTGACTGTCCATAGATGGACGCCCGTAGTCATCCATGGTCGGCGCTCTTCTGGGTCCGGGTCCTGGTCCTGGTCCTCTTCCTGGGCCCGAGCCATTCTTGGGAGGCATACCGGGCCTTCCCCCGTTTATGTCCATTCCTCCCATCCGATTCATGAGATCAGCCTCCTCATCTAGGTCTGTCCTTCTATTATGACCGGGAAATACAGGGAACGGGCTACCAAAATCTTGCTCGTCCGGGCTCGTCATAGGAGGTGCGCGGCGATTCGCTATTGAAATTAGCAGTAGTCTCTAACCGTGTCATACCAGGGACTCCTTACCACTAGGGTCCGCAGTAACCGAACGATCTGGAGGCCCTGGCCGAGCACCTCGACCAGGAGGCGGGTAACCTCTGCCGGGACCAGGATGGCCACCACCGCGGGGAAAAGGAGCGCCGCGCATTGGTCCTCCTCTCCCTCCAGCACCGGGAGGCGGCCGACTTCCTCTTCCAGGACCACCGGGCCCCGGAGGACCATACATATCCTGCGGTGGGTAACCTTGATTTGGGGGTGGCGGTCGCCTTCCGTAATCTTGAGGCGGCGGGCCGTAATCTTGTTGGTAAGAATTATCGTATTCGTCATATCCGTAATCATAACCATCCTGGTATTGGTCATATTGTTGCTGAGGGCCTGGGGGATAAGCTTCTCGAGGAGGCCCAGGAGGTCCACGAGGGACACGTGCTGCTGGTCCAGCGTAAGGACGTTGTTGATCTTGATATCCGCCGTTATATGCCATTTTCGCAGCTAGAAATTTAAGGTTTACCGTTGCTAGCTTAGGATGCCGTATAATGATGCGTCGAAAGCTCACTGGAGAATCTCTGACACTGCCAAGCCTCCCCTTCTGCACGGTTCACACTCTTGTTCTTCAGCACTGTACAAGGTCGAATTCGACAGACGTTGTAGAATCGGGCGAAAATATATCTGGCAGTTAAAAGCCAAGCACAAGACGGGACTGGAAGCCTTCGCAAGGGTATCGAGTCGTGGATCGTAGTTGGCACCTGAGCGTTTCGGCTCAGTAGCTAGTCTAGGCTCGGGATTGGCTAATCAGTTTGGTTCGAGACGCGCTGCAGGCTGGAACTTTTAAGGATAGCACAACAGGCCGGTAGCGCATTCGAAATACGGCCGATCCGCTCAAAGTTAAACGGGCTGCTGGCGCCAGACAGTGAAGAGGTGTGTTCGGGAGATGCCGCAAGTTAGAGAAAGGCGATGCTAAAGCATCGTTCGAAGGAGAGTATATAAGTCGAGACGTAATCGCGGGCCACGTTGCTTCAATTGCAAGGGACAGGCTCAATGCCTGTAGAAAGTCGTGCGCAATGAGGCAGCTTCGGGCTCGGCACAAAGTATATCGGGAAGGCTGAAAGAGAATGGAACGACGAAGCTCCGCCGATGATCGAACAATGATAGGTATGAATGGGGAATAGGTGGATAATGAAAGGAGTGCACTGAGGTCAACACGTCAATCAGTGAATAACGAGCATGATCCTTTTCGAGACCCTATTACTATTATGTCTGCTCTGCAGAAGGCGGAAGAAGAAAAGGTATGAATGTTGAGGACGATCTTGTAGGAATTGGTTAGAGAACGTGAAGTCGAGGTGAGTCGGCAAGTCGGGTACAATTGGACCCTCGAGGATCCTAATAAGAATTGTACTAAAAGTAACTGCGGTGCAGTTGCGCCTGTGACTGCCCCTCCAGCCCTCCTACACTAAGCAGATGCCAGGTGGGCCAGATACATACTAGTAACCCGTCAGTCTGCCCACGCGCTAAACAATAAAGTCGGGCACCTAAAGCATGAATGTATCTAGCGCATTGTTTTGATTGATAAAGTTACATTGACGTGTATTTGGTACGACAAGGGCGATTGCCACCGGTGCCGTTATTCGACGGATATTCAGAGTGCCAAGAAACCGGAGGCCTGAGAATGGATTATTTTACAGCCTCCCATCCCGTGCGTCTGATGTTGTTATTGCCTCTACTCACTTACACAGCCCGATCAAGATGGCTATTGACAAAAGTAATCTGCGTATGAGCGGTGCTTGGGAGCGACAATGGGTGTCTAGCTCTACCCGGCTTTAACAATGTCAGCCACCTAGCTGCTCTCCCTTGATATGGTCTAAAGATAAAACACGGATGGGGGGCACAAATGCATCCAGCGCTTGCACCAGGTGGTACCTACCTTGGGCTGCTATGTAGGTGACATACGCAGTGCAAACACTTACATGTAGGCCTGCATGCAACACCAGAGTCAATTTCATTCAAAACCTTATTTCGAGAGGCTCGTCAAGTCTGCAACTCATGTGTACGGAAATGTAAGAGCTGCCAATGTTCCAGACGTGGAAATGAATTCGTGGCATCCAAAGACACGCTACATACAGGGCTCCCGTCATAGCGAGGCAGAGTCACAGTATCAGAACCAACAGGGGCTAAGGGACTCACGGCAACTGATTGGTGGATCAAACCTCTTGGAGTACCTCACAGAATGAAGCCAGCCTCATCCGCCCCCTGTTAGCATGAAGCCGTCATGTCCACTCTCAATGCCGGCAACCGGGTGACGCTTATCCCAAGCATCGCTCAACCACACGCATGTTAAATGCGAAAACTGCTCTTATATACGAAATATAACAGGGATATTTTCCACACTCTGATATTACCGGGTTAACAGATTCATTGTGTACCTAGATGTGTATGGAATAAATGCTTCAAATAAGAAGAAATATGCTTGCTCCTTTTCGACGCTTAGGTTTCATCCCACCTCCTAGCCGACGTAAATGAAAATGACAACGCAACGGGAGGACCCGGCCCGGTGAACAGATTGGAATGGACGAACAGGAACTTCACTATGTGCTCTACATACAGCCAGGGTGGCATATTTCAGAAACACAAGAGGCTGCAAGAAGAGTCTGTTGTTACCACTCATTAGACGCACGTTTTTGTAGAACAACAACTTCATTTCTCAGATTACCCCTGCCGTTTCATCTATGTATTCCCGTACCTACATACATTAGGTACATACCGTATCTGCAAGCACATACGACAAGGCCACTCGTTCAACATCAATGATGTATGTATCCATGATGTAACCAGTAAGTGTATTCAACCATCGAGCTGCGTTAGCACACAAAAATGGAAGCGCTAGCAAAATAAACCCCGAGCCACTGAGAAATGCAAAGAAGTTGGGGTCCCGCACCGTGGCCGTGGGGTTGGATTGCTTGAAACACAGACAATCGTCGAGATGCACAAACATGTTTTTATCCTGGGATGTTGGACCTTCATAAGGCCCGATGTCGCCAAATTCATACAATGTCCTCGGTGAAGGGCAGGAGATAATTACCGTAGGGCTTAAATCGAGAGGCACTAAACTCCCCTTACCGCAAATGGTTCACGTGTGACCGGGATCCATGGATGTGGGATGAAACCCTCAACCCCGCGGCCCAATGGAATGGAACTGATTTGTGATATCTGCTTAAAGCCACAATCTGCCAGCCACACTAAATTATCTAAAGCGGAGCCCCGGCAGCTGGGGCAATCAACTTTCGTCATTGATCATCGGCTACTACACCATCTGCATGTGCCATCAAGGGCGAAAACCTCCATCCCAAGTCACTTGCGCCAACCGACCGGCGCAACAACAGGAGCAACAGAAAACACCAAGATGGCGGCTAGGTCAGGGAGGCTCGGGACATGGCTCAAGATGCTGGCTGTGTAAGTAAGCGCGCTCTAAATCCTCACCCTGCCGACCCGGCTTCCAAAAATATGACATCCACCAACATTCGCATGAAGCGCCACACATCTGGGTAAGCAAACTAACGTCCACATCCTATCTATAGCGGAGGCGCGGTATGCGTAGGCGGGCCGGCACTCGTCATGTGGGTGCAACCGACCGACGAGGAGCTCTTTAAGAAGTACAACCCGGAGCTGCAGAAGAAGAGTCTGGAGCGGCGGTACGAGAAGCAGAAGGAATTTGACGACTTCGTCACCCAGCTCAAAGAGTACTCAAAATCAGACAAACCGAGTATGTCCAAAGCCTAACTTCCCTATTGCAACCCCGATTCCCTGAGCCGGGTATTACTCCAATCGCATAATGCGTGCAAGTGAGAGACCGATATGGATGACGCCAGCGAGACGTGTATAGATGCATGCTAATGCGACAATAGTATGGCTGGTACAGCAAGAAGCCGAAAGGAAACGGAAGGAGGAAACGCTACGACAGGACTTCCTCAATGCTGAAGAAGCAAAGGCGAGGAAGGAAGCTCTGAGGAAAGAGTCGGGCCTATCCTCAAGCTCTAAAACTTGAAAACGCCTGGAGGCATGAATTACTAATTACCGTTGTATTATAAGATACTTGAGCGGGAAGCAAAAATCCGGAAACCTGGTCTAAATAGGGTACCATAACTAGGCGTTAGGGAGAAAATTGGGCGCAAGTTAACCTTCCACTGACTTGCAGTGTATCTATGTTCTTGTATACTGTTACGAACTCCTATCAACAATCATTAGTCTAGTTCGGATCAACCAAGTCAAAACCGGTCATTCTATTCCTGAATACCTAAGTATGACTATTCTCGAAGTGTGCAATATTCGCATCAACCAGGTCTTGAATCTGTCTCCATCTCTTAACCAGTACCTCCGTCTGCTGCTTATCGCCGGCATTTAGGGCTTCAACCTCGGAAATTGTCTTCTTAATGTTCCGCTTCTGCTCCCTTAGAACATCCAGGATCAGCTGATCTGCGCCCTGCTGACTGCGCTCGCCATCGTCGATTCCGTCAACGAACCTCTTCCACTCCCTGGCTCCGCAGCATAGTTGTCTCACGGCAACCTGCGTTCTATAGCAGGCCGTCTCTCTGTCCAGGACGTATTTCCCCAGAAACCCAACCTCTTCCAATCTCTCCTTTTGCTGGGTACTGAGACGCGGGAGGAGCACGTCATCGAGAAGAAACTCGTCCCAGCGGTTATCGTCCATGACGAATCCATACTCGACGAGCAAGAAATCCCCACTATGCCTGCCGTAACAGATTTTGACCTCTTCGCCCACTGCGTACGGCTTGGTAGTCTTAATCGCAAACCCGTCATGATCGAATGCCACGTGGCACCCTTCATCGCCGTGGTTGAACAGGTCTGCCACAGGTTGAAGACACATGTGATCGTCCTTGATCCTCCTCTTAAGCTGAGCGTTCACGTAGTAGAAAGTCCGCGTGTTGACCAGCATCCACGCGTACCTGTAGCTCGCCTCATCTAGTCGCTGCGGGAACGCGGCTGAGACTGCTGCCCAGTCGCGAATGAATTTGGCTTCCTGCTTCGCGAGGAGATCCCGCGCTGCTAGTGGTAAAAGCGCCTGTAGTTCTCTGGGCCAGACTAACGGCATGCCGTTAAAGTCTTCCGGGCCTGGACATACCGCATTCCAGGCTGCGTATTTGGAGGATGAGTCTAGAGCTAGATCGGCCGCCAGCAGGCCGTGAACCGACATAGATTTCGGGAGGTGGCGGACGATGGGTTTGTGGACTGTGTCTAGACTCCGGAGGCAAGCTGTGGGAACCTCTAGTACGACCTCATCGGGCTGCCAAGTGTATTAGTCATCAGTGAATTCAGGGGTAGAAAAGTTAAGGTATGCCTTAATCGCCCGCGTCGCAATAATGCCGAAGCCTCTGCCCGGAATCCGCTTGGGAGCAATGCCAGTGAGTTTTACACCTTGGCCTGTGGCCCAGGCAAGTAGCTCTTCGTGGGGTTCCATGATCACTGGACGAGAGCGATGCCGTAGTTATCCCTCTATACTAAGTGATGGTTCTGTACGGATGGTAGAGGATGACAATGAAGAAGATGGAGATGATCGAAAGTGTGGAAAACTATAAGCACCTTCGTCTGCCATGATGGAATATTGAGCTGGTGGTCATTGTTTGAGAGATATAGCAAACATTGAGTTGGTGAAATGGTGCAGGTGTGACTCTGGAGGAGAAAAAAGTTGGAAGGCTTTTGTGTTCCCTAGCTCGGCTGATTATAAGACACTGCGGACTACAGAAACCGCCATGGGTCTCGATTAATAATGTACATGGACGAAGGAGGTCACAACCATAGTATATAGAATATCACCAGTATAATGAGTCCATTTGATGTTATAATAGATGTTATAATGGATGTTATAATGGCTCTCTCAGGTGATGTGACTTTAATCATAGGTCAATGTCGTCTGTCAATGTACGGAAAGCGGCAAATCTTTCTAGTTACCTAGCCAGCCACATACTGTACTTTAAAGCTGATTTTATCGTGCTAGAAAAACCACGTTTACAGGCCTAGCATATTTTAATTACAATACACTAAGAATGTTAGCAACTTCATGACTATCCTATTCTAGTAGTCACAGCTCACTTCTTCGTGGTGACTCGGGAGTTCAATGTCGGCTGAGAAAAGGATGGGGAAAGGATAGCAGGGATAGATACAAGTTTACAAGTATGTCGTTCTTTCCACCCTAGCGTAGTATACCTTGCACCATCCATGTCTGCTAGCAACATCCATGTCTCTATCCCTTAAGTCCGGCGTGAAAGCCGATAATGTCCTTGGCTTGGCAGTGACGATACATAGCCCCGGAGAGCTATGAATCACCCCGCCATCCCGCCAAACCTTCAATCATAACCTATCCATTACCTACCTATCATATCAACATGGTACACTAAAGCTCTCGGAATCCCGGTGTTGTCATATTGGAAGTTTCTGAAAGCAGATCAGCACGACAATATTAAGGCAGGTCCGGATTATCGATCTCCTTCTTTCATTACCGGCCTGTGTACCTAATCTTCCACCTTCAGACACTTCGGCCAGCTACGCACTTACGTGTAAGCTGCGAGACGACTTCCAAGTACACCCTGATTCGATAAGTACCTAGGTAAGTCGGAGCGTACGGTTTAGCCCGCGATGAGTAGCCCGAGATCCCCGGAGTACATCGGCGGTCATTACAACGTCGTCGATACCGAAGAAAGTGAAGAAGACGAGCATGACCCTGACTACATCGATGATGAGGAAGAGGTGGATGAGGATGATATGGAGCATGACTTGTTTGAAGAAGAGGATGAGTTTCACGGTGTGCAAGGCCTACGGCTTGGTTAGACAGGAACAAACACAGCTGACACACACGTATACAGATGCCGAAGAGGGTAACATTCAGTTCCTAGTTCAGGTGGAGGATGACGACGAAGAAACTGGCAATGGGGATGGTTCACAATCTCCCGACGCCGAAAGACTTGCTGTACAACAGCGTCTCATCAACCTGATAAGTAGTGTGTTCCTGCGTCTTATGATTTGATATATTGTACGCTAATCCGAGGTAAATACAGGTCGTCGCACCGGTCTGGTGTCACGACGCCAAGTCCTAGACTTCCTTCGGAGATCGAACCTCGGCCACTTAGTATTCGGCAACGGCGACAGCAACGGCGAAAGTGACGACGAAGATTATTCTCCCTTCGGCTACCGCAGAAGACCTCGCGCGATGGACCCTGACAGATTCCCAAAGGTCCCTAGCGAGAAGGGAAGGGAGCTGATGAATTCTGGGACTTTTGGCGCAAGCAGCATCTACTCTCGTATCAAAACCAAGAAGCAATTGGCTCGTCGGATATTAGACCGTGAGCTGGGCATGGGGAACCGAGCTACTCGTAACATCAATCAAGGCGTAATGGCGCAGTCAATGATACCCAGTTCGGACGCAGAGATGATCATCAATTACGACGACAACGTCTACTCTGGCCAGTTCTCAGACGATGGCAACTTCTTCTTCGCCTGCGTCAAGGATATGAAAGTTCGCATGTACGACACTTCCAACCCGTACAACTGGCGGCATTACAAGACTGTGCCTTTCACGTTCGGTTCTTGGACCTTGACAGATGCGTCCTTGAGCCCGGATAATAAGTGGCTAGCATACACCTCCATCCAGAGCAACGTCTGCCTAGCTCCGACCGACCCGAATGATACGGGTGACCCTTACATGTTGAGTTTATCGGAGCACGGAAGACTAGGCTGGCGTGGCGGGTTCGGTATCTTTTCTATTCGATTCTCAGGTGACGGCCGCGAGCTGGTGGCCGGTACTAATGCAAATTCTATCGTGGTCTATGACATCGAGTCACGAACGGTCCTACATACGATTGAGGGCCACGACGATGATGTTAATGCAGTCTGCTTTGCCGACAAGTCCTCGCCACACATCCTCTACTCAGGTAGCGATGACACTACAATCAAAGTATGGGACCGACGAAGCATGGGTGACGGGCGCGAGGCTGGCGCGTTCGTAGGTCACATTGAAGGTCTCACATACCTCGACAGCAAGAATGATGGTCGATACCTTCTCAGTAATGGCAAGGACCAGACTATGAAGCTATGGGATTTGAAGATGATGTATACGACGGCTCAATTTCAAGAGTTGAACCCGCGGCAACACACTCGCTATAGCGAGTTTGACTACCGGTGGGGCCGATTCGACGACTCGCAGTGGTTCCCGCACCCGAACGACAACTCTCTCGTCACATTCCGTGGCCATAAAGTGTTACGGACACTGATCCGATGCCACTTTTCACCTCCGGGAAGCACTAACTCGCGATATGTATACTCTGGCAGTCAGGATGGCAAGGTATACATATATAACATGGATGCCACGATTGCAGGCACTATCGACGTCAAGGCTACTACTTCACAAGCCCACACAATGCCGCGTCGCGGTCCCACGCATCGCCACTTCTACAACGGCGGGCTCCCTGGTTGGTCTACGGTCGTGCGAGATGCGAGCTGGCATCCTACTGCCCCTTTTATTGCAGGTAAGAAAAGTTCTGGTGAATACAACATATAGAAGGGACAACGAGCTAACGCGAGAATAGCATCGGCACTGAATGGCTGGGATAACAGCCTAGGCACAGTTACGGTGCATTCATACAATGAGTCCTCTTTTGATGAAGGAGAGCCACCGATGGGGTCGTCATATGACGAAAAGCTGAGACCAATGGCATCCGGCCGCAGGTCCCGCCGACATAACTCAGATGATGACGAAGATGAAGATGACATGGTTGATGAAAATGATGAAATTTTCGATTAGGTGGAATCCCAGTGAAAAGCACAAGTTTCGGTGGGCAATTGCCTTCCTAATTAGTTACGACGGATGACTTTTGTATGGGCTGGTTTACTTCAACGATTCATCGGATGCCGACGTATGACTTATGGACTTCTGGCACGAGCCAGTTCGGGCGTTAGGGAAATGCTGTGGATAACGCGTACAAGGCGTTATGGCACATCTTTCGTAGGCTCATTCGTTTGTGTTACAACGTATTGAATTGCAATTTTTACAAAGGCTCAGAGATCCCGATACGGGAAGAGAATACAAAAATTCATCTGGTCACCGTATACCTCACGTCCCCTTTATAATCGAGTGAGACGAATTGCTCTTCTCAAGTTCGGCTGCGAAAAGGAATCATTCGTCGTATAATATCACACCACTGTCGATATATCGCATCGTAGTATTAAATGTGTTTTTCACCTCCCTGGTCCTTTTACCTATCCCCTTAATTCTCCATCTCATTCACGAAGACCTCATTCTTTCCTACTAACGGCACGTCCTATTAATCAAGACGCCATTTTATGCGGCACCGACCAGAATGTTATTGACGGGGATGTGAACTGTGGCGAGAAAGTCAGCAACGATTCCGTTGTCTGTGAAAATCGAGGGAGCGAGGTCGTACTTAGTTTTATTAGGTAGCCGATTGCGCCCATGACCAGGAAGCCGACACCGACAGCTTTGCTAATCTGAATGAATTCTCGCTTGTCGGCTATAGAATAACTCGTTAGCATTCTCATCCACTTTCTATCCTTGATTAACTCTGCACCCCTTTTGTCTGTCACCTCTATTGCACGCGTTCTGCCTCGGAAGAAACAAGTTTCCTGGGAGTCTGTGGAGGTATGGAGAGAGGAATAGGGCGAGAGAATTGTACGTACGCTTAGTACACCGCGTCAAGAACTGCGTCCCGTCCTTGATGAAGTCCTTGGGGATTTCGAGGATATCTTGTACTTCCGACATTGTGGGTGGGTAGGTTGGAAGAGATTGGCGATTAATGGGTCGGGAGGAAGTCACGGAGAGATCTCGTCGTCGTCGATGTTGTATGAGATAAGATTAGGTTGAGCCGTTGTTTCACTGTTGGAAGGTTTAGAGGTGCAAGTTGATGATGGATGCGGCCAGATTTCCAGGTCGACGTTAGGGGACCACACGTCTCCAGCTTTCTCCAAAATCGTGCTAGCGCTCAAGGTTGCGCAGATGCAATCTGGCCTGGCCAGCCGCAAGCCCCAAATGCACGTGAGTTCAATGTTGGCAGGTACACTTCCAGGTTACATGTACATGGTAGTCGCTGGGTACCTCCGTACCTTCCGTACAGAGCTTCAGAATTGGTTAGAGCCTTCAATAGTGGGTCACCAGTCCCCGAAGCTCAGCCCACTTTAGCGCTATGTAGTGTCGTCTCCAGAATCTCGCCCTTGACCTTTCTCTTCGCGATTTAGCTGTCAAGTCCAAACCAAATCAACACCCACTCCTGTGAAAGTCCCTGATTCGCACCGGACGCAAAACATCAACGTCGTCGTCGCCTTGACCTGTCCGATACAGATACATCACCATCACATTGAATATAGTGTATCGGCCGACCGAATTTTCGACTATGCGTATCTCGGAGTAGTGTTCTACTTCTTAAGTCGCTTACGACGTGTTTCAGCTCCCTTCTCCATTTCCTTTATCAACGCCCTTGGGCCTCTTTCATTTCTTCCTCTCACACGTCTACGCTACTAGCCTAGGAGAGGACCTGTACCATCTCGGGTTACGGTTTGGAGGATCAATTCTACTAATACGCCCGTAATACCGGTGGAGATTTATGAAGCTGGGAACCATCCATTCTACGTCTTTTTAGTTATCATCGGACCTCAAGCTGCCTGTACTCTACACTACATCACCACCATTATCGCAGTCGCGTAACGGTTTAACAGCTTAGAGAGGGACCATCGTGCGAGATTCTTTCGAGCAAGAGTCAAAAAGACCGCAAGCACAGAGCTTCGTCTATGATATCTCCATTTGTTCAAGCCCCAGCGTCGTTTAGGGGAGTACTTGCTTAAGGGCTCGGCGTTAGTGACATCGTCTTACGTCGAAGGGGCTGCTCATTGTACGTATTTGATATCGTGAGAATTTTCTTTCCTCCTGTTCTTTCCGTTTCTAGCTGAGGACTGCATCATGTATTTCTGGTTAACTGATGATATGGAGTGGACGACGACAGGCACCTGTATTTACTCTGAATACACCCCTCACTTGACAGATCCCAGGCTTGCCTTGCTTCCTTCTTAGACTCTCCTTGATTCACATACCTTCCCAACAATTTCCAAGATGGCCGACGAGGATTTCGAGATTGACGTGTATGGTGATGCACACGACGACGTGCACGATGGGAACGCAGATGCACCCGAGCCATCCAAACACGATGACTCAAACAACCACGCATATGAAAACAATTCATCCATAACCATAGCCAACGGCTCCAACCCCGATTCTCTTACCCACAGCCATTCTGAGGATTACCACGATCAAGACAACATGGATGATCGTCGCAACAGTGCAACAGTTAGTCAGGGTGTCAAGCGGAAGGAGGTCTCTGATGACCGACCTATCGACCCTGGAGCTACCAGCGCTCTGCTTCTGTCGGAGCTCCAGTGGTGGACGACGGATGACGACATCCGTGGCTGGATCCGTCGAGCCGATTGCGAGGACGAACTTAAGGATATTACATTCTCTGAGCATAAGGTGAACGGGAAAAGCAAAGGGTAAGTTCCATCCACTGATCAATCGCGTGGCCAGCCTATTCAACTAATGCGCTCATTAATAGCCAAGCGTATCTTGAGTTCACCTCTCAGCAAGCGGCTACTGCTGCCAAGCGACAGATCGATACGATTGCCTCGGAGCTCTCTCAGTCTTCCCAGCCTAAGAAAGTGACTGTCTTGTACACCTCACACACCACCAATCCATTCAAGACTCTACCTAAGGATGCTCCCGCTCGCGCGAATAAGGATGGAAGCTCCCGAGGAGGTAGTAACATGGGTGGATATAACGATCGAGGTAACTTCCGTGGCCGTGGCGGTTTCAATGGTCCTCGGGGAGGATTCCGCGGCAACTATCAAGGCAACATGGGTGGCTTTCATGGCAATAACCCCGGAGGCTTTAACAACACCATGGGAGGTGGCAACTTCGGTGGTGGTTTCGGCGCTGGCGGCGGCGGCCCCAACTTCAACTTCCGCGGAGGCATGATGCCCGGGGGTGGGATGGGCGGCATGCGAGGAGGAGGAATGCGCGGTGGAAGAGGTGGGGGTATGAATCCGAACATGAACGCTGGTATAAACCCTGGCATGAACCCTGGCATGATGGGTGGCATGGGTCCGATGGGAATGCCGATGATGGGATTCCAACAGCCCGCACACTTCAACCCGGCCTTCTTCGGAGGTAACCAGCAATCCGATTGGCAAAACCCTCACGGCGCGAAGCGTCCTCGAGAAAACTAATCGAGGTGTGACTGATCAACCCATTCACGGCATACGAGGAGGCTCTCAGACTAAATCACATTGACATTGTGGCTTGGTCGCAGAGAAGACTACCTAGCCTATCCACGATCAGTCATCCATCAACCATCACTGTTTACACGAAGTTCTCTGGTCTCTACTCTAGGGCATGATCGCATGATTGCAGGGATTCTAGTTAGGGCACTTTGGTACGCATCCAAGATGACACGGACTAAAAGGGGGGCTATATTGCAGATGAGCAATAACATCCCACTTGTCTGCTAGGAGATGCAGGTTAGTTTAGGGGATGTAGCGGCGTACCCTCTCGATCAATTCAATGAATTTTATAACATTACAGCTATTGGTTCTCGTGTGATTCGGATATGTCTGACCCGCAGGATGTAGGTAGTCCTAGAGTGACTATCTCTCATGCCGTCTTCTTAGACGCCGTGACGGCTTTGCTATCAGGTCCGAAGAGGCCTAGCAGATAGGCCGTTCGTGTCAGGCATAGGAATGCCTTGTCGGGTGTTATTGTTAGTATCAATTCTACCTCGAAGCAATGCGCAAGGCCCGGGGAAAATAGGAAGAGGAATAGCTCACGGTAAACCCGACGTTACCCCACGTCACAGCGTTCCACGAGACCACGTCGACGGTCCTGTCGTACCCGAGCAGCCAGCAAGTCACCCCGACATGGCTTATATCCGCGATCCTATATCTTCCGTCTCAGCGTAGATTCAATATTCAACGTAAATTGGAATGTAATGGATATGTAGCTGGGTTACACGTGCCTCTACTTGTGGGTTTCAGGGGAAAATGGCCATGGGATTGGAAGTACAAGAAGAAAGTTGGGAACCAACCATAGAGCAATGAGGTAGTTCCGGACGACCTTGAGCTCAGTAGAGGTATACAACACCGCGACACCGAGTAGGAACAGAAGTCCGTAAGCATTGCCTAGCTGTAGCGCAACTAGGCGTGCATTGTCGTCCCTTGGGACGACGGTACTGGCCTCTGGATTGTCCAGCTGTGAGGCGATGAACCAGTCTGGATCTATGAATGGGCCTAGGAAGCCACCAATACTGAAGCGGAATATCAGCTGATAAGTGATGGTAGTAAGGGACATGGGTATCACAGCTTACAGCGAGATGGGTTCTACGATGGTGAAGATGGTGCGGGGGAACGCCGGGAGTTGCGATGCCATGCTTCTTCGATCTCTTGTGCGAGTGAGAGCCTATGATAGCTACAGTCCCTGGTGGTGAGCTGAATTTACTATTTAAGGTAACCTGGATAAAAATAAGAGCGCTCTAGACTGATAGCTGTACCTATGCAGTGTGTTGGAAGCTGAGTGTAGAGGTGTATACTTGAGTCGGATATTGTTTACAATAGAACTATTCTTAGGTGCATTGAGGGATATTACTCAGCGTCATAAAATTGAAACCGTGAGGCTCACTCGACGCAAAAGAGAAGACCACTCGAGGCAGGCTGCGAGGGATGGTTTGTGAATCGAATGATGTCCGTGGGATATACCCATGTGCGGTGTGTGGTTGGTTGTGTGGTTGGCTTCCGTACCAGGTACCTAGCATAAGGCGCAATATCAGGATAGGGGAAAGGAACGGCCGGGTTAGTGGCGGGAACGTCCCGATTGGGCCAGAATTACAGGTACAACACTCGGGAAGGATCAGAGGGTAGCAAGAGGGAAGGGAAGAGATACATCAGACCGTTCCATCGCGATTGCAGATTCGAGAAATGCTTGGCATTTTACCAGCCGAGAAGGCATGATGATTAATTGAATTCCCACCGATGATCCCCTCGTTCACGAAAGCGTTATCTTTAGTGTAACCAGACATCCTCCTCCCTTCTCACATCTTCCACTCTTTTTCTTTTCATAAAATAGATTCCTCGGATTTTGCAGGCCAGCACCCCAGTCCGGCGCCGCGAAAGCATTAATTATCAGCATAGCCTAATCGGTTCGATTTATTGCTCTAATGGTCTAGTACAGTACATGCCTAATGGATCTATTATACGTAAAAGGTAGGGAACCCTTCCATGCCTTGGAGTGTCGTGGGTGATCAAATAAAGAGGTATGGTATCTTCACGTGAAGCAGTGAGAAGCTTGAGAAGAAAACGCAAACGCGGCCAGCCCGCACTAATACCATTCCATTTCCTAGCACCTGCATAGCATTCGCTGATAGGAAGAAGTCTCTTTCACTCTCATTTTTCTGCATTTTTACCTCTCCCTCCCCTTGGAAGAACAGAAAGGGGGCCCACGGGGTTTTTCGAGGATCTGATGCTTTATCGGCGCTGATTACCTATCTGAGTAGATTGACCATCTACCTACAAACTGCTTTTCTCTTCTATTCCCTCTTTACGCCACTATCCAAATCTCGTTGCCTTTCCCTTCAACTTATTTCCTACCTATCTACTGCAAATAGATAGACAGTATCATACTGTGCACAATTCTCCTGGTCCAGTCCTCAACCACCAAACCGTAGTTAGTGTCCTTGCTATTCCCTACCCTCTTCCGAATCCCGACTTTTCATTCCGTCTTATCGCCATCCCGCCTTTGTCTCTCGCCTCCCGTTTGCCTCACCCCCCTCGGTGCCAGCAAAGAGTCCGTCCGGACCTTTTCCCTTTCCCAATGCTCTTCTCCTGCCCGCCCCCATCGACTCACGATGGCCACCATCGAGCCACGACTGATTCACCTGCTCAACGAATCGACTGCTACGCCACGGCCGCACCATGCTGAACTTCCACCCATCAAAGTCCTACCTCTCCCCAAGACGTCCGGCCGTCTACACCCCATCGAGCCCGATGCTGGCCAGAGGTCCGATGTTGCGGACACAAACTTGGGCCAATTGGCCCCGCAGTCTATGCCGTCCATATATTCGGTGGTAGACGAGGCTCCCACGAATTCCGCCTTGAGGAGCGACGGTGGTTACCCATCGGACCGAACATTACTAAGCCATATCTCGTCCCAGGATCTGCGCATGATATTGGACGACACACCAGATAATTCTGAAGATCTTGGAAAGAAGAGACGACCGGTTAAAGAAGATTTTGTGCAGCTGCCACAGCCGCTCAAGAAGCAAAAGGCGACTGCTCAACAGCATATGTTCCCTCCAATCATAGTGGGATTGCTCGAGCCGCCATCCGACGCTTCTCTGTTCCCGCCAATCTCTTCCGGATCCTTCGACAACCGCCCGCATTCCGAGCCTCCGCAAGCCCTCAGCATCACGAAGCCACCCGAACTATCGGACCCAGCTGAAGATAAGGCGAATCCGACTCCTCCACCCGAGCCTGAGCGAACTCCGACGGGAAAGGTTAAGCGACGGGCTGCCAAGCCGCGACGCAAGTGGTCCGAAGAAGAGACCAATCACTTACTGCTCGGTGTGAGCAAGCACGGTGTCGGACGATGGACGGATATCTTGGATGACCCCGAATATAGATTCAACGATAGGACAGCCGGAGACTTGAAAGACAGGTTTCGGACCTGCTGTCCCGAAGAACTCCGTGCCAGTCCAGCAGCTAGGAACGACAGAGAAAAGCAGCCGGCCGTCAATGCTAGGGGCAAACCAAGAAAGGGTCTTATGTCAGAGAATATTCTAAACGAGACGGAAGAAGAGGCGGAAGCTGAGCAGACCCAGTCAGCCCAAAACGACTCTGATGCCGCTCCACTGAGGCAGCGAAAGAGCCGAGCCCATCGCAAAAAGTTGGAAGACCTGGTGGAGCTAGGTATCAAAGGACCTTTCAAGAAGTCACACCGAAGGGAGAGACGCCCATTCTCCGAGCAAGACGATAGGGAGATACTTGAAGGTTTCGAGCTTTATGGTCCTCAGTGGACCAAGATCCAGAGAGATCCGAGATTTAACCTGTCCACGAGACAGCCAACAGATCTTCGAGACAGGTTACGAAATAAATACCCCGAGAAGTTTGCGGGTACCGAGAAGACAGCCATGCAGGTCAGAGAGCCGGGGCGGAGCAACAATTTGCTGGAGCCGTCTGTCAATATGTCCATTGAGAATTCGCTACACGTTTCCAAGTCGGCTCTACTTGAGCCCCAGCTCAACCGAAGCAACTCCAAGGAAGATATGCCAAAATGGCCCTTACCTTCCAGTCTGATTGATACAGGGGAACCGTCGCAACCTCCACATTCGGGCCTATACTTTAATGAAGGCCCTGGAGCAGGATTCTCGTCAGGTGCTATCGGAGAAATGGATATATCACGTCTTCTCCTTGATGATACCCAGAGCGCAAACGACCCGCCGCCGGAGAGACGCGGTCTTGGTTGAAGATATCCCGCCACATTGGAGGAGTATGTCTAATAATTGAATACATCTTAGTTGTCCATGGATTCTCCACTAGAGGATACCAACGAGAAAGCTCACAATCAGGGCGAGCGTGGCTACCTAGGATTCTAACATCCTATATTGAAGTCGAAGAGGATAGATTACGGTATGGCCCGGGTTGCAAGGATGGATCTAATTTAGTATCTGCCGTGATTCGACCGGAAGTTGTGTCGAAGGCACACTATGAGCTACTATGAGGCGGGTCTAGCCGTCTTGCGCTTCGTTCGGCATGGAGTTCCTGTCATTACAGAATGGATATGTGTATTATGTCTGTATTACCAGATCAGGGCACGAACAGGGTAGATGGGTATGATAAACAGGTATGATACACGCATGGATGATGAAAGGAAAAAGCGCGCTTTAATGAAACTGCTGGAGACTTGGTATTGTGAGTCTAGATAGCTCTGAATCCAACGTCGAAATTGCTTTCATCGAGTTCTGAGATATAAGTACGATAGTGACCTTGGAAGCTTCGGAGACGGCACAATCTTCATTACGCTTCTTAAGTCACTCTAGATAGCTCGTTCATGACAATAAACCTATATGCCGCTATTTCTTTCGTTGTATATGTAGTTCACGATTGTAGGTGCGCCTTACAATTCCATCGCTTCTTTAAGCCGCCGGACAGTGCTGGGATTGATAGTGGCGGTACGTACCTGACGATCCCCGGCAGAATGGTGCCAAACCCGGTGGTCACGGCGTCTCTGTTGCACGGATCCCACTTTTACTCACCGCCCACTTGGCCCACTAGGGCACAAACCCACACTTTTCGCTTCCTAGGAAATTTCGAAAGTGGTCGGAATCAAATCAAGCAACTTTTCTCAAGTCCTTATTTGAGAAGCCCACACACGACCTCTGCCAACTTCACGATAACCCCAATCATCATCGTTGAGCAGTCAAAATGGGTAGAGGACCGTAAGTGCATTCACCCGATAACCATCTTTCATTCTACATTGCGCATTCAATCCTCGCTTTCGCCAGTTCGACATGGCTGTTGTTGGCGCGCGCAATCCACGTCGAGATGTCAATTACTAGAAATTCGCGGTATGTGCTGACTCGATCTCGATTCACAGGAAGAAGCACCAGAAGCGCTTGAGCGCACCCTCCCACTGGCTTCTCGACAAGCTCTCGGGTGTCTACGCCCCCAAGGCCTCTGCCGGTCCGCACAAGCTGCGCGACTGCATGCCCCTCATCATCTTCCTCCGTAACCGACTGAAGTATGCCCTGAACTACCGCGAGACCAAGGCCATCCTCATGCAGCGCCTCGTCAAGGTCGACGGCAAGGTCCGAACCGACCTGACCTACCCTGCCGGCTTCATGGATGTCATCACCATCGACAAGACCGGCGAGCACTTCCGCCTCATCTACGACACCAAGGGCCGATACACCATCCACCGAATCCAGACCGAGGAGGCCGAGTACAAGCTGGGCAAGGTCAAGCGAGTGCAACTTGGCAAGGGCGGCATCCCATTCTTGGTCACGCACGATGCGAGAACGTAAGTTCTGTCAGACATCATTCAGCCGTTGGATCAAGCTTTGGTTGAACCACCTTTACCATCTTGTGATAAGATCGAGCTTCGAACTAATGGCTGGTATGTCCCCTAATCCTCTATGCAAGCTAACGTGTCTTGTCATAACAGCATCCGCTACCCTGACCCTATGATCAAGGTCAACGACACCGTCAAGATTGAGCTTGCCACTGGCAAGATCACCGACTTCATCAAGTTCGACACTGGTGCCATTGCCATGGTGACTGGTGGTCGCAACATGGGTCGTGTTGGTGTCATCACTCACCGTGAGCGCCACGACGGTGGTTTCAACATCGTCCACATCAAGGATGCCATTGACAACACCTTCGCCACCCGTGAGAACAACGTCTTCGTCATCGGCTCTGAGAAGCCCTGGGTCTCTCTGCCCAAGGGCAAGGGTGTCAAGCTCACCATCGCTGAGGAGCGCGACCGCCGCCGAGCCCACGCTCTGGCTGGCCACTAAGGGCTTTTTTCACTAATGAATCAAAAAGGGATCTGGCAGAGGGTTGACTTTCACAACGCATGGGAACTGGAGTCTATGGCATATCCAATTCGCTCTTACCAAATGAGTAAGAGATTCGTGGTTTAGGTCGATGATGAATGAGAATTAATTGACCATGATCCCGCCCTTGTGGCTTCTACATTGATCCTCCAACTTCTACCTTTTGAGATTGTAATGTGTCTCCTTGACTTGCTGTACTCTCTAACACTACTATATCCACCTGTTATCAGTAGCCGAGAGCATTCCCAAGACGTAGCCCGTAGAGACTGAGCACTTTTCTTGGCACAGTTCTTCCATATTCCCGTAGGCATGGTCGATTAGGAGCATATTTTCTATCCTACCACCCACGCTCCTCACTCCTATTCCCTACCTGGTACGCTCAATACGTACGGCTTCGTCCTCAAGTGGACTCCTTGCTCCATTCTTTCTTGTAAGCCAATATACCTAGTATGTCAACGTGCAGCTGCTCTCGGTAGGCCATATTGATCAGCGACAACTTGAGAGGTTAGAGAGGACTCGGGAGAGCTCGGAAAATTGTGCTTCAAAAACGGCTCGATTCCGCAGCAAAGGTGATTGAATTGAAAAATTTTGCTGGCCCATTGTCTGTCTATTCTTTTGAATTATTTCTCTCTCAAACACGATACTGCCCCGGTCCAGATATTTTAGAAAACCGATTGGGTGACGCCACCTAGTAGATGATACTACAGGTGTGCAATATTGGGCGCCGCTTTGCGAGCATCTGGAATTTTGCTGCGCTAGGCTTTAATCCTGAGTGTTGCGTGCCCTTCTCATATCCGTCTCGCCGAGGTCTTCCGCGGCCGCTTCCTTCATGCTCCAAGGCACACTTCTGTACAGAACTGAGAAATTCGGTTGGCTAATGGCTGGGCTATTGAGTTATAGCAACCAGTTATAACCTCTCATTAATAGGTTTCAATGGACTTGGACGAGATCACTTTAGGAATCGGGAGAGAGCCCGTGTAGAGCTAGGAGGAGAGATACGTAGGTAAGCTCAAGTGCATCGTTTTCTATTCATGCCTCTAATTTCGTTATACAACTGATATGCGTGTGGGTGTAGGTGTACAATATATACAATGCCATGGCAGCTCAAAAGTCCCCTTCCGAATCTAGGAGCGGGTCGAACTTGTCCTGGCCGCCTCCGATCTTGTCCGAATCCATCATGTATGGCTGCAGTCCGAAGGGAAGGCTCATTTTGAGCTCCATGAGTCTACCCGCGTGTCTGGATTTGACCAGATTCAACACCAGGCTGTTCTGTGAATGATCCAATCCAAGCTCCTGCGCCCGCCTGACGAAGTATCCGTTGAAAAAGGGCGCAGGGGGCATTTGTCCCTTACGAACTAAGGATATCCATTGGCTGTATTCCTGGCCGTACCGCTCCAGCCTCCTCCTGAGTTTTTTTGGGAATGACTCCTTGATGAAATGCTCAAGCATGTCTGGATTCGTGCGGAGTTCCGGAAGCGCGACAACAATTCGCATCGTCTCGCTCAATAAGCTGTCCCAGAAATCCATCGTATAGCGGCTATTCCTGATCTGGTCATATCTGCAGCCCAAGATAACTGATATGCTGTCGGCGAGCGACCCGAAGATCATTTCGGGCAATTTATGTCGTAGGAGAACATGCCACGGTAGGCAAACCGCTTCTAGGCCATCAGCCATACAAAGTAGCTTCATGAGATGTTCGGTGTGTTGATTGCCAAGTGCTTCAGACCATTTCCGGTCCAGATCCGAATCTTCACCTCTCGGAACAGCGTGGAGAAGGAGTTTTCCGGAAACAATGTGTCTCAAGGAATACTTTAACGAGGAGTGTCTTTGGTATCTGTGACTGCTGTGGCAGATAATGTAGTTCGGCCTCGTGGCTGGGTCGTCGAAGATCTTTTCGTTCAACAGTTCCATCATTCCGAGTCCTGGCTGGAGCAAGCACAACGTCGTTCGGCGGTCTATCTTCTGACGAAGGGCACCCAAGCTAGGGAGGACCGCACTGCTTAGTGTACTGACGATGACATTATGCAAGACGGGCGGTCGGATCCACCTCTGACGGTGCTGGCGGCCGATATATTCTGGGCACCCGATGCTTCGTGAAGTGATGGTGTTTTTCTCCTTATCGTAGATAGTGATAGCTCTACCCTCTTCTCCCCAACTTTTCATTGATTGTATATGGTGAGTGAGCATCTGAACCGGAGGTAGGTTCGGTATAGCGCTAAGAGCATGAGCAATATATCTCGCCTCAGGGTCGAAACCCAGGATGTGAATCTTGTCAGAAAGTTTGACGGCCGGCACGGCTCCAAATAATTCGGATTCCTGATCAACATCTGGCTCTGCCTTTTCTTCTGCCACTGCTGCTGACTCCGAGGCAGATTCGGGAGTATATTGAGTAGAGGGCACACGCCGTACAAGGTTCACAGTAGTTGGTGGTGGTGGGCTGTAGAACGGATAACTTGGCAGGCTGCTCTCTCGAGGACCGCTTTGGGTCGGCAAGGTCGGAGGGTAGTAAATAGGGGGATCAAGACGGAAACCACCGCTCCGGATCTGTAGACCGGCCGCATTGACAGCGGCAGCAGACAGGTGCTTTGTGGCCACCCGGCCCACAAAGATGTTATCGGGATTCCATGCCGTATTTCTGCTAGGTATTCGCGCTGAAGCCCGCGCAAGCGGCCGGCGAAGGTGCTGGGAATACAGGGTGGAAAATTGTCGTGGTTATCTTCTTGGTCTCATGTCATTGGAATCGCGGGACGACGAGTCGGACGTCAGGTATCCTGCAACCAATCCCTTATCATTTGAGGGAAGTGAATAAGGATTTAGGAAATATAAGTTCTAGTGAAAATGGAGGTATAATCTGCGTGAATATGCCAGCAGAGCACAGCTGGTGTAGACCATTCAGGTCAAAGGTTTAGAAGGAGGTTGTTTGAGTGAGTTTGTAGAATCACTCGCCACAGCTTTCATGACGGCGACATCAATTTTTTCTGATTTTCGGGTCAATGACTTGCGCTAAACGGTCTGATATCGAGCAGCCGCAATTGGTCGAAGCAGGGCCCACTTTATACGCTTCGACGTCGCTCCATTCCTTGTTCGACTTTTGGGTTTCTGCCGCCGGTCACCGCCATAATTCTTCAATTCAAGGTTGCGCCCAGCACGGCGGACTGCAGCGCGATAACAAAGTTACATGTATTCGTTATCAACCGCCGTCGCAGAACTCAGGTCTCTCGTCAACTCCACCGATTCTGAGGGATTCTTGCGCCATGGATCCCCCCAATATCTCACCGCAATTGGAGCGGCTGGACGACGAGATTGATAACCTCGAGGAAGCCCTACAGCCCATCCTAAATAATGTTTCGGATGTCGCTAACAAGCTGCCCTTACTCGACAAGGCGAAGCTGTACGTGCTTGTGACCTATTCTATCGAGTCGATGCTATTCTGTAAGAACATGTCGCTGTGAATCCCCGAAATCTGCCAATCTAACTATCTACCAAGCTTCCCTCCGACTCAATGGCGTCAACGCAAAGGAGCATCCCGTCTTCAAAGAACTCACTCGTGTTCGCCAGTACTTCGATAAGATCAAAAACGCCGAAAATCCTCCGCAGAAGAAGCCTGAGCAGAGCTTGAACAAGGAAGCCGCTATTCGATTCATTCGAGCCGACTTGGCCGAGAACAATAACAAGGTTGTCAACACCAAGCTGACCGAGATGATCGCAAAGGAGAAAGCTAAGGCCGCTCTTAAGGCGGCTCAGCCCGGTCAAAAGCGAAAGGCCGAAGAGTCTAGCCAGGAAGAGCGTGCAAGTGCCGCTGAATCCAACCCCGAGGAATCAGAAGCCGACAAAGAGGTTTCACGCAAAAAGGAGCGAAAGGAAAAGAAGGAGAAGAAGGAAGGCAAGAAGCACAAGGACAAGAAGAGTAAGAAGTCTTCTTAGGATTTGGACTCTAAGACCGCTATCCTTGCCCCTAAGTACTCCGAGTCGAAACCCCTTCCGAAGAAGTGACGTGGTCTTCTACTTCCGGAGTGGGAGGTTAGGGAGACGGGAGGGAGGTCGTGTAAGTGCCGCTTAGCTTCTCTATGGAACCCTGTAGTCGGGCCAAAGCAGAGACATTGCGATAGCCCAATGGCATCAATGCAGGAGACAGGAGTGTCATCTCTGACTTAGCATACCAGGATGTCATCGGCGCTCCTGGAAGCATCAGACCATTGCGTAGGCACCGATGGGATCGGCAGAAGCTGCGCAGTTGCTAGTAACGGATAGTCACAAATTCATCGATGCTCAGTCTAGCAGGCAAGTCAATACCTACCTGGACAGGCGACGCTACTGCTGGCAGCTGCCCATTGGGGAGGCAAAGTCGACACCGGCTTTGGTAGTTTTAGCCGTAGCTTTAGAAGAAAATGCGTTGCATATTCCAGACATACCTAACTTATATGTGCCTATAGGGTCGAAGGACGTACATTTGGCATGTCTGCATATATACATACTTAGGGATGATCACGTGAAAATTGTACCAAGTATGGGTATAAGTAGTAGCATGAAGATATCACTGCACTAGTTTTCTACTTACTATGACGATGGGAGTCTTCGCCAGTTCCTATACGGAGAATTACTTCGCCACGCCACCTAGCAATGATCATAACCCACGATCACACGGTAGTCATCGGCATCGGATACCTGGCCCCTTACAGTCTTGCCGTGGCGATGCGAGTACCCCATATTACTCTCCTGGCACTTGTTAACGATGTCGTCAATATACGCAGCTAGATCGCTGCATTTGGGGTGAATGCACGACAGATTGTCGTTACAGAGCCACGCGGCGGCGTGCCCTGAACAGCCGATGCGCGAGCACACTCCTGGGCCGCCTTCGACGCCGCAGGTCCCCGGTGCGTGGATGAGGTTGTCTCGGATCTGCCGGACCTGGGGGAGGAGTGCCCCGCCTACGTTCGTGCCGGCTACACCGCAGGTTATGTTTGGTGGCTATGAGTGCGATAGTCGTGGGTTAGTAGGTTAATAGGTGTGGTAAAGTCGGCAGGGTTAGGTTGGGTAGAGTGCTTACTTCTACTCGCTTGATCATGGCTTGGTGCTGAGTGTGGGGTTCTGACCAGAGAAACGGCGGGTTGATGGCCTGGATCTGCGCTACGACGTCCTGTGAAGTTGTTAGAGTTGATTTATAGGGGCGAGGGGGCTGGAGTTGTTATGTGGTATACCTCGATGGTGCCATGGAGTGTTATCTCCGGACCGCCCTCTTTGATGGATCTCCGCCAGGTCATGGGCTTGATGTCGTATCCATCGGGTAGTATGGAACGGGCCGGAGACATCTGATCGAGTTGAAGGCGCCGGTGATGTTGTCGGTGTTGGTGCTATTTCGTTAGCCATCGCTTCTTAAAGGGAAAGGGGGTTGGAACTCTTACTCTCCAGGTGTGCGCTGCAGCCGCAACATGGATGCTAGCAACAAAAATAAGCTGAAACTTCATATTCTCGTCGCGTGACCTGCTCTGCCTTGTCTTTCTCTTGATAGTTTCTTGTATGCGGTCGAAGCGTAGAAGAATGGTTATCTAGAGATTCCTGTTGGACTCAGGAACGTACCCTGAAACCTGTGGGGCCAAGAGGCCCATCATATAGAAGAACCCGAAGCCAAATGGTATATCTCGCTCAATTAACTAGTGATGTAAGAACCTAGGAAAGATATTACAGTAGTGATTCACGTATCTTCATTGTCTAGTACCTCGTTCTAGACGTCCTAGACTTAAAGGTAGTGTCAGAATGTTGCTATATAGGAAACGCCATGGATTCGCGTAAACCCGTCAGTCATAATCTCTTCTTTCTGCCTATATCATGATGAAGAAACCCGTGTGATCTCATGCTGGCCCTTTTCAATGTCTGAATCCAAGTCTCCGTGAGTTGGATGGGATAGGGGTTATGCGATGATTGCGGCATGAGCACAGCACTACTTATAAATGCCAATTGTTATCAGAGCTGTCACGTACGACCATACGATCTGGAAAATTCGGGATCCCGTCCGCTCTCCCATAGACAAGCCAGATACGGCCAGATTAGTAGTTGGGTCGGTGACGACCAGCGAATCCCTGGTGTTGTACGTTTTGCTCCTTCAGTTCTTTTTCCCCTTATCTCTCTCTCTCTCTTTCTTTTAGCCTAGTAGTCCACTTAGACTCATGATACCTACTGGTTGAGGCTGAAGCTAGAGAGGTATTGAGTATTCTTACTGGTTAGATTAACTACCTACAATCACTTATCATATCAGTGCGGACACCCCCTAAACGGGAATTTTGGTGGATAATACATTAAGCTCACTTTACGTTCGTATAAATCTCGTAAAAGCTCATGGTATTTAGAATTAATCTTTTTAATTGAAACTTCAATCAATTATTTATATATTATAACTTAATCCAAAATTCTTTGAATTTTATTCAAATTTTAACGGCCATGCGAAATTAGTGAGTTTTGGTGAGAAAACCAGTGGCGTCCGCACTGACATGGTAGATCAGTGTAGGTAGTAGTTGACAGGTCAGCAGATAATATGTTGCTAGGTTTTCTCCTATCTGGTGTCAAGTTACATAATTTCTCCCTTAGTCTCCCATGAGGGAGGCAAGTTGAGTGGAAGATGCCCCTTATACTCAAGCTACAGTTGATAGAGGTCCCTATTTTGGCGTCGTCGATCTGGACTAAGTCTCTTGGATATCTCCTGCATACCGCATCAAGCATGTGTATAAGGTACCTATAGATGCGACTGCGCCCCCGAGCTAATCCGATTGCCAGTCACTTAATAAACGGATACGTACCCGATACTCAGGTAGTATACGATCGTGTCTCAAACTAGGATACCTACGGGACTCCGAGCTAGCAGCTTAACTACTGGGTTCTCATGAACATAGACGTCGGCTGCCGCGGATGTGGGTTTATTCATGCTGCGTGTCAAGTTTATTTGACGACGCTAGATCTTCGATTTGAGGCATCTCTAATAATGAAGCGGCTGATTACCTCTGACTATAACGTCTCGTAGGCAAACGCAACTTCCTAATTTGCAATATAGTATACGTTGATAGAACTCGCATCAGAACGGAAGCGGCTCACCACTTTAGTTACTCAACCCCACGAGCCCAGACCTCCATGTCTTCGTAACCAATAACACGTGAGTTAGATGGAATGGCTTCCGGCCAATCACGTTTCGAGCACTTGAAACTGTAGGTTAGGGATGCTACGATGGTCTGGGGGTCGTATATCAGTTTGCCGTTTGGCAGATAGAGGAGTAGCATCGGTATCCGGACGTAGGGCGGCATGCATGTCACACTTTGGCAGCCAGGGTTATTTTTCTCTTCGCGGTTATCTTGTTTCCCGTGCTCCTATTAGGTAACAGATGGCACTTCCTTGTCCGCGAAGTCGTGTGATCTGATGTTTTTTTTGGTGATGGTTATGGTTGGGTATCGTTGGGACGAAGGTGAACAGGTGCGGTATGATGGCTGTCAAAAGGCGGTCTGTATTTAATCAAATCCGATATTAGGTACGTATGGAACACGGGGGTGTTGGCAAGCAATATCAGTAGGTAGGTATGAACTGCTTTTCCAGGTAATGTTGGGAGCCTGTACAGCTGAAACGAATTCTCGTGACCTTGGACTCGTGGTTGAATGCAGGGGAACGGAACTGATTATTTCTTATAGCAAAGATAATATTGATAATAAATAGGATGTGTTTTCAGGCTTGTGGGCGTCGTCAAACGACGGTAGAGTATGTAGGTAGGTACATACTGTAGTGCAAGTTGACGATGATGGGCAGGGAGGCTTCGATAGACCGATGAGTAGCTATCAGAGGTACCTACCTATGTATGTAGACGAAAATGACGCTCGGGATATACGGGTTTTATGTACACATGCATGTATGCAACTATCCTTATGAAGTACCTAGGTGAGCAGCCGAGATTCTACCGGCGTTCACCACCCCTCTGCCACTATTTCCGCCTGATTACCGGTATTCTATTCCGTACCTTGTTCACCTGTCACTTTCCTCTGAACAACCAGATCTCCGTCAGCCTCATATTACCCCGCCATATCGAAATGGTTTACTACACTAGAAACGCTTATAGTTAGTTGATCGACCGGGAACACCGAGAACCCAATCACGGCGTGCGCATAGGCACACCGAGGGCCGGGGGTTCGATCCCAGGGGTATACCTTTTCACCCGAAGTTCGGGTTAATCCTCTTCAACTTCTACTACGCGGTTAGGTAGTAAGGCACTTGTAGGTGTAATTGTTAATCGTTTCCTCACACCTAGCTGCTTCTCTTTGGGCGCCCCGAGCTGTATGTCGGTATGCGGGTTACACTGTCCGGCCAAGCAATCGCCTACTGCTTCCCGTTCAAGCCTTATCCGCCTTTGCAGGACGGCGTCGAATCAGATCAAAATCTGTGCCTGAGCCAACACATTTGCCTTTTCCGTCCCGACATGGAAACAGCCATGGTAACTAACTGGTATGCGGTACGTTATGCTACAACCACAATCCTTCGGCAGAGGGGAGACACGGGCACAAGCGCTGGGAAGAGAAATCAGCACTCTTCCCGTCTCCTGCATACGTAGCTGCAGTCTTCTCTCTTGGAAATCAGGTCAGGAAGAAGTCCCTAGCAGGCACGTGGACTGCATGATAGATGGGTTCCCGCTTGCTTTCTTCGTGCCCTTATCTTGGCCTGCGGCCCGATTGTTACCTGATTCTGACCGACTTTCACTGCCCTCAGCCCCGGTCATCCGTATGCGAGACCTGGCAGAATCGCATTTGCTCGTCTCGCGCATCGGAGGTAGTACTATGAATTCTACATACGGTGATGTCAACTCCGCCTAGAGCGATACCACACACCAGCAGGCCAAGGCAGATCAGCACAGTGCAGACTGCAATAAGCTGTACATGCATCCCGCGGTCACCTATTGAATTTCTCAACCGGTGGTAAGCGGTGGACTTAAAGGATATGTACTGGGTTGCAGCTGGTGAGCCGCAGCAGCAACGTCTAGCATAGGCCAAGACGGCCCCTTCGCCAACCGGTCACGCCTGAAGATCTCTGCACTATTCGGGCCAAGCTCCAGGTACTCGCGCGCCTCAAAACATACATATGCTTGCTACCCCTGACACCTTTTCTTGCGATTGCAAAAAGAGCGCTCCAACCTTGGGTGTTGGACATCGATAATCAGTCGGTTGCGTACGCCGTTAGAAACTCGAGGTAACAATGACCCCACTCTCTCGCTGATCAGGATGAGCTGATTTCCATCGAAACATTCTAGATTCGAAGGTGCCTCGTCCTAGCACTCCCGCGGGAATCGTATAAACTCTCTATGTAGAAGTCTGGACGTGAGAGCTCCCTATTTTGGGCAAGCCTCTAAGGCTACCCGTGTCCTGCAGGGTCCCTTGTGTCGCTATCCAATGTGAAGTCTGGGGTGCGCTCCCAAATTCCGGGATGACAGCATGTTTTCCACGTTTCGCCCAGGGCAAAACCGCAGTGGAAATCAGCCTGAATCAGAATCGACATCCACAATTCGATACGGTTTGACATGCTCGTTACACCGCAGGGATGGCTGTGACGACTGCGTGACAGAACCTCAGCTGCAATGAACACAACTTATATCAGCAATATCAGCACCTAGGAAGCTGGTTGGTCGCCATTGCCGTTGGTGATTATTCTTCAACCGGCTTTCGCTACAACAAAAGTGTTGTCTTCTTGCCATAGGTTGTACATTTTCTGTCTTCGTGTTGTCTGGTTATATGTAACTCTGACATGCAGTAAGAGAAACAGCTTGCCTTGATTGTTTTTCTTCGCCAAATGAGACTTGTCTCTCCTTCTGCACACTGTGTTCTGTGTAGCCACCGAGAAGAATACATAATGGACGGAGCACTTATTGGTAAGTATCGTTGGCTGTCTATTTTCTGAGGCCTGAATAGACACTGCCGATTCTTGAGCGATTTCTCGGCAACCAGAGCAGCTCAATCCATGAGACCCCCTTCCATTGCATACATGTCGTTTTGTACGGGGAGCTACCGTAGGCTACCTACATTCAGTCAGGGGATGGCACCAATCACCTTACATACATTGGCGTTTCGAATTCAGCCTTCGCATCTAGGGCTTTGGACACCACATGCAGACTACACCATGCACCTATGAGACGATGAAGTCGACGTGATGCTTATTTGTAGGATGTATCCCTGGAACCCGAGGTTCTAGAGTGGATGATCTACATGTCGTGACCCCATATACCGGTCAATATAGAGCAGCCTCTCCTGTACTTACTAAGCAGGAGGTACCTGTTTTGGAGGGCTACATATTCAGACAGTGAGGTATCTGCAACGGTATGTAAGGACGGGACGAACACGTAGTGTCTGGTTAGACACTGATTAGATCTTCCATGATGACACAACCGCTATGCAGATGGCAGGGAGCGTATCCGACTCGGGCATCGTGCCTCTAGCAGACAATATTAATTAGTTCATATCGTGATGTGGCCGCGGGCCCGGCCGCTGTAGGGGTCAAACATCGGTATAAGGCTGAATAACCGGCCGCAAGATGTGTTATTGACCTGAGAAGACCAATAGCTTTACGTCCCATTATTAGCCTTGGAGTCGCAAATAAGGCATTATGCCACTTATTGAGTAATTAGGACATGGCCAAAGTTATAATGCTGTTCATGTAATGTCCAAGTGTGTGGGTCACACGTCGATGCATATCCACTTCCCGTCCTCTATGTACAACTATTGATAATTGCATCACCAAATTATTGGTCTTTTTCGTCTTGTTCTTACCCCTCAGCCCCCTCACCTACCTACCCGCGAAATGAACTAGCGGTCTTGACTTGCCCCTCCTTATTCACCTTTTTTTCTAATTCGTGAGCATATACGAAGTAATAGTCTTCTATTTCTAAGCTCGAAACGCCTGACATACTAGCTCCTAGCAATAGTGGCACGGGCTTCTTACGCTGGCATATTTTCTATATTCGACGTATCTGGTCATATGGGTAGCCTGTATGTATCTACCACCCAAGCATCCTATCTAAATATCATCAAATTTCAACGTATAACCCTACCGCTTTGCCCTCATAGTAGATGATGGATTGGTCTCGAACAGTCCAACAGGCGGCCTCCCAGCTTCGACGTCTGCCTCCCGCCTTCGTGGAAAGGCCTGTTCATCATGCATACAAAGCCTATTGTACGTATGCCGAACCTTCCCACTGGTCGCGTGCCGGTCATATCCAATGGTTCCAGCGGGAAGACAGTGTCGAGACGACGAATCGCACCGTCTCCTACGACACCCAACTTTGGACGTTGGCCAAACTTGGTAAGAAAATTCTTTCTTCATCAGCCCGCGACGACGAATTATATACGACTCCGGTACGTATAGATGCAGCCGTATCGTACCTACATGTAATTCGCGACAATGGGCTGCACTGCCCTGAGAAATGCTCTCGTAGCGGCATGAACCCCACGGATCACGGACGTACTACCAGGACCAGCGTTCTTAATTCTGTCTTTTGCCTTTTCTCGTTACTTCATCTCCCAGCATCTCCAACGTCTCTTCAACACTAGTACTATCAGCTTCCCACCACAGCAAGAGGCCATACGACCCCTTTTCGCCCCTCTTCTCCCTCTCACACTAAATAGTAACACTAGCAACCTTCTCCCACTCCCACATCCTCGGTCCCCCTTGTCTATAAGCTCGGGCTTTATCCTCATTCGTTGTTGTACAGTAGCGCAGACGACGATTGGGATCTAACCTCAACGTACTTGTGGGCCTTTTCTTACCATAACCTGCCAACTCTCCCAGCCCGGGGACCAGCACCAGCACCAGGGTTAACATGGAATGGCGCGACATGGACCTACAACCAGCTTCCAATCGTGGGACTGGCTCCCGCATGGCCAACCGTCCCGGCATTACGTTTACGTAGGTCCTTCATGTCTCTTATAAAATGCTCCCCTTCGGCGTACACCGTGTATGTCTTCTGTCGAGGCCGGATGACCTCCTTTCCCGATCTTCTCTAGTAGTAGTTACTAGATTTATTGCTTTCCATATTACTTGCCTCTCTCCCGCCCTTCCCCCCTTCTCTGCACATCATCGAGTTTTGTTACCTCTTCAGAAGTATTCACTACCGATCCCTCTTCCTCGTGACTGATTGGGTTCCTGATCGACTCCGGCGTCCCGGTCCACTCATAGAGTCCCACGCTTCCCGGCTCGACATGCTTTGGTGATTCACCGAGTCTGGACAAGGGGTATTGTCTCCCACGAGTGTCAATAGAGTTAGCCACTTCTGCGTCTACGAATCCTAGTATACCTGATTCATGCTGCCTCAGCTGCGTTCGGGAGCGAGTTTATTATCAATCTCGGGAACTCTCACGAGCTCTCCGAATTCTCACTTAACCTCGCCCGCCGCCCTCATCCTCTAGGACCAAGGCAAGTTGTCGACTTCGCCAAATCCTGTCTACTCCCTATCCACGCAGCTACCTTTATTACAAATATTAAAAAGGCCTATTTCCTGACCCGCTGAGCTCACTCTCGGCTTTCCCTTTTTGGTCTTCCTTGGTTGTTCCAGGTGTCTGTATTCCTGTGGTCAATTTAGCCTTCGAAAAGGTCGCTCGCCTAGCCACCCTACTTAACCCAGGAGATTAGGAGAGGCTTTATCTAGAACCGAACAGGAAGCCATTTACCTTGAAGTTCTATCTGAAGGGTACCGGGTTGGACGCGTACGTGAAATCTAGGCCGCTTATTAGGAGACCCACTGTTGCAACTCTGGTCCTTGGATTCGGATTCATTATCCCTTCCTAGTTCGACTATTGATACTACCGCATCTATTATGCGTCCTGGCCCATGCATACTTGAGTCTCTACTATAATCCTAGATCCATGTCAGCCAAACACTTCGCTGGGCGTCTCCCATACGCTTGGAGACGTAGGTTTTCTACATTTCCGTCGTTGAAGAAGTCGATTAGTGAAAATGGATCCGGCGCCGAACGGGCATGGACTAATCCGGCACCTCCCCATCCGAGTTGGACCGGTCGGTCGGTGTTCGCCCTGACGGCCACCGCCGGCATGTTGGGATTTGCCCTTGCTGCAGCGTCGCTTCATGGGCCTCCCAAGCGCGCCGTTACACTCTTCGATAGCAAGATGCCTACTCCACAGTATGCGTCACTGGATGAGATGGAGGATGTAAGTCCCCGCACTGCATGTAACTTTGTTTTTGGTTTTATTTATTTCTTTTTTTTAAAGGAGGATTTTCACTCGGAGAGAGGCAATAAGAAATTGGACGGTCTGCTAAGTTTACTCCTAGGCACTGACGGAAATCCGCCGAGAAATTGCCAGGAAGGGCGAAGAGGAGGACATTATCAGCACCGACCCGGAAGATCTCCTAGCTCATGGATATTCCGAGTGGTCAACGACGAACCCCGATGGGTTGCCCGTGGCTGTCGTGTACCCGCGTTCAACAGAACAGGTATCGATAATTGCGCGTGTCTGCCATAAGTATCGCGTGCCCATTATCCCCTATTCGGGAGGATCGAGCCTGGAAGGGAACTTCTCGGCCCCTTACGGTGGCATCAGCGTTGACTTCGCGTATATGGATCAGATAATCCAGTTTAATAAGGATGATATGGATGTTGTGGTCCAACCGAGCATTGGCTGGCAAGATCTCAATGAACAGCTGAGCAGAATGGGAAGCGGTCTTTTCTTCCCCATCGATCCAGGTAAGTAGCTTTTGCTGCCTATGGTTTTCACCCCTTTTCCACCACCGAAGAAAACTCCCTAAAAAGGAAGGAGGGTTTGAGATCTCGATTTGGGCCACCGGGGACAATGACCATGGAAACGATGGACTAACCTGTAAACTTGAACTACAGGCCCGAGCGCCAAGATTGGTGGCATGATCGGCACCAACTGTTCTGGCACCAATGCCGTTAAATACGGGACGATGAAAGACTGGGTCATTAACTTGACTGTCGTTTTGGCGGACGGGACGGTTATCAAGACACGGAGACGTCCGAGGAAGAGCTCCGCGGGTTATAACCTTAACGGTATCTTTGTAGGCTCCGAGGGGACTCTCGGCCTGGTTACTGAGGGTAATCCTTTCTCTTCTGAAATGTATTACGGTGACTATCGATGCTGACAGAAAACTAGCCACCCTCAAGCTTGCTGTTGTTCCGGAGGAATTCTCCGTGGCAGTTGTAACGTTCCCTACGATTCGCGATGCCGCAGCGGCCGCAGCCGAAGTGATGCAGACCGGGGTCCCCATCGCGGCCATGGAAATCATGGACGAGGTGCAGATGAAGGTCGTCAACATTGGCGGAGCAACCGCGCCACGGGTGTGGAAGGAAATGCCAACGCTCTTCTTCAAATTCGCGGGGACCAAGGCGGGCGTGAAAGAGAACATCAGTCGCGTGCAGGCTATTACCAAGAATAATAAGGGCAGCAACTTTGAATTCGCAAAAGATCTCAGAGAACAGAAACTGCTATGGTCGGCACGGAAGGAGTCTCTTTGGTCCATGTTGGCGCTGAGAAAGGATGGCGAGGAAGTTTGTGAGTCGTTCCCCCTGAGTTATCCAGCTTTACCGAGCAACGAGTTGTGCGGCCCTGTTAAAGGCCTTGGGTCAAAATTAAACGACATATATTCTAACTCGATAACTATATTAGGGTCAACTGATGTCGCTGTCCCGTTCAGCCGACTCGCAGACATCATAGAGGTCAGCAAGAAGGAGATGGACGACCTAGGGCTTTTCGCTAGCATCCTGGGCCACATAGGGGATGGTAATTTCCACGAGAGCATCATTTACAACCGCACGAAGAAGGAAGAGCTCGAAAAGGTCGAGACGTGTGTTAAGAACATGGTCAAGCGAGCGATCGATATGGAGGGCACGTGCACGGGCGAGCACTCGGTTGGCTGGGGCAAAAAGGAGTCACTCCTATTGGAGGTCGGTCCGGACACGCTGGCCGTCATGAAGCAGATCAAGTCGGCTCTCGATCCCCTGTGGATCATGAACCCGGGCAAGATCATGGACATCCCCTGACACCCTTTTCTCCTTTCCCGCACTTTTAGACACCCCCTTACCCACTTTCTTATCCTCGTCTCAATCTTCTCCAGACATCTTCTATCCTGACCGATGTGCCCCGGACAGCTGGGCTCTAAAAGTCGGCCATCCAGGCTCTGATGCATCATTTCCAACCACAGAACAGGGAATTCTGCTACGAACGGGGAAAGAATCCGCACTCACGGCGTACGGACGGAAGAACAAAATTTGGAAGGGATCAATCATCAGCATGTTTCTGCATATGGTTTACCATGAAAAGTTCCTTGGCATTTTTTAGATAGCGGGTAAACAGACTTCTGCATACCTCATGGCAGTATCATGGGAGCCTCTTCTGGGCTCCTCTGAATAGATACTTCGTTATTGCATCAAGATGCTTAGTGTAGTCTTTTGTGACTGATATCAGTGAGGCCTAGTGATTTTAGTTGGACGGCGCGATTGGTTTTTGAGGAAGTGGTAATCCTGCTTTCGTTTGGACTTTACTGAAAGCTAGCAGTTTGCTGGATGATCGTTAGACCTAAACACGGAGGATACTTAGACGAGATAGCAACGCTCTGTTGAATTTCTCCTGCGAGCATGTAGGCCAAGGTATCCAGAGAGGACTTTGATGTTCCGCGCTCATGGATTCACGATTCACGATGGACTTGATTTCGAAGGTGACGCTTAAAAGTGAAAATCTATCTAAAGGACCGCCAAATTTACAACTCCACTCACGTAACTCGATTCTCTATCGTAATACATCGTTAAGGGTAGACTTCTCCGGACCAAGTATCCATATATCTCGATAGGGAAAACCCATATTTCCACTTCTGCGTTGACTACAAGCGGATGGGAGATTCGTGGATAGTGGCATTATCTTTACACAATTATTCTACTTCACAACGAGGGTCGATTTCTATAGACCGTAACGTCTTTCCCAGCTTATAACGAAATAATAGAGACGTATATGTAGTCGCCTCAACACAGTCGGAGAGGTAGTTGTAATTACTGTCACACAGTCATTGGGTGGTGCCAGATCTCTTGCATAATGAAAGGTATAATTGATTAAAAAGAAAGGAGCATAGCTCCTAAGCTCAGATAAGCATATAAATATATATATAGCTGCTTAGAAAGTCACATGCTAGTTATGTGACCTACCTATCTTTAATATACCCCTTAGCTATGGATGGCTTAATTTAGGCACCTACTTTAGAGTTAGGTAGAGCTTTTTTTTATCTTAAGATAGTTACTTAAAGTTATTTATTAGTATATATAATACTTTATATTAAAGAGCTTATAAAAGAAATAAATAAATAAAAAATTTTATTTTTCCTAGCTAAAGCTAAAGCTTTTAATATATAATATAATAATTTTTTTGCTTTTAGTTAATTAGCTTTTACGGCTTAAATTTACTATTATTTAAATCTTTTTATATAAAACTAATAAAAAAAATTAAAAGTATATAAATATCTTTATAGCCTTTTAAAGTAATAATTTAGTTAATGTATTAATTAAGTAATTATTAATAAATAGCTTTACTTTTTTTTTTGCTTTTAATAAACTTTTCTTTTTATAACTTCTTAAGTAATTAGTAAATATCTTTAACTATTTAAAAGCTTATTTTTATTTATTATAGTTAAGTTATTTAAAGAAAAGTATTATAAATATATTATAAATGTTTATACAATATTTGCTAAAAAGCTTACTATTGTTAAAGCTATTTAGTTTAATGCTTTTAATAATAAAAAAATTATTAGCATTAATAAGTTTTATACTTTTAGTATTAAAAGCTTTACTTTTAAGCCTTTTTAGGTTGGTTTATTTATTCCCTATATTAATTTATTAATAAATGTTATTTAATAGGCTTTAGGTATAAGCCTTTTACTAAGGATAAGCTTATAAAAAATTTCTTACTTATTTAAGCCTTAAACCTTTATACCTTTTTCCTTTAATTATAGCCTTATGGTTACACACATTACTATTGCCTTTTAAGGTTTCCCTTTATTGTATATTAATAGCTTTGCTCCTAAGCTTAAATTAAATGTTTTTACTTTTACTTTTTCTCTTATATAAAGCATTAAAAGGTTTATTTCTTAAGGCATATTAAAGCTGTTATTATTATTTAATCTTTTTTAATATAATCCTTATTTAAAATATATATAAAGTATAATCTTTAGAAAGCTAAAACACCTTTATATACCTCTTTTTAATAGTATAAGTTATTAGTATTAGGTTTGTTTAAATAAATACTTATATAAGCCTTTATAAATTTTCTTTCCTTAAAGTAAAGCTTTATTAATACCTTAAAGGAATTATTTAGTTAAGGTTTACTTTTTAGCATAGTATATATAACATATATTTTTTAATAAAAATTACCTATAGTATTATTTAATAAGTTTTTTCCCTAAGAAAATACTAATAATTTAAATATTAATAAGTTTATTGCTTTTAACTTTCTTAATATTATATTGCCTTATATATAATATTTAACTATTAGGTTTTTAATAATAAGAAAGCTAAGTAGCTTATTAAGAAATATAAGGCTAAAAAGTAAAAGGATAAGTAATTATTTAATAATAAAGGTAATTATAAGGATCTAAGTAAAGGTAATAAAGCTACTTTAAAATAGTTTATTAAGCTAATTATATATACAGTAGTTAATATAGCTAAATTAAAAAAGTAATTAGTTAAAACTTCCTAAGTATTAATATAATAATTATAAAAGCCTTAATTACTAATTTATTTAAAAAAATGTTTTTAATTAAATAAATAAAAGCCATTCCTAATATTAATTTAGCTTAATAATATTACTATTGCCTGCTTAAATTTAATAATAATTAGGTTATTAATTTCATATAGGTATATAAACCTATCCCATTTTTAAACATTACCTTAAAATTTACATGCTTTTATTGCTTAAAAAAAGCATTTAGTACTATATAAAAAAATGCCTTTTCCATTAAACTATATTAAAAACGCTTTTTTTATAATAATATTAATTTAATATAATAATAAGTTTTATTTATTACTAAGCACCCCTAAGGTTTAAAATAAACTTACTTTTACATTTTAATAGTAATATTAATAATTCATTTAAGTAATTTAAACCTAAGCAATTAATTAATATATATTTTAATATTTCTAAATTAATATATACTTTACTATAATAATTACTTAATGTTAACTTTATATAAAATTATAAATATAATACCTTCTTATAAAATCTTAAAAGCTTATAAGCTTAGTAAAATAGCTTTACATACTATATACATTAAAAACCTTAAAAAAGCTTAAGCTATATAGTTAATAAAAATTTAAAAAGCTTATTAATCTTTAAAGGTTAAAAATAAATCTTCTTAAAGGTTTAACTTAAATAAAGGTAATAAAGCTTTAAAGTCACTTAATATTAATTAAATAAACCTAATAGCTATTAACATTACTCTAAAAGCTATAAATATACTTATTATTATTTAAACCCCATATATTCCAGCAATTAATCCTAATAAATTTTTTGCTAATAATAATTAAAAACACTTTACTTAAAGCACTATTATTTCTAATTAATTAATTAATCCCTTCGCTACTTCTTTTAAATAAAAAGGTAATAAACCTTTTATTAAAAAGCCTAAATATATTCCCTATTTAAAATATATACAAAGTATGCTTATTAATCACTTAAAAGCTCCATATAGTAATTTTCAAAATAAGCAAAATACTTATTATTAATTATACTCTTTTAAACACCCTTATATTACTTTATAAGTTTTATTTCTAATAAATATTAGTTATATAATAGTATATTAATCCTATATATATATAAGCCTAATAATAAAATTATTTAATTAATTGCTTAATAGCTTTAAATAGTTATATTTATAAATCACATTACTTATAATATATAAGTAAGGAATTTAACTATTTTTTATTTTCTTTTATATAATAGCTAACTTATTTTTATAGCTAATTAAATATTTATGTTATACTTTAATTACTTTATTTAAATATAATTACTTTACTAAAAACTAAAATAATAGTAATAAAAATAATAACAATAAATCCAATAATAAAATAAACAATAATAATAAAAATACAATAATTAAAAGCATTATTAAGTCTTTCTCTTTACTCCATTAAAGCTATAAAAATAAAGTATTACTAAATAATCTTTAATATTTACTAGCCTTATAAACATAAAGCAATAAACTATATTATAAATTACTTATATAATTAAACACTTATTACTTTATTTAATCTTAAACATTTTATAAATTTAATAATGCTTTAAAATATTTAAATCTTTACCTAATAAGGTTTTTTATAAAACTATTAATAAGCATTTAATTAATAGGTAAATAAAACATTTTAAAAATACCTAACATATGCTTTTAATAAAGTTATATATTTTAAATATTAACATATTAAAACTTTATACTTATATACTTTTTTTTACCTATAATTAATTAAATTATTTATTAATTATTACTATAAATTTTCCAGGTTTTACTTAAATTAATTTATATATTCTTAAATAAATATTATAAAGCCATAACCTCTTTTACTATATTTAATACACCAAATAGTTTAGCTTTTATTATAAAGGTTAAAACTATTAATAATTAAATAGCCTTTTAGGCTATTAATTCTATATATAAGCTTATAATTTAGTTATAAAATAATTTCTTTATTGCTTTATTATTTATAAAAAATGTATCACTTATAATTAATAAAGCTTATACTTTATTACTTTTACCCCTATATTTAATATATAAAATACACATTACATATAAATATTTAATTACTTAATTATCTATTATTAAATATTTAAGCCTTAAGTTTTAAAAATAATAAAAGAGCTATATAGCTATATAAGCAATATTTAGTTTAATTATTATTACTATATATAAAATTAATCTAACCCGTTTTTAAAAAGCTTTAATTTTTACTTAAAAAGCTTCCCTTATATAAGTAAAAAGCACACCTAACAATAAAAAAGTCTTAAAAATATAGCTATTATTATTTAAATTAAACTTTAATATAATCTTTTTAATATACCTATTATAGATTAATAAAATAATATTACGCTTTTTATTCTTAATTACTTTAATCCCTAAGTATTAATTAATATTTTTTTAATTCTTAATTTTATATAAGCTTTTTAAACAATTAATTACTTTATTTCCTTTAATAAAATACTTATAAACATTTAACACTAATATATTATTAATATATACTAAAACATATACCTTTTAATTATTTATATAAAATAAATAAGGCTTTTTTATAAAGGCAATAAGCCTTTTTAGCTTAAAGGTACTCTTAATTTCTTTATACTAAAGCAATAATAAATCCCTTAAGCTATATAAAGCTTTTAAAAGCTTTATACACTTGCCTTTTTTATTCTTATACTTATTAAATAATTTAATAGCAATCAGTTCTTTTTTAATATAAAAAGCATTAATAAATATATTTTTTATATTAAATTACCTAATATTTAAATTAAGCTTTATAATTAAGGCTATTATAATTTAAAAGAATTTAGCTATAAGCATTATAGCATAAATATTTTAAAACATTAAGTATTAAAGATTACCCTTAATTATTAGCTATAATTTACATTTATTAAGATACCTGTCTTTATTAAATTTATAATTAAACACTTACTTTAAAAAAAGTAATATATTTTTTACTTTATTACACTTTATAACCTATTATACGTTATTTTTATTAAATACCTAGATTTTTTTTTAAGCATTTTCCTTAAATTAATTTTCCAATAAATGATTTTAAAAATCTTTATAGTTTTTTAATAATAGGCATAAAAGCTTATCCTAATAAAGTTTCTTTTTATTTAAGGTAATACTTATTTAATTAATGTTTTTTTAATGCACTGTTATAGTAATCATTATATATAAAGTTTAATGCTTATAGTTTTTATAATAAATGGCTTTAAGCTAATTAGGCAAAAAAGTTCTTAAAAACTTTAACTATATTGCTTTAATAAAAGGTATAATTATATTTTTATCACTATAAATTAAGCTAATAAAGGCTAAATTACTTAAGCCTTCTTTATTAAAGTCTTAACCTTAGATCCTTTAGCTTTTATATTAAGGATTTTATATTATTATTTTATATAGCCATAATTAAAAGCCTTATAGGTGTCCACAGCCATATAATAATTAAGGAAAAAAGTGGTGCTAATAGGCTATTTTTCTTAAAATAAATAACTTTTTAATAAACACTTAATAAGCGTTTAGGTCTTTATTTTACGCTTATTTTATAAATATTTACTAATACACTTATTATATAAATATTTAAAGATATGCTTATTAAGTAAATCTTTTTATTAAGGGTTATAATTTCCTTAATTAAATGCTTAATGCTTTTTAAAACACTACCCTTTTTTATATCCAGCTTAAAGGTTAGTTTAAGGGTTAACATGCTTATATAAATATTGTTATTTTAAAAGTTAAGTGGTTTTTTCAGTATTATAATGCTTAGCTTTTCTTCTTAATTAATGGGGTTATTTTTACCTAATTTTTAATCTTTTAATTAGCCACTTAGTTAATTATTAGCTGGTACACCCCCTAGATTAATATTTATTATTAGCTATTAATAGTATAATAATTCGGCCTTTTAAAGATTTAATTTTTAAATTATTAAGTTAAAAGCTATTTATTTTTTTAATTTGTATAACTCTTAATCTTTAAGCACTTATATAGGCTGTTTAACTTATTTAGTGTTTAAAAAATAAAAAAGCTCTTTATTAAATTAAATATCTTTAATAATAATTATTATTTTAAGTTTAAGGATTCATACTTTATATAGATTAAAAGCTTAATATTTTATAAAATACCTAATATAAGCTTTTTTAGTTATTTTAAATATTTTATAAGTAATATTTCTTTATTTATTTACTTTTAATAGGTAAGCTTTACACCTATAAGCATAAATCCCGCTTTAATCTAATCTTAAGTCACTTATAAATACCTTTAAAATCTTAAAAAAATAAAAGCGAAAATATTACTTAAATTAATTATTTATTACCTTTATTAGTGCGTATATATAATAGGTAAAGCTTAAGCTTTTATTAATTAATTAAGCTGTTATTATAGTAATTTTAAGCTATAGTTTTAATGGTAAACTTATTTTAAGTTACATCTTAAAAGTATGGGTAACTACTTTTTATTTTACTTTCTTCGCTTTATTTATTAGCCTATAAATATAAGTAAAGGAAAATTTAAGCTTAATATTTTTTTATTATACCTATTATATATATTTAATATTTTTTTAATATAAGCATATTAAAGTGTTGTTATTACTCTTAATCTTATAAATATTAATTTAAAATTACCTTTAAACCTAACTTTTAAAGTCCTTAAGCGTTTTAATAATAGCTAAACTACTTTTTTTAATAAAGAATAAATAAAAAACACTTTATAGTATTTATCCTTAATTACTAAAAGCATATATAATTCCTTTCATCCTTTTTTATATATAAAAATATCTTATATTACCCTTTAAAAAGGTTTAATTAAACACCTTTCTAACGAATATTAATTAATTACCTTTCTAACATAAGTTATTACATAATGCTTATATTTAATCCTTTTTATTTCTTTAATTTTAATGTTCCTCACGTAATAAACCAATACTTATAAAGCTTTTAGTTTAAAATATCTTAATCTTTTATGCTAAAAGTCCTTAATATTAACTTTTAAGTTAAGTAAGTTTATAATTAATCTCTTAATTATGCGCCTTATTATCGGCTTAAGTATACTCATTACACCTACTACGTTTATTAAAATATTAAATAATATAATTATAAGTAAAGCAAAAAAAACTAACAAATAAGCTAAAAAAAACTTATATTCGAAGAAAACTAAGTTATACTTACGCTTTAGCTATTAAATTACCTTACTTTTCTTAAAAGCTTTATATCGTAAAATATAATCCTAACCATTATATTAAATACTTTTCTTACATAACTTAACCTTAAACATAATATTTACATAAAAACCCTTCACGATAACCACCTCCTTAAAGATTAAATCATGCTAGTTTAAACCGCTTTTTCCAGCAATACACTTAAGGAACAAACGTTTCCCTATCCTAAAAATTAAAAAGCTTATTATACCTACTTAAATAACTTTATTTCCGTCCATTAAAATAAAAAATTTAAGTACTAAAAGCTTTTTATTATTAACTAAGTTCCTAAAGCCATAATTGTTTAATACAATGCTTTTAAATAAGAAATAACACTTCATTTTAAAGGTAGTAAAAACCCTTAAAGCAATATAATTAAACTTAAACTACTTTATAATCATTAAAACTAATTTTAAAAGGCTTAAGTTAATTAATATAATCGTAATATTGCTAGGCTAATCCTTGTCCCTAAAGCTTTTTTTTCCCTTACCTCCTAAGCTTTAACCATTATTTACTTTCTTTACTTTTCATCCCTAGGCTTTAATACAAGCTTTAAGCTATTTTTAAGTTAACATATTTCAGCGTGCATAAATCTCCTTATAACGCTTTTAGCTTAAAGTAAAGATTATATAATTAGTTTTACTTATAATTATAAACTAAAGGAAAGTATAACCCTTAGCTAGTTAATAATAAGTTTAGTTAAGCTTATTAATGTAAAGGTAATAATAAAAAGCTTATTTATTTAACTTATTAAAAGCTTCGCTACCTTTTTTATTAAGCTTAATATCCCCTTTATAAAGCGTTATAAACTACCCTTTAAAGCTTTTTTTAAAGCTTACGTTTTATAGTTAAACCTATCCTTATTAAGTAATAATTTATTAATTTAATATAAGCCTTAATACTTTAATGTAATTAATATATGTTATTATTTATTTAGAAAAAAATATAATTATATAAAGAAGTAAAGGAAGAAAAAGGAAAACTTTTAAATCAAATTAACAAGCCAAAAAGCTCATCAATTTATCCAAAACTTAAGCTAAACAATTAATTATAAACATAAGAACAACGCTATGCGCATATATTACTACCGGCATATAGGTGTAAAGCGCTGTTATGGAAGACTTGTAAATGGGAGGTATTCGTAAAGATAGCGGAACGTGTGCTAATCACTAACGTGTCGTTAGCGCAAATCAAAACAAACAAAAGCAGCTATATGATAAAAGCCGAATCGACATAATTAAAGCACTATTTAATAAACTAATGAAAATAATAAAAGAGAATATGGAAGAAAAGGCAAAAAAGGTATAGGAAGAAATAATAAAATAAATCTAATTAAAATAAAGCAGCAACAAACTAAAAGGAAAACAATAGTGTATTAAAACCACCATAAATATAGATATTAAATTATTGTTTAATATAATAAAGACCGATATCTTAAAGACGCTTAGAAACAAAATGTTTATAGCAAACCTAAAGCAAAACAATACTAACTAGCTAACGGAATAAATATAGGTAAATATAACCGCTACAAACATAAACGCGAACTAGGCACCTACCTTAATAGTCCCATTAAGGAGGCTTAAAGAGCTTATAATAAAAAAAAAACAAGCAAACCCTAAACTAGCAACCTATAACACAAAAAAGGTGATAAAAGCAATCAATATAGCTCTTAAAAAAGACAAAATAATAGCAGCTTAACAACTATAAAGCAACGATACAACAATAACGTTTTAATAAAACATAACTAAGTATAAAACAAACTAAAAATAGGTATAAAAGGCCTTTAATTCCTAAATAATTAGCTTAAGATACACCTTTATAATAGTAGTAAAGAATCTTAGGGCAAATAAGCTATAAAACACTTATATATTACCTAAGAAGCTAAAAAAGGAATTATAAAGGCAAAACATATAAGCTATTAACTAAATTAAGCTAGTATATTAAAAAAACTTAAAAGTAAAATTTGCTTTAATAATTATAAAAGTTATAAACCTTATAGTGGCCTAATAGCTTTATACTAATAAAATAATATAAAAAGCAAAAATCTTTTAATGCAAACCTTTTGTAAAGGAAGTAAAAGCCAAATAATGCTTTAAATACTATAAATTTAAACACATAGTAAAATACTACGAAGAAAAAGCTAGGTGCAATAAATATGCTAGCTTAATATATAAAGGAAGAAATAAAAGCTGTAAGGGATTACTAAAGTGTTAAAACTATAGAGAAAAGCATGCAGCCTAAAAATCTAGATATAAATATATATAAAAAGCAAGGAAAAAAGCTAAAAAGGCATACGTTTAGCAACCAAAACAATTCAAAAAGCAAAACGCTAGTTCGGTAAAGCCAAAGGAACCGCGAATATAATATATATTTAAAGGCATATAGCTTAATAAAGTTAACCTGTTAGTAAAACAAGGGTAGAAAGCCAACGCTATATAAATAAAACAAATAAACCTAACTATAAACTTAACAAGAATAATAGGCTAAGAATAATAATAAATGTTAAGGAAAGGGAAACTTAAATTAAGATCCAAAGTTAGGATAAATAATGATTCGAAGAAGATTTAAATATATTTCCCTAGCTTTTTAACATTAATGGCGGGACCTCTTAAGACCGGCTTTAAACCACCGAAACCATAATAGTAAATGTAGCTAGGATTGTTTCCTAATACTTAATAAAAAAACTTAAAATAGCATATTGAAATGTAGCATAAAGACAATATATTATGAACTAAGCGCTTTATAGCTAATATAATAACAATATAATTATAATATAAAAACCATAGTTCCTAAATAATAAACCACTTTACCTTAAAGTAGGTAACTATTAAATAGTTTAAAAAGGTTTAAGCAAAATAGTTATATATGTAAACAATAAGATCGAAAGAAAAAGCTAGGAAGGGGAAGCTAGCTATAATTAAGTATCGGTATAGCTTTAACATAATAATAAAACGCTGATAGTATAATCGATATATATGGAGCTAGTAAGCTAATCCTAATAAAGCCTAATTTTAGAACTACTTTAAAAGAAAACATAAAGAAAAAATGTAATAATAAGGGACTTTAATATATATTATCCCCTATAAAATAAAAAAAAACAAAATCAAGGATAACCTAAAAAAGCCTTAACACTAGCGATATAGTAACGGCTAACCTTTACTATTAAGAAAAAAACCACAACAAAACAACAACAAGGATAGCAAAACTCTACCATAAACCTAGCATAAATAAATAAGAAGCTAAAGTATAATAAGCCTAAACCACTAAACTAAAAAGGTTTAAACTATATTACATAAAAAATTAAAGTCCTCCTTAATAAAGTACCAATAGCAAAGAGACAACTTCCCACTAAAAGAATATAAAAAAAATTAAATAAAGATATAATAGCAATAAAGGCTAAAAAGCTATAAATCCTAAAAGATTTCAATACCAAAAAAAACATAAACAAATATATAAAGTACTTAACAACAAAACTTTAACAAATCACTAACGTAACAGCACTAAAGAAAAAAGCCGCTAATAACCAAGCAGCCCAATAATAATATAAAGAAGTCAATAAGGCTAAGAAAAAAATAATAAAACAACAACAAAAATAAAATACATAGCAAACAAAACACTAATAAAACACTTTAAAAAATGCTAATAAAAAGTATAAAAGGATAATAGCTATATTAAAAAGAAACTACTAAAGAAAAACATTAATAAAGGCCTTTAAAAATAATAAGCTACTATAAAACCTAAAAAGATAAGCAAAGCTTAAAAGTTAAAAACCAAAATAAAATACTTAAATATTATACCTCCAAAAAAACCTAACTAAAAAACCGTAAACAAATACACACCGCAAAAAAAGCAAGCTACTATCAAAACAATTTTTCCTAAAGCCATAAGCAAACCTAATAAACATACCGGTAAATTAAATATATAACAAACCATATAAGGAACATAGCTTTACTATCCTAAAAAAGATAGAATAAGAAAAAATAAAAAGCATTATTAAAAAGATAAAACAATAAAAAACACCTAAAAAAAATCTATTACCAATAAAGTTTTTAAAAGCCTACAAAAAGCCGATATTCCAAGCTATTACTATTATAACAACTTAAAGCTTTATATTTAAATATTACCTAAAAGCCTTTAAAAAAGTAATAGCTATAATACTTCCTAAACTAAAGAAGTTTATAAAGAAGAAAACACTCCCCAACATATATAAACCAATAGCCTTACTAAACACAATAAACAAAATAATTAAAAAAGCAATTATATAACATATTACTAACATAACAAAGGCAAACCACTTACTTCCTAATAAATAAATAGGAAATAAAGCCTATAAATTAACAAAGATAACAATACACATAATTACTAAAAGGGTATACTTAGCATGGAAACATAAGGCAATAACATTACTATTACAACTAGATATATTAAAAGCTTTCAATAATATCATCCTAAAAAGAATAATATATATACTTTATATTAAAAAATACCTACCATAGCTAATTAAATAAATCCAAAGCTTTATAAAGGAAAGGATAATAAAGTTAGTCTTTAATAAAAACACATTAACAAAATAACAGCTATTAGCTAACATCCCATAAAGCTTTCCATTATCCCCTATTCTTTTTATTCTATATATTATAACCCTTTATAAAAAGTTAAAAAGAAAAGGAATCCTAGTAATCAAATTTACAAATAACACTAATTTATTTATAGTATTAAAAAATATAAAAAAAAATTATAAAAAATTAAAAAAAGCATATAAAACCTATAAAAAATAAGTAACCTAATATAATATAATCTTTATCCTAGGAAAGAGTAAATTAATATACTTTATTAAAGCCTATAAACCTAAAACCAAAATAATTATGCTTAATAATATTATTATAATATTAGTAAAAAGCATATAATTCCTTGATATTTACTTAAATAAGAAGCTTAAGTAGAAAAAATACCTAAAAATAATAAAAATAAAAATAAAGAGGCAAAAATATATACTCTTAAAGCTAACAGCTTTTACATAAAAGTATAATACTTTAAGGGTTAAGGAGATATATATTAAGGTAATTAAAAGCACTATAGCATATAGAATAGTAATATAACATACCTTTAGCTTTAAAAAAAAGGTAAAAAAAATTACTATAAAACTTAAAGCCATATAATTAAAATACCTATAAGAAATAAGCAAAGTATATAAAGCTATACTAATATTAAAGCTAAAAAGCAAAACAAGATGCTTATTAATTAACTTATATCTTAATATAAAGATAGCTAAATTTAAAAATAAGGTAGAGTTTATTAGCTTTAATTAAACAATAAGGGATATTAAATATAAAATAACCAGGTAGGTAATTAAAGCAAGGAATAATAAAAACAGGAAAAGGAAAAAAAGCAATAGCTATGTAAATAAAACATCATTGAAATAACATAAATATAATAATAAAATGTAAAGCAACTAGCTTAAAGGTTAAACTAGAAATAATAACTTTTAAAATATTATATTAGAAAAATAGCAAAAAGCCTAGGAAAAAGTAAAATACTAATATAATATCTTTATAGCAATAAAGCCTTTAAGTAGAATTAATATTAAGAAATAATACTATAAACTTAAAAAATATAAAGCATTAGTATTAATATAAATATATATTAAAAAAATAAAACTAAAAGCCTTCTTTTTTAAAAGAAAGGTCTTAGGAGTTATAACCCCTAAATATAAGTATAGAGATAAAAAAACTACCTATTATATTATAATAAAATGCCACTAATATGATATTATATAAATAGCATTATACCATTATTTAGCCCCAAACGCCTTAATAATATAAAAGAACTATATAAAAGCAATAATAAACCTAAACAAAGTTAAAATAATTATAAAATAATTCCTAAGATAAAAACTATTATTTATATATAAGATAACACTAAAGCTAGCATATAAAGAAACAATATAATAGGTATAATATAAAAATAATAATATACTAATGTATAAATAATAAAAAATAAAACTAAATAAATATACTATTATAATAACTAAACCATAATAAAAACACTATAAAAGTATTGAAATATCTATAATTCTTCCCTAGGAAAAAAGGAATAGTTAACTATAAAGATATAGCCCTCTTAAAAGCCTAACTTAATAAACATAGTAAAATTAATCTTTGCCTAAAAAAACTCCTTAATGTACCCCTAATAATTAAACCCAATATCTTTAGGTAATAAATAATATATTATTACCTCCTTAAAATAACGCCGTTTTAAATTAATTTATACCTATTAGCAAAAAAGCAATAAAAAGGCAATAAAATATTTATATTTAAATATATATCCTTAAAATAAAGGAATAACAAATACCTCCTTTAATATTAAAGCCATTAAAAATAATTAGCAAAGGAAATTATAATATTAGTAATAATAGGATAAAAAAAAAACCAATATAAACCTTTAATAATAAAAAAACTAAAAAATAGGCTATCTATTACTTAAGCAACCTTAATCCAAAACTCCTCTTAAAAATAATAAAGGTTAATTAAAGGTAAACAAAAGTAATCATCATTATCCTTATTAATAAGGAGAATAATAAAAAAAGGTTCTACTTATTTAAGGAAAGTAAACAAAGCAAAAATGTTATTACTTATATTAAAGGCAGGCTAAAACAAAACTATTAACCTAAACTTTAACATAAAAACAATAAAGCAATATTAAAACACTTACAAAATTATATAGCTTTTTATAATAAATATATAAAGAATATATAAAAACTAATAGGCAGAAGAAAACATAATTAAAGCTAAGCTTACTGCTAAAAAAAGCACTAAAGTTTTCATAACAGCTCCTTAAGCAAATTATATAAAGAACCTTTAAATAATAAAGATTAACCTATAGCAAAAAGGCATAACCTATAGCAAACTAATATATCAACAAACTAGTAATAAAACAATAGTAAAATAGTTAAAAAGGCCAAGCAAATAAAGATAAAATAATAAAAGCTATATAACCTAAAAAAAATAAAGCAACATAAAAGGCTTAAACATAAATACCTAAAAAAGAAAATAAAACACTTATTAAATAAATATAACATAATATAATATAACCATAAACAAAATAACATAACATTACTAAAACAATATAGCCTTATTCATAACTTATTACCTAAAAAGAAAAAAAAGTTAGCTATAAAGATGGTTCCCTCCTAATAGCCTAAATAAGCCATAATAGCTTACTCCACCTCCACCTTATAAGCAACCTTAATAACTATTTAGTAATTAAACCCAATATTACTAAATAAAAGATAATAATATCATGCCTTCATAAAAAACTATTGCCCTTTAAAAGTTTACAAAATATTAATAAAAAGCCATCAAAAAGTAAACAAAGCATTTACATTAAAATAAATATCTTAAAAATACTAAACCTATAAATAGTTCTACTGCCGTTATACCTAAGTAATATAAATAACAAAGTTTACAAATTTAATAACAAAGAAGGGATAAAAGAAGGAATAATATTACCCCTCCACTGCTTTAAAGCCATAATACAAATGGTCCACCGTGCCAGCTATTTCTACTCTTAATTTCCTTAAGAATTAATAGGTATCCACAAAAAATAGCTTGTTGTTTGCAAAATCAACATTAACAAAAAGAAACATAATCTACTTAATAAAAGCAAATAAGGCAAAGAAATCACCATATATCCCAGAAACAACCTAAGATAAATCAAATTAGTAAGGATAAAAAGGTAGCAAAAAATAACTAAATTACCTACAATATAATAGGTTATTTTATAACCTTTATAAAGCTTATAAATAATTACATTAAATAAAATAAAACAATAGAAAAACTCAATCAAAAGCCCATCCTCCACATCATACTCACCAACAACATACCAAAAACACTCCATACACAAAACGTTAATAAAATATAGCTCCTCCCAAAAAAATACAGTAGGCTTAATATTAAATATAACAATAATAATAAGGTTACAAAATAATAGCAAAAAAAAGTTAAAAAGGTTATAAAGAAAAAATTATTAATTCACTAAGATTTATAATAATAGTAAATAAATACTAATAATAAGGGCTTTAAGTAATACTTTAAAAAGTATATTTTTAAACATATTATTAATAAATACCTAAGCCAATACTAAGCAAAAATATTAAAACCATTACTAAGAATAGCTATTGCTACATCAACAAACAAGAAACAAACCATCACAATACCATAAAAAAGGTAATAAACCCTAAAACCTACAAAAAAAAAAAGCCTATCCGCATTAACACATTACACTAATTTTCTTTTCTCTTTTATTTATTTCTATTAGGAAAATAAGCTCCTATAAATAAAAAGCTATAAACAATACAATCATATAACACAAACAAAATACTATTAAAGTGATATAAGTTTTCTTTAAATCATAGTTCCTACCTAAACATTTACTAAATAACAGCTCCATACACCCTGCCTTTTAGAACAAGCAATAAGGGTAATCGGTATAAAATTAATAATAATATAAGCCTTAATTACCTTAGCTAATCTATTAACATAGCTGCTTAAAATGCGCTTTATGCTTAACTTAACGAATAGCATTTTTTAATAGCTTTTAAAAATTACTTAATGCCTAACAGTTTATACATATTAAAAAAGTTATAAGCTTTTATTTACTAATAAACTTAAATAAATTTAAGCAACTAAACCTAAAGTAAAACGCTTACTACCTTAGCCTTTATAAAGGTTTTTTAATATTGCTTTTAAATTACTATAAATATACTAATGTTACTAGGAATAAAATTTTTATAAAACATTAAAACTAATAACTTAAGATTAATCTTTCTTTAATAATAAATCTTAATAAGCATTATGTTTAAAATCTTATAATCGACTAATTTTTAAATTTAAGCTAAAATATAAGTACATTTTACCTTTACGTTTATAGCATTTTCTTTATTAACCTTATAACGCTTCTCGGCTGCTTTATAAAGCTTATTAATCTTTTTATTAATAAAAAAAGGTAGCATAAAAACCTTTAAAATGCTTTTAATTATTAAGGTTATTAAGCTAGTTTTTACAGGCATATTAATTGCCGGTATTAAGCTTTAAGTGCCTTATAACTACGCTTTAACGATAAAATAAGCTTCGTTTAAGTTTAAAAACACTGCTTAAATCCTTTCATTTTTAATTCGCTTAAGTTATGCTTGTTTATTTTCTTTAACATAATAATCTCGTTTAAAGCAATCTTAAAAATATTACTAAACTTGTTTAAGTTTTTCTTTATCGGTAACGAACTTAAAGGTAAGCTTTTATTTAAGCGTTATAAAAGTGTTAAGCTAATTTAAATTAATGTACTTTTAAACGCCTTAATTGTTTATAAATTAATAAAAAGCATAATACCACTTTAAAAAGTCGTATTAACTAATGCACTTAATATACTTTAAAAGCTTTTCTTTACGCTTCATAATTAAAGGATTAATGTATGAAAAAATCTTATATAAAATAATGAATTAAATAAATAGTGGTTTGCTTTTTTAATTAAACAATAAAAAAGTAAGCAAACAAATTTATATGCAAAAGATCCTTAAAGCACCAACGCTAACGCTTCCAGGCTCATAACTGTCACACAGTCATTAGGTAGTGCCAAATCTTTTACATAATAAAAGGTATAATCGATTAAAAAGAAAGAAGCGTAGCTCCTAAGCTCGAATGAGCGTATAAATACGTACACAGCTGCTCAGAGAGTCACGTGCTAGTCACGTGACCCACCTATCTCTGACAATTACAACTTAAGGAGGAAAGTGATAAGGGAAAGACAACAAGGCATTTACCTCACAGTGAATACAAGGGAGACTTACATACCTAGTCTTGGAGTGTTCAACAAAGACTGCAGGCTGTGCGGTTAGTATAGCGGGAGGGAGGAAGTGGACAAACGTGCCGCACGCGTCGGCTAGCCGCATAAGACATCACAGCACAACGTGAAAACAACAAGACATCGGCATCCGCATATTTACGATGCGTTATCCGGGCCCTTTGAATTGGATCTCCTCTATGCAGTTTTTCTTTCCTACCGGGCAATAGTAGATATATGACCTCGCGGATACTCACAACCATTGATGCCACCAGTTAATTCAAATTTGCTACGAACTGGAGAGTGTACCGTCGATGCATCCAACTGCTCACTGAGCACCAGTGTCCATAAGTGAGAGCTACTAAGAGTAGGTGGGTACCTACCTATCTAGATATTCTGTGTTTATACGAGCGGCGGACGTTCAGGCGAGCTGTTTACTCCATCAAGGATCTGAGCACATTATTAACGGGGCAATAGATAGTTCTTTCCACGTTGACCTCGGGAGCTGCTGCTGGAAACTTCAACTCACCTCACCATCAACTCAACCTTCTTTCCTACTTATGTTTACTGCTTACTTTCCCTTCCTTGTCAATATTTCCCACACTCGAACCGGCCGATTGAGCAACCTCAACTTTGACACGAGGTCATTGCCACAACATCTCCGGTCCGTCTTGGTTCGATGCCGTTTGTCCCTCCGCTCTCTGCTGGAGCAAGCACCACTGAGTACAAGTACTTGCCTTTCTTTTTGATTGTGTAGATACTTGGACAGTATCTCCTGCAATCCAACTAACCTTCCCGGTCAACGGGGGTAATCAGCAGAGGTAAGTGCACTCTTCTCATCCTATAGTCCTACGTCAGCCATAGCTCTCCCGCCTAGTTCATCACACTCAATCCCCACTACCTTCCCTCAATTACTCACTGCGAGCTGACGAGGATCACCCTGACTGTTCTCATTCAATTTCAACAGAACGCAGTTTCAAGTTTCGGTTTTCATGATCATCCATCCTCTCGTACACTCTGTCCCCCCGCTAGCAAAGACTCGACTTTCGTTTCTTCATCTTTTCCTCCTACACAACGTCACTAACTCAGCACTCTACTCTTTCCTAGTTCAACTACCATATCAATGTCCACGTGAGAAATCTCCTAAGCTCCGATGGGTCGAGATACGGACGGCTCTCAAAGTAGCTCGGCCGGCGGCGGGCCGCCTACCTTGTCATCCGGAAGGAGTAGCACAAGTCTGTCCGACCAACATGAGGGAACCAACGCACCTCGCCGGGAAAGTGCCTACCGACCATCTAGCAACGGCTATGGAAACAATTTGTCACAACGTGGGCAGTCTCAACTAGACCTACTTACCTCGACACTATCAACCAATGAGCAACCTCCTTACACAGCTAGCGAGAGATCTAGCATATCACTTGGTGGAAGCTCCTACAATCCTCAAACGGGTCCTCGAGCACCAAACTCGGTCCAACGACAACCACTTGAGGCTAAGAATCGACCTCGAGCGGGTGGCAAATGGCTTCCTTTCAAGTCGAATAGCAACTATGGGCGTGGCCGACCCAAAACACCCAACGGCAACGCTGCTGGCCTTAGACCTCATTGGGCGGAATGGGAGAAGATCAGCCTCCGTATAAGCCGTCTCCCTGCCCACACCACCACACGTGATGTGTGGATGATCTTCAAGTCCCATGGCGAAGTCGTTTCTGTCGAGCTCTTTGAGAGACTGAATGGAGAGCGAGAGGGAAGCGGACGCGTCTGCTTTTCACCTCCTCCCACTAACCAATTCTGGGATGATATAATGGCGGTCAATATCCAGGGTCAGCAGCTCAAGATAAGGGTCGAGCTTCAGAAGGAACAGAAGATTCCTCAAATACACGGCCCGAGTGGTAAATCGTATCCACCGTCCATGACTCTCAAAATGGATGCCATACAGTTCGGCGTGCTCTCTCGCGAGAATGAGATGATGCCGTTGAAAACAATCCACAATGCCATAAGAACGGGATTTTCCCTGACCGCCGAACTACTACCCAAGAGACTTGAAGTCGCATTCGCATGTAAGATTGATGACCCGCGTCGCGAGAATCCCAGCATCCGAAACCCTTCGCCTATTGGGGATATGGAGCATGTCCGACTGTACAAGGCGCATATTCCTTTCACGAACCTCAAGAAGATTGTTTTCATCGATCTTGACGACCAAAATTGGGCCCTGCTGATTCCCCTGCCAAGCCCACCTATCTTCTTCGCCAAGCACGACTCTGCCGATTCACATTCAAGCAGCAAGAACACTTGGTCTGTTCGGGATGCTTGGAACCGGACGGTGGACATTACTTATGACACCTCCTGGTTCAAAGATGAGCCCGTCTCGCTACCCAGAACCAACCATTTCATCGATATTGGCCGATGGACCACGTATCGACTTGTATTTTCCAAGTCTACTCTCCCCGATTGGGGAAAAATGAAGGTCGCTTTGATGGATTTCAATATCCAGGTGGACCACACGACATCCAAGGAGTTCTTAACGATCCCGGCGCAGATGCCTACTCTCTGGGCTCAACTTGAGTCACATAATTTCAACAATTCCAAATCAAACAACCTGGCTCTGCTCGCCAATGCAGAGGAAATTCAACTACCCTATGATGTCCGATTTCAGCTTGAAGTATGCATTTCTCAAGGTCTCTTGAACGAGGTGAACATCACAACCGAGTTTCTCCAAAAGCTGGCAAATCTCTCCAAAGATCGCACCCGTCGCCGCGATAGGGCAAAGGACCTCTTGATGTACATCTCGCGGCCACGTATAGGAAGCCGTACCGAGGACAGAGAAAAGCTGGATGAGAAGAGAATCTACGACCCAATGTCGCTTTTTGAGGACAAGAAAGCGATGAGCCACTACCCAGAAATCTCGATACCTGAGCATTGTCAGTGGGTAAGAAAAGCTGTCGTCACGCCCACGACTATGTATCTGAGCGGCCCCACGCCGGAACCGTCAAACCGCGTCTTGCGCCAGTATTCTAATTACGAAGATCGCTTCCTGCGCGTCCAGTTCACCGACGAATTAATGAAAGGTCGGATCTTCCCAGCCCCGGACGATGAGAAGGACAATGCCCTGTTCAACAGAGTACATCGGACTTTGCACAACGGTATCCGGATTGGCGGGCGCCATTTCCACTATTTGGCGTCAGGAAACTCGCAATTTCGGGAGAATGGGGCCTGGTTCTTTTGCCCAACTGACTTCTTGACCTGTGATAACATCCGGAATTGGATGGGTAATGTGAACCATATCAGAATCGTGGCCAAATACGCCGCTCGACTTGGACAATGCTTTTCCACAACAAGGATTCCCAGGTCGTCCCCCATCGGCCAGACTATCAAGCATATCCAAGACATTGAGCACAATGGTTGGTGCTTCTCGGATGGAGTTGGGAAGATTGCCCCCAGCCGCGCCAAGTTCCTCGTACAGAACCTTAACATGGACAAGACTGCCGCGAACATCCCGTCTGCTTTTCAGTTCAGACTCGGAGGTGCCAAAGGTATCCTGGTGCAGTGGCCCGACGTGCCTTTCAACGAGGTCCATCTTCGGCCCTCGCAGAATAAGTTCGAATCCATCTCCAAAGGTCTCGAGATCATCAAGACATCCAGGTACTCCGCCGCGACACTGAATCGACAGACCATCACGATACTGAGCTGTCTTGGTGTGCCGGATATCGTCTTTGTAGACATGCTGAAGAAGCAAGTAGCAAATTACGAGCGTGCGATGGAAGACCCGCAAGTTGCGATGCAGATCCTCAGCAAATACATTGACCAGAACGGTGTCACCACGAAGATAGCACAGATGATCGTAGATGGGTTCATGCACACGAAGGAGCCCTTTTTCATGACTATCTTACAGGTCTGGCGTGCGTGGTCGATGAGACTTCTGCGAGAGAAAGCTCGGATCGTAGTGGATCAGGGGGCTTTCGTCTTTGGTTGCGTAGACGAGACTCGCACGCTACGAGGGCATTCCGACAAGACCAAACCTGGTAGCAGGGACTCTACGCTCTTGCCACAGATATTTCTCCAGGTCCCAAAGGGAGGAATCAAGCCGGGAGAAGAAGGCGAGTATACCGTAATTACTGGAATATGCGTGCTCGGCCGGAACCCATCTCTGCACCCTGGCGACATCCGAGTAGTGGAGGCAGTAGACGTTCCAGCATTGAGACATCTCCGCGATGTTGTTGTATTCCCAGCAGTGGGCGACCGCGACATTCCTTCCATGTGTTCTGGTGGCGATCTTGATGGAGATGACTACTTTGTTATTTGGGACCCTCGGCTTCTTCCCGATGACTGGAACTACCCCTCGATGAAGCACGATGCCCTTAAGCCAAAGGAACTGGATCGAGATGTGAGAGTTGCGGATCTTATTTCATTCTTCGTTCGCTACATGAAGAACGACACGCTCAGTACTATTGCCCAATCGCATCTGGCAAAGTGTGACACACTTACCGAAGGACCAAAGCACAAGCAGTGCATCGAACTTGCAGTTCTGCATTCCAATGCTGTTGACTACCCTAAAACTGGCTTGGAAGCGTACCTAAAACCGTCGTTGCGCGCAAAGCGCTTCCCACATTTCATGGAGAAAGCACCGAATATGACGTATCATTCGTACAAAGTCTTGGGGAAGCTTTACGATCTTGTGGCGAAGGTTAACTTCAAACCCCAGCTTGACGGGGCTTTTGACGAGAGGATTCTTCGCAGATATGCGCTGGATGATGCCATGTTGAAGACGGTGAGAATGATAAAGAGACAGCACGACAAGGCCATGCGCCAGATCATGAATCAGTATGACATCGGAACCGAATTTGAAGTCTGGTCGACGTTTGTGCTGTCGAGGCCCCGTGTCGGAAGCGAATACAAGATGCAGGAGAGTATGGAACCGGTGATGATTAACCACAGGGAGCGGTTCAGAGAAACTTGCATCAAGGTGGCAGGATCTAGAGACACCAAGGTCCTATACCCGATCATAGCCGCCACCTACCTAGTGACCTGGGAAGAAGTACAGACGGTACTTGCGAAGACGCAGAGAGAGGGGCGAGAGCGAGAACTAGCCGCCAATGAGATGCCGTTCATCAGCTTCCCATGGATATTCGACTGCGAGCTCGGTCAAATTGCGAGCTCAAAAGGCGAGTTCGAACTAGAGGAAATGCCGAAGCCGACAATAGCATTCGTAGGCGACGATACCGATGCTGATGACGAGGAGTTTGAACGCCTGGTTAGGGCTGGTGCGATTGAAAGTGACAACGAGGTCACTAACAACGGGTACGGCCCTGAGGGCCAGATACTGTGGTCTGCAAACGTGGCGCAACCCACAGGAGGAGTAGTGGAGGAGCAAGAGGTGATTGAGGAAGTGGTAGAGCTGGAGGAAGATGAAGAGACAAGTATGGAGGCGCTGGCTAAACTAGCAGACGAAGAGTGAGAATGACTGGAGTCCTACATATAAAGGAAAGCAAAAAGGAAAAACAGAAAAAAAAAAGGGGGAGAGACTAATGGTCGTCTAATTAGGTATGGAAGATACCCTTTGAAGGTTTTGAGCTGCGAGATGGATTTCACTGGCAGAGCTTGAGAGGACATTCGATGGACTATTTGCAGTTTGCCGATGTATTCATTGCCCCAGGACGAAGTACTTGCGCTGTAGGTATTGAATGCGCGATGGTTCTACCGTAGGTAGCTATAATATGATGGCTTTTGCTTTGCTAAGTTTTCCGACTTGCGTGGGTAGAGGTAGGTAAGGTACATAATTCGTAACGGTAAGGTGGATGTTGCGTGCTCTCATCCACGATCTCTTGTAAGAGGGAGCTTAATAAGAGGGAGCTTAATAAGAGGGAGCTTAACAAGGGGGAGCTTATAAGGGGGAGCTTATAAGGGGGAGCTTATAAGGGGGAGCTTATAAGGGGGAGCTTATAAGGGGGAGCTAGGATAAGATGTGGAGTGATTTAAGGTTATAGAAGGTACCTAAGGTACGTACCGTATGACGGAAGAGGGTTGATCCTCAAGCGAAAAAGTGTGGAAAGGGAAAGGGTAAAAGTCTTGGCAACGCACAATTCGAATACCAATGCCGACCCCCCATCTTCAGGCCTCATCGCCCCGTTTGAGAGCTGCGAAACGATATTCTCTTCGACGACGGTAAAATCTCGCGATTACTCTCATTGTAAGTCCCAAGATCTGCCCTTGTTGCTCTTATTCAACCATAGGAGCCGCCCAGTCGCAATTTCCCCTCATAAGAAAAAAAATATCTCGAGCGCCACTACCCACCCCGCCAAAATTCAAACAGCAACAAGACAAGACAAGACGTAGCTAACCATATTTACCACCCACCAGCTTTCCTGACCTTCAATCCACCACCTAATCCACCCGAACGCCGATAGAGAGATCTCTCAATTACAGCCATGGCGGACGTACAAGAGATCTTGAAGAAGAAGTTCGGTGGTGCCGCGCCTTCGCGAACTGGTACGTAGCAATTATCGTCGAGCCTCTTTCTTTTCGTCCAGCGGGGAAAGTTGATTATTAATAATACGTCTGTGTAGGTGGAAAGGGAACCCCGAGACACAAGCAAAAGCGGAACGTTGCCCGAAGCGCCAACGATGACAAGAAGCTGCAGGCCACCTTGAAGAAGCTCAACACCCAGCCCATCCAGGCTATCGAGGAGGTCAACATGTTCAAGAGCGACGGCAACGTCATCCACTTCTCTGCTCCCAAGGGTATGTGAGATCTGAAGGATCAGCATTTTCTTCTAATATTGTACTCCGATCATATGAAGCCTTGTCTCTTCCAGCTATTCGGGTGAAGAACGGTAGAACACATCGCTGACAGTCGCGCTAGTCCACGCCGCCGTCCCGGCCAACACCTTCGCCATCTACGGTGCCGGTGAGGATAAGGAGCTTACGGAGCTCGTCCCCGGCATCCTGAACCAACTCGGACCCGACTCGCTAGCCTCCCTCCGAAAACTGGCCGAGAGCTACCAGAGCATGTCCAAGGAGAACAAAGATGCTGACGATGATGACATCCCCGACCTGGTCGCGGGCGAGAGCTTCGAGGACAAGACCGAATAAACAAGCCTAACGACGCATCTCTCTAAGGACCAAACTCCAGGATTCTCCTCCCCCCTTTATTTGTGAATGAACGGACATGAACGTGGAAAGGAAAATTATTACGGGAATGATAATGGCATTTGGTCGTCACGGTTGATGGTGGTCTTTATTTCTCTCTTACGTCTCTCGCGAGAAGGGTCTGGAAGGGAGTTCCTTGGTAGTCGGACCGTCCTTTGCATTTAAGATGGGGGGTCTTTTCTCTACATCGTCACTTTTAGGTAGTCTGGCTGGTCCGTTCTGTTTCGCCTTATTGCTGGTAGGCGACGCTGATACGACCTCCCATTCCTGCTACTGCTGCTGCAGCTTGCGTCATGTTTTCCATCCCATCTTCGTCAAGGTCTGCCAGCAGGTCACACTATCTACCTAGGTACATGCCACCACTGCTTGTACCAAAAAGAAGAAATCTGTTTCAAAACGTGTTACTTGGCCTCTCTGTTTCGTGACTTGCGTCCTGAGTATCTGAAAAGGAGGGCAAATTCAGTGACTGCCTAGGTTACAAGGTGAAAGAGTCATCGCCTTGATTTCTTACCCATCCCTTCAGTGCTTCCGCTTTAGCTTCTTCCTTGGCTCTCCGCCGCGCCCCTAGTAGCATAGAGGCTTTCATCTCGCCGTACGTCCTGGCGCTTAGCGCCTTCTGAATCTCCTCAATTATCTCTGCCGATTTTTCGGTAGTAGCTTCCAATTCGCCGTTGCCCTCTCCCCTTCCTGCTAGTCCTTCTGACACTTCTGAATTTGAAAGCAATGAAGCGACGCTGGTGGCAAGACTCCATAGCCCCCTGCGGGAAGCGAAGCTAGCTCCCTTGGCGCCGGCGGGGGACTTGCGCCCCTGCAGCACGCCGCCCAGCGTCGACTCGGCGAGACCCGAGGACGTCCAGGCGACGGCTAGGTTGCTGGGGGCCATGCCCGCCGCGGCCGTCGGCGGCGTACCGGCGGCGGTATCGTAGCTGTTAAGCTGGCTTAACGCCGAGGCCACGGACCGCTGGGAATACGCGAACTCGGAGCTCGTGGTCGAGACGGCGAAGGGGTGGAACGCGTAGCCCCCTCCGAACGAGGAATTCGCTAGGCTGCTCATGCGTGCTCCCGGGGACGAAGAGAAGGCGCGGCGGCAGGCGGATTCGCTGTACCGCGACTCGGGCAGGATTAGAGTGCGCAGGTAGACGCGGCTGGGGTCGACGAGGAGGGCGGTGGTGGAGGAGAGGAGCGATGTTATTTGGTGCAGGGATAGCTTGTCCGAGCAGGACTTGGAGAGCGTGGGGATGGCGTCGGCGCGCGCGGGTTTGCGGCGGACTACGCCGAGGTGGGAGAAGTAGGCGCGGCCTGGGAGTGAGGGCGTGGTAGTTGGGATAGAGATAGGGGAAATGGGAGTTGGAGAGATGGTGGGATTAGAGGCAGAGGCAGAGGCAGAGGCACCAGAGCTGTTGGGGAGGGTTTCCGTCGGTAGTTCCCAGGGCGTGGCGTCCTCTTGCGAGGCCATGATTAGTTCCATGCTTGCGTCGCCGCCTAGAAGCTCCTGTTAGGTTATCGCTCATTCATCAGTAGAACCAAGTATAGGGGTAAGACGTACAAGGCGCTTCGGAGCAGTACATATGCAGGAGGACCCCTTCCCTCCAGGCAAACGGCTGTCCTTGCCATCCGCTTCGTCTCCCATGTTCTTCTTCAGCATTGATATGACTGCTAGAGGCCATCTCTTCACAAGTCCGTCGCCGCAAGAACTTAGACGAGCCCCCCAAAGCCAATGTTCTACATTCGTCCAGTACGAAGCGGTTGAATGCCCGTATGGCTAGGACTTCGGCGTGCCAGTCATGTAGCACGTTGCCCTGCGCCTCTGGAATTCTTGAGACGGGGAGGCATTTCATGCCTGTTCTATTCCCTTCATCAGCACTGTTCTGGACAAGTAGGCTCTATATCAGATCTTCTCAATGTAGCCAGCGTATATGTCAAAATCACGGGAAGCTTGCCTACGCGAGAGAGAGACACCACAGCTCATCATTTTCTCCTACCATAGAACGTCAGTCTATTCATACTAGTACGTACATGATAGCAAGCTGGAGTCAGACAGTGCCAAGACCGAGATATATTACCTTGAGCCACTATTCCGGCCAGGGGCACCCATTCACGCAGCCCATTCCCGCGAACCACGGGCTTTCTCTTCGGTGGTAGCTCATCATAATGCCTTTGCACCAGGGCCGCAATATCATCTGCTGTGACGGTCATCAAGACACAGTCGGCTCCCTTATACAGGGTAAGTTGCCGTTGAGTGTGTCGTTGTTTTCATCCAACCCGACTCGACGGCGAGTCTAACAATATAAGGCTGGTTATAGGTGGCTTTATTTGCATTAAGAGATAGAGTCATCACAGTATCACGATTAGTAGTAGATGCAGACCTACATGTAAATCTGGGATAGTTTGAAGCCGCCTAAGCAGACAAATACCTACGTTATGTACATACACTAGCAGTCGTTAATATGTAAGAGTGGGGTTTATCATAATAAGGAGGTGCAAATTTCATTCTTTGATTCGATGACATCAGCCACACCATTCGCACGCACGAGCCACATCTAGCGAGGCCCTAAGAGAGAAAAGGCGGCTTAGTCATTCAGCCCACACAAGTGCGCAACTTTGACATTTACGAAATTCGCCCTCTGATCCTCCAATTCAATCAAACCAACCACGAAACTACTAACCTCACAGCAGTCCACGCAAGTTCTCACCACACCACAACCGTCACAATGAGAACTTACGACGACACCTTCTCTGGCCAGAGAATCTACCCTGGCAAGGTAAATGCCCTCCCTTCATTCGATTCCCGCTCAATTCCCCTCCGTTCGAACACCTCCAAATGGGAAGACAAGGCGAACGCAAGATCAAGAGACGGACGCGATGGATTGGTCTTCCCACGTCTCGATCACGAAATACCACACGCACCCGCCCCTAAAATTATCAAGTCAATGCGATTTTGAAATCTGAGTGCTAACGGGACGCGAAACACAGGGTAAGCTCTACATCCGAGGCGACAGCAAGGTCTTCCGATTCCAGAACGGCAAGTCCGAGTCGCTCTTCCTCCAGCGAAAGAACCCCCGCCGAATCTCATGGACCGTTCTCTTCCGACGACAACACCGCAAGGGTATCTCTGAGGTACGAATTCCATTCCCACCATATCCCCAAACATGCCACCATCCCAATCGTACAGAATCGCTACAAGTCCGGAGCAAATATACATATATATATATACACAATGAATTCCGAGGCAGGGAAAAACTGACAAGCACAACAGGAAGTCGCCAAGAAGCGCACGCGCCGCACCGTCAAGTCCCAGCGAGCCATCGTCGGCGCCTCCCTCGACGTCATCAAGGAGAAGCGATCCATGCGACCCGAGGCCCGCTCCGCCGCCCGCGCCCAAGCCATCAAGGAGTCCAAGGAGAAGAAGGCCGCCGCCGCCGCCGCCAAGAAGTCTGAGAAGGCCAAGAACGCCGCCGTCGCCTCCAAGGGCCAGACCCAGCGCATCGTCGGAAAGCAGGGTGCCCGCGGCGCCCAGCCCAAGGTCCAGGCCAAGACCCGTTAAGGCGGTAGTCTAGGTCGGGGTCGAAGAGAGTTCGTTCTTGGGAAAAGGGCAATGTGAAGTAGTGCGGATACAGAGGTCAGGATGGAGGGGGGATCGGGATGATATGGCATGACACGCATGCATCTCTAGTTGTTGCCCTCTTGCGTCTGGCAGGCGTCTTCGGTGGGATAATTCCTCGATTGCGAAATACAAAAAAGATAAACCTCACGTGCACATCTATTCGGTTGGGGGGAATGCATGCATGGAATGTCTCATGGTCATGGGAATTCTAACCTGGTAGCTTCATAATACCAGTTCGTTCTACGGTCTGAATCTGCATCTCGTGCCGTCTTGTTTGGCCGTCCTATGCCTTTCCAACCGTGGCCCATTAGGACTTGTCCAGGTTGAACCTCCGTAATTCCTTGGTTCAGATTCAGACTCTAACTTGGACTACTTCGGATCAAGAGTGCATGGAATGTCTTGAACATTATGGTCTTGCACAGGATTATACACTCACAATTGGTAGGATAAGGGTCCATGCAATGACTTGAGTTAGTCTATTGAGTGTAGTCTACCAGTCAGGCCACCTTCGACACCGCGAATCAGAACCATCGAGGTAGGGGAAAACTGAGCGGAGCTTGTTCCAGAGCGGCTGATTGACTTGCACCTAAGTAAGCTGGCCCAGCCTTTCTTTCCCATATACCAGTGCGTAGGAAAAGGAGTTAAAGCCTCTGACTGCTCAATGCGTCCCTAGTAATAAACTACTCTCGCCCTGTCCCCATGCCGATCCATCTTATTCCCCAAATCCATCTCTCTATTGCCAGCACAGTACAGTTTTCGCCTGCCTGTTTTCCCTCCGAGCTCTATATGTGCGATACGATGCGATACGATACGATATGATATGAGACGTTGATATGTGCAACTCAAGATTTTTTTTTTTCTACGACGACAACAGGTTTACAGCTTGGCCAGGACGGCGTCGACGCCGGAGACGGTGACGTCCTTGGCGGGCTCCTTCTCGGCGTAGACGACCTTGCCGTGGTCGACGACGATAGCGTAGCGCGCAGTGCGGGGGCCTAGGGTCCAGCCGATGCTGCTGCTGAAGGGGGCGCCGTCGTCGGAGGCGAAGATCTGGTGATGGAAATTTGGTGTTAGTATGACAACGTGAGTGGGAAATGGAGTGTGGGTTGGGGTTGTGAGGGGTAAGTTTTGAGGGTCTCTCTCTGCGGGTGTATGCGTATTGGTACAATGGCTGTTCTGTTGCACGTTACGCATAGTGGGCGCCCAATGAATTTGTCCTTTTCTCTGGAACATTTCCATTTCTAGAAATATGGGATACAAGAAGACAGGCGCGGAAGAGGAAGGGAAAGGGGGCACGTTAGAAAAACTTACAATCTCATCCTTGATGCCGTTGGCCTTGGCCCAGGCGGCCTGGACCCAAGCGTCGTTGTAGGAGATGACGATGACCTGGTCGACGCCCTTGGCCTTGAGCTCCGGCAGCTTCTCGATGTAGCCCTGGATGTGGGTGTTCTGGCAGGTGGGCGTGAAGGCGCCGGGGACGGAGACGAGGACTACCTTCTTGTTCTTGAATTCTGCGATTCTGTTAGGTACAGGTACGGACTTCAGCGCTCGCAGCAATGGGCTGGGAGGAAATTACCCTTGCTAGCATCGTACTTTACGGGAATGCCGCATGCCGTCACAGAGGCATTCTCGGGTGTATAAGGGACGTAGGTGAAGGTGACACCCTCGGGGAAATCGTCTCCAGCCTTGAGAGCAGTAGCCATTGTTACGAAGTTGCTTGGTGGGATTTGCGTGGTATAGCTCGGTATTTCGTCTGAGACTTCAGATTGAGACACGCAAAGGTGGTAGGTAGACTTTGTCGTTGTTTAGAATATGGATTGAATATTAAGTTGACAGGAAAAAGTTAAGACGCGGGAGCTTGCTACCTATATAGCTTTGTCACTCTACGTATTAGATGTATCGACGCAAAGACGATTTCGGTTGTTACAGTAAGATGGATGGCCCAATCTAATGGTCCCTAGGCACAACCGCGTTGCGAACTCGGAAACCAAGGGTCCCCGTTCTATCGATGCTACGCTACTACGTTATGTAAGTATGTATCTGAGGTACTTCTTCATACCTAGTGTGAGTAAGTATTTGCGTGTAGTGTAGGTATGTAAAGATGCAGGTGGAGCCAAGATTCTGCAACGCCGTTGCTCCTGTCCCTGTCTTTCCGGATCACGACATGGCATCATCCCACTGCCCTCATCGCGGCTAGTGGTGGGGTGTGAATGCATGGTGGGGCACAAGAACCTTGATGGCAAGAGGGAGGAGGGGTTTAGAGCAGTCTATTTTCTTCGATTGCTGTTTCTTTTCCTTCAAAAACTGCAGATCTGGTAACAAATGAACATTACACAAAGTCTAGCTCGGCCCGGGTTATACCAATCTGAATACGCTATTGTTTATCTGAACGCAGGTGCGGCCGCCGACGGACAGCCGCCCATGCGCGAGTTGTAACGGGTATTCCGTCATCCACAATGTGGGATATTTACGATAGCTCACGTACAGAGCTTGTTCTTGTCCCGCGGAAGGGCCGTACTGCCTTAGTAATATACCTTATCAACTTACAGCGTGTAGCTGGATTTTGGCGAGTAAGTAGTAACTCTCGGCCAAAAAACAACAACCTACCAAACATACCGCTTTCAACGTTTGGGGCAAAAAGAAGAGTACGTAGATTTCGGAAGATCAGTATGTATCAGATATCGGCCCGCAGCAAACTAAGGCGCTGTGGGGGCGAGCAAGCGTGTTTATACCACAGTAGCAAGTCCCCTAAGCTGAAGAGGGCATGTCAAAATTTGGAATTACCTGTTTAGAGACTTATCCATGTGTACTATACCCTTCTGATCGGTGTTTGAGAAGACGCACGTGGGATCTTGCAACGTGCGGCATGCTGTGACATACATGTAGTAACCTTGGCTGAGAACTTTGGGTAACAGTATTTCAAATATGCCACGACGGTGGAACCTATACCCCTGAGCGTATACATCACAGTATCTCAGAAAAAAACCATGGAATTCCAAATTATATCCAGGGCCCGCAGCTTACATACACGTTGATATTCTGGGTAGCCTGCGAGTCAAAAGCAGTATTTGAGTTGCGGATGACCTGCTGGAACTTGACACTAGGTCTCAGGAGTTGCGTGTCATAGGTAAAATGCGTCGTGTAAAGGCCCGACTACTACGATGTTGGCGAAAATCAGCAAAATGACGAATCTACCGGAGCCGGATCTAACGAGTTTGACTCCTTGAAGTGTCGATACCTACCTGAAAGACGGCGATCAAGAGTTGAGATGTCGAGTTTGCTTTGCCCGAGCGTCGATATCGGACCCCGCCGAGCGGGAATTGGAAATGGACAAGAACGCAACAAGACAAGACGGGTATAACACTTCGCCTTAGCAATCCCATCACCTTCGAAGCCCGAGGAAAACCAAGTAATACGCATTACATAATTGCGCGCGCCCTTCAAACCCGGGATTTTCCCACCGAATTACTAAGACACCTAGGAAAGTACCTAGGCTCCGGTAAGAGGATCGTTAAGGTTAGGTTAGGAATGCATTAGGAAAACCCTAATGGTTACGTCCCCGAAGTCCCCGAAACCAGCCGAACCAATACCGGTAGGGAGCTGGCGCCAGCACGTGGAGGTCTCCGGACTGCGACTTTGACGCCCTAGGTACTTCATTCGCCGGAGCACACAACTCGGCCGCCGTACTAGCGAGTTGCCTTACTCATCAACATACAAGCGTAATGCAGGTATAAGAGTCTGGGATGAAAATGGGATGAAAACTTATAATTGAGAGGATACATACTCCCCTACTTGTATACAGCCAAAGCAAAGAAAATAAATAGGATATAATCCCGACAGAATGGGAAGCGACAACAAGGGAAGGCCTCCGTATCCACCTTTCACGGCGGAAACAGCCCAGATCAAGGTGAAATCCGCTCAAGATGCCTGGAACACCAAGTGCGTTTTTTTATATCATGCCAGTCCCCAACATTGAAACCAGAAGAGCAGCTGATAGAGGAAAATAACAGGGATCCGGCAAATGTGAAGCTGGCCTACACGCCGGACTCGATCTGGCGCAACAGAGACACCTTCCTCCAGGGACGGGACGAGATCGAAGTCTTCCTGACCAAGAAGTGGGAGCGCGAGCAGGGATACAGGCTCCGCAAGGAGCTTTTCGCCTTCACCGACAACAAGATTGCGGTCCAGTTTTGGTACGAATGGTATGACAAGGACGGCCAGTGGTGGCGGACCTACGGGCTCGAGGACTGGACTTTTGCTGAAGACGGTCTGATGAGGAAGCGCCAGAGTAAGTGCTGCACGGACCTATTCAGGCTCCTACACAGTTCGCTAGAGGGGTATGAGTTGACTAATATGGACGTCGCTAGTGAGCGGGAACGATGTGAAGATCACTCAGGAAGAGAGATGGTACAAGGATGGGGTGGACGTGAACACAGTTCCAATCTCCGAGAAGCATTGGTAGTGGCAAGATGGGACGGATGGGACGGATTGGTTCGTAGGACGACTATCCACGGTGGGAAGGGATACGGTCGTTAAAATAATTTCTGTCTACTCAAATTGCTCGAGAGCTAAGGTGGTGTAAAAAAGGTGCTGCCTATTGAAATAAGGGTTGGGAAGATGGCACCACTGCAATGATTGTCCCATACACGAGGATGTTCAAGTGGTCAGGGAAGGAAAGAAGCAACGATAACCTAGCAAAAAAGGAGAAAGGCGAGAAATGGATAGGGGAAGGGGAAAAGACTCACCAATCACTCATTGCAGTTCAGAAAAGATACTCATACACTCCCTCGCGTTGCTAGCCAATCCATAGCTTGCACCATATCAGCACTAACGACAGAGGCGCGAGATCGAGCCTCTTAATATATGCTCGCGCATCCGAGTGCATAAGGCGTTAGGTTGACACTTTCAGGTACAAGCCACATGGCATTTACCCTTGGGAAAAGCCAGAAACCGGTTTTTAACGTCCCGATCTGCATACTTGATCCAGGTACCATATATGCATGTCTCACAGCCCGTCATTCACTGGCGTCCTCCAGGGCTGAGAGCGGCGTGCATATCGTACGACGGGGAACGCGAAATGACAGACATTGTTTCTTTTTTTCTCAGCTGGAACTGGCCTGTGTCATAACGAACTGGAAGCAAGTCTCCCATCGGCCGGGATTTCCTATTTGGGAACTTCGGAACTGGTCTGTTTGATTATAGATAGGTAGGTACTCGTATTCTTGCCCTTGTCTGTTAGCTCGTCACTAACAGGCCCAGAAGAATTGGTCTATTCTATTCGAGCTCGGCAATAGGCAGCTCTCAGACAGATGTACTATGCTCAAGAGCATACCAGCCACAAGTGGGACTGCTCAGTCAACGGCCGCGCGTGTAAGCCAGAAGGCAGCCGCTCATGGATGAACTACCTATCCACTCAGCAAACGGAGTTTGTGGCGAGTTGGTACACCCTTATACAGCATATCTTGCTCTCGCTGTACTAACGTTTATTGATACCAGATTCAGCCATATGGCAGAGGGTGCATGTTTAGTTCGGATAGAATCACTAATCAGAAAAGCTAAGACGTAGCGCCTAGAAACTATGTCAGCCAGCCCTGCATGCTCAAAGCATCAAGGGAAGGAGAGGATATCTAAGCTGAGAAAAAGAGAAGGTTTTCAAGTTATCCAAAGACGTATCTAAGCAGGGATCGAATAAGGTATATAGAAGGGCAATTTCCGATCAGCAGGGGACTTTAATGAGCTCTTCAGGGTCGTACCCAAGCGCTTATACTCTATAATAGGACAGAATGCGTGCTGTACGACCGTCATGCAAGGACCCGACCCTTTTAGGCTGTAAGATCAAGTCCCGATGCATGACATCAAGAACCCTGTAGCGATCTCGTAGATTTTATGCCGCCGATCGCTTTGCGGAGATGGAGCAGGGATGTCTCTTGGATCTCTGAAGACTCTCGCTCAGTTTTTCCCAAGTGTATACCAAAGATAATTGCTTCGACTTTACATGCATTTTTTCAGCTTGCTTCGTGAAATTTCGGCCCTCAGCGTCGCATCCTGGGTTTGCTACTCCTTCTCCGCGGCAACAGAGACGACGCCCATACGCTGAGGGGTTCAGAATCTTCCGTCTAGCGGGAACCGTTTGCAAAGCGATGTGTGCCACATAGACCTCGCGACGTCTCGCAAACTTTGCCAATTTTGCAATACTCTCCGTTGGGCTGGATGGTTCTAATTCCAACTTGCTTCTTATTGGGCTTTCGACCAGGCTACCTTGACCTGACCTGAATCAAGGCTAGTATCGCCTGTCCAATCAAGTAGCTTACCGATGATATTGTCTCGTGAATAATTTGAACTTATGGATAGCTCTTATGGAGGTTAAAACGTTTGCCTCTTAGCTTGGTTTCCATTGATACCTATGGATCCAGCTGCGTGGCAAGCAGTAATGTTGTTTCACAGATGGCCACGCTTATAGTTAAGCCAGCAGAGTCCGGTGCGGTGAACTGACATCCACATGGCTTCAAATATGCTACAGCTCCATCGTGTATGTAGTCTTCCAATTCGAGTCCCGAAATTCAACTGTGGACTGGGTAAGCGATATGTAGTTAGTCTAACAATGATCTAAACTTGGAGCAAGGGGGGAATAATACTACATATCGTGACGAGAAGACTAGTCTTAACGGTCTATCACATACCATGGCTGAAGCTACCTGGATAGGGTTTTGAGGCTAAGACCTCGACTATCATTTGGTATGAGTTAGCCGTTCCTGGTCACATAGCCGTGAGGCTCACGAGTGCATGTCAGCTCCCGCCTCTTCGGATGTACTTACCCTTAGATTCAAGACACTGCCGACCTGTCAGCTAGGAGTTGTCCGGATTTCCCAAATAGTAGGGCAACTCCTTGTCCTAGTCGTTGAACTTCGCTTGCTTGTCAGGTATTTTATAGCAGGTGGCCACCCGCTACTGTCTTGAACGGTTGTCGATCATATCTATCTTCCGCCAGATCTAGAAAGTAAACTTTGTTTCAAACATCTTCGAGAACGTTCTCACATCACATAGTCGATCACTTCCTTACTTCAATATGGGCCTTCTTTCGCTTAAGTACCGGCGGCCGGAGCATGTCGATAAGGAGCAATTCCGACGCGACAACAGCTCTATCTCAGGGAGTGAGAAGACTGATGGCTCGCTCAAACTAGGCCGATCAGAAAGCCCGTATGGTATACCTGATGCCCTGACTTTCGATAAGATCATGAGTGGCGGAACTTGTCCCGTAGGTCGCTTCAGCCAATGCCGACATGTGATTGGCATGCTAACGAAGTTTCGTCTCACAGCCATGCACCATTCGCGACTTCATGAACTACCTGATCTACATCGAGCACGCGGCCGAGAACCTGCAGTTCTTCCTCTGGTACCGTGATTATGTGAAACGTTTCAATGAGGCAAGCGCTTCGAACACCCAGCTCTCTCCAGAATGGACGCAGGCATTGGAGGATGAGACCGCTGCTAGGATCCAGAAGGACGCTGTTGAGAAAATGAAAAAGCAGCCGAGAGCGGCCGCTATCTTCAAGGGCACCGACTTTGAAAAGGGGGCGGCAGAGGTCGTGGTCACTATTAGTGATCCATTTTCAACGCCTCCCGAGACCCCTGGCGACAAAGATGCTCCTTCGTTTCTCTCCGGCTCGCGTATATCTGATTGTCGAGCGCAAGCTCATGACGCCTTCAGCGCTGCCGGCGCAATCCTACCATGTACGTGGTGTCTGCCCTCGAGGAGTTGGTAGTAACCACCCGAAGCGTACTAACGCTTAATAGTCACCATCCAACCTTTCCGAGCGGAAATCAATCGGGTAATTAGCACGTACATCATGGACGACTCGCCCCGGCAACTCAACCTGTCTGACCGGGAACGAAAGGCTGTCGTCCAAGCCCTCGCGTATACGACACACCCCTCAGCTCTCCGCTCAGTGGTGCGCAGCGTTGAGAACATGCTGCGACGGCAAGCACACCCCAATTTCATCCGTTGGTCCATTTGCAACGGTAACCCGGCGCGCGTGAGCTTCGCCAAGGGACTGGGGATTGGCATCATTGCGTGCGCCACCATCGGCGCATTCATTCTGACCCTGAGCCGCGCTGGTCGGGGTTGGCGTGCCCTATTTGCCATTGGCTGGGTTGTAGGCATAGCGACGCTGATTGCGGCGTACAAGGGCATGTGCGTGGTGCTGCACGGATTGCATCACCGACACGTGCGGCCTTGGGAGCTATTTGATTGTCCTTCTCCGTCCCCTACTGAATCAGAGCTGGAGGAACAAGGGAGGGGGAGTAAAGGAAACAGCTTCGATTCCTTCGGCTCGTCTAATAGCTATGAAGACGAGCCATGGGTGGTAAGGTATGAGCGCCGTGGGATTGTGAGGAAGATATTTGACCGTGAGGTCTGGATTCAAGAGCCGGCGCTCAGGCAGATCCAGGATGTCATTTTCGTGCAGTCCATGCTGGCTGCGGTGCTTGGGGCTGGCGTGCTGACGGCTGTTTTTGTTGCTGTGCCTGCTGGGAAGTTCTTCTGATGATTATCGTCACGTTCTCACCGTAACTTCATACTGCGGGCTGGAGATATATGGATTGTCACGAATATTGGGCTGGGTTGGGAGGTCAAGTCGGTCTCTCGCCTGGCGTATAGGGGTAAAATACATACGAACATATCGACCTTCTGCCCACGTACATACATGTACATAGGTATGTACCTACTGTATTGAGTGGGCTAGCTTCACGAATATACATGGATGTATCTCTTTTTCCAGGAGGGAGGAAAAATAGATCCAATTGCAACTACACGTACGTACAGGCGGGTAGATTGATAATTTGTGCTGACTGATGCTTGTTTCCTTCCGTCTCTTAAGCGGCGGGAAGGTTCAATGCAGCGTGTTTCAGAGGTGAGTTTAAGTTCCGGCTTACAGCGGTTCTCGGTCTGAGTTGCATGAGAAGCCTCGGATAGGCCCGCATATTGGTACGTTACACGGTTACGTACGAGGGGAGGGCAGCATGGCAGGCAGATGGAGGGGTCTTGTTGGGGGGTCAAGCTGGTTATCGATAAGGATTAACCACCACATTGCGGAGTAAAGCTTTGAATCCGTCAAATCATATTTCTTAGACGACGCCTTGGTCTCTGACACTACCTGCACAACTACCAAAGAATGGATCCATACGAGCCGTCCCATCAAACCAAATAACGCTCCTTTGAGGCTGTCTTGGCTCTGACTCCTTCTGCTCCTTTCTCCTTTCCCCGATTATATCCTAAGTAATCCCAATCGGCCAATGCTTCAGTTGATGTCGCGCAAGCAATTCCAATCTTACCGGAGCTAGACCGACATCACATATGGGATTCATGCCTCCCTGATCCTGTTCCATTCTTAGGCTTCTGAGCCCGCAGGAGCTTCAATATCTTCATCTCACTCTCTCCCTCTCCAAGGGTCTTACTGCCCCTCTTTCGCTCGCTCGCCTGCGCAGTAGTTCAGTCCTGAAAGAACACGAAGATGTCTGCTGGAGACCACTACCAAGCTGAGGCCGCAATTATAGATGGCGAAGACGAGGGGAAGACTGTCGAAGCGCAAGCGACCGGAAGACCGCGAACCATGACTAGCACCGCCGAGATCGATAGTACAATCATACATCCCGGTTCCGTCCGTATAAACGTAAAGGGCGCATTCATTGTCGATACCCCCGAGCAGCCAGGCACTCCGGCCAACCCAACTAGCCCGGGTGGGAACAGCTATCATGAGACCAAAGATATTCGACTCCCTAATCATACGGCTGTTGTTAGCCATATCGCTGTGGATGTAAGCTTCTCTTTGTGCGACCTCCGAGTTTCTGCCGACTCTGAGTCAGCTGAGCTTAACCTCCAATTCTGTCTAGATCGGCGGCTCGCTCGCGAAGCTTGTATACTTCTCCCGTGAGGCGCATTCCACGGACCCAGGCGGCAGACTCAACTTTCAGTCTTTCGAGACCGATCGCATAGACGACTGTATCGAATTCATGCGACATCTGAAAGACAAGCAGCTCGCCCTCAATGGCTCCAGACCAGGCGAATTGTGTGTGATGGCGACCGGAGGCGGCGCATACAAATACTATGATAGAATCCGACAACGACTCGGAGTTGATGTTTTGCGAGAAGACGAAATGGAGTGCTTGATTATTGGTCGGTTCTAGCCGTGTTCAGCCTTGAAAGTACTGAGGACTGATATGCGAAAATGCGATAGGTCTCGATTTCTTCATTACCGAGATACCCCGCGAGGTCTTTACATATTCCGAAACAGATCCTATGCATTTTGCCTCGCCTAACGCTAATATTTACCCCTATATGCTCGTGAATATTGGATCTGGTGTTAGTATCCTCAAGGTGTCCGGACCGCGCACATTCGAGCGTGTGGGTGGTACATCTCTTGGAGGCGGTACTCTTTGGGGTATTCTTTCGCTTCTAACGCCCGCCGAATCGTTCGACGAGATGCTGGACATGGCTGCGCACGGCGACAATGCCAAGGTGGACATGCTGGTCGGTGACATTTACGGCACTGACTACAACAAGATCGGACTGAAGAGTACCACAATTGCCAGTTCTTTTGGTAAAGTCTTCCGTATGAAGCGGGAGGCGGAGCACGAGGCCGAGGACACAGGCGGACTCGCAAACGGCGATGACCAAAATCGGCGGCAGCAGCAAAGCTCGGAAGCGACGGCTTCGTCCTGCTGCTCACACGCGCAACATCGTCCCACGTCCTCTAGAGCAAGCGAAATAGCGCGGTCACGTTTCTCCAGCGCCGATATTTCGCGCTCCCTTCTATACGCCATCAGTAATAATATCGGACAGATCGCGTATCTGCAGTCGCAAGTGCACGGACTGTCGCGCATCTATTTCGGCGGCTCCTTCATCCGTGGCCACCCGCAGACTATGAATACGCTGAGCTACGCCATCAAGTTCTGGAGTAAGGGCCAGAAACAGGCGTATTTCCTACGGCACGAGGGCTACTTAGGTGCCGTCGGCGCATTCCTTAAGCATCAGCCCCGGAATTGGGGCCGCCGGGGTAGTTTCGAAGAAGGCCAGGGGCTTGAAGAGAGATTAAGAGTTCGAACAGAGGACGCTCCGTGATAGCCCCAATGATGGGCGCCAGACTAATTCATATTAGCGATAATTGCAATCACGGATTGCGGTGGTGAGGCAAGTCTCGATACAACTTTACAGAAGTCCCTGAGTCGGACTACGCGACACTGAAGAATTGCCAGCGTCGAATGTTGGTTCTCGTCTCTACCACTCACCTATTGCATAGATCATACCTACCTACCTATATATGACTAACCCCGTGTCGAAGCTTCACGATTACGAGGAAAGGGGTAGTATCATTAATGTAGCACATTACTGAATAGTATACCTACGTGTCGCCAGTGTTCATGGACGTCGATACGGAGAAATAACTTCACGGTCATGAAGCAAGTTATGAACTCGCCTTCGCATCTTCCTAAAAAAAAAAAAGTCTGCTAGTAAAATCAGAAAGAAACGCGTTCTTCCTTCCATACTTAGGCAAGCATATATTGTATTATACATCGCGATTTATCCCATTTCGTCAGAGAATAGATACCATAGAGTTAACACCCCTTGGCCATGGATATTCACGTTTTAACGAGAAATCAAAATTGATGAAGACGGAGATAGTACCTATTCTGCCATGCTGGTAGGTTCCTAAGCCAATGCCCATGACGCATAGGTTGTATGTCTATCAAAAACACACATCAGCAAAATGCAATGGACGTACCTATCTGCGGAAGTATTAGCCTAGAAGGTACGGGGAGCCAAAATGGCAAAAGCAATGATCGAACCCAGGCTCGAACTGGGGACCTTCAGTGTGTTAGACTGACGTGATAACCAACTACACCATCCGACCGGCTACGTGAGGGACACCCTGACCTATCACGTGATGGTATTTGCTGCTCTAATTTCTCTATATATTCGTTAGTAGATGGAGCTTGAATTGGTTTGCCAAGCGGTATGGGGCGTAAGTGGAGATTGGAAGTGGACTGGGGTTTCTGCGGCTTCTTCCCTGCTATTCGAGTGGTGTTTTACTGTACGAAGCACACATATCTGATTTGATTTACGTGATTTGACGCAATAGATGTGATGTAGAACTACTTATGATGAGAGTTGGTCTCTAGTAGAAATTCCAATAACGAAGCATTTTGCTTCCTCTTGTCCTGCGACTATCTCTCTTCCGTTCCAACCCAGACTCCTGAAGTACATGGCGCTTCTCTGCAGGGTAGCAATGCCAACTTTGGTCGCCGCTTTGGTCAAGACAGTTAGTTGGTCGGTCAAGACGGCAAAATGTGTCAAACGCCAATGCTACACGTTGAAAAAAAAAAAATGGTAGTAAGTGGGAAAAGTCGTCTGCGTCCCATCTACGCAGCAAGAACCCGGAAGAAAAAAAGATATCGCTGCCACCCATGCTGCACTTGGGGAATAAGAAAAGAGCAGCGCTAGCCTCCCAACGTGAACCCGTCCAAGTATACCCGTCAGTCCTCATACGTGTATCCATCTACCCGGTGCTGCTAGGTAGCTTGTAGCGGACACCGTAGTGTGATATTTAAAACTCCATATCCTGTGGCTCAGGGGATCTAAACGCCTCATAGTTGATGCGCGCGTTCCAGGCCGTGCTGTGGACCGGCTTGGTCGCAGGATCTAGGTTCTGTCGTCGAAGTCGTTTCGTACATTTGCGTTTGTTTCGGGGCGGCGTAGACACCCATCCGGTACGAAGGCTGGGTGCCGGTTGAGGCGCGATGGATGGCGAAGTGACGTGGCTCAATTCTAAATCCATTGAGCCAAAGATGTTGTTGACGCCTCTGTCCGCCTCGCGGTGCAGAGCTTCAGCATCATCAAAGCAGTTTTCCCCGCATAGTTTCTTCAACTCGGCCTCCAAGTCCTGCGGCGGAGGGACACAATGTTGATGCTGCTCTCCTGGGCGTGAAAGGACGCAGACGTTGGGCGAATGGTCTGCGAATATACAGTGCTGGGTATGCGCGGACCCAAGGGAACACTCCTCATCCGTTCCGTGACGGTGGCTCGGACGCGGGTCCAAACGGGTGGGAAATAGACCAGCATGTTTACAGTCGCAATTATATGAGCGCTGCTAGCTATATCAACTTCTTATTCCGTCATTCTCGCTAGTGCAGTTTATAGCTATGCAACTTACTTTCGTAGCTACAAGTCTGGGATAGCTAGGCTTAGTGTATAGCGAACCATCGTCGCTGAAACTGCATGAGGTGCTGCGGGTACTTCGGGAGCTACAGTCGGAATAAGAAGATCGATGGTCCTCAAGATCCTCCCCTAGGATTTCGTCGAAAGCGAGTCTGTCTTCATTATCTCGGTATGGAGAACAATATATTCGATAGGCGTTCAATGCAATGGTAGACGGTGGATTGGACCTTGTTTGGATAAACCAAGATTGCATCTCGACCAGCCTTTTCTTTCGAGGCTCCCTAATTTCCTCATATCCAGCAAGCTCATCAGGCTTTACCATCACGAACTTGGCTTCCCTTGGCCGTCCGAGCGACTGGACGAGAACCAAAACCCTCGTCTCTCGTAACGTCAGCCGGGGGGCACCGATGACGGTATATAGCTTGCCGCCAGGTCCTTCCCAGCCAGGGATCCAGCATATTTGGCCTATAGGCACGTTTGAGACTGTGAATGATATTAGGTTGACAATGTCGACTTCGTCCTCCTTGACCCTGTAGCTTTGCACAGGTACCCAGACGGGAAAGCGGCTGGGCTTCCGCGGGTCCGTTGAGACGAGCACACCGTGTGCCTCGGTTTCATACTCGTTCTTGTTTATGTCGTCTCTCAACTCAGCAACGCTATCAATTACTCGCGGCTCGTTTCTGTTAGCCCCTTCTAAAGGTCGAACGATTGGCGTTGGCGCAGGAGCGTTTGGGTCGAGGATAGGGGACTGAACAACAATGTTGTGATGAGACCAATGATAGTCTCGAACCCAGACATAATAATCTGCCATGGCCGTTGCTTAGGCCTGATTATGAACCATACATAACCCTGTGTCAACGAGTATGTAAGCGGCTTCCTTGAACTCGACGAAAGCCTTCTTGAGTGCTGCCAGGTTCAAGAGGTCTCGAGCTAGCGTTTTCGTCCTTGGTGGACGTGCACAGATGGCACCTCTCGGAGGCATGGCAATACATGTGAGACCTAGCTGAAGAAGCAAATAAGTACGGGAAAAAAGCCACATTCTTGAGAAACGCGTCAGAGAGGCCAAGGTGACCTTGACAAGTCTTCAAGGGCGGCGTACTTACAGCGCCGTCTAACCGAGTTCAGCCAATAAGTCCGTGACGGTCTATGCTGCGAGACGCTAAGCGGTGAGTGTGAGCTAGACCAGCACGCCATGGCTAGCATCTCCATGGCCGAGAGGTTAGACTAATGCGTCCTGTAGATCACGAGGGTATATCGATACAGGACAGGGCCAGGACACGGATAGAAGGCAGGTATAGAGAGAGCGTCGGGCAGAATCTCCCATCTGGAGATAGTGCATAGGTATACTAAGATCTGGAACGCCACATATAGGTTGTACAAGTACCTAACCCATTTAAAGACACTGTGTGCAAGGCGCGAATATTGATACATGAGACAACCAATCGGCGGTGCAGGTGGCTTACTTAGCTCGGACTTCTCGCTTGGCCGATACGAAGCGCTTTAGTGCATGTCACCAATCGCCGAATAGCTCCCTACATGCCGATCCACTGCGGAACTAGCGGATGTGTAGAGCTACGGCTGTGGAATGCCGAGCAAATGAATTGCTCTAGGCATCGATCCCACTCTTGCAAGCCTGAATTACTCGGGGACTGGTATCAATTCTTCCCGGGTGATGGTTGAGCCTCATCTTCCTTCTTTTCTTTCCTCAGCAGCACTTTGGCCACCCACTCCTCGATTTCTCGTTCTGCCTCCTCGTCTGTTCGGCCACCGGGTGGTCCAATATGCCGCCTTGCCATCCTTCGTAGCTCCTCGATGCTCGAAATGTCGAATGCCCATGAAAGACCGCCCGTAACCATAATGCCAAATCCCATAACATTGAGCGTCGCTAGATTGAGAGCTTCGAGGGCTATCAAGGAGCTGTCGGATTGTATTGCGCTGACTGGCCTGTTGCTTGGTTGGTAGAATTGTGGTACGGTCACCCTATGTTTTCTAGCTACAGCGCGCCTTGTAACAAGAGTCGAGAGGGCAAGGAAGCCCGCACCAGCAAAGAATAAACCTAGCTGCTTCAACGAACGTTGGGACAGTATGGGCGTTCGAGGCTCGGGAGGCGGTATCGTGCTCTGAAGGGATTGTGGCGCCTGCGTGGGTTCGAGAGGCTTTTCCGGCAAAGGTTCCCTATCTTTAGCCATCGTCATTGTAGTCCCGAACGACCACATTGGTTTCGAGGTTGTTTGGCTACGAGAGCGACGAGGGATTATGTCAAACACAAGAGAGTAGTAAGGATCTGAAGGTCGGTGCCATTGACGAAAGCGCTTGTATCTCTCGCCAAAATCACAAGGACATCGCCAAATAAATTGAAAGAAGAGAGAGCGCTGTGGGTCTATGAGATTGCGTGGTACTGTAGGTAGGTAAGGTATGAAAGAATTTCCTAAGTCGTCCTTTCCAAAACTTTCGTGATCCCTATTTTCAAATCTGGGGTAAAAGTGGGTGGGTAATTCCAGTACCAGCATATCCTTCTTAAGTAAATAGGTGCAGTTGGGAGTGATTTTAACATGTGGCTCGCTAAACTAAACCCGACAGGTAAGCTAACGCGCGATCCCTCAATGTAACATGATCGCTCCGTCGTAATTACCAAAAATTCACAGCGAATTTTCGAGCTGTAGGTTTCCTACACGTATAAGTGGATGCCATATCACAATGCCTCTTCGTACTTTCGATTCATTCAGATCCTTTAGTCATCCATAAGTTGCGTTAGCAACAATCACAGTGTGTCGGGCTGTCGAAGACTAACCACATCCGAAAGGGTATCATATTTCAGGCTGCCACTAGACCTGAGAAGCAAGTCTACGTCTACCAGGCCTAGCTATTTATGTAGCTGTGCCTGGTGGGCTACCCAGTCATTCCACATCAGTGGTCTAGCAAGATCGGCATCTTCAGGAAGATCCGGAGAATCGAGGATGAACTGCCGGATCCATTCCTTTTTCAGGAGGCTCGCTTCACATTCTGTCCAAATATCTTCGCAATTCGGTAGAACTTGTCTCAGAAGCCGCACCAGAAAGACAAGGCAAGGTCGGACGCTTTCCAATTTAAAATGTAACCAGAGATCTCCTGGCGACAAGTGAAACTGAATGTCCTCGGCTGGGAATACTTCGTACCAACGGACGGGATGCTTGTCATCGTACGCTTTCAACTCAGTCATTGCATCTAGCGCCCCTTGAAGTTGCGCTAGAGGCTCTCGAAGCTTCGACACTTTCCCAATCGTCCCCATCGACACCAACGAGTCAACGGCAACATGAGCGGAGATGACCCTGTGCTGAAACTCCCTGTAGAGCTCCTTCCGCTTGTCCTGTAGTCTTGATCGATCGACTTCGGCGAGTAATTCTCGGTAAAAGAGAGCGACCCGGGTGGAATGCTCTATCCCAGCGAGCGGGAACCTAATAGGCCCTTTTTGGAGGTGAAATGTTGCCAAATGGCCTGGAGGTGGATCGCCGTCCAAGCATTTTCGAACAGTAGTAATCCAGTCGCAATATACCGCGAATCTGCTCATATTAGCAGTTGGCGATATAACACGGAAAAGAGAGCCGTCTAATGGGCGATATCTTGGTTGGCGTCTTTTGCCGCAGAACGAGGACGCATCCTCCTCTTATGTGCAAGGATAAGGGATGGAGATGCTTGAGGGATGGCAGGCACTGGGATACCTGAGCACCCAGCGTGGGGTCAACGAATATCTGACCCAAATATTGCACTTTCATCTTTGCTTTCAGCCAATTAAAAAGCAAGATGATGAAACAGAAGGGGTGTTGTTGCTGGTATGTGGATTGGGTTTAGGAATTCAGACTAGCGTCATCTATAAGGTTCCACCGCGCTGGAAGCCTCTTGGATACATACAGCCTTTAATAGTGTCTGCAGCTTGACAGATCTGTCTCTCTTTTGCCAGGATCTAGGGAGGAGTGCTTCGTGCATGGAGCGGTGAGAAACGCAGTACCGTTATCATCAACGGTCCCCCATTTCTGAGATAGTTTGGGTCTCGTTTTGAGCTGCCTCATGGGTAAGGACCTGATAGATGCAATTTAACCCGCAGATATAACTTGGGTTGGAGAAAGCGGCTGAGGGACCACGTGAGATAACAAGATGCTGTAAGATGTACTGCCTACATACCTCCTAAGATCAGCGAAGACGTACATGTATTAAAAAGTCTCGGCTGCTCGCATGGAGGAGAAAGCATGTGAGCGCTTAGAAGTACTGATGTACCTAGGTATATCCCGGCGCCAGTCACGGGTATGCACCCATGAAATTACCAGGTTACCGGGTATGATTGATCAGATCGATCGGTGGACGGAAGTGTAAGCCGCGGGGATTAGCTTCTACTTTGGAGCCCAAGCTTCTTTAGTGCTGAACTATATGCAATGCGATTGGTGCCCGGGAGGGGCCCCGTACCCGGCCAAACCTGGAAACCCAACCTGCAACCCGTCGGTCCAACCTTATTCATGCCATCTCATTCAAATTATTGGCAGTTGGACCTCACCGGTACTCAGAAAAGATAACAGCCAATCTCCCGCTACCAAAGAACAGAGGGTTTATAAAGCTTATTATGGGCAAGGATAAGCCAACCAAGAAGAATACTCGACCTTCGTCGTCGACTGCTTCGGCGGTGGCTGCAACCCAACCACCAGCACCAGATTGGCCCTTGTTCAAACCAGCTTTGCCCGTCGTACAGCTTAGCCCAGAAGCCCCCGTCCCAGTATTGGAGGACAAGATAATATTGCTTCGGAGTTTTTGGCCCAGAAACCTCTGCCGAGACTATGTCAATTTTCTTAAGACCTTGCCTCTGACAACCACGCCCGGTCGGCCAAAACGCGGCGAGGCTCTGAGGGTAAATGATAGGTTCCAAATCGACGACCCTCGCTTCTCCCAGAGGCTCTGGCTCGAGACGGGACTCAAGGATGCCATACTACAGGAGTCCGTCAAACACCTGTGGTAAGCAAGAGCCCCGGTTACGTACCTAACTCACATTGCTATCCAAGCGTCTTACAGTATCTCACCTAACTCCTTGGTGTGCGGATAACACTAATGATTAGCGACAGGGGCGGTGATGTGGTTGGCTTGAATCCCAATATCCGAGTATATCGCTACTCTAAAGGCCAATACTTTGATTGCCACTGTACGTACTTTAGCTCTGTTCTGAATCCAAGTATGCGATCATGTTTGTCGAGTGACAACAGATTACGCAATGTGAGGCGATCTTCAAGTTCTATGAAGAAACGTCATTCCTACGCGAAATTTAGGCGTCATGTCCAACGAAATGTCAAGGACACCGGTCTAATTCCTGTTGTCTCATTGACTCCTCTTCACCGACTTAGATCCGTTGCTTGACTCATAAGTCGGCGATAGCATCAGACCTGTTCCGAAGGCAGCACTCTACATTATCGATCTAAGTTGCCATTGGAGTTTCTGCTCGTGCGTCATGCGCGATCCTGCGCACTTTGGGGTCGTTGTCTTTGCGAATAGTAGATAAGGTGGTTCGCTAATCAACATCCACAGATGACGACTCAAACCTAGTCACTCTACCCTCCACCCACGAGCCCTCTGGTGCCATCAGCACTAAAACAACCTGGACGCTATTGCTGTACTTGACTTCGGCCACTGAGGGCTGTGTCGGCGGGGAAACGGTTTTCTATCCTCACGACCGCAAATCCCGAAAAGAAGAAATTGTCATTCCCCCTGAAACAGGTTTACTCCTTCTCCATAAACATGGAGATGATTGTCTATTGGTGAGTGCGAGAAACTCTGCTGCCCGCAACATTAATCTCATATATACCCTCAGCACGAAGGCCGAGAAGTAGCGGCTGGAGAAAAGTGGATAATTCGCACTGATCTCTGCGTAAGGAAGTGATATATTGGGCTCAAATCTGCGAGCTTTAAATGTGAGACATGCTTGTCTCACTCGCAACTTCAGTCTCCATGCAATTGGAAAACTCCTTGACGGCGCGATGGCTCCCCAATGTAGCAAGAGAAACTTACGGCAGTGTCGGAGGTAGCATCGTGTTCGAACCGGTATGGATCAAGTGACAAATACAGGCCATACACACGGAGTCTGCTGACTATTCGAAGTTTATCCACACGAGAAAGTCGAGGCGGTTAGGCTCTCTCGGCCCAACAACGTTTGGGAACTTCTGTATATGGCCCCTGATTGATCGTGTTTCTTCAACAGTATGGCCTGGTGCATATGCCGCAATGGCCGCAGTTTTCGGCCGCTTACGCAGACACTTTAGCCGCCTCCAGAGGGCTAGACCTGCAACATAGCCGAGATCGTCGCTGAGGTAGAACATAGAATGCATCTCGCACCTGATTTCCATATAAACTATTCTAAATCTATTGGTTCGGCCCAGCTGTGTATAGGGTCCTTAGCAAGGTTCGGTCAATAGTCCAACTGATCGTCACAGGTTCCAGCTATACCGCGATATGGCGCCACCACCAGAAATATTCCGCTCCATGGAAGCTGATATCCACCCATACTTTTCGTCCAGACAGATATATGGCAGCGGACCGACCCACTCATGTTTTGCTTCACAACGCGGCACACGCCAGTTGTATAAATTGATTGGTCGGGACGGTTTCTTGCTACCGGTTTATCGGGTTCTCGCGGCTTCCTTACCCGTGAAACAAGTGCTTACCTGCACAGTACGTGTTTTTCTCACTTCATTGTACCCGTTAGTCTGGGCAGCTATCTAAGATCTTCGCCATTGACACAACCCCAACTCGCATCTCGGCAACCCGTCACTGCGGCGCCTCGGTCGTCATATAGCTTCCAATACCTACAAAAGAAGTTCCCTAAGGTTTGCCTTTCGGGCTCTTCCTTAGAGGCCCTGCAATACACACGGCCTAAGTTTTTAAGCTCAACTTCAGGGTAGATGAACTGCAGAAGATAGTGATATCTGGCTGAGAGACTTCAGAAATAGCGAGAGGCCCTGATTGGCATGGGCTCAGTGGACATAGCAGCCTCTCATAAACTAAGCTCGTGATAGGACACGAGAACCTGCTCCATTCTCCAGTTCGTAGTTGCGCCACCAGGCAAGCTATGGATCAGGATGAGACACTACCTACGTAGAACTGGGGCTGATGGTGCGGCATCAGGTCACAGACTCTCCCGGACCCCGAGCTGGTAGCCTCCGTTCCTCCTTTCTGTTCCTCTATCCCGCTGTCTTGGACACTGAGGACTCCTAATCCGGACTTGACAAAAGCATGAGATGCCTTGTTCTACACAATACCTGTGGGACTCGCACACGCTATGTACGGATAGAGTCTCGAAGGGGACTGAAGCGGAAGAGAAAAAAGCAAAACCTACATGCTGATACGGTGGTGGTGTCCAATGCCACCTAATTTACCTAATCTGAATACTCAATTCGAGCTTATTCCTCAGCTGAATTCTATATTGACGCTAAGCACGCTAGTTCTCAGGGCACCTGGAAAGGACCCATGTCCATTTGAAGATACCTTTCCTTCTCTGGAGCGCTCGATCTCGAGTGGCTTTCCACCGACGTTTCACTGCCGTTGGAGATAATTCAAGGACCCACGGTATTGGGTCTTGAAATATCACAAATCGAATTAACTTTGGCTCATCGACGAGCCCTGCTACCCCGTATCAGGCAGAGGGTTTCTGAGCCCTGTCAAGTAGCTTACAGGCCGTTATAAAAAAGCATTATCTTTGCATATGATATTGCCATGCTAGGTATCTTTTTCTGCCCCTGCTCTACCCTTACCACGCCTTAACCCAATTCATCGATACCTAACAGGCTTAGATAACCTACCCATAACACCATAGTAACAACAAATGACGCCTTGCTCCATTCACTTGCTCGATGTCTGGAAGTTATGCCTCAGGGAGTATTCTTGAGTTGGGTGTGCCGCTATCTAGTTCGTCCTTACTTAGACTGTATACCTGGATGGCCGCCTATGTAAAGTTGGCCATAATAGGTGAGAAAGCTTTCTATAGCAATGCAAAGGATGTGTTCCTAGAGTTACAGACCTGATGTCTCTTATGTTGGGCATATCGGCTTGTTCCGAATTGAAGAGGGATGCCTCGCGCAACACCATGTATCAAGCTTCACCCAGATGCTCATTCCGAGAAGTAGGTGGGTGAAAGTCCTACCTTGTCTCATTTCTCCTCGCCTCGAATTATAGAAGGACCCTTAGCACCATTGAATCGTCACATGGGGACAGCAATGACACAGACAGCGGGAGGATAGGTGATTATCGAAGAATCCAGAGTGAAGTATCTACTTGAGTAGACCGTCGAATACAGGTAATGTACACTGCAACACGCCCCCTTTCGGCCGTGTCATGCGGTGGATGCGCTCGCTCCGCAATGCAAGAGAGAAACGCCAAAAGGCCCAACGCGAAATTCCCTCTTCCTGTTGTCCCCCTTCCAAGTCCATCGATCCGTCTATTCACCCCCATTCTCTACCATCCCCTCCTCCCGGCTCAAGCAAGCCTAGTACTGGCTGGCAGCGGCCTGGCAAGCCTTCAGCTGCTCGAGATACCACCCGCAGATCTGCATGTTTCCCTGGTGGTCGTCCATGCACTGGGTGAAGGCCTTGGTCGCGCCCTGGCAGTTGTTGTTGGCCCACTGGCTCTCCTGCTGCTGCGCGTTGACCTGCTGGGGCGCGGCCTCGGCGGGCGCGGAGCTGCCGCCGCCGCCGAAGAGGCCGCCGATGGCGTGGCCGATGGAGGAGCCTACCGCGACACCGCTGCGCTGCTGTCAGTTTGCTGAGTTCTAGTATATGGATGGATGGATTGGGGAAAGTTCGGGATGGCGGGGAGATTGCTTACGCGGCTGTGCTGGCCATCTGGCCGAATAGACCGGGGCCCTGCGACGCCTGGGGAGCGGCCTGTTGCGTGGGCGCGGGATGGTGCTGCTGCGCCGGGGCGTACGTCGCCGCGGGCCGTTGCTGCTGGGGAGCAGGAGCTTTCGCGGGGACGGTGGGACGGGAGGGAGCAGGTCTGGCGGCGGAACGGTTGCGAGGCATCTTGGTTTTGATTCTTCTGCTTCGTTCGGTCGTGAAGATAGGTGGTTGGTTCGGATGAGCGAGTGAGTGAGTGAGTTGGTTGATTGTGTTCTGGGTAAAGAGTTGAACAAATCGGTAAAAATTGACAAATCGACCGGGCTTACGAGTCTAAATCTAGAAGACGGCGGAAAGGTTCGAGGTCGGCAATTCGGATTTAAAGAAAATGCTTAACTTGAGGCAAAACCTTACCTAGGGTCGCTGGACCAGGGGAAGCTAAGCTGTTGTGGCGGTGGCCAATGAGGTGGCGTCAATGGGTCATCTGTTGCGAGCTGCGGTTGTGGTAGGGTGGCTCGTGCATCTGCTTGCCTAAAATGGATATCCGTTTCTCTACATGTCTGCATCAACCGTCAACGACAATTGAACTTCTAGCACTATGTAACCTATCCTATATCTGCCTCGCTCTAATGTCTTTCCACTGAGATTTTAGGAATCACATAGTGCTCCTCCAAGCTGCGATTCTTTAAAGACGGGGTTGTACAATATTCAGCCGCATTGAGTCACTGTCTTTCTACATCAAATTGACCTACTCGTTTGGAATAAACCGGATCGTATTAATGATCATGCTTCTAAAGATTACGAAGATGAGAAACTCAAGCCTCAAGAACATTCTGGATACCAGAGGGGGAGAATGAATTCCCAGGTACTATAAACGGAGACGGCAACATTTTCCTTTGATAAGTTGCCACGATTTCACGATAGGGTTGGACGTGGCTGCCCCATGAGAAGCATCCGATGAATCGGTGCTTATCTACAATACGGGCCTTGGGATGCTGTTAATGGAAAGGCTTTTCCTGCTTCTCACGGCTAAATATAACGGAACGAGATGATCGTCTGTGGGCGCCGGTATTTATGATGTCTTCGTAGCCCCGTTCAGAAACTCCTTAGGGTACCTTCATGCTAAGATATCCAGGTAGGGATGTGCTCATCGTGTGCTTTTCCACTGTCGCCTTGCAATTGAAGGTACACGCAAAGAGACTGGACAAGAAGGTATAGATGGAAGAGCCATATTAGTAATGGGAATATTGAGACATCCCGGAAAGCGACCATCACACCAGCACAAGGTGTCTGGACCTACCACTATGAAGTGGCCAACACCTAGATCAGGGAAGCAAGAATATGTATTGCAGTGCACTCGAGATTCGATCAGATTTCGAGGGTACATATACGTAGATATGTACTCATAATATCTGGAGCACTATCTTCCTTGAGTTTAGGGGTATAGGTAGAGAGCAAACCTAATACATTAGTAATGCTCTCGTGTAGGTACCTGCTATTCACCTCTTCTTACCTTGTTCACGCTCGTACTTAGAACGCTTACGCTTCAATGCTCATGATGGAATTCAATTAACGGAGAAGGGGTATATACCTCTTATTTTCATAACACATTTAATATATCTGCGTATCCGGGTATTCTTATAATCCATTAATATCTTAGTTACATGCAATTATGCGGTATCAGTATCCCATCTATCAAAGCTCGATGAGCTCATCCCAGCTCAAGCTCCGAAACATACGATATCCGGCACATCAAGCCCAACAACCAAGCTTGTATATCTCTTCCCTTAAAATTCATGAGAAGAAGCCAAATACAATTGCCTCGACTACATCAGAAATAATCCCTCAAAAGGCGCAAAGCCCTTCCAGACCGACAAGATGAAAGCCCTCACACCAAGTCTACGCTCTATATCAAGCAAACACGGCCTTGTCCAACATCACGTGCAACAACTGCCCGCCATCGCAGCAGCAGTAGCACAGTCACCATGTCCCAATAGCGGAAATGGAAGCGCTCGTGGCAGCAGCAGTAGACCCTTCTCGGTCCTCAACCGTCCACCGCCCAACTACCCCGGGCACGTGCCGCTCACCTGTCTCGAGCGCGCCGCCCTGGCCGTCGGGTCCGGCGTGGTGTCCCTCCTCGACCCGTACCGGGGCGACATGATCGCCGCGCTGGGCGAGGCCACCGCGTCGCCGTACTTCATCGAGCGGCTGCGGCGCGCGATGCTCGCGTCGCCCACGGGCCGGCGCATCCTGCGCGAGCGCCCGCGCATCACCTCCACATCCCTCAACCTGCCGCATCTGCGCACACTACCGCCGAGCACGGTGGGCGGCACGTACGTGGCGTGGCTGGACCGCGAGGGGGTGTCGCCGGACACGCGGGACGCGGTGCGGTACGTGGACGACGAGGAGTGCGCGTACGTGATGCAGCGGTACCGCGAGTCGCACGACTTCTACCACGCGCTGACGGGCCTGCCGATCGTGCGCGAGGGCGAGGTCGCGCTCAAGGCGTTCGAGTTCGCCAACACGCTGCTGCCCATGACGGGGCTGTCGCTGCTGGCCCTCGCCACGCTCAAGCCCGCCGAGCGGAGGCGCTTCTTCGGCATCTACGGCCCCTGGGCGGTGCGCAACGGGCTGCGCTGCGAGGAGGTCATCAATGTGTACTGGGAGGAGGAGATGCAGACGGATGTGGATGAGCTGAGGCGTCGGCTGGGCATTGAGAGGCCCCCTGACCTGAGGGATATCAGGAAGAGGGAGCGCGCGGAGAAGAAGAGGTTGAAGGAGGCTGCTGCTGCGCAGGCTGTGGCTAGTTGAGTTGAGTTGGGCACGCATGAGATGAGGTTAGAGAACATTTCGTGTCATTAGATAGTATTATCTGTACGCTGTTATATGTGCATACCACGACCGCACCTCATAGAGAAAGGAAGAAATCCTATTTTTCCAACAAACGCCATGCCATGCCGTCGTGCTGTATCGTATCACGTTTTCCTCTCTCAGTCTGGGAATCTTGCACCATTTCCCCGTCCTTCATATTTTTGCCCCCTGAATGTTACCTACCCCCTTATCACCATCACAAGTCCAACAGATCGTCATCCTCATCATCCCAGTTCTTGCGCCTGCTGACGACAATCTTCTCTTCCTCCTTGTTGTCCGCAACAGCGTTCAACAGCTCCTTGAGCTGCGCCTCGGTTACTTTCTGCCGCAGCTGTCCCGTCCGCGCCAGCATGATGAGCCGGTTCTCGACGTCGGTTGCGCGCTCCTCCTTCACGAGCCGGATGCGACCCAGGCGGTCGGCTGCTTCCGGGTGCAGGATCTGGTTGAGGATGGACTGGCGCGCTTCGGCTTCTTGTCTGTTTGATAGTATACGCGTGGTTAGAAGGAACGTCGCTTCTCTGTGACTTGTGTGTTGGTCATAGGCAGGGGACGCTCACTGCTTCTTCTGTTCTGCCTGGTTTGCTCCCTGGCCGGCTCCCGGGCTGCCTGCCCCGCCGCTTTGCGCCTTGAGCTGCTCTAGACGCGCTTTGCGGATCTAGTCATCCATGATATGTCAGTAATAAATAGCAAATACATAAACTTGAAGCTATGTAGTCAACACACCTGTTCTAATTCTGCGTCGGCCATTGTTATTGTCTGATCTTAATTGTGCTTGGATGCTGGCAGGTTGGGCAAGAAGATCAGTATAAGTTAATGGGGTAGACGATGGTGGGCTGCTTGGATCGATGCTGGGAAATATTAGTGGGGTGATTTGAGTCCCGCTATCCAGAACTATCACGATGGGTGCATAAATGCCATTGTATCCTCGGCATACAGGATGCACGTAAACCATACTTTAATATGCGTATATTGTACATATATATATATTTATTTACTAAAATATGCATTTAACCATAATCCCCTATGTCCTCGGCGTCGCTGCTTCCTCATGTGCAGTGCACACCAGATGACTACTTGGGCTGTGAAGGTAGGTGCGTCCTGTAGGTAAGTGCGAATATAATTCTCACTTTAGTGTCCGCGTCCTGCCTCTTTGTATCCTTTTACGTGTTTTGTTCGCCGAGTCAACGCCGTGAATTAGCGGTTTTACCAATTCACAAGCATCAGCATCGATAAATTCTTGAACATGGATTTTACTAACGGCTCAAGGAAGCGTCGTGCTGAAGAGGATGCTGGTCTCCACGCCCCTCGCCGTGCCCGTATCGCTCCTGCTTCACCTAGTATGTATTATATGTCTTGAAGCAACCTCTACCATCTGTGGATAGCTGACAGGGGAATTACAGGCCCTCCAACGGTACGAGAAGTGATCATGCAGGTGTACCCTCGTATGGGCAGCCTCCCCCTGCCAGGGGATGCCACTATTCGACTGTTGCTGGACGCGAAGGCCTGCAACTCCGTCGAAGAGGTCCCACCCCAGGCCTCTGGCTCATGGAGAGCTCCTCCTTTCTTCCGTTTCGACTCTCCTGGATGGGAAGGTTAGTAGACTCAAGAGAGTAGTTATTGATCCGGGAACAAACGGAGAACAGACAAGCTCCTGGCCTTGTGCGTCCAGGCGTGCGGTTCTGTGAAGTCTGGACCAGAGATATGTCTACGCTGCCGAAGTGGCAATGGCGTCTGGGGCAAGTGCGTAGTGGCGCCGTCCTTTGCTGAGTTGCGAGGTGACGCACTGCGTAATGCCTGTGCCTGCTGCTACTACCACGGAGGAGCCGAGCCTTGCTCTTTCGCCCGTCGTATGTGAGATGAGCTGGACATGCAAGAAGAACGAGTTAACAGATTTATAGAGACGACCATAGCTGCGGCCTCCGCTTCCAGTGGCCCCGTCTACCTGACTGTCGCTTCTCGCCCCTCCGGACCTCAGCCTTCTGGATATGTTGACTATACCACTCAACCTGCCGACCCTCTCCTCGTCGCCTACCATCGATCCATGTCGACATCTCAGCAGCAGCGCATGGATGTCAAGCTAAGCGAAGCTCAAACTACACTCGACGAAGAGCTGAGAGCGGTAGTCGATGCAGAGAAAGAACCCAAGGACAACGATTCTGCTTCGAGTGGCTTCGGTAACCCACTCCTGGCAGCGTATTACAGATCCCAGCCTAAAGCCATGCTGTCCGAAACTCGCAAGCATCTACAAGGCGCTTTAGCCCAAGTAGAAAGTCAGTTGGCAGCCCTCGCGGCAGCAATGAAGGAGAACAAGCAATTTCAAGGTAGAGCACTGCTCTCTTGACTAATGGGTGTAATTAGTTGGAGAGAGCGAGTCGTAATAGTTTGCGTTCATTTCTTGGAGGGTGGATCGTTGTTGTATAAGGGAAGCAGACCACGCTTCACCGGCCTGTTCATACTCAACCTAGGTACCTAGAGGCAGGCAGATAAACTTGTGGCTCTAATGCCATCATAGTCTCGATAATAGATCGCAGCTTGCGGCAAACATCCCATTCAACCCAAACGTATTCTTTGCCGTGGACTTTAATAAAGAGCCTTGTATTAGTCGTGAAGCCTGGTGCACTTATACCTGTTATACAATTATTAGACTGTTAAGCACGAGCTCGGTATGAAATCATAACCCCTGTACTAGTTATTCCCGCCGTCCTCGTCATCATCTCTTCTCGGTTCAAAATTTAACTAGACAAGGTCAGAAACCCCCAGAACGATGGATATTTTCTGCTTGAACAAACTTACCGAGTTTCCATTATACAACTGAGCGTCCCTCCTCTCATCTTCCGGGTTCCGGAACCCCCTGATCCGCGAAGCTGTCCTAGCCGCAGCCAAATTCCGCAGCGGAATCCCGTCAGGTATAGGCTCCGCGCCCCTGCGACCGAATATCATGCCCGTTATACCACCGAGCACGCCAGTCAGGAGGCCATAGCCTGCGCCGAAGACGCCTAGGATATATGCCAAGCTTCGCCAAATGACGTTATTGGATTGTGCGTACGCGGAAGAGTATTTGGCGGGGACAAGGACGAGAGTTGCGGATGGAGTTAAACCAAGAGACAGTAGAGACTCGATCTCTTCGGTGGGCTCAATGGCTTTATTCGGGAGAGGCGATAGCACGATGCGGAATGTGTACGGTGCGTCACCATCTGTGCGCTCTTCGTCAATCCATTTCCGCACCTCTCTAGCCAGTGTGGCATCGTTCTTGAAGCGGGAGCGGATCGTCGAGCCGTCGAATAGTCGAACCTGTAAGTTACAGTGATCTCCGTGCGTAGTGCCCTCCTGTCTTCTAGGTAGTGGGATAGCCGGAGTCTGACTGCTTGATCCCTCTTCGTCATTGGTCGCACTCAACAGGAGCCTGGCTCGCTTCTCCTGAGCCTCGCGCTCTCTCCGTTCTCGCTTATCATCCTCAATGCGTTTCAGTATACGCTTCCGCTCCTCTGCCGCGTGTATCTTCCTTTGACGGATTTCTTCTGCGTAAGTCCGTTCTGCAGGGGTATGTTGCCCATCATTTCCCTCGTTCACTTCTCGGCGTTCCTTCGCCTTGGCTTCACGTTCTGCTTTGAGTTTTGCTTCCTTCGCCTTCTTCTCAGCTTCTAAGCGTCTTGTTTCCTGCGAAGTCTGAGCAGGGCTGGGTTGTGCAGCCTGTGCAGCTGGTGGAGCTGGTGCAGTAGAGCTCGTAGCTGGCTCATCGTAGTCATCGTATAAGTCATCTGTCTCATCATGTCTGGAGTGAGCTGGTCCCGGCGGTGGCTGATTCACCGCCGGCGTAGGCGTGGCTTGTTGACTCTGGCCCGCCGCTGCAGTGTTAAGAATTGCTGCGATCCTGCGTATCAAGTCTTCCTTTGGCGTCCCGCCTTGGATGTACTCTTTTAGCGTTCCGCTCCTGCAAGATGAGTAAGTCAATATATTCTATATAACAGCAGCAGTGTATTAACAGGACATACTGAATAATGACTATAGTTGGCTTCTTCGGTATAGGAAACAGAGCCTCCAAGTAGCCTGCTTCTTCAGACCCAGCCGGTAGTCGTAAGGCTACAGCATAACTTTCAAGCGGCGATTTCAACTGTCAAAGGTCAGCCTCCGTCACTCACAACACATAGACGCCACTACTCACGGAGTCATTTGTCAGAAGCTCATTTTCCCATGACTGACTTTCGTCACCGCCATCTAGATTTAAATCAGCTTAACATCGGCTTGTTCTTAAATATGTGCCACTCACCAGTCACAAAGGCGAGCACCATTCTTGCCTGCTGGATGGCAAGTGAGATGCCGTCTTGGAGACTTCCCTGGAAGAATACATTGCTTGCCATTCTCGCTACCTAGTCTATTAAATGAGGGCGATGAAGACGGCCAGCAAAGGCTCGGCGAAGTTGCCAAGTGCTGCAAATCGACAAGGGCTCGGAGGCTTTCACTCTCCACGCGATTAGGCAGGTATCATACAAATCCGGCAAGTTCGATTATCTTCAAGAGGGCAAGTTAGAATACCAGTAGTACGGGTAATTACAAGTTCGTCAGCCTTCGTTCAGAACGAAATAGACAAAATTCTTTCTGGTGTCGATGGATGGACCTGAAGCGTCACGATGCTGTTGCCAGTTTGGTAACTGCCACGACGTAAGCTGTTCCAAAAGGTGCGACATCATACAGTATTACAGGTACCGAGCTACCTAAAGCTAGAGCTGGTAGTCACTGGGACCCACCGACTACCCTGTACTGTACCATCCCAGCTCCGGGCTAAGGAGCCCCACCAAAACCAGCTGCTGAATCTCACCAGTAGGAAAGCTCCATCGATTCAAAAGAGACCAAAACGTCACTAGGGTCCTCACGATCGAAAAGCCTACCTCTCAACACCCTGAAAAGTACTTTCAGAGGCAACAATGAAGTCGTACGGGTGGCTCACACCCCAATGCCTCGCAAGGCGGGTCGAACAAGCCCTCGAGGCGCAAGCCCGCTCCTCCACCACCATCTACAGCCACAGCGCGCGAACCTCAGCACCACGATCCCCTCGCACCCATAGCCACACCCACACCCACACCGTCCGACCCTCCCCCCGGCGCCCCTTCACGCACAGCACGCCGCGCCCGCAGCAGCGCCCCGCCGCCGACGACCCAGCCTTCACCTCGGTCCTCGACAACCCCCCCGAGCTGGTGCGCACGGGGCGGCGCCACGGGCCGGGCCTCGTCGTCCTGGCCGTGATCCCGGTGACGGCGTTCCTGCTGGGGACGTGGCAGGTGCAGCGGCTGGGCTGGAAGACGGAGCTGGTGGCCAAGTTCGAGGACCGCATCGTGCGCGAGCCGCTGCCGCTGCCGCCGCGCGTCGACCCGGACGCCATCCACGACTTCGACTTCCGCCGCGTGCGCGCGCGCGGCCGCTACCGCCACGACCGCGAGATGCTCGTCGGCCCGCGCATGCGCGACGGCGAGCAGGGCTACATGGTCGTCACCCCGCTGGAGCGCGAGGGCGAGGGGTCGACGGTGCTGGTGAACCGCGGCTGGATCAGCAAGAGGTTCCGGCGGCAGGAGGACCGGCCCGCGGAGGCGCTGCCGACGGGGGAGGTGGAGGTCGAGGGCCTGTTGAGGGAGCCGTGGAAGAAGAATATGTTCACGCCGGACAACCGGCCTGATAAGAACGAGTTCTACTTCCCCGACGTGAAGCAGATGGCTGCGCTGACGGGGAGCCAGGCCGTGTGGGTTGAGCAGACTATGGGTTCGTCACTTGAACTATGCTTGTTTGAATGGTTCTTCAGCTAATGTTTCATTTATTCTGCAGAGCCGGACTTGCTCCAGGCTATAGACATGGAATCCAAGGGCATCCCGATTGGCAGACCGGCTGAGGTCAATCTGAGGAATAATCACGCCCAGTACATCTTTACGTGGTATGCTATTCACGCCTCACCCCCTGTTCACCCTCTCGCTACCTTGCTAACGGTCATACACTAGGTATGGACTCGCGGTAGCAACGTCGATAATGTTCTACATGGTGGTCAAGAAGCCACCGTCGGACATATCACGCCGAGTACGGTTGAACAAGGAGTGGTCGTAGACCTCCTAGTATAAATATGCGTTGCACTCCATATAACCCGAAAGTTGGGGTTGGGCTCATGTTACTTCCTCCTCTTCATCCACGTCCGCCTGCCGCGACTGTCTCTTCCGAGGAGCTTTCGTCGGTGGCGGGACTGACATGCGCAACTCCTGAAGGAGTTCTCTGGGCAGGTGTCGCTGCGCCAGGGCAAATGGCGTTGTCGATGCACTAGTCTGGCGTTGTCTGTGGTATATAATCAGCAATGTATTACTAAGACCAGAGGAAATACCCCCAAAAATGAATGGCCGGTAACATACCTTCGCATGAGCATCATCATGTCACTCTCATCAATGGTCTTTCGTCCTGCGTGTCTCGCGTAGGCAGATAGATCGTCTCCCAACTGCTCGAAGAACCAATCTGACGCTTGCATGATTGCATCCAGTGTGTCCGCACTAATCTTCGCCTTGCTCACTCCGGCTGTCTTCGCAAGAGTCGTTGCTAATCGCTTCACCACCCCTTGAGGTAATGATGGATACTCAATGCCGTGCCTAGATATCTTCTTGCCTGGTCTTCTTCTTCCGCTTCCTCTCTGTCCTGGAGGCTCCATACCTTGGGATATAATCGTCTCGTTCAATTCCTCGTTATCATCATCGCCGTCACCTAGTCCGGTTATTCCAAAGGGCTCTCCTATATCGTTGTCATCGTTGTCATCGTCGTCATCGTCTTGTAGCTGAGGTACGTCTGCGGACTCGATGCCCCCGGTCACTGTTGGATCTCGAACAGGCGATTCCACAGGCGCCATGACGAAGGTGCTCTCGTTCTCAATCTCGGGAATTTGGATCGGGCCAAAATCGTCCTGGCCTCCCATTGTGAGACGTCTTGTCTCCTCGTCCACACTGGATACCATTAGCATCTCCTACTCAGAAGCACAGGTGAACGTAACAGTACCGTTCGAATATGGCATTCTCATCCATGTTCACTTCTCCAGTGTCATCCAATGCCGGTGGCGGAAAGAAGCCTGAATCGATGCCGAGGTCATTATCTTCGCCATCATCTTCCCCCAATTCCGGCCCGACAAAATCACTCATTCTCACGCTTCCAAAACTCCCTCTGTCTAACCGACCTAAGGGCGCTTCACTCCATGCTCGACGAGGCAGTTCGATCGATTGGGCCGTGTAATTCTCATCCTCCAGTATACTAGACCGGGGAGGCTTCAAATCGCTGTCGTCGTCATCGTCGCGATCCAAGGGTAGAGAGAATCGGGGGCGCTCGATAGGAAAGTCATCGTCGTCTTCCTCCATGAGAGTTTGCAACGTCGAATCATTGTTAGCGTTGGGGCCAGGTGACGAGGACGAAGAGGAGACCGCTGTAGAAGTCGGAGCTAGAACCCGACTAAGGTTCCGTAACAGGTCTCGAGGCGTCTCGCGTTCGCGCTCCCGTGCTAGACTGCGTCGCCGCCCGACTCGTCCCGGTGTGAATAGAGCTGCGCGCCGTTGGTCAATAGCCCGTATGGCGGCGCGGGCATGCGGTGTATTGGGGTTTCGGCGCGCTGAGGCGGATAGACGGAGGTTTGAGGAGGGCTCGGCGCTGATGGCGCGGCGATTCGGCGTCGCGTGGTTTCTGGGTGTGCTGAGAGGTGGCAGGCGCCCACTATTCGTCGAAGAATCCGCCATCTTGAATAGCTCAACTTCCCTTCCCTTCCCTTAGTCAAACCTGCCGTTTAGCAGCTCTGGAGCTATTTGCTGAACTACAGGATCTAGTCAATGTCCTCTACCTAGCTCATGGCGGTTGAGGAATCCGTTTGTTTGTTGAACACAGTCAATTGGATCGTAATCAAAAATTTATCGTGCTTTCTCGAGCTGGAAGTTGTTAGCTACAATGACGTGTGCGTGCTGGTCTACTCGACGCGGTTAGGAGCCCAGACGCGTCCAAGTTGTTGGGTGTACATAGAATTGCATGTGGAAGTTTTAAGCAGGGACCGCACGTGGCGTTCTCGCACTGTTCAGTAGACGTGGGGTATGTACATGCAATGTGAGGGGCATCAGGACTCTGCTTTGCCGGGTCAAACCTTGTTTGGTCTTCATGCCTTGCCCTTGCCTGCCCAGACTGCGTTACTCCTGCCGAAACTCTGGAGCAACTTCCATTCGATAAGGCAAGTTAAGCCTGCCGGCAAAGAATATTCTGAAACGCCTTTGATTCATTCCCGTTTCTTGTTTCCTCCATGATGTGGAAAACCTTCCAGTGAAGCCATCGAGACGACAGCCTCCTCTTACGAGATACATGTTTCGATGGGATAATAAAAAGCCCAATCTCTGCGCATACCGAATATAAGACCTGGGGTAACCTACCGGTAGGGCCGGAGCTCAGTTCCTTGGCTGGGACCATGTGTTTGCTCTGCTCGCTTGTGAACTTGTGGCTCTACCGCTATACATACCTGAGGCATTATACCACATGTGCACATCGGAGCTATCCATCTAATATTACGTACCTACCTAGGTATGTAGGTAGTTAAAAAGGTTTTGGAGTTTTACCTAGTCCAGGATATCATACAAACTCCTATAGTTTGTCGTAATACTGCACTCTAGTGTCAGAACGTCTGAGGCTGGCTGACTTTAATGCATATCGGTTTGTCAAGCACATGAAAATGTCACGCGGGGAGGGCGGCCACTGGTCAGGACGCTTTCTATAACTAGCATTAATTGACACCTTGGGGCCGATAGTCCACCCACATTCGTCAGCTATTGTATGTATTAGACTGGAGTTGCCACAAACCTGACGAATCATCCAAATTCGGTTTCTAGCTTGATGCAGGAAGAACCCCGGGGGCAGACCCCTGGACACACACCACAGGCGATGGAAGCTTTCGGATGTTCTAAAGGAGGTAGTTGTTACGAAAGACGCTTCAAGTGGCGCCTCGGCTTATCTCATAGTATCAAGTCACTCTTGTCGAGGACTCCCTCGAGTATTTATCATGTAAGCTTTTAACGACATATGTGACATGTCCAAGGCAAGCAGCTTCTTCCTACGCTAAGCTTATGTACGTAGTTCAATGTAAGTAATTGGCCTACCCACTCGCCAACCTGCATACGTGCTACATATGTGTGCTATCCATAGTATGTATGTATGCACATGCAGAGCGGGTAGTCCTACGGCAGTCATAGCTTGTGATGATCGATCTAGGTATAGTCCTATACAACATCAGGTCTTTAGCACCATTGGCTGGAGCACCTCCTCAACATATACATAGCCTACTAACATGATATGGTTGGTCATGCCTCCTTTCGTCCTCAATATACATAGTATATACTCACTTGGAATGTTCAAAGCGATTGGTTCAAAATTCTCCCATCTTTCTGACCAACCAACCTAGATGATTATGCTGGAGTACTTCACATGATCCGCGAGTACATACACATATACATAGACTCAATTAGGTGCACATGTGGAGGAAAGAACGACAATGAGTTGAGCCAATGAGGACGCTTGGACCAGCTCGCCCCTTACCTTAGCGCAGAAGCGTAGATACTTGGGTACCTTCCTACTAGGTTAAACCTCTCTCCGCCTTCACTTTTTCCGACTGGGCTAATAAGTTCCGAGTTATAGGGGTTCGATTGCGACGGCGCCTCTCTCAAATCACACACCAATTGGTTTCCGACATCGAATGATATCGGGTCCTTCACTCTCTCGTCTTGATTCGGTCCTCGCCGTTTGTGGGTTGTAACATCTTCAAGCCTTTCTGATTGTAAGTTGTCATTTCTCCTTTGTTTCTAGTAACGCGTTCATGCCCCCAACCGCCGCCATCTTCGTCTCAGTCCGCCCCCAGTCTGTCAGCTTCACTGTTTGCCCCGTATATGACTTTTGCCTCCCTTCAAGTCTAGGGTAGAAGGCGAGGAGGCAAGAAGGGCAAAAGGATCTCCTCCTTGTCACTATCGCCGCCACACCTTTCAATGCTACACCTCCAGTCTCCATCTGCAAGACGCTCGCGCCACCGCCCAGCTAGATCCCCAAAGTCTTCGAATCAACCGCCGTCGTGTCTGGGAGAGGTCCCACACCCCCCCAGCACGATTGAAGCTCCAGCATCCCTATCGGGACACCCTAACTACCCTATCAGGCCTATTCAACCAGCTATCGTTCCAGCCTGCGAACCGTGCTGCATTTCACAGTACAGGATACTGGGACAGTAGCGCCGTATGCCATATCCTGCCAGCCAGCCAGCCAGCTCGCCCACCTCCTGCGATCTGCGGCACCACACCCTTCCGACCCTGTGTCAAAACATTTCTAACCCTTATGCAACGCTGCTCTTTCTACACCTTTTTCTGTTCCTGATTGTATCGCCGACAAGTTTCTCTAGAATCTACCATAACCAAATCACGTCTTCATCAAATATCAACAAACGCTAAATTATTGTAGTTGTCTTATTACTTGTCCAAGTTCGACACTGGTGATTCAAATCTAGCATACCTGAAGTCGCCGACCATGGCAGCTCCTGGTGTTCAATCGTTGAAGGTTCGTCTGCTCCTCATGTCGCTTCCAATGATAAGCAAACGCTGCATCGCCGACTGAGTATACTAATGCGAGATTACCATGTAGTGCGTCGTCACGGGTGACGGTGCCGTCGGGAAGGTCCGTCTATAACAACCTTGCTCCTCGACTGACTCGAACCAGTCTAACATTAGTACTAGACATGTCTACTCATCTCCTACACGACAAATGCGTTCCCGGGCGAATATATTCCTACAGTGTCAGTACATCTGCGGCCGAGTATACCTCTAGTCTGCCAAGTTTGCTAATGTTTGACATGCAGCTTCGATAATTACTCCGCTAGCGTTATGGTCGATGGCAAGCCTATCAGCTTAGGACTGTGGGATACTGCTGGTCAGGAAGATTACGACCGACTGCGACCGCTCTCCTACCCTCAGACCGACGTCTTTCTAATCTGCTTCTCGATCGTGAGCCCGCCCTCGTTTGACAACGTGAAGGCCAAGGTACGTAAGCGTCAGAAGATGGCGAGCTGGAGCTCCTTTCTCTGGAGGAAGCTGCTAATTCATCTTAGTGGTATCCCGAGATCGACCACCATGCGCCCAACATTCCTATCATCTTGGTCGGTACCAAGTTAGATCTGCGAGAAGACCCAGCCACCTTGGAGAGCCTTCGTGCTAAGAGAATGGAACCCGTCTCTTATGACCAGGCTCTGGTTTGCGCAAAGGAGATCCGGGCCCACAAATATCTAGAGTGCTCAGCCCTTACGCAGCGCAACCTCAAGAGCGTTTTTGACGAGGCTATTCGGTATGATGATGATGAAGCCATACAACCCTCAGCCACCGCCACATGCTAATTTGGTCACAGCGCCGTTCTTAACCCTCGACCAGTTCCTGTTAAAGGAGGCAAGGGTAAAGGAAAGTGCACGATTCTATAAACGACACTCGAAGATACCATTGGAATTATTGAACATTTTGGTCAAGCGAGCCAGAGTGTAATTGCGAAACGATGAAGAGGCGTTTTTGGTGGAACATATAGGAAAGATCACACTCTTCCTCCATGAGGAACCGACGTATTCAGGCATCTTCGAAGTTGGCCGACTACCCATATTTCGCGTCCCCTCATTTGAATCCTACATACCCACAGACCTTTTGGTGGCCGGTTTTGTCGTTGGAAGGCCACGGATGATTCGACCATGATACAGATACAGATACAGATACAGAATACCAAGGGGGGATTACGTTGTTGCGAGCTGTCGGGAGAGGAGTCAGGAGCTGGATGTACATGAAGACCTGCAGAATCCCAGTTGACTGGAGTTCTGACTCGTTATACCCCATACGCCTGTCTACTCTTTTACGATCTTGGCCCGTCCGGATTGGATCAGACTTCACGCACTGGTTTAGTTATTTCTGCAGGGAGAGTCGATGACCCTGGACCTAGTCTTAGGTAGACCGTTGCTAGGAATATGTCACAATCCCCCAAGGGTATTCAACTCGCTGTTGCACGATTTCTGTAGATAGCTAACTTGCAAGAGGAATCCAAATTCTGCAGCATACCCCCAACACCATGATAATTCTGGTAAGCGGACGATGAGTTTCAGTTTGCAAAGCATGTGGTCGTATTAAGGCAATCATTTCCAAGCCACCTAATGGCGTACAGCATCGTAAAGAGAAAGCTATCTATCTGGGTATCAAGATGATCAAGCTGCGTGAAACTTTCGTCGGCTCGGATGGATCGCATCCATCCCTCCAGCCTTCTCTTCCTCCTCCTTCGCGGCAGTAGCGTCCCCGTTCTGGCCCTTCGTCCTCTCCTTCTCGGCCTTGGCCTTGATCTCTTCCTGCGCGCGGCGGGCCCGCTCGTCGTTGAGCTTGGCGTTCTTGGCCTTGATCTTGTCCTTGCGGTGGGCCGTGTTGCCGCCGCCGCCGGCCGTCAGCTCGACGTTGATCTTGCGCTCCTCGGTGGCGGCGGCGGCGCCCTTGCCGCCCCTGCCGCCGGCGCCGGTCGAGGAGGGGCAGGTGAAGGTGCTGTGGTGCATGGTCTTGAGGCAGGCCTTCATGTGGTCGTAGCGGGCGAACTCGACGAAGGCGACGCCGCGCGACTTCCTGGTCTGCGGGTTGTGCAGGAGGCGCACGGAGACGGGGTGGACGGCGGCGAAGTGCGACCTTATCTGGTCCGCGGTGGCGCTGTAGGGGAGGTTGCCGACGAAGACTATGAAGCGCGGGGCTTTCTTGCCGTTGCTCTGCTGCTCGGCGGCTTCTTCGTTGGCGTTGTCGGCGGCGGCTGGGTCGTCCTGGGTGGGGGGTCCGTTGGTGGGTTGCTCGTCGGCGGATGGTTTGGCGGAGGACTTCTTGTCCTTCTTGTCCTTTTTCTTGTCCTTCTTGTCTTTCTTCTCCTTCTTGCTCTTCTTGGAAGGCTTCTCGGGCTTTTCCTCGGCCTCTACGGCAGTGGGGGCGGCTTCGGCGACGGGGGAGTCCTGGGACTGCTCAATGGCCTCGGGCGCTGCGTCTTCCGCCGTAGCAGGTTCGGTTGCGGCAGCGATTTCCTCCTCAGCGGCGGACTTGCGCTTGCGGTCCTTGTCTTTCTTGGAAGACTTCTTGTTCTTCTTGTCCTTCTTTTCCTTTTTATCCTTCTTGTCCTTCTTGGTCTTCTTCTCGGGCCTCGGAGCGGAGTCGTCCGCGCTGGCGTCGCTCAGACGTCTTCGCTTCTTGCCAGCGCTGGCGCTGTCGCTGTCGATGGTCGTTGCGGCGGCGCTGGCCGTGGGGTCGTCTTCCGACTTGCGCTTCCTGGAAGACATCTCGGCTTTTCTCTTCCTTGGGAATAAACTAAAGTCAGATAATCTATTGACAGGGAAAGAGACCGAACAGTCAGAAGTGCCTTTCTTAATCACCCGAAAGGGATGACTTGGTTTGAAGAGCGGTGGACTGCACGCTTCGATTGTTTTGAGCAGAAGAGAATCGCAAGCACAATTGCAGCAGAGAATTCTAGTGGAGCTTTGCGACCAGTTCTGCTCGCCGTGTGGAGCTATCGATAAGGGGTCCCTGCATTAGCGCTTTTATTAGCGTTGTGCCTAGATGCATATAACAATAAGGGTCCTACGATATATGTAGATGGCGCTGACTAAACGAGCTTCAGATAGCACGGCGCTCTTTGTTCTATAAGGTACCTCCTATCTTTGTCTGAAATGTGTAGGTGCTAAAATTTGGTGGATGACTTACAAATTTGATTTCGAGAAATGCTTGATGAACTCTCACTTTTCGAGCCCTTATTCCTTCAAAGCTAGGGAATAGTTTCTTCCAGTCGTGGGCCTTCTATTTGCAATATACTTGCCTGGCATAAAAATATTGAGTTGTCTTATGAGAACATATTAGGTTGAAGTCTAGTATGATCAGGGTCAAGATCTCCGTCTTATTCTGGCGTACCCGGATTTTATCAAATATCAACACTTTCCTGCCAGAATAGGTCATATACGGTTAACTCTAGGTATGATATTTTGGGGGACGATGCCATCAATAGGAATTAATATTTTGGAGAGATGGACTTCACAGCTTCAACGGCTTGAGGATTGAAGATGGCGACGATTCCCGTGGCTTGCTGCTATTTGGCAGTTGTCTCTCCTAGCACGATCGTATTACTGGTGGAAACACAGGCACTACTTCAATTATCCTAATTCTAGCACAGCATAGACTATAGCAAGCTCCTCGCTTTTCAGTATGGCATATTCCTGGGTTCTGTTTGGCCTTCGTGGTGGCTCATGCACAGTAAGTACCTAGGTACTTAGCGATTCACGACGCTTCCATCCAGTTTTCTACTCTACGTGGGCAAGTACGAGAGACCCAGGTTATCGTCGTGACTGCTCGTCTTCTCTTCGCACTACTTCTTCCTGAACTTCCTTTCCCAGCAGGCGCAACATGAGAACTCAGGTAGGATGCTCCCTTCCAAGTGTGTAGTTGAACGAGAACTTCTTAATCCAGCCTTGAAATTTCCCACATCTCATCTTCACCGTCTCCTTTTCACATCACATCACAACAACAACATCAGATTCCTCGACACGCAACTCTCGTTTTTGGATTGCCAAACATCGTCATTCGTTTCCCTCGGATTGATTTCTTTGGTGATCATCCTTACTGTCTTCAGCCATTCGCTTTACTATACGATTTATGGAATCTAGAAAAGCAGAATTCCCCATAAAACAAGACACAGGGGTTCACGATACTCTTCAATTTCTTCTTCTTGATTTCCGACTCCTATTCGACTGTTCTTGTGTTTCCAGTCGCAATGAAGACCGTCGGAATCATCCTTGCGCGGGTTCTCTTTGCGAGCCTGTTGCAACATGCCGTTGGCCTGGAAAACGGCACAATTACTGAGCCACCGGCCGGTCCTCCTAGTCAGTCCACGCTTGGCCTCTTCCTCTGCTTGCTCATATTCCAGCTAACAGTATACAAGGTTGCGCCTCCCGTTGTATGGTCGACAGCATGTTCGTGACGCAGTGCCTCGATACAAGATGTCTCTGTAACGAGAAAGACTACCAGAGAGTATGTATCCTTGCACCTTCAAGCGATGCCATGGTCCATGTCTAGTTGACTGACAGCGCTCTGTGCAGTCTCTCTTTCAGTGCCTCTATTCACAATGCGACTCGACAGACTACGGCCCGGCTCTTAGCCATTCGATCTCGCTATGCATGAGTCTCGGTGCCGAGATCTACATGGTGGCTCCCGGCAGAGTTGGTAACGAGCTTCTGAAGTCTCGCGAAGAGGACTACCTCGCCGGCCGCGAAGTCGCAGACGTACCAGGCCTCCAGCTTCGACAAGAGAGCATTGCCGGTATAGGGCCAACAACAACCGTCACGACCACGGTTACCGACTTCATCACGGTGTCATACTCCCCGGTCACGTACTCGCCAACCCTTAGTGAGTTCCTCGAGACGTCCCAAGCCGCAGAAGTCACCACCACCTCTGCCAGTCGGCCTTGGGTCATTCCTGTCTCGCAGGGAGCTCGGTACGAGTCGTCGTCCTTCTTTGGGTTGGTGATGTGGATTGTGTTCGTTCTCGTGCTAGATTACTGGATGAACGGCTACTAGAGCTAGACCAGCATCATCATTTTCGGTTTTCTTATGTGGTACATATGGAAGACTCACTATTAAGGCACGAAGATATATGTTAACAGGGTGTAAAATGAAGCATGCTGGCACCTGTCTATACTATTAAATTAGATAATCGATCAACCAATTCTCCTACTTTTCTGGTTTGCTGGTATGTCAAGGGACGAACCACGTCCATGTAGGAGTCTTATTCCCCCCAGAACACTGCAAAGAGCACTTCGTTAGTGAAAGCGTGCTTGAAAGGAGGTCGCATGGGTAAATTAATGGCTCGCTAGGTAATTTGCTGGGTATCATTTGTGACTGCCTTCGTACACTCTCGGATAAGCGAGACCCATCCACCTTCGGTCTATCATTCTTTATCTTGAGAAAACCGACACATTAACCGTAAGACCAACATCTGCTCAATAAAAGAGCAACTGTAAGCCGTTCTCGGGATCGGCGTACCGCTCCTTGAACTCGGGCCGTGCTAGCCAGCGTGCCAGAGGCAGCATCGTCTCCTTCATGTCCATGATGCCGCGTTTCTTCTGGTCGATGTGCGAGGCGTCGACGACCAGGCGCTTGAGATTGTCTAGTTTTAGGGCGGCTGTGTACTAGTCAGACTACGCATCTGGGTAGGTAGTTGAGAGGTTGGGGTTGAATTTGGTTAGTGAGGATAGGATAAGAGAAGAGAAGACTTACACTTGTCCACCAGGTCGGAGAGCCGGACGGGCGTGCCTACTGCGATGCCCGTGCGGTGCTTCTCTAGGAACTGTATGCTTTCTTCGAGCTTGATGTGCTTGGCGAACTGTGGATTGTGTTAGTGAGGTTCTCCTTTTTTTACTGGGAGGATGGGGTGTGTCTGGGGGCGTACTAGTTTCGCTATTGTGTTGTTTTTTGTCTGGTACTTCCGCACGGCCCTGGATCTTTGTAAGTACCTACTCATACGGGCAGGGGAGATGTATAAGTAGTTGAATTTTGAGGGGCTTACCGGACGAGATCCGCAGCTCTCAGGCCAGCACCGGTGACGATGATGGTGTGTGGCGAGCCCTTCTCCTTGGGCGCCTCTCCGAGCTTCTTCGGGTCTGCGAATTGCTCCAAGAACTCTGGCAGATTTTCTAGATTCCGCAGCTTCTGGAAGGATGTGGTGTCTGTGATGGAGTTTGCTAATTGACGTGTTAGCTGGATCTATCCGAACATGAATACGGTGAGATGAGATCGTACGTGATATATCTAGTTGGCTGAGTTCCACGGGCTTCAGCTCTGTACCGAATCTTCTTATCTTCTTGGCTAGGTGGTCTGCAAGCAGTAAGTTGTCGACTAGAGCGATCTTCTTGTTCACTCCGGCTTCTAAGTCGAGGTATTCTTCATCCTCGTCGTAAGCTGCTGGCTTTCTTCGCTTTCGAGAACCGGCCTCATCGTCGCGGCTGCGCTTCTTAGACTTGGCTTTTGAGGCCGCCGGTCTGTGCTTTATCACTTTGCTCTCAGACATATTGAAGACTGGAGGATGGTCTTGTTATTTCGTCCCGGGTGTGTAATGGTTCGGTAATGTTGAATGTGATTTACATGAAAATGAGAGTGCACGATGATGGAAAATTCAGTTAACCGTTCCAAGATCCAATTAATATGGAGTTATTCGAATATCCGCAAGGTACTTGGCTACATGAAATTAACCGAAATGTGCCCCGCCATGGGGTTCCGCATCCCGCCGTGAAAGTAGAAAATTGCCCCGCGTCACACGTTGGCCGGAAGAGTCAGAACTTCCAAATATCTGCCACTGATCGTACGTTGGCGCTTCGTCCCGACGGCATAAAAGGGAGAGTTCCGCAGCTCTGTTCTCGTGTCTTCCCTTCAATTGGACTCGTTGTCATTCAATTCCTCCACTAGAACCAGAACCACTGATACAACATGTCTGAAGCTCCCGTCGACCCTGCCCAAGCTTCGGGCGCTGTCCCGCCGGCAGAGGGCGAAGCTCCAGCCCAGTCCAAGAAGGGCGCAAAGAAGGCCGAAGCCAAGGCCAAGAAGGAAGCTGAAAAGGCCCGCAAGGCTGCCGAGCGAGAAGCTGCTGCCGCCGCACAGAAAGCTGCCTCTGGCGGAAATGAGGATCTCGCCAAGGACAACTACGGCGACATCAGCCACGAAACTACTCACACTACCAGGGTTGCCGCCGACAAGGTGCAACTCAAGCACCTAGGCGACGAGCACATCGGAAAGACGATCAAGCTGCGAGCCTGGATACAAAATGCCCGTATGCAGGGCGCCAAGATGGCCTTCCTCGAGCTGCGGGAAGAGCGCAACTGGTCCATACAAGCAGTTGTCGCTGCCAGCGCCGAGGGAAGACCTGTCAGCAAGCAGATGGTCAAATGGGTCGGCGCTCTGCGACTAGAGAGTTTCGTGCTCGTCGAAGCAACCGTCCAGAAGCCCCTTGAGCCTGTCAAGAGTTGCCGCGTGAGCAACTACGAGCTGCACATAACCAAGGCCTTCCTGATCTCTGCTGGTCCGGAGGTATTACCCCTGGGTCTCAATGCTGCGAACAAAGCCGTAGCAAGCTTCGAAGATGAAGACCCCCAAGCGCCCGCCGCAGCAGCGACTGAGGGTGTTGAGAACCTTTCCATCACCGATTCGGCGGCTGCCCCGTCTGCAAGCTTGTCTACGCATCTGAACAACCCGGCTATGCACAAACGAGCGCCTGTCCAGCAGGCCATCGCCGATGTCCGAATGACGGTCCGCAAGCTATTTAGCGAATACCTCGACTCCAAAGACTTTGTCCAATTTGAGGCCCCTTGTCTCATCGGCGCCGCTTCTGAGGGAGGTGCCAACGTATTCTCGCTGCCGTACTTCGAGAAGCAAGCCTATCTCGCGCAATCACCCCAGTTCTACAAGCAGATCGAGATCGCTGGTGGCCGAAAGCGCGTCTATTGTATTGGACCAGTATTCAGAGCAGAGAACAGCAACACTCCGAGACACATGACTGAGGTATGTTTCCAGATTTTGTAATTTTGTAGTAGGCAGCTAATTGTGTCTGGTAGTTCACCGGTCTCGATCTGGAAATGGAAATCGAAGACCACTACCACGAGGTTCTCCACATGATCGAAGGCGTTATGCTCTACATCTTCCGCGGCCTCAAGGAGCGCTGCAAGGAGCAAATCGACCTCATCCGCGCCATCTACCCGTCCGACGACTTCCTGCTCCCCGAGCCCGGCAAGGAAGTCCGCCTCACCTTTGCCGAGGGCCAGAAGCTCCTGCGCGAGGAAGGCCCCGAGGAGTTCCGCAACGTCTCGGACGACGAGGACATGAGCACGCCGCAGGAGAAGGCCCTCGGCGCCCTCGTGCGCAAGAAGTTCGGCACGGACTTCTACGTCCTGGACAAGTTCCCCGAGAGCGCGCGCCCCTTCTACACCATCGAGGACCCCGAGAACCCCAAGGTGACGAACGCCTACGACTTCTTCATGCGCGGCCAGGAGATCCTGTCCGGCGGCCAGCGTATCCACATCCCCGAGCTGCTGGAGGCGCGGCTGCGCAAGAAGGGCATCGACCCCAAGAGCCCCGGCATCAAGGAGTACGTCGACGTGTTCAGGTCGGCGGGCGTGCCGCCCCACGGCGGTGGTGGTATCGGGTTGGACCGCGTGGTGGCGTGGTACCTGAACTTGCCCAGCGTGCACTTGACGAGTTATTACCCCAGGACGCCGAAGAGGTTGTCGCCTTAGAGAATGGGCGAGTGAACGAAAGACCATCACATTGATGGATACTTATACTGGGACGTCCCGCGTTGCGTACTCGGTGCTTTGTGTATGTACCTACTGAGGGAAGCTCTGAATGCTCGTACGATAGAGACGAATAACTAGGTAGATGAAGATAGAGGAGGAATGAGAAATAAAAATGTTTCAAGCTTTACGTACCTACGTATCTATGTGTGATGATGGGGTGGTATTTGGGATGGAAGTGAGTTCGTGACTTGAGTACAATACCTACGGAGTGATGAGAAGTATTAGGGATGGACTAACAGGTAGGAGTTCTTCTACAACTCTTCCCCTTCCTCCTTCTCCACCCCCCCCCCCCCCCCCCCTTTCCCTTTCCTTTCTGCCTCGGTAAGTTTAGAGAGTAAGATGAATCGATGCTATTTCCGTAATCAGCAGCCATAGGTGAAATGACAAGGAAATACACACAGTTGAATACCTTATCTTAGGTACCTGACTGAATAAAATACAGCCGGAGGCATGACGAGATCTCGCATCGCACTACACTACACCCAACCAATACTGCAAGCCCGAGAAGGAGAAACAAAGACAATAGGATACTTGATTGATAGACGCAACATGAAGCTTGTATTCACTAATCCCTACAAGTCAAGTTGACATATACTCGACTCTCGACTCCCTAGAAACGTCATCTCCTTCTCTCCTATCCAGGTATGTATGTGATTTATTGTACAGTTCAACTTCAACACTTGCAATACTCCTTCCGTTTCGTTTCGTTTTTTCTTCTTAAAACATACCATCTGTCCACCTACGCCTTCCACCTAGCATCGATCTGCTTCTTGCGAACCTGTAAATGCATTCAATAATTAGTATTTATTTATCCCATCTCTAACCCCATCAAAACGAAAAAAGGCAAAAAGAAAGAGCAACTCACCATAGGCCGCAAAACCCCCACCCCAAGCACAAGCGCCGCCACCGTGCCGATCAGCGCGAGCTTGTTGAACCCCTTCCCCAGGACGTCGAACGCGAGGCTAGGCGCGACCCGCGTCCCGAAGACGTCGATGCCGTACGCGAAGACCAAGCTCGTGCTCTCGAGCAGCGCGGGCGCCGTGATGATCTCCCTCACGCCGAGGACCTCGCGCCGGTGCGTGATCTGCATCTGCGGGTTGAGCTCGATGGCGGGGACGTACCTGGACAGGCCCTCCTCGAGCTCGGCGGGCGTCGGGTCCCGGCCCACGGGGCGCCGCGGCTCGAGCGCGAGGCGCGGGATGCCGATGATGGCGTGCGAGTCCGGCATGTAGGCTAGGAGCTGTCTGCTGGTGATTCCCTGGCGGGTCTTGGTCACCGCGAGGGCTGTGATGGGGCCCGAGAGGATGTACGTCTTTGAGACTACTGATGGGAGATACGGTCCAGTGGGGAGATCGACTGGCTCCACGGATGAGAAGTTGGCTGCGTCCTGTAGCGGACCGCGGTCGTTGGCGTTATCTGATTCGTACAGGTCGGCCACGACGACTTGGTAACCCTTTAGATATTGTGATTGTGCCTCCCGTAATTTATACTCCCCGAAGAACGAGCAAACAAACCAGTTCTCCGCCATGGCACAGGTGATGTCCTTCGTTGGGTCGACGCCTTCATATGTGGAGGAAGTGAGGATCTGTCCGGATACCGTATCGAGTAGGTAAACCGTAAGAGCGCTCGCTTGCTTGTCGATCGCTGCAACCACCAGAGTATTAGGGTTCAGGTACTTGTACTTGACAGTCCGGTCTCCCAGCACTCGACCAATGGAGGCAATCGGGTCGTGCTTGGATCGACTCGCCGTTGCGATAATCTTCTGTCCAGCATGCGGGTTGAAAAACCACGTTGGAACTTCAACGACTTTCTCGCCCTGGGGCAGGAACTTCACGCCCCTGATTCCGCCATCGCTGGTCCGCGTGACAACAATTTGCTTGGGCGCGAACGAACTCTGCATTTCAGGAATCTTTCCACCCTCGTTGATAGGTAACAGCCACGGCCCGGCTTCGCTGTCGACCACAACTGAGCTCTCCACCGGCGGGAACAAACCAGCTGGTATAACCTCGACCGTCTTCCCGGTATCCGATTTGACAATAATGAATTCGCCGTCAGCCCCGCGCACAGTAACAACTCCATTTACGTCATCGGCATGGATAGCCTTTACATTCCAAGGTCTCCCTCCAGGCGTTTCTCTTGCCGACTTGGACCAAAGAATACGGCCATGGTTGCCAGCGTCCAGACCGTACAGCGCGCCGCGCTTCGTCGCTAGGACGACGATTTTGTTGAACCCAAAGCTATCTCGCGCGAGCGCATCGCTTGCCCCCAAGGTTTCCGAGCCGATGATACTAGCCACGAGGCGGGTGGGAATGGTCTGCAACCAAGCAGGTAAGTACTGAAGCTCGTCGATATGACGGCGTACTCGGTGAACGAAAGCAGACCAAGGATCGGTATGAGCTTCCGCCTCCAACGTCTTGGCCAAACCTTCCGACTCGGGAATCTCCGCCCACGTGGCAGCAACGGCACCGCTTAAGCCCTCATCCCTAGCCCAAGACACATCTCCGTTGACAACCTGCACCCACTTGTCTTCGTCGGTGGCGATAGCCGATCTCACAGCGTAGCTGTCCTCCGACTTCTTGACTACCTCGGAGACGCCGTGCACAGCATTGATCTTGTGCTCTCCCGTCTTTAGAGACCAACGGCCCAGGATGCCGTGAGAAACAGACGAAGTGACGATAACCTCGTCGGCCGTAACTCGCGTAAAGTAGACGTTAGCAGCGGAGGAACTGGTCGAGAAGGCGCTGTCGCCCTCAAGCAACGGAAGGTCGTACGCCTTGGCAATAGCGCTGCTCTTGAGATCGACATGGTACACATCCGCCTTGCTCCCCTTCTTCGTTCTCGTATGCACAAGGAAATGCGGCGCGGATCGAACCGTGTGCGGAGCATGGACCTCCACGCCAACAGCGTCCGCCACAAGGTGAAATTCTTGTCTGCTCTTGGAGCCCAGAACGTTGAGATTGAGCTTCGTCAGCGTATTGTCCGTCCACGCCACGACCGGAGCCGCGGAATTAGCCCCGACGAACTGTACGTCCTCAGGCTTCTGCACCTCGCCCTTGGTGCCGAGGATGATCTCGTCGAGCTTCTTGCCCGTCAGGGTATCCAGGACGAGGACTTTGAGGTTATAGGAGAGCAGCGAGCCGTGTAGCGTAACGACGAACACCTTCTCGACGTTGGTGCTAACCTGCAGGGGCACATCGTTGGTGACCCCCCTGAACTCCCAGACCACGCGTCCCTCGACGCCGTGTATCCTGCGCGCCACCGTCGTTCCATCTTCCTCGTGCAGCGCGAGCACATCCTTCCGATCGCCCTCCGTCATCTCCATGATCTCGAGGTCCTTGACCGCTCCGGCGAAATCCAAGGTCCACACATTCCGGCCGCTAATCGCATCCCAGGCGTGCACAGCACTCCCCAGCGCGCTTGCAAGCCACGTCTCGTCCTCGCCAGCCCGCAAATGACCGCCGCCATCTCCGCCGGTGATATTTGGGCTCAACAGCTGTCTCCACACGACACCGCCATTGCCGGGGTTGACAGCACCTAGGACCCCTAAGTCGCTAAGGGTATACAAAAGACTCGCCTTCTCTTGCGGTCGGGGTCGATGGAAGAAGGTGGTTTCGCGCTGGGGGACGCCGAGGAGCTCGTGGTGGTAATCGATGTGGTCGACCTCGTCTTTGAAGACGGCGCGCACGGCCGCGGGCAGGGCTAGCAGCACCGCCAGGGACAGGGCCTGTGTGGGTAAATGCATCTCGGATAGATGCGCTGAGGGGTCTCAACGCGGCAGATGCTGTGTAAAATCAAATCTCGAGTGGATTGGTCACGATCATTGCGATGAATCGTTTGGGTTGGCTAAGGTGTTGAGGTCGTGTTGAGGTGTCGAGCTGTCAACTAACGGAACGACGTTGTTGCACGTGGTTGATTGGTTGATAGCCATCGAAATCCAGAGGGCCCACTATGATACAACGCTTACATAGGTGCTTTATGCCATTATACATTATCAAGCACCTAAGCATATGTAGTGTAGTCGGGTCTCACAATATTACGTAACCCTCATGCATAGACTAGATATATGCAACTACGGATAATATATGGCAGATGCGGAAATTCAGATTTCAGGCCGTCGAGGTCATCCGTATCACATCGCCTGGCATATGTAAGGACTGTTGAAATAAATCATTTCTAAGAATAGGTATGAATGGCCTACTATTACTACATTCCCCGCTACCATTTAATAGAGAGCAAGTAGGTACCGTTGGGAACCAGTCTCGACCTAACAGCAACAATTTAAGCATCAATTGGTATCTCGCCATAGCAAAGCTCATATACGCATTTTCGTTCCTCCTGGCTAGTATCGTGAGTAGGTAATCACGTAGACCCTCTCATGCCAATGCTTCTGCCAGACCGAAGAAAACTCCCAGTACGTGAAAAGAAAAGGAAATGTCATCCGTGCAAATACCTCCCTTTAAACGATGCAACGGTGAACCTGACGATAAACGAGGAGCGTGAGCTACCATGTATAACGACCGTATTTTCAAAGAGAGGGGGGGAGAGATTCTGAATGTATTTTTCAAGCTTTCTGTCCATTCAATTTGAAAGTCAGTACCCATCGGATCGAAAGAGTAACGACATTATGCCTTGGCACGGCCTCGGCCACGTCCGCGCTTAGGAGCAGCTTCTTCCTCTTGAGGTTCATCGTCGTCAGCGGCAGCCTTAGCCTTAGCCTTGGATTGACGAGTGGCCCTCTTCTTAGGCGCTGGTTTAGCGGCTGGTTCCTCGTCTTCCTCTTCAGGTTCTGGTTCGGGTGCAGATTCGGGTTCGGGTTCGGGTTCAGCAGCCTTGGCTTTGCGACCACCCTTCGCCTTGGGCTTGGCTTTAGCTTTTGGAGTAGGCTCAGGCTCAGCCTCGAGTTCCTCGTCAAGCTCGTCCTCGGGTTCAGCTTTGGGCAGTGTCTTCTTCCTGTTTCGATCTTTCTTGGCAGGAGCTTTGGTAGTGGTAGCTCCCTCTGGCTCGTCGTCATTGTTGTCGTCGTCAGCGGCCTTCTTGGCCTTACGACCGCCTTTGGCCTTCTTCTTGGCGGGCTGGGCCTCCTCCTCCTCCTCCTCACCATCATCTTCCTCAGCCTTCTTGCGACCACGCTTAGCAGGCTTCTTAGCAGGGGCCTTCTTGGGAGAATCCTCGGCCTCGTCGTCCTGTGAAGATATGTGAGTAACAGTGTATTCGAAGTAGCGACAGGCACTAACCTCGTCCTTAGTCTTCTTCGGCTTCTTAGGCCGAGCACGGATAGCCGTCTGACCAGGCTTGTTGAACTCGGGGTCCTACTAGGTATTAGCTAGAGTCTCGTGGATTAGGTGTGCCGCACGAAAACTTACGCCCTTGAAATCCTCGGGGGCGATGTGGCCTTGTTCGACGGCCTGTCGAATCTTCGCCTGGATCTCAGGATGATCGCTAAAACAAAATGTCAGCATTAAAGGGAATGGCACTTCGTGAATCGATAGGACCTACTCTAGCTCATCATAACCATCGATCATGTCCCACTGGTACTTGCCATCCTGCTCGATGGACTCTTGAAGGTTGCTGATGGTCTTGCCAGAGACGCAGCCCCTATGATTTAGTTAGTTTAGTACCTGAGGCTGATTACATGCAGTTGGACTATTGGTAATCATACCAGTGTCTCCATCGCCAGGAACCGTGCTCGTGCATAACGACCCAGGTTCCGAAACGGAGCTCACCCTTTTGGATTTTGATGCCGTTGTGCTTGCATTCGCCATCCTGACAACCAGCACGGCTGTTACCGGAAAGCTCTAAAATCCAGTCAGCTACGCGATTCGGAAAGTGGGATGAAAACCTTCTGGTGCGGTGACCGTGAAAATCGGCATCACTAGAATGTGACAGATAATGTTCGGGAAGGCAGGGAAGGAGAGAAAGACGAGGACCTACCGACGCGATAAGACATGATTGCTTCGAGCTTGTCTAAAAGACAATTCTATGTATAGAATGTTGCCTTATCTGAATGTCAATATGATATCGAGGGCGAATAAGGCGTGCATGTGAGACGAAATGAGATGAGATGGTGGCGGTCTCTTTCTGCGTCGCGCACAGAGAAGGAAAGGTATGGATGGGAATGGGCAGTTCGCTGAGCGCGCTTCTCGACGAAAGATTTCCTTCGAATCGCAAGTAGATTCGAAGTCAATCCATCCGAGATCAAATTAGAAAACAAAAAAGTCGGATAGTTGGTGCTGGCGCAGGAGAGGAAATTGAAGACTGAGGGCGGAAGAGACGAGGGATGAGATTGAAAGAATTGGGTGAAACGCGTCCCAGTGGCGGCGCGTTCGAAGACGGGGGTTGGGCAGGCAGGTATACCCCGACCTGTCCACCTAGCAAGTGCTGGCTAGCAGGGCCTTACAGTTGACTCGATGCAATTTTAGGCGGCAGCTATAGCTACAGGCAGCCTATTCGCTTAGGCATTTTAGGCACCCGTGGACCTACCGACCTACCGATCGTACCACCGCACCTGCTTCATTCTAAAGGTAACGATCACCACTTCTTCAATTTCTGTGCACATCAAAATTTTATTCTTTTCATTGGATTTTCACCCTCTTCATATATTACGTAGCTATGCACTATGGGTGCCGTAGCCCACTGTTGAATCAGCAGTCCCCAGGAGCATGACCGATAACACACTTTGACGAATATCTAGACCTATGTACTAATAACAGCAGCATCAAGTCATCTCGTGTCCGGACGATTTTCCCCCTCCTATCATAGGAAAGGACACCAGCCAATGTACATAGACGCCAGGTTCTTCGGATCGACAGCCTGCTTGATCAGTTCTTCCACCTGTCCTTCAACTCCTAGCGGGATGCTCTCGTCAGGCAGCAAGCCCCTGACTTTCCTCTTGATGCTGTCTACGACGCTTTGCGGGTTGAGCCTGACGAGTTCGTTCTTCCTGCGCTTGTCTCGTTGTAGGTCTAGCGTAGGGTCGTAGATGAACGCCTCCAGAATCGTCATCAATGTCTCCTCTTGCTGCCTGAGGATGCTCAAGGTCAGCTCCGAGCATTGTCTGAATGGGCCCTCGTATCCGTAGATCCCCATTGCTGCAACCATATTGTGCGTTAATCGGAACGGCACTCGTTCAGGTTTCGCAAATGTGAGGCCCTTGTCGAAGAGACAATTGAAATCGACATGGAATATGCCGCCGTTGCCTTCTTCGAGAAGCACGTTCTCACCGTGCCGATCACCAAGTCCTAGGATGGTGCCAACCATCGACATGACAGCGCAAGATCTGGTGTACCTCAGTCGAGCCGAGAACCAGGCCGAAGGATTCGGGAACTGCGCGATGAACCAATTGGGAAGCACCGGGGGGAACATGCCCAGCACCTTCTCCGTGAATATCCCGGTATTCTTGTCTCCGATCGCCGCATCGTTCATCATCGCCGCTAGATGTTGATAATTAGGCACTATCCCGCGGGATCGATAGATGTTAAGCAGGATATCTCGAAGAGTCTTGAGACCGTCAACCCACTCGATGATACCACACTCTTCACTCAGCGGCGTGACCGCATATGTTCTGATGTAAAGTTGCCTCCTGCTCGATTCCGCATCTCGTTTGAGGGATCGGTTGATCATGCTGTTAAACTCCATAAGCCGTTGATCGGTTCGGAGATCATCCTTTGGTTTGATCAGGAGCCCATAGTTGACCCCGTTCGAACCTCGGGCTGTGAGCTTTCGAGGCTTTGCTAGAGATCCCAACACCAGAACCTCATCCAAGAACGATTGGATGAGAATAACATCTCGTGAAAAGGCCTTGTGTTTCTTGACGTTATCCGTGAGAGTAGGGAGCGTGGCCGTAAGGCAGGCCTCGATCGGGACCACGAGAGGGCATGGCGTACATTTGTGGTTGAAGTTGAGATCTCGAGTGATGCTTGCCACTGTCGTCCTGTTGCTCTGGAAATCGCCGTTGTTGCAGGCTAAGAGAAGCTGCTCTGCTAGCTTCTCGCCCATTCGAATCAAAGACTTTAATTCTAATGAGCCGTTTTCCACTTTCTTACTCCTACCCCTGAGCTTCTGTAGTAGCTGTTGACCACGTACTCTCCGCTCGGAATTGGTTTGCCGGGACGTCATGACTGCAAATAAGCTCCATAAAGCTTGTCTTGGGTGGGCTTCGACGACTCGTATGATGATTTCTTCAAGTAACATGAAGACTTCTGAATTGGGATGGGCGATGCGAGCCACAATTTGAGGTAAAGCCGTGTAGAAGATGTATGCAGGTAGTCGCAGGATGCCTTTATGAAGGTACTTATGCAGCTCCGCGAGTTGCGTTTTACGGCGGTGGTGGAGCTCTTTAGAGAGTGAAATCTTGCCTTCCGGTGCTTTGTCGACTTGGGCACCTAGCTCGAGCCAAAGTGTCAAAATTCGGGGAAGAGTCTGATACAGATACTTGGTTCCATAATTCAGTGACCGAACGTAGTTCTCAATGACGAGCTTGGCCGTCTCTCCCGTTAGATACTCGTCACTCTGATCATCTGGCTTTAGCGCTCTTTCAGATTCAAGCACCTTCTTGTAATGTCGACCCAGGTAATAGTGTCCTTTCTCCCAGGTGCCGTAGTTCCTAGGGACACTTCGATAATGCTCCCGTAATGCGCTTGCATGCGTCTGGCCTGCATTATCCAGCCATTTCGCGAGAAGCAATTGAGCACGCGCAGTTAGCATGTTCTGTTGCGATTCAAGATTCTTTTCTGAAGATTCATGCTCGGTAAAACTCCGATTTGTAAAAGACTTGCTGTCGATAGCACCTTGAAGTGTCTGTATTGCCTTCCTATTATGGCCTTCCTTCCATAATAGTCGGGCGTTCTCGATAGTTGCAGAGTCATCACCAAGCTGAGACGCATGGAGAACCGCATTGAATGACTGATGCATGGAATTGGTCTTTCTCGCAAGTCTGGCACTTGACAGCCAGAGAGCCGAGATATCTAAATCACCAAATCTCGGCCTTTTCAAATTAGCTTTAGAACACGTAATTTGGAACTCGTGGAAACCAACCTCATGAGCTCCATGGCTGCCCGCCGAATGCTCAATATGTACTGCTTGTCATTGACATAGGATCCGAGGACTTCGAGACGTCTGTTGAGGGTCTGAAGTATCTCTTGAGGGTGCTGATTGCCATCGTTGTTAATACCAGCAATCAGCTCTAAATCGGTTAGTACGTGGCACTTCAACATCGGCTCGTGGCAAGCTTGTAACGACGATGTGACTGAATAGTTCATCGAAGAGTTCACCCTATCCCTCATAATTCTCATCTCGTCAACGAATGCTTTGGTCCATCCTTTCCGTAGGTAAAGAAGCGCTTGGGCCACAGAAACATTGAAGTTTTCCGTGCGGTCTCCCTGATACTTTGCGATGAACTTTTCCATCGTCTGCCATCTTCCCGTCGCCCACGACGCTTCCACGGCAAACGGCACTATCCGATTGATCGTGTTTACAGCAGTATGCTTTTCAATACCCTCAACATAATTCAGAAGAACATCTGCAGTAAGAATTAGTTAATACTTTGGGAGCTGGACGGGTAGAAACCAACCGTGTTGCCCTGATTCTTTAAGACAAGTGAGGAGATCAATCTGGACTTCAACATTGTCAGGGTCCTCGGCCAGTTTTATCTCATACCAAGTCTGCGCTGCCGCCCATCGTCCGGCTTTTCGATGACTCAGAACCTGCTGGTTAACGTCAAGTACATGTAGATGAGCAGAAATCCCTTCGAGTCCGTCTGGTTCATCGATTTGCGTATATATGTCCTGGAGCCTTTGAAGTAATCTATCTTTTTCTTCGACACCTCTCTTCTTCTCCTCCACTTGACGAATGTGTTGCTCCAGGTGAAACAAAGCTCTCGCATAAGCTTTGCAATCTACCGCTCGCTGTGAGATCAGCTCGGCCGGGATGGAGTCAAGGATGTCCTGAACCATTTCCATTGCGGCGATATCTCGAGGACCAAGGTTGGATTGAGTTCTCTTTATCTGTAGCCACCGCATAGCGTAGTCAATGAATCGAAATACAGCCTATTCATGGTCAGCAAAGAGTATGAAGAGAGATGTAACCCGATGTTTACCTCGCAGTATAGTTTTTGGTTTTCCCTCTCTTCGTAGGTCGCGTTAGCCGGAACCTCATGTCGCAGTACGTTGAGCAGCTCATTAAGTACATTCGACCGCTCTTCATTTGTCGTACTTTCACCTACTACAATGTGAAGTACTACATAGGGAAATAAGAATTCGGCTGTCGACAAGTCTTTGATGCGAATTACTCGGCATAGAGGCTCAAATATGAGTTCAGCAAAAGGCGCTTGCGGTTTCCGCATAAGGTCAAGAGTGAAGCTTCGCATCCAGTTGGCGTATCTTGTCACGCCTGGTCGGAAGATCGGATATTCTGTCTTCTGCGGAGCCATCGGTTGGACCACGTATCTTGAACTAAGGAAAGGTATGAGAACCTCTCGAGCCGTCACGGACATTGTCAGCCATTTTCGATAGATTGGCGCAGCTTCCCTTGAGCCTTCCATCTCGACGGCAGTCCTTATGTCTGCTCTCTCGAGAAGCTCTTGCATCGCAAACGAGAGGAAGCCCTGTAGCTTCGTATCAGTTGCGGAGAGGAACGATTTCACAAGTACCTCCTCTAGTATGTAGATGACGAAGTCTGTCGTCTCGCCAGAATGCTCAAAATTGCTTTTGACGACAATCTGCTTCTCAGCTCGGACCGTCTCCACACGATTCGGATCTAGGCAACCTATTAAACCCGTACACCGAGTACAGAGGTCGCTGATCTCGCTATGGATACCGTTATATCTTGATGAACAATCGAGCAGCGAGCGGGCAAGAGTAGGCACGACCGAATCCGGCTGTTCACTTATGGCAGACGCCTGCAAATAGCCTTGCTGCCTCTGTAAATAAGATGCAAGCTCCCTCAACGCTAGCAGAACAACTCCATCGTTCTCATGTCGAATTCTCTCGGCTAGCAAGGAGAAGGCTGTTCTGCTGTCAACGGGTTGACGAAGCTTGCTAAGCTTGGCTTCAATATCGGATAGGCTGTTGATATGACTAAATGATGGCAATTTGCTTATAGTCGCTTCCAAAACGGGACCTTCCTTAGTTAACAGCGACTCGATCAGCTCTCGAGCCTGCTGCTGGGTTACTTCGTCAAATGAGGACCAATAATGACTAATAAGGAAAAATGTCGTTTCAATCAGAGCCTCGACATCCTCTAGGTAAAGAAGCATCGCAGCCCAGCAAGAAAATGCCACAGAACGAAGTTCATCATATGACATCGCCGCCTGGAGGCATGCGGAAATCTATTCCTCCATTAGCATGTCTTCAGGGTAGCACTAAGATGTCAACCTCACCTGGGGACGAGCAATGCGGATATAACGCTTTCCCGTACGGATCATTTCTTCCATTGCTTTGATGTACCGTTTCCGCTCTTGCGTTGGTGTCCGATTTGACACATCGTTGATGACCTGGGTCAGTCCAGCCATGAGAGCTAGAGCGTACTTCTGCAGAAAAGGCCCTGATGCATGGACTTTCTTCTGCTTCATATCCCCACTCCCTGCCAACATCATGCCTGCTACCTTGTTCAGAACGTTGCGAATCTGTAAGGACAATTAGTAACCGAGAATGAAGACTTAGGACACCAAATCCTCACATAAGGTTTGCGGTCCTCCCCAGCATCGCCAGCTGCTTTGAGAAGTTCCAAGGTTGTCCCAATTGGCTCTATCCGTAGTAGCTCGAGAAGGCCCCCTAGCTCATTGAGATGAGGAGATATGTGTCCTAAGAGGTCCATACAGTATTGCCGGATATCAGTGGTGTCCTGAGTCAGCAAGAGAGCCAAAATGGGGCCTAGATTAGCTTCATCAAGGCACGGCTGCCAGACTTCTTTCTCGCCCCGAGCCTCCGCTATCTTCTGAATGACATCCCGCCTTTTTGTCAGCACCAGCCAAGGCAAAGCATATTTTTGGATGTAGAGCAAGAACTCTGCAACGGTCATGTCTAAGAGCTCCGCTAATAACCGGGTAAGTTTCGGTCGAGTCATAAGGTCCTTGGTGGCAGAAAATGCAATAAATCTCCAAAAGGGTTCAAAGAATTGCCGTGTAGTCATGCCCCGAGACCGAGCAAGCTTAACTATCTGTCTAGAGTAAGAAATATGATGCGAAGGAGGGAACAGCAATGAGGTGTTCATACTTCAGCAAACGCAGCCGCAGATGTGATCAGACTCTCGGATCCCAAATAGTCAACCAGCTTAATAAGCACGAGGTTAAGCTGGTCATCAAATATGACACTGCGATGAGTCTTTAGCGTCCGTCTACACATGAAATTAAGTCTCTGCGCCTACCTTCCGACCTGAGACCAAGCTAGAATACATGTCTCGGTGAGTTGAGGTGTGTCTTGTTCCGAGAGCGAACGAAGAATGCTCAGAACGTTGCCACGATTTTTCCGCATGACCTTCAAAGTAGCCTCTGGCTCATTCGGCAAAGATAGAAGCACAGCAATAGTTCGCCTGCAGCCGTGTTAGGTATAAGTGACGAGTGTCCTCGGACTTTTCACTCACCCAGCAGCAATGCGAAGCTCTCTAACAGAACTCTGAAGCGATTTCAAGCACCACTGCGCAACCACGGATACCTCTATGTCTAGGAAGTCGGGATCCATAGAATGCTTGGCAACACGTCGGACAGCAGCCATCGCAGTAACACGTGGGTTCCTCGATTCACGGAAACCAGGGACTTGGACTAACGAGGCGAATATCTCCTGAGCTGCCCGCTTTGCCCCCAGATCAAGGCAAAGAGGCACGTTACGTACTGAGGGGGAAGCCCGACAATGACGACAATCGAGTCGCAAGGACCGATCATCCTTCTTCCCATGTACCAAAAGCGTATCATCTGCAGCGCAGCAGATATAGCCAAGAAGGTCGATAATTCGACATAAATCGGGCTCGGATAGTTGTTGAAGTTGGTTCCTATCATTCTAAGTAACTTGAAAATAACATATAATATGGGTAGAAGATGGACATACTCTAGGATCGCTTTCAAATCAGCAAGGCTCACGTTAGGCTCTACTCCCAATAGGCGGCAAATTTGGTTGGTCACCGTAGGTAGCGATGGCGATTCGGCCGAGACTTTCCTACGTTTTGATTGCCGCTCAGCACCCCCAGCGTCTGCAGATTCTATCGTCAACTCATTAATATGTTGGCGAAGGGCCTGATCGGAAATTTTATCAGTCTGCACCGCACCACTTAACGATGCAGGCACAGGGTCGACTATCGCTTTTCGGAGCAGTTCTAGGCATCGCTGGGCTGGTATTAGCACTTTTCTACCTATCTTGAACGTAAAACCCACCCATATATCAGTGTCGACGATAGCGTCCTCATTACCTATCATGGGCTTCTCCAGCGCCGGAATTAGCTGCGACGTGACGATCCGTGACAATGGTTTATAGTATATGCATAATTTGGCCACTTTGGCGAGCGACATACAAAGCAATTGATAGTCCGAGTTTCCTTGCCCGTCGGCTATTAGTCTATTCAAAGATTGACTTGACGTTTCCATGCAGAGAAGCACCAGTAGAGTAGCCACTTTCTGCTGAATGCAGACATCAACATTGGTTGACGCCTCTAAGACGCTGAGAAACTGTAACGTGTTCCGCAAGAGTGGTAGGACGACACTAGGGAATATGTACTGCCACCGAACTTGAGTCTCGTGGAGATGGAGGTACGCGTCGAAGAGCCATGGAATGTACTCCTGGAAAGAGGACATGATATCGAATTCTTGGCAATGGTGCATCAAAGGTAATGACATGATGGACAAGAGACCGAACGCATGTTGAAAAGCATGCGATGCTGATAGTATGGCGTATGTACACTGCTGCTGAAGTTGCTTCAAGTCGCCGCTGAGCGTTGACGCTAGAAACGAATCCGGAGGTAATTGTAAATAGACAGAAACATCCCGATTCGTCGAAGGAGCCTTAAGTTCCTTGAAGTGAGCAATTACGACTACGCGATCTGTCAGCTCAAGGCCCTCTTTAGCTTATCTAGAGTAATCATGCGTACCGTTACACGCCATCTTGAGATATGCAAGGAACTGGGGTAAGAGAGGCCACAAGACCCCTGTGCGAGATGTCGTCAAGAATATCTCACGAAAGAATAGGTCGATTTCGTCTTTGAGATCCGTACAGTGGCTACTACCCAGCATTTTCAGGACCTTCGGGAAGATCCACAACCAAAGAGGTTCATTTCCTCTGAAGAGAAACGAGCCAGTGTCCGACTTGGCAAGAAGAACTTCCGGCGTTTCTCTAATGGTGATCTTCAGAAAGTTCACAGCCCTGATCGCATCTGTACGTAGTTGGGCTCTATCGGCAAATGGGTCATCCCACCTGAGGCCTTCCAGAACAACTCGAGTATAGACATAGATGAGCATATGGTTGTGTTCCATCCGCTCCTTGGGGGTTTTCAACAGCTCCGGCTGGGTTTTGACATCTTCAATGATACTGAAGAACTTCTTGAGCTCTGCTGTCTCATCCGGCCGAGAAGAGCGGGTCGACGCCGAGATGTTTTCGACCAGCTGCGCCGCCAGAGTCGATGGCGGAGGGATATTACTATTCATCGAGCCATTTGCAAAGCTCTCACGACCATTCGGTGCGGATCTTCCATGAGATGTAGGAGCCATGACGTCGTAGTCATTGTCAAGGATCCGCCTACATCGGACGAAAGAGGAAACTAGAAGACAGGCATATTGAAGTCGAGGACGCGCTTGACGCGAATTTGTTTGTCGCGCAGGCACGTGATCAATTCAAATTCAATTAAGGATCAATTACGTTGCAGCGTTGCTCGGAGCATCAAGACCCCGCTTTATGTTGGACCCAACGCTTAGATAAGGTACGTAGATAAGAAAGTACCTATGTACTCCAATAAACCCGGCCTGCAGCCATTCAATGTTCCCAACGTCGCATTTTGCTATCGATGTCATACGATACCCTTGTAGTCTACATCTACCTACCTCTTATCCCTCGGATTCAACGTCAACGCTGAAGTCTAGAAGAACTTCACCTTTATATTCGAAAGCTCGTAGCCAGTTGTTGTAGTCTAGCTCGAGCCTCCCAACCGGAAACTCGGAAATCTCGTCGCAATGGCAATATTCCAAGCCAAAAAATACCGAAGTGCCGCTGACGCCGGCACGTTTGCAGCGAGATATCGCGCAATGATGGCGAAGCATCCGTTCTTGCTATTTGGGCTACCGTTCATGTCTGTAATTGTGGCAGGCTCTTTCGTCTTAACACCGGCTACAGCTATACGATACGAGAAGCACGACCGAAGGGTCAGGCAGATGACTCGGGAGGAAGAACTGGGAGTCGGCAAGGGAGGTCGGAGGGTCAATATCAGAGACGAATACTACGTTAGTCCCTTTCTGACTAATCTGAATGCTCTTCTATGCCTAGTGGAAATGGGTATTCTAACAGGGATTTTACAGAGACTGGCTGCGAAAGACCTCGACAACTGGGAGCAGAAGCGTGTCAAGAGACTTCCAGGAGAACACGATGGTGTGCTATAAGCGGGCTTGGCCAACAACCGGGACAAGCACTGCCGGCCGGAGGCGAGCACGATCATGCCATATGCCGTCGTTGGGACGCAGTACGGATGATCCACATCCTAGATAGCCTCAGCCCAGATTGTCGGGCTGACTCCTCATGGACCGTGACACTGCTCACTGGCACAACTATACCTTTCAGGGAAGTCGTCTCTCTGAGCTGTTCGCAATTCCTACGCTTTAGGACAAGCTCTATCAAACCCGAACCATATTCGATCTGGGGTTGTCGCTAAGGGCAATGATACGCGGGGGTTCCGCGATTCAGACAAAGAGTCAAAATTGGGGAAAAGGTTCTGGCCCAATCTTCGGATGTATGTGCCGAAAATAATAAGGTGCCGTGGTTTGACACCTAGATAAGCCGAATACGTATGCCGTTTTAAAGTTTTTATCGTCTTCGTCCGACGTTGTTCTCGACCGCAACGATCATTTGGGAGGGCCGGTTCAAGCTGCTGACGCTGGCCGTGTAGTACGGAGTCAGAAGCGTACGCAATACTTCCGGCAACCCTGTCAGTCTCCAGAACCAATCGCATTTACCGAGTACATCACTACAATGTTCACAGCCCGACTGGCAGTATTCCAAGGCACCATTACCTTAGGGCTTGACTTCATTCTCCATTGGCTACTGTGGTCGAATCTAAGGGCGTCTTGATAGATGTAGGATATAGGACTGAGACGCTTCCTTAGGCCAGCAGTTAGATTAATCGCGAATTTACGCCCAACTCAAGAGGCGAGAAATCCCGCCCGTCTCCATGTTCTACATGTACGTGTATTCGACGAATTTAGATCTCACCAGATCATGCATCCAATTTGTTATCTCTGGGCAGAAATTGAGTTTAGGTTGTAAGGAGGGCTCCAAGAATCCAGGCTCGTTATCACGCTGAGCCGAAGTCAAAATCGTCTCATCGCTTGACTCGCCACCCTGATACTAAAAGCGGCTTCATATAACGATCATGGTTGCAGGACTTAAGACGATCGGGTGAGAATCCGGCAGCCAGTTACGTGATCAAGAAGGCTCGCCCCACGGGCCTTACAATCCAGACTAAGTGGGCAAGCGAACTCTCCGTTGGGACCAATGCTGGTTTATCTAGATACATAGACCTTGGAGATTCCAGCGCCAAGCGGCTCCGCTCGCAAAACCCTAAAGTACCTAACCGCTTAATCACTTTAGCTGCACTCTAATGGGTTTGAAGCGAGATGACGGGGAGGCGGCAAGAAGATACTCCTAGCCCTCCTATGGGACCCGGAAATATGAGAGTATTCGGCCGGTAATGAGTATGTAGGTGCGTGTGTGCCTAGACTATGCGTTATCGAGATCTCTGCAGTACGTACCTACTGAGGTGTCCATCGATGATCAGGTTAAACACCAACGCGAATTCATCGTACTCAGCCGCAAGCATATAGTTCCTCTCGGAATGCTGAGCTTGACGTAAAGATCTGCAATAATGCATTATAGACAGTTGAGAGCCTCGCCGTCCGGACCATTCACACACAACATGCGTGCTCTTATTGGAACTTGGCGGAAGGCGTCTGCTGAGGAAGTAATTAATCCAAAGCACCAATGAAGGTCGAGATATTGCCTGAGACCGTCAAAGTTCCTGGGAATTAGTTCGGACGAGTTCGGACGAGACGGGTAAAGTGTGCTAAATAGGTACCGAACACCGGTAGCAATTAAGTTTGTGCGTTGAGCCTGTCTTGGGACCAATTCAGACCAGACCATTGTACCCGTCTCCACATCATTCAACCGGTGATCCGTTATCGAGGGGATCGACAGATCACCCAAACCGATGGTATCATAGGTATCATAGGTGCGACGTGGGTAGGTAACCAGCCTTGCGAAAGATGCTCATCAGCGTCACCGCAATACGAAGCACCGCAACGGTAAACGGGGGATGACTGTTCACGTTGTATCTTACAGAGTGGTTTGAGAAGTACATGCAAGCACTCAAACACTCAAACAGCCTGACCCAACGCATGACACGCAAGAGAGCGCAATCCGTGTTCACAAGCATTCCTCCCAACTCGCAACTTGCCGACTTGGCCATCTCATTTGTTCCCCCCCTACACCCCTCCATACCAAAAGTTCTTGCCAAGGTTCGACCGGGCTTCTGAGACAGGCGACCCAATGATTGGCGGGCCTATGACGGGCTGCAATAGGAAAATGGCGGCCACATGCCGCTATTGATCAATGACGCATTCGGTCCACACCATCACAGGCTTAGCGGGAGTTAGAAATCGTAATGGTCTTGGTGGTCTTGTTAGTCTTGTGTACCGGATGGGTGGGCAATAAGCTTTTCCACTACTATAGCGCAGTAGAAACTTTCCAAGGTTCCCAAGACAGGATTCCCTGCTTACCCGTGGCTCGCTCGTCCGCACTTTTGCATGCAAGTGCCCAGAACCCGGAAAAATCAAGCTAGCTGCAAGGTACGGTAGGTACCTACATACTCAGGTGCTCCTCTTTTCTCTTCACCCGCGGATCTTCAGGGACGATCTGGATGGATCGTAGAACGGGTATTAATATACTACAACCCTTCCTGCGCCCCCCATCCCCGGACCTGAAGACTCGAAGTTCAGCTTCAGCTCTTCCATTACGACGAACTCGTCTCCTCGGGACATTCCAACTACCAGCTCCAGCAGCTGGTTATCTACACACCTGCAGGAACTTACCTAAGCTAAGCCTCAGCGCTTTCCCCATGACCTATCGCTACGATACACAGTAGTATTTCTTACTTCCTTTCTTACATTCACTTGTGTGCCTCTATCGTGAGAGCATACATCGACTTAAACCACCAACCATGCGACGCCTCAGCCGATCGACGCTCTTTCACAAGAAGTCCAAGAGTAGCCTGCAAGGCAGGAAGGACAGTCTTGAGGAGCAATCACTACATGCTCGAAAATGGAGCACTTCGAGCACCGTCTCGCAAACATCATCGACGGCGAGCCATGACAGGCTCTACGATCCGCTTTCGTTACATCCGCCTTTAAGCCTCAATACGTCACCACACATCATACCCGAGTACGACGAGGCTATGTATCGGGAAGACGAAGAGCGGGAACGCCGCTTCTTCAACCACACGCATCACGCCGAGGACCGCAGACAGGACTCGGCCGAGTATTCGCCAGCTAAGGGCCATTTCTCGCGGCCATCTTCAGGACGGCCGTACGTTTACGACCAGAGCATCCAGTGGCCCCTGAAAGACTGGCAAATGATCCCGCCGGGATTGGCCGAGCTGAACTCTACCACATCCTCTCCCGCGGAATCTCCCACCAGACCTACCAACCACCGAAGACGCCCTACAGAATGGATGAACGACAGGGACGCCCTGCTCAAGCGAGGGGACTGGAAGCGCCGGGGCATAGTCTTCCACCTCGACTCGGATGACGAGCAGGAACAAGAACAGCACTTCGAATTACCAGAATGTTGAGCTATCATCGGATGCGATATTTTCTTCCTCTTCGCCTTCGCCTTCAACAACGTGTTTTACTACAACACTTGTACCTTCAACAACTTGTTTTACTACAACGTTTGCACTAAGAGTTTTGACTATCTGCTGTGCTTTACGACGCTACGGAATTTGGGAGATTCGGGGATTGAGGCAATTGCGAAGCCGGGGGGACAGGACGGCGACATAACGATACACGGAGGAGGGTTATCTCGGGTACCTGTGGCTTAAACTTTCTTGTACATCTCATTACATACTAGGGCTGCATATTCGGGGTGCAAAACGGTGCAGGGACAAAGATACCACTTGACATTGACATTTGCCTCCTTATACATATTCGAAATACTTTTACTAGCTAGCACATATTGTAATTCAAGCAAAATTTTACCTTCTCCTAATCTCTCAGTTTTGTTTAACTCGTTTGGTTTTGGCTTCGGTGTGTGCGATCAAGTACATTTCTTTGTTCTCGCTCGTATTATACCTCGTGACTGGCACGGCTGAGCTACTCCACTTGCTTACCTTCCATTCTCGAACGACCTAGCATCGGTGTGCGTCGAGACCGCAATAGTTCAGGCCGATTTAGCTTAATTGGGCGTATGTGTGTTGGTGGTAAGTACACAAACCAACGGAGAATCTTGCGCAACCGTAGCGGCTGACGTTTGCGTCACGCGGCCATGTCTCACCGTCTCTCTCTCTCTCTCTCTCTCGTGTCTGTCAGAAGGAGGGGTTTGCCCAGTGGCCGGGCCAGTTTAAGTGCTCACATAATCGATTTAGCTCGCCCCAGCTACCGCTTCCAGGCGGGTCAGGTGCCTCGCGACACACACGGCAGCCCTGAGACAGGACAAGACAGGACCTAGACATGGGAAGGTCGACAAGACCACTCGAGCGTAACTTCGTTCGGCCGGCCCCTGCGTTAAGTCCCCGAAGGTCGCACTCGACGGTCGCCTGTTCCTGTTCCTGTTCCTGACCCGGAACTTGGGACCTGCTCGTTAGTAGTATGTACGAGTGAGACTAAGACATGGGTTGACGGACATGCTCCTTCGAAATCTCGCGTGTGCGAGATGACCGCAAATTGTTTCATTTACTCCCCGGCACCGCAGCAGGTGAGAGGGCGGGCGGTCGAGGGGTATTATCCCTTTCGATCGCGATGCGAGCTTCGAGGGCGCGACGCCACTGTCATCACATGGCGACGCCACTTTGCTCACATCTTCCTTATCGGGGCCGTCTTCGAAACCCCTTCCAGTCTTCACATTCAAATATTGATTCACTGATCGAGATTGCGGGGACGCAAGGAGAGGAAGATGGGAGAGGGAAATATCCGTTTTCTGCGTCGCTGTCTTCAGATGGAGCGATCGAACTGTTCTTCGTCTGATCTGGAAGTTTTTGCGTTTACGTCGTTGCTTTAACTGTCCCCCCCCTATTAGGTAAATGCAGCCAGGCCCCGTAGGAGTGGTTGATTCAGAGGTGATTCAGAGATGGACTTCACCGCTAGTATACCCGCCCACGAGTCTGGTGGATTTTCCCGCTCTAGCCAGGCACACCGACCGATATGTCTGACTTTTTGCTGGAACGTGATGGCCCACGAGGAGCTCATGCCTATTGAGTCAATCTACCCAGGACAGCGCCGTATCCAATGGGATTGTCAGTGTGAATTCTCAACTAACTTTCGAACGTAGATCTGGTTTTGCCGCATGAAGGCTGTTATGGCGACGGGCCTGTGATTACTTGGTCAACTCAGGTAGTAGACATTTCTCTTAATATTAAGAGAAAATGGGTTATATGCAGTGCATAGCGAAGAGTTTTTTTTCGGTGTTGCTAACTAGAAAAATAAGCCTCTAGAAGAGCTCTATAACGATAGCTATAAGTCATGATTGATGCAGAGTCGTCGTGCATGAACCTTTTCTGCGCCTCTGGAGAAGAATCTATTAGCCAATAGTAACATGAGAAGCTGTTGAGAACTACCTAGACAGTTGGAATACACATCCGCTTCCAGCCCTATCAAGTCTAAATCTTCAAGTTTCCTTAGTAATTAAACCTTGTCCTTCCCAATCCATAGGATACGTGTATAGAGAAGCTGGTCTGAAATGGACTAGATCGTCCAAGATATAGTTCGACTCAAAGCATAACCGACCAGTTAGGCTGAACCTAGAAACTTCTTAAGATCATACCACGCCCTGGACCGGAGGAAGCAGCGAAGGTTGACGTATACTAGATATGTGAAACTGACCTGAGGCTTCCAACCCAGAATGCGTTCTCGTCCTCAAAGGTACCTCTGTAATGTGCTCACATCCTATCTCCCTCTTTAAACAGTTTCGTCGGCATACACCAAGATACCAAGTCTCAATCTGTGGTCACCCCAATACTAGTATCCAACACGATGGCTATCAATACGCGATTCCTTATCATGTCGGACACTCACGGTGAGGCTATACCCGATATACACAATATTCCAGTCGCTGACGTCGCTATACACTGCGGTGATTTCACCGAAGAATCCCACATCGAAGAGTTCAAGAAGACGCTAGATCTGTTGAAGAGTATAAAGGCACCCCTAAAACTAGTTATCGCCGGTAATCACGACTTCACTATAGATACCCCGACATTCAAGAAGAAGGTTGCCGAGAGCGAGGCCTTAGACGCGGAGCTCGTGGGGAAGTTCTACGGGGATTACGGCGAGGCACGACTGCTGTTCGAGGACGCGAGGACTGACGGTATTGTCTTTTTAGACGAAGGCAGGCACAGCTTTAATCTGGATAATGGGGCGATGATGACGGTGTATGCTAGCTCCTTCACGCCCTCGCTGGGTGAAGGTGGCTTTCAATATCATCCTCAACAGGGCCATGATTTCGCCATCGCTGAAGGGGTCGACGTGGTAATTACCCATGGCCCACCACATGGAATCATGGACCTCACCGATCAAAAACGGAGGGCTGGATGTCCTCAGCTTTTCGGCGCCGTTGCGCGAGCTCGACCGCGCCTCCACTGCTTTGGACACATCCACGAAGGATGGGGTGCGAGGCTCGTCACTTGGCGGGAGCAAGTCAGCCAAACGCCGTCTCATTTCACCGACATCGACAACAATAACTCAATAATAGTTCAGAAGCTATCGAACCTAGAGAGACAACAATTCGACTCACCCGAAACCGCGTATGATAAGATACAGGAGAAATCGCGCCTTCACCAGCAGGGCTACATCCGTACGAGCCATTGTACGAGCGACCAGGCTCCTTTACAGGCCGGTTCTCAGACGCTATTTGTGAACGCAGCGATCGAAGGAGCCACGGAAGATTACCCAAGACACTTGCCTTGGGTGGTAGACATAGAATTGCCTCGAACTAGTTAGAACTGAGGCTCTTGTGGAAGTGTAGGCAGAACTCGAGCACGGAGACTAGATACCTACCTGGCAGAATAGGAGTTAAAATGACGTCTCTACCATACAACAGCACCCCGAACATAGCCCCTTTCTACAAGTTCTCTAAAGTTCCTCTCCAAGCACTTGAGCTTATACCCATCCAGATACCCCCCACGCCCAAGAACATCCACGATCCGGTCGAAGTCGAACTCCTCGGTCATACGGGAACACTTCTCCAGGATCCTCCGTAGCACGGCGGTCCTGCACCTCGGGTCTCTGACCGCTGCTTCCAGGCTTAGCGCCAGTAAGGACTGTTTCGTCACATCCAACCCCGTACCAACATGTGCAATCAAGTCACCCTCGTCACCCTCTTCATCTCGCTGCTCCCTTTTCAGGTCCCGAACAATATCCGCATACTCATCCCTCAGCTCCCGCAGCACCCATGGCGCATCCTCGCGGCTGTCCTCCTCGCCCTCCTCTTCGTAGCACCGCCTTCGAATCCAGCACTCGGGCGCCGGCTGCCAGCGCCATATGAACGGGTTGAAGTCCCTCACAAGCCAACTCGGAAGCGCTTCGTTCCCCAGGCTCTTCGCCGCAACGCGCACTCCGTCCCAGCCAAGTATCGCCTTGACGTCCCCTGTCTCCGAGACAATGACATCGCGCATATTAAGGCCCGGGTGCGCGAGTACGAATCCCATCTCCTCCTCCTCTTCCCTCTCATTTCCCTTCCCCTTCTCCGGCCCCTCGCTATCATAAGACTTAGCCCTAGACGGCTCGCGAATAAAACGTACAAGCATCCGGAGCAGCCTATCGACACCAGCATTCGCCTCCGCGTCGCAGGGATACAAGTCCAGCAGTGCGGTGTACATCTCCGCCGGCTCGCTAGACGGACCCACGCTCGCGTACAGCGGCGCTCTCTCGCACTCCTCGTCGCCAAACCAGCGGTCGAGCATAGCCTGGACGTCGAGCTCCCTCCGGGGTCCCACGCCGACAAGCGCTCCCCCGCCGTCGAACGCGGGCGCGCCGCCCCTCTCGAACTCGTACTTGCCCAGCTGCAGCATGGCCGCGGCCACGCCGCGCAGGACCCTCGTCCTCCTCTCCCTAATTCCATCCTCATCCTCGTCTTCTCCGCTCTTGCCGAACCAGACCCTGTCCAGCGGCTCGCCCTCGACGTACCCCATGATCAGGTACGGGACGTGAAGCTGGTTGTGCGGAGATGAATCCGCGTCGATGACCTCGGGGACCGGGACGCTGGTCTCCGTCGCCAGCATGTACAGCACCAGCGCCTCCGTCCTCAGCGTCTCGGCGCTCAACTGGTCCCACGTATCCGGTGTGCCGTTGACGGGAATCTTAATCATCCATTTAGTTCTACTCCTACTCTTATTCTCACTCTCCGCAGCCTCTGTCCCTTCGCCGACCTCCTGCCCGTCGTAGAACTCAATCGAGTAGAAGACATGCGCCGACCCAAAGCGCGGGCCGCGCACAAGCGGCAGCTTCAACGGGGGCAATCTCTCTCGACCCTTAACCGTGAGCGCGCGGCGGCTATGCAAGATGTCACGGGCGAACACCGCGATGGCCCTAGTATCAATCTGCCCCAGTATGCCCGCGAAATCGCGAAGCTTCCTCCCCCTATTCTTCTCCCGCTCCGCACCCGATCCCTCCTTCCGGGGCAAATTCAAGGGCGCAACTTCAAGCAGCGCATCTCGAAGCGAAGGCAACTCCTCCCGCACCCCAGCATCCATCTCCGGGCCCTCGACCTTAACCTCCCACCGCGTCGGCCACACCAGCCTAGCCAGCCCCCTCCACAGCCGCGCCGTGTCCAACCCGCCGACGTAGTCCACATGGGCCCGGGTCCCGTTGATCTGCGAGGACAAACCGAGCACCAAGCCGAGGTTCTCATTGCCATCCTGGGCTAGCCTGTCCAGTTCCGCCTTGCGCGCGGAACGAGACCGCTCGATGAAGGTTTTCGTCAAGGAACCTGCCATCTCGTGAACAACCGTTCAAGAAAGAATTGAACGCATACCTAGGTATCCAGCGCGTACAATTCCATTGAAACGAAGTTGAATAGAGCTTTTCAAAGAAAGCGGGCGTGCAGGCATGAGGACTTTACAATGGGTAACCTGTGACAAAGAAGACTCGGTTCACTTCACGACGCCTTGGGGTTTGTGGCGTCGAACTGCCATATCCGGAAACACTTTTGAATGCCAATGCCAATGCTTCTTCGATTTTGCATTTTAACGCACCTAATTTCCATAAGCTCATAAGTCTAGGCTAGAACAGAATAATCCATCTACTCCTATCCTCTTCCTTCCCTCCGTTTTAAGTGTATATAGAAAAGAAAAGCCCTTCTAGTCCTCAATGTAGTATGTATGGGTATAACCACCGCATTACCGGATTTCCCGCCAAACCCCCCCAAGTACAACCATTACCGAAACCTTCCCGCCGTATTTATAATAACCTCTTTATGAGTGGATCAGAGCTAAGGGGAGGAAAAAGTCCAAAAAAAAGGGTATGAATACTACGAGACACACCGTAACAAGACGCCATTGCCCAGAAGCTATTCGTAAGACCGTCATCGCGTGACCATGACCATAGTAGTCAAATCGTGAATGAGTAGATAATGAACGCGCGAAAAGCTGTTCGCCTAGTGGCGTCCAGCACGCGCCAAGCCCAATCGCGACCAACTGCCCATCCAGCTGGTCGACAACTCGGCAACTCGTCGCAAGGTCGCGTTCTACCGCGATCGATACCACCAAGTGCCGAGGCCGATAACGAGCACGGTGACGAAGACGGTGATGGCCTGTTTGGACTGCGAGACCAGCATGGACCAGCCGATGGTGCATTCCCATTTCTTGACCATGGCCCGGTGCTCCCACGACTGGAAATCGATAGGGTATGGCAACTTGATGCGCGGATCCACCGGTTGCTTGCTCAACTCCGCCTCGTAGGCAGACTCGGATGGCGCAAGCTTGTCAGGCTCAATCACTGGGACCTGTAAGCGGAGAAACACTGCTCTATGATCACTTGATCTGACGGCTGGAAGTGCATTGTACGTCGTGACTTTCATCTTCGCATCGCCTGTAGCGTCTTGAGCCCATGGTGGTACATCGAGGAACAGTATGCGATCGCACCAGCCGGGCCAGCGGTGGAGAGCCCACGACCACTCCACTTGGTCCATATCGTCCTCTTCGTCGCCGATACGACCGAGTTCCGTCTGTGGTCTGCTTTTCGGGGACAACATGAGTTTGTACGTTGGTGGAAACTTAATCTCGGCCTCACTCAAGCCATGCAGTGTCCGTCCGGCGGCCTTCTCTTTGGTAAGTTGATCACGAGCTAGGAAATGAGCAAAGTGGTTTGGGCTCTCTGGATTTATATCGGGGAATGTAGCGTCCGATGCGGGTGAACTCTTGGAAAGACGGTAATTAAGATCACCGGCAACAAAAAGGTGAGAGCTTGGCTTGTATATGGAAATATCTTGTAGGGCCTTTTCGGCCGCGCCCTGTTGGAGAAGAGCTTCGTTGGCCTCGGAATCGTCACTGTCCTGCAGCGTCCGTCGCATTGGTAGTAGGCGTTCCGCTATTGCCTTGGGATCCTCGAAAACAAGGCCGGAGACGATGCTCTCCCAATTCTTGTTTCTCTTCTCCAAATTCCACTCCATGGCGGTCAAATGGGCGCTGACAAAGGTAAGCTCAGTCGAAGCTACTGTAGAGCCATTCTGTTCTTTCTTGTAAAGCATCCGAAGGCCCACCGCACCCTTGTTGGCCATATCGCCCGCGCCAAACCCGACTTCGGTTCCTTGAAGGTAGTGCAAAGCTGCTGGGTCGCGGGCGAACAGCATAATGCCTGTCATACCGACATTTCGCGTGGTCACCAGCGTGTATGGGGGATCTTTCGGGTGGTGCCGACGCTCTTCCTCTGCAGCAAACTTGGCAGCAGCGATGTTGACGGCCGATTCGTAACGTTGGAAATAGGGACTGAGTATGTAGGAACCAATGAATGCCTTGGCTAGCGGTGCCATCTCCTGGAGCGAGCTGAACAGCATCAGCAGGTTAGCAGATGTCTTGAATGCGCTCCGCAATACTCACATGACGACTAGTTCTGGCAGAGTCGTAGCATTTTGCCCGAAAGCGTTGTACAGGTGTCGAGCAAAGACGGGAATGTTAATCTCACGCTTTGCAGCGTTGAACGTCAGTATGAAGACGTCCAGCGTCGGGATTGACGCCATCTTTGCAGGTACAGGTACAGGTACAAGGCCAGGGCAGCAAAGCGGAAGATATGTAAACAGGTGAAAAGGTGACAAGGTGAGCAGACGAATGGGAGGAATCGTGGCGCCAAAAATTGAGTAGTGTAGTATTCGTCTAGTAGCAGAGGTGCAAAAGAGCACGATGGTTGGGAACTGGGAATGGCACAATGGAGCTCCGACTTCCCGAACTGCAGCTGTTGTATTGTAGTGTATCACCTTCAGCGCCTTCCCCAGGGTGTCGGGTCCATAGGTGGGGTGCGCTTCAAGGGGAAAGAGCAAGGGCCGATGCTGGTGCTGGTGCCGGCGCTGGTGCTAGGTACCGAGTTTATTCCTTCCTTTTTTCCTGGTTGACGGGTATTATGTCATCGATATCCGGCCCAGACTCTCGATGTTCAGGGTCCTTCCGAATCCGGTTATTCTACACATGTAGGACGCGCAAGAGACGCTTCTATTTCCTTAGTATCCTACTCGCCAGAGTTCGGCTCTTGCTCAGCTTTATACTGCTCTGTTCTGCCTACAGTAGGTAAAACGCATGCATGGCCTTTAAGAATTAGGTAGGTAATATATCTAGGTCTCACCTTCAGTAGAAATCTGCCCATGTCGGGTTGGCGCCCCTGACCTAGAGCTTCGTGTCTCGTGTGTGCCTCCTAGTTCATGTGACCATCTAAGCGTGCACAGCCTCTCCACACCGACTATGCCTAGCTCTCAGCTACAAGAACTAGGTAGTTACTACGAAATCAATAGTGAGGAAAGCTCGTAAGTCACATTCCATAGAAATAATCAGATGCTTCGATGAGCAAACAGGGACCGTAACATCCCGTCCTGCTGCCTAGACGTATTTCTGAAGAAGAGAAAAGCGTAAAAACGCAAATAAAATCCATTCTGTCTGTCTGTAACTACCTAGCGTGTATTGGTTGCCTATTCTATTGCCATCGTCGCGGAGAACCTCCCTTCCATACAAGTTTCGTGAGTCAGCATTCATTGAGACCACTACTTTATCGTGACCCAAAAGACGTATCCCGATTCGTCGTGCAGGCCGTCGTTCAGGGCGCGTGCTCTCAGGTTTCGGCAGGCGGGTAATCCGTGGTTCTCATAGTAAACTGTTCCTACTTAACGAGTGGAAGATTCATGGCCCGTTCTTATCGATCATCGCAGGGAGACTACCGGGCGAAGCATCCACCACTGCCTAGTCATAAAATTACCGTGCCTACCAAGTCGAGGGAAACGGTAACATCATGCCGCCGTGAGTGAGAAGTGTCAGCTCTACCCTTATAGGTGGTGCAAGAATCTGGATCAAGCCATGCTCCATGCGGTCCTTTGACGGAATCGAGTCGTTCAAGGCATCATTTAAGTTGGTGTCTGTCGCGGTCGGCCTCCACAGGCGAAACACCCCACTTCATTATAGCATCCCCAGGAGGGGAGGTCGGCGTGATAAGTCCAATATCCAGGTGGGAAAACGAAGGAAAAGAAACCATCGGCGCGGAAAGAAATGCAGGAGATCCGGTCATATCAGAAGGCTGGTGTATCGCATCGACGAAGGATCAACACCGAGAAGCTCGTGTGAAAGTTTCAAGTTGTTGAAGCTCAATCTCTGGGTGGGCGTTTCTCTAGTCCATGCATAGGATTGAATTGCAAGGAGCTGAAATAAATATGCCTTGACAGACTGAATTCCAAATACGACACCCCAAGCGGTTCAGAGTGCCGGAAGTGCCGTTCAGGCAACCTAAGCTGCTCAGCAAGAACGTCGAATGCGTCTGAGACACAAATCTACGCCTTCTAGAGCCGCCAGGTTGTCCGAGCCAGGGAATTGAGTCGTGAAACCGAGAGTCATCGAAGAACGGAAACAAAGCAATCCATAAGATATGAAAGGAATCGTGCGTAGTCCTCTATCCAGCGATATTTGGCGCAGATCCACAGTTGGATGTTCGGAGGCCAATGCAAGAGGGACTAACGAGGCTACCACGATACCGAGTTAGTTCTACTGGACGGGCCGCACATTCGTTACGCCCGCCACAACGCAACGGATGGTACCAGCGTGTAAATACTAAGTGGATCATTTCGGTCGGTAAGAACCAGATGCATATCCTGAGCCAGCGCCCTGACCTTTGGAAGCTGATCGCAGCCTGTTACCGCAAACTGAAGTGTCAGCAATCATGTCAGCAATTCCTCCGGCTAGCGCTGTAAATCACACCAAACTCGAAGGAAATATGATTCCTTACTAGGAATTCTTGGGTTGGGCTGGGCTGGGCTGGCGAGACACTCACATCCTGTCGCTTCCCCCGACGGCACGGTTGGTTTCTGGAGTGTCAACCCCGGCAGCACGACCCTCAATCACCTTGCGGCGAGAGCTGGGAATTGCATTTGGTTTGACGGTACCCGACTGACCGGCCTGACCGGCCGTGGCACCAGTAGTTCGGCGAGCTTTGTCGTCTTCGTTGTCCTGACCAGCGGCCTGGGCAATAGCCTGGGCGTTCTTCTGGTACTTGTAGACAGTCCAATCGAAGACGTAGTCGTACTGGAAGCCCTCGCGGACGAACAAATCACGGAAGATCTTGCGGAGATAGCTGTAGTCGGGCTTGTCATCGAATCGAAGAGAACGAGTGTAGTTCAAGTAGATGGCAAACTCGTTGGGGAAGCCGCGGCAAAGGACCTCAGTCGGTGTCGTCATCTTCTTCTCCATGATGCGGTCGTATTTCTGCTTCTTGGTAGCAGCCTTAAGGCCCTGCCAAGGGAGCGAGCCACGACAAAAGTAGAGCATGACGTAGCCCAAGGATTCCATGTCGTCACGTCGGGATTGTTCTAATTTCACGTCAGGAATCCGGAATAGTAACTGCGGAGGTATACAAATAACTTACCAACGCCAAGGTGAGTATTGATAGAGGCATATCGAGCAGTGCCAGTCAAGTTCTTGTTCTCACGGTAAGGGATATGGAAGTGTGTCTTCGGGTCTCGATATTTCTTCGCCAAACCGAAGTCAATGACGTTCACCTGGTTGCCTCGCTTTCCAATACCCATCAAGAAGTTATCCGGCTTGATATCTCGGTGGATGAATGACTTGGCGTGGATGTACTCGATACGCGAGATGAGTTGATCGGCCAGCAGGAGGACAGTCTTTAATGAGAACTTCCGGTTACAGAAGTTGAATAGATCCTCCAAGCTGGGACCAAGAAGATCCAGTACCATGGCATTGTAATCGCATTCGGTTCCGAACCAACGGACGAAGGGGATGCCGACACCACCGGCAAGAGACTTGTAGACTCGAGCCTCATACTCGAGTTGAGGGTGCTTGGCCTTGACCGACTCAAGCTTGATGGCGATCTCCTCGCCCGAGATGATGTTGGTGCCCAGGTAGATATCGCCGAACGAACCGGAGCCAATCTTTCGACCGATGCGGTACTTATTACCGACGCGAAGATCCTGGTACACATTAGTAAGACTCAATCCATCTGCTTTTGGTTTTTGCGGTAAGGAAAATAGAATTCTCCTTGTCTGGTCCCATTTGGAGATATCCCGACGGGAACTATAGGATTACTCCACCGAGGCACACCGACATTCGATCCCCACTATCTGAAAGAACGGTGAAAACAATCCACATGTGCTCTAATCTCGGGTAATATCCTAATATGTAAAAAAAAGCGACGTACCATTGTGGTCATGCTGAATGTTGGGTTGAGCAGGCGTGCTCGACGAGAAAGCGGATGAGTAAAGCGTTCGTTTCTCGATTGTCGGTGCTATGATTTGTATCTCCGAGGGGATTGTAATCAGTCTGTTCAAAGATAGAGTTAGTAGAAAGATCAACCGGTTGCACTTCCAATTGCTTGGTTTGCACTATGAAAGAGCCGGAAAAGAGGCCCTTCTTCAAACATACAGAAACGGTGGCGGAGTAACACAAGAATGGATGGGTGATGACTAAGGGACGGAGAGTGTTGTACCAAAATCAGAGCGTAGAGAGCGTAAGGAGCATAGATAGATAGGCAAAATAGACAACGTCTATCTTTCAAGTCCCAAGAAAGAGACAGGAAAGATTTGAAGCTGATGTTGGAGATGGAGAGTTGATGAAACGGGAGGGCTCCGACCGAGAGCAGAAACACGGAGAAGGGGGAAGGTTGCTTACCAGGGCTTGTATGGTTGTAGTCAAGCACGTTATCCGTGTCGAAGGGAAGATGGAATTGAAGGGTAAGAAGGAAAAAAAAGAAGATAACGATTCAAGAGACGTGGCGGTCGAACATAGAATTATTCGCCGGTGAATTAGACACGTCTCCGTCGAAGTCGGCGGAAGATGAAAAGATTACGTTTGACGGTTGAAGAGTAGAAGTTTAGCGGTAGGGGGGAGAAGGAAAAGGGAAGAAGAGACGGCGGTGGATCAATTTGGGCCAAGTGGATGAGATTGGCTTGGAATGGGGTTGGGCGCGCCTCAATCAAGCTGGGCAGAACCGACCCTGGATTGATTGGGCTTTTTTAGTACTTGCTACTAGTGTACCTAGTTGTACCTAATTGCGCTTTGTGGGTGCAGCCCGTGCTTGCGTCCGCTGTCCGCACGTTTGTCAAGGGCGTGGATTAGGTAGTGTACACTGAGGCAACTGTGGCTGACAGAGATAGGTACATAACTAGCCGCCTCCCAAGAGCAGGTGCTTGGTAAGACGCATACCTGAACCTTCTCAAGGAAACCGTTACAAGGAGATTGCTCAGGGAAGTTACTCACTATTCTCACCTGGAGATTGGAGTAGGTACCACCTGGATAGGACCAGTCTGAAGGTACTCACCTAATGTACCACCTGTCGCGAATTGGCGGGAGTGGCGGACTTCTTCCAAGGTTCCCTGCAACTGTGTCTCTACATACCGACGTACCTACCTAACGTATGGCGAGCCCGGGAGATTCCTATATGTAGTTGGCAACTATCACTGGCTGTCAGCCGCCGGTCGCTAGTTTCAGACCTTCAGATCCGGCAGTTGCCTTCCTGCCTTCATTAATATTTCATACAACGATCAACTTGAGCAACGCAATAGTCACCAGATATTTTGACCGGAGGGCGTGGACACGAACCACCACGACATCATATGTTTCGAAACTTTAAAATGATGACACTGGAGACATTTTCCATCCCGCTCCTCCATGACTTTCTAAAGGAAAGCCGAAGGCCTGTTGGAGCAACCCTACATATCAGTTAACCATGATCTGTGAATGAGCTTCACAGCCAGCATAAGATGCGAAGCCATCGTACCATATCACCCATAATAGACATATCACTGAGCACAACAAGTTTTGCCATCTAGCGATGTCTACCGAAGTATAGAAGACTCGAACGGCTACCAACACAGGACTCCCCACCCAAACCTGGGGAATTGAAGGTTGAACGGAAATGCAATTAAGGATGCCAACTCACTTTCGGTAAGATAGCTACATCTATTTCAAACCAATAACACAGCGCGTACAAGTCAGGCACTGGTCACTGGCGAGTGGAATTCGACAGAAGGCGTAGCTGGGTACCTACGTCTGGAGGGAGCGCAGGGCGCGTACCAGGTGCTACTTTATGCAAGCGGCATTTTCAATGCGAGAAACCGAGCTGCTCGGTCTTAAGTCCGATCAATGTTTGGTTGAAGCTCCATATACATAGACGCCTACCCAGCTCAGCCGCTATCGTCAGGCAAAGTTTCGAAGCTTGATGCATATGGATATAAATACAATTCCATTTCTCTATATCAATAACGCGGTGGTCATCAGGATTGTAATTGAGGCATGAGGCCCCCCTCTTTTGCGTCGCGAACTCATGCCTCATGTGGCAAAGGGATTATTAGATGCCTCGTTAGTACGACACGCCATACAGATCGGCGAAGATCTCCCCTATGCTGGCAGGCATTGATTCGTGAACCATAATGCGGTTCATACACATGTCTAGTCTCGGTCTTACCAAGCATCCACGGAGATTTGAAGATTAAAAGCTTTAAAGCAATTGATGCTCATCAACATCTAAGTCTCTAAACTTCGTTCTGGTCATCCGCTAATAGCAGCTTGCAACATAATTTAATATCGCGTATCGGCGATATTTAGCAGATATGTATGTAAGATCCATAGGTACATGGGTTTCGCCAAGTACCACCGCTTGAAACCGTATTCATCAATGTGAAAAATGATACGAAATGACAGGATTTTGTCGGCTAGAGCACATAGCATATAGCACGCACTACTTACGACTGCGCCCTGCTACACTAGGTATACAGCCAGCAAATGTTGTAGCTTCCTACCATCTTGGCCTCTGCCTCACCGTTTACATTACAGTATTACTTGCAGCAGCACGTCAGCGGGTGGTCATTTGCCAGGTGCGCGGACAAGTTATCAGGAGGGGCTCATGTCTCGTCCCCCAAAATATCTCCAACTGTAGGGAAATGTCACCCATAAACCCGGGCTCGTTGCCTGTCCCAGCTACGGCCCCAAGCCTCAAAATGCTCGATATCGTATGAGTTGACATCACCCTCCACTTTGCGGCCATATTATATATCTCCATTCCATATTGATGAATTCTTAGGCCGATGATTTAGGAACGTATCGTACCATGAGAGGCTGACGATAATACATAGTAAGGTTAGCAACGGACAATTCTACATACAGTAGTAACCGCGGTTAGTATCTCCTGTAGGTACCTACCTAGGTGTAAAAATAGAAAAGCGGGAACTAGGCTACAGTGAACCCAGTAGAGAGCGCTTAACGGTCGGTAACCGGCCCCATCTTGAAGCAGTCTTTCCTATTGCAGCAGGTACAGGATCAGGGTAGGTGGTGTAGGGTACACGCATAGCTCGCTTCCCTGTTATATTGTACATGGATGTACGTTACCGTCAAATGCCGCCAATCCGACAGCTTCGAGGTTCCAAGCTGATTCTTGAAAGGCGCAGCATAAGACTTCTTCAAGCAACTCCAAGCAACTTCGACTCGGCTCTGATGCCGAGGTGTATGTAATATGCGAGCTGACTCTTTTGAGTCGCTCACCACCTCCTCTTGTGTTCGCCCGAGACATTACTCCAAGCACTGACAAATAGCCCTCCCTCTCCGCCACAAGCCAGTCATATTGCCTCCCCGCCGTGCATCGTGACCTTCACAGATGTTATAAATTGCCTCACTCTATGTGCTTCATTCAAGGCAATCATCTTGCCCTTTCTTGTCAGCTTGGCGGCTGCAAGATTTTACTGCGCATTCGCATTTGAGGGATTAGATCGCTTGTTCCGCTAATCCACAGGAGGGCGCGCCGAGTCAGTTCTAGCTTAGTCGAGGCTCTGCCGATCACAGCGTCTAGACTACACTTCATACCTACATAGGTACAGTCAAGTCACCTAGACCACACGCTACCTGTGAAGATCCCGAGCTGGTGACCCGGAGAGTAGGGATCGCGACTTCAGGCTGAGGTTGCAGTTGTGCTTCCCGAAGATTGTCGATCGTCAATCAGGTTTTCAGGTTTTCTGTGCCGTGGTTGTCCTTACCAAACTGTCTGACACAACATGCTGCAACACACCCGTGGTCAGGAATCATGCGCAATCCTGACTCCTGCAGGTTGTCATGTACGTCATAGGCATAGGGACATCCCTTACCGCAGCCGCACCCTCAATATCCCAGGGTTCATATGATTCGTCTAATGCCAGTCACTTTGACTTCATAATACATGAACAATTCTACCTAAACTACACCACCTGGGCGTTAGAAACCCCTCCATCTACAAAGGTCATATTCGTTTAAGAAGCAGGCTGCTTCTGTTAGTTCGTAACTTGCCTAACTACCTCACATCTTGGTACCTAGATATATCGATATTATCAATCATATACGTATCTACATGTACAATATCTAAGAGCAACAGGCAGCAAACGTTATCCTCACTAGATGAGATTTGCTGGTATACTATTTATTCAAGGTATCGCCGTGCTAGTCACGCCACAGGATCATTGTGAGGTCCTAAAGCTTTACCCATCTAGTACCACGAGGAATTTCAGTACGACGAGTTACTACGTCTAGGGACAAAGCAACCCCCTGTTACATTGCACAACTACCTAGTCGTCGTGGGAAGCTTTCGTCGCTGGAAGCCCAAAACTTAACGACGTGTCAAGCCTCATTTATTTAGTGGGCGAGGCGGTTTCCCCTTCACGGACGCCTCAGATCCGATCCGTCTGCGTACCTGCATGGGATTTCGTGCAATGCGAGGTATATGGCGAATACAAAACGTGCCTAGCATGCATAACGTTATATGCATAGGCTCTAGGCTATTCTCATCTCTGTGCCCAGAAGCCACCCAGACTACTTTCCAGGTACCAACCTGATAGCGATGTCTGCGGCCTTCTCAAGCATGTGGTACACACGTGGCTCATGCTCTATATGAGATATATTTTCAGGGGCATTACTTTGAGTAACATAGCACCTCTACGGTGAGTCTGTCTTTCCTGGCTCCCCATCTGTGCCGTATAAAGACTTTTCATAGGCTTGACTTCAAGATTCAATAGCATTAGCTTATTTCCAAGACAGCCTGGTCCCCCCTTCACTAGTACACCACTAGGTTCACTGTGTTTCCGTGTACCAGCCACAATATCGCTTTTCATTATTGTCACCGAACAAATTCAAGTGCCAACCAGATAATGTTACTCTCAAGAGCTCATTTTCAGCAGACTACCTGAGAAAGGTTCATATCTTGAGTTCTTTTGTATAAGGAACATGGTTACACATTGGCGATAAAACCTCGGAAGGGGTAAAAGGGCGTAGTACAAGCTCAAGCAGCTTGCATGGTATCAGAGAAGATGCCAGGTTGTGATAATTTTATGTAATGCGCGTTACCGCGTTTGTTATGCCGACAATATAAACGAACAACTTCTAAGAGTCATATAGCATAAGGAGTGCATCATCTAGAGACCCCTTTGTCTTAATGACTGAAGTGAGATTGTGCAGTCCTTCAAGAAAACAAAGAACGAATTCGACCAAGTAGGAGTTCGGGCTCATATTGACGCCCGGTCTCACTTTTATAAGCGCAAACAATTCCCTACGTCACGGGAGCCTCAACTTGTTTAGCTGTACATATCCGAGTCTCCAATGCCCTTCTAATATTCAGCAGAGTGTCATGCCCAATAAACCGGAAAGGCCATCACCGCCCAAGGGCAAAGAAGCTCCGTCTACCCAGCTGCCGTCCAGTGAAACCCCTAAGCGGCCTCCTAATTCTCCCGCGTCCAAAGGCAGAAAACATGCGGCTCTTAAGGGGAGCCCCACGGTGCCTGTGTCGGCAGAGCAATGGAGGAACGTGAATCTAGCCATCGAGAAGACAGTCGAACTGCTTCTTGAAAAAGATTTGACTCTCGATAGCCTCGGGCCTGACCACTGGGAGCTGGACGAAGGCTTGGGCGTAGCGCTCGTGGCGGAGATAAGGCGAGCGATCAAGGAGAGGTGCACCCTGAGCGACCGTAAACTCCAGAAAGAGCTGAAGAAAATGGCCGGTGATGTGACACATAAAGAATTCCGATTTCCGTGTAAAGGGGGCGGGGTGTGGTTTCGTTTCAAGAGTGAGTAAGCCTTGTTCAATTCTTACATCCGCCCTGATTTGCCTCCTTCAGAGCATAGTACGGATGAAACGTTTCTTAATCTTATTGTTTTGAGCTGAAATAAAAGATTACTGACACCCGTTACTGCAGTGACCGACCTCCAGAAAGCCACGCAACGAATAGGTAGTCAGGGGTCCGATGCTCCGCCAATGGTTGACCACACCCAGGAATCTACGGATGAGAAGACAGACCTCATAGCAAAAACTGATTAGCCTGCTGAGCGTAGATGGAAATACCCTGTAAATAAAGTTATATTATGGGACGACTTTGGATTGTGGCCAACGTTACCAGGAATACGTTGGCTGTGGTGTATCATGTTCTCCAGTCGTGGACCTCTGTTGCTGTAGTAGGGCGGAGAAAAGCATATAATACAGTAATTGTGACCTGAAATATGTGGTCTTTTGAGTGTCTGAAGCTTCTATTCATTTAACAGGATTGTCATCCTGGTATCTTTCAGGAATATGAATAATAGCTGATAGTTCTTGTAGTAGAAGAACAAAGAACACACGGCCCGCTAAGTACTCTAAAGTCTAGAGACAATAACGTATCATCATGGCTGCCCGTGCTTTGTGTACTAGTGGATATATAATAGCCTTCAAGCAACTGCCATAATGGCATTGTGAAGCCTACTGGAGCAGCACACGAAATAGAATCCCCTTTGTTCTGTCAAATCCGGGAGCAGAGGTGGGAGAGTCGAAGAATAAAGAGATATTCATAGTTCTTTTGACCTTTGTGAGTAAAGAGAACACCGATCCTATGAGGAGAAACGTCAACCTTCTATTACACGCTGTTGTACACTACCCATTACTACGTCAAATACTGTCCCTAGTGGAGTTTCATGTCGCCGTTAAACCGTATAGTAGTGATATACCATCAGAACCGGGAGAGTTGACGCTGGAAAGCCCAATACTCTTCTAGAGACCTCGTAGCTTCGCCACGAACATGTGAGTCCAATGGGCCTAGTCCATCCTACGTTATCATAGATTGAGTCTGACCCCTCTGCACAGAATCCTGCTTTACTACCTTCGCTCCAGCCGCGTGGATAATACCGAAAGCCATCAGCCTACACGCCAGCTCGCCAATAGAAAAATGGCGGCGGCGACATTCAATTACTGGCGGGACGAATGCGAGCTAGCCGCGCGCAAGATCCTGCGGCGGGGGTTCCTGATCGACCACCTGGACGAGATGTCGAGCATCACGCTGGGCCGGGAGCAGCAGACCGAGGTGGTGCTGGTCATATCGACGGGGAACCGCGCGGTGTACGACATCGCGCACTACGACGCGGGGATCAAGGAGGGCTTGTTGGACATGACGAAGGACGGGCTCGACGGGAAGATGATCATATACGGGCTGGGGTTCGAGTTCAAGAGGCGTAGCGACAGAGCTCCGAAGAGCAGCAGGAGCACGAGGAGCGGTAAGAATAGCGCACACTATGGTGATTACAAGTTCACTCAGGCGTGGTGATGGAGTTGGGGAGAATGGTGCGGGCGTTCATAGCGGAAGGGGTGGTAGATATGGTGATTTCAAGCTCAGTGGGCATCTATAGGAGTTTATGTTTTGTATCTGTTTGGCCGATTTCGAACACGACGCTCTCAAGATTCGCTAGGTGCATTAGGTAGTTAATTCACCAAGTGCTAGTTTCTACAGAATGAGTATACTGTACCTGAGTTGTGGTTGTCTGCACCTTAAGGGGATACATATGGCTGGAGGTGTATGATTGAGTACGCCGTGGGAGTGGAAATAGGGGCGTTATAATAACCGTGCTGCTGAATGTGTCGTTCCGTGTATTGCAGGGCTCCCTGGAAGTCCATGTATGAGAAAATTCTTCTACTATAATGCATATCCTCATATATATATCTGGTGTGCTATTATTAGGTAGTTTCTATTACGACATGATGGCTGCGACGTACTTTAAGCCAAGAGCCTCTAGAGTCGAATGAGTCCTGTCTCATCATATCAAAGTAGGACGACCACATCCAGCCGAGAATCTAGACCCGCGAGCAAACACCAGTCGGAAAGACTTGAACGGTCCTGAATGGTAGCTATAAGATCAAACTCTAGCTCAGCTGCACTCAACACTTCGTCCTTAGGTTAGCGGGCGGCGAGAAGGCTCATGTAGATACCCCAGCCGACTCCAGCGAGACCTCCGACGAGATTGCGCCCTTCGATGCTCTTGATGAATGCGAAGTTGATCAGGCTCACGACGGGCCAGACCTTCCAGCCGGCAACGAGGATCGGGTAGAACTCGGCGCGGCTACGGGCAACCACGGCCTTCCAATCCACCTTGCCGTAGTCGATGGCGCCTCGGGAGAAGAGGTATCTGGCACTCTTATCCGGACTGCTGAGTGGCGTGCCCGGGGGCCGCACCATGGCTGCTTGGATCGAATGCATGAACAGGCTGAAGAGGAAGGTGTTGACCGCAGCGCCGACGGTCTGATCCAGGAGCATCTTGATGGCCGTGTTGGCGATGTTCAGCTTGGGTTCGACCAGCTTGCCGTCTGCCTCTTCTTGCTCAAGCGCCTTCTCATCGCTTGCAGCGGCGGATGCCACGGCTGCCGATGTAGGCGCCGCGTGGTATGCCGGAAAAGAGGACTCTAAGAACTCTTGCCTAGTGGATAGTCAGCACCGATATGAATTACCATAAGCATAATCTTGAACGTGATAGCTGTCTGTCAAGTACTCCCGTCTCAAACGTACCATAAGAAATTAGGTGGCACACTGACAAGTGTGAAGACGACGAACTGGAAGACTGGAACCCAGTCTATGACGAGGGGCGTCTGTGCATCTCATTAGTCTTGAATATCTCTATGCCTACAGGTATCTCGAGCTGTATAGTGGAGTTCAATGGAGATTCTCATTTGCTGCTACTCAAATCTTTGGGAAAATCTACTCCGTACCTCATTCTGATACGCCGTCAAGCTTTGCGCCAGAATATTGGACGTAGCTGCGAGTACCGCGGATTGTATAGTGGCGGTGACGATCGGAGGGAACGCCATGCCGTCTTCTTGGCGGCGGTGCTTGACTACGATCGATCTTGGGTATTCAAAAGCTTGACTCTGTGAAATAGGTAGAATCGACTATTGTCGACGGTAGAATCTGTGTAATTTGGGCAGCGACGAAGGTTACACGTATACGTGCTCGAGTTCTATAGGCAAGGGATGATGTTACAATGGCCTATTATTGGCCTGCTTGAGCTTTGAAGGAGCACTTGAAGGTGCCCGGCATAATCTAAATGTGGTAAAGACCAGATCTACCGAAATCTCCAGCTGGGCGTACTTACGCGTAGAAAAAGGAGTCAACCCACCACATGTCGCATTAAATCTTTACTGCGAAGCAGCTGTCACTCGAAGAGCATTCGAAAGACTTCAATGTTAATATTTATTCTATCTTGAATACGCTACTGGCGTTGTCTCATTTCATTATTGAGCAGCTTCTTGGCGGCACTGTTTAGCTACAGAAAACCTGCAAGAAGCTAAGGCTGTGAATGTCTCAATAAACTTGAATAGGTATATAGAAGCTCGCATTGATACTTCTTGAGAAATGGAGTGATCTCCATGAGCCTAAGGAAGGTTTCAATGGAAAATTAGGCAGACGCTGCTACGCTCTGCTAAGAATCCACATGAATAGTAGTTGTATGAGATATGAGTACGCGAATAAAAATTGCGTGCGCTGGTTTCGTTTCGTTCTTGTGTCCGTTTGCATTGGACCTCGCGCGTCCCCTCCAGAACTCTCCGGCAGAAGAACGTACCTCAGAGATCGCATCTATCAACCATTAGCATTGCTGGATTGTATCTCTCAAGGAGTTTCACACACCAAGAACAGGGAATTTGCAAGGAAGGTATATATGAAGACGGACCAGCCGATCCAACCGCCAGTCCCCTTGCCTCCATTCATGAGCTCAGCGATGGCAACCGTCACGATGATGCCGACGAACTTGTATCCCGAGTATGCCACTAGGTCGAGCAGCTGAGACTCGTTTGATATGCTTAGAAAGTAGCACCCCAACTTTAAAAGTAGAATCTCGAGTATGACAACAACTCCCGCTGTAGAGGCCGTATAGCCCAATAACTCTGGTTGAAATTGGCCTCGTAGGCCTGCTATCAGAGTCGATAATAGGATGTATGTGACAAGCGCCATGACCGGGATGTACATGTCGGGGCTGTTTATATCGTCGCGCGGCGGAAGATACCAGCCCTCCTGCCCATTAGGCCCAACGGCCTGCCTTCGCGACCAAGGCTTGTGGCGCCAGGGGAAGAGCACTAAGAAGAGTTTGTTGACGACATATTTGTTGGATACGTTGAAATAATGCTTGAGGGCGGAGAAGTTGACCCATCGGTTCATCTGTCATGACACGTAAGCAATATTTCTAGTCTGTATTGTCGCGACTCTACCAACATTTTGCTCAACGTGCTTGAAGGCATTCTGACCAACTTGTCCCACAAATTGCGCCGCCATAGGATCATTCATGAAATTTCCGTATGCGCCGAACATATTGGTACCGGCCGCGGGCGTCCCCTGCTGATATGGGTTGCCATACCCAGCTGCTTGCGGTTGCGACGACGTCGGCGGCGGAGGCGATCGTAGTTGTGGAACGGTCGAGACATGTTGTGGTACGGGATGGTGAAGCGGCGGAGAATGGCCGTAGTTTGGAGGTTGGTGCATCTTGGGCTCGAAGCGTCGTCGGTGGTTCCTTTTTCTCTCGCGTTTGCTACAGGCTATAGAGAATAGACGAAGTCGTATAATTCGTATAGTGGATTTGTGCGGCTCCCAGGTGTCAGAAGGGAGAGAGCTCCAAAGCTTCGTTGGCGGCTTGTTTCTGGAAATGTGTTTTTAATCAACGGCAAATGATTACAGCTGCCAATGGATGGCGGATCTCCCCTGTCCCGAGATTATTCCACTACATGCGCTATATGTGGGTAGCAGCTACAGCCTAGCCCCTGTGCCTGATGTTAGTTACATGGAATTCGGTAGATTAAAGTGCAAAGTAGGTACCGTACCTATGTACCTCAACTATGACGGCAACGGAGCCGCAACAAAGTTTAACTCCGAACCTCGCCGGTCTCCGTTATCGGGAATTGATTGGCTCGATATAGCGAAGTGTACATGTGTACGCAAGTACCTGCGGCCGACCCTTGTCACCTCATCGTGCATCTGTAGGCTCCAGAATCCAGAACGTAAGGAGGTAAACTCCAAGGATTATTCCAAAATCTGGCCTTCCACATCGCCGAAAACCAGCCAAGATGTTGGACACATTTGAGATTCTGACTACATCGGGCGTGGTCCTTTGGTCACGGACATATGCGCCAATTAGCCCATCGGTTATCAATAACTTCATCGCTGATGTATTTATTGAGGAAAAGGGCGCTGCAGCCGGCGCAAAGGACACTCAGTCCACAGCGAATAACCCACCTTACAAGGCTGACCAACACACGTTGAAGTGGACGTTTTCAAAGGAGCTGGGTGTGATCTTTGTCGTAGGAAACCCATCCTCGCCGAGGGTAAACTAGTAATATCTAATTGGTTATTCTAGGCTGTCTACCGGTCTCTACTACACCTGTCATGGATTGACAAGCTCGTCGATAACCTGAAGACCATTTTCATCGATTTATACGGCGATCAACTAAGAAAGCCACATACTACGATTGTGGAATGCCGCAAATTTGACGAGTATTTCGATCAGCAATACCGAGAACTCGAGACGAGTGCATCGACGAACCCATCACGGCCTGCAGAGCTGGTTGCTCTCCTAGAAGAAGATGCTATATCCGGGAACCTCGGAGATGAACCACCGCTCCCGCCGGGCCTTAAACACAGAGGTAAACCGCAAAATGGCTCCCAGGAACCCCTATCCGGACCCGAATCCACAGGTATCGTAACCCCGAATACCTCTCGGCCTTCGACTCCCGCCGGTAACCACTTGGTCGTGGGGAAAGGGGGCCCAATGGCGAAAATGTCAAGAAGGGCTAGGAAGATACGAAACAATAATTCTGCTCCCGTGTCTTCCGGCGACGAGGCTCCAGCAAGGAAAAAGAAGGTACCCAAAAAGGGCCGCAAGTGGGACGCTGATGGCTTTGCCGATGAAGAAGACGATAGTCTACAGTTAGACTACTCAGCGGCCCGGAACACCCTTACAAGCGATAGTGAAGTGGAAACAAGTGCTCGGTCAACTGGGATGGACGGAGTCGAATCGTCTTCTTGGGGAACGAAGACGTCGAAGGGACAGTTTGTCCTGAAGGATCTAGACGACGAGGTGCACTCTATTCTACAATCGGCAGAGGCGAAGAATACATCGAAGACGGAGTCGAAAGGCGGCCTCGTTGGATCCGGGCTGAACACGATTAGCAGTCTGTTCCGCAATGTGGTTGGCGGCAAAACGTTAACGAAAGAAGACCTCGACAAGGCTATGAAGGGCATGGAAGAGCATCTATTACGAAAGAACGTCGCCCGCGAAGCGGCTGTGCGGCTTTGCGAGGGTGTTGAGAAGGAGCTTCTTGGTGCGAAGACCGGTAGTTTCGAGAGCATCGACGCGCGTATCGCTAAGGCTATGGAAGCGTCTCTTACCAAGATGTTAACACCTACTTCATCATTAGATCTCCTGCGGGAGATCGACGCCGTCATTAAGCCCTCCGCAAAGTCGATGCGCAAGCCGAGACCCTACGTCATATCTATCGTCGGAGTAAACGGTGTTGGCAAGTCGACGAATTTATCCAAGATCTGCTACTTCCTACTACAGAACAAGTACAAAGTTTTGATCGCGGCGGGAGACACCTTCCGATCGGGAGCTGTTGAGCAATTAAAAGTCCATGTACGGAACTTGAAAGAGTTGACTGAACGTGAAGGTGGTAAGGTGGAGATATTCGAGAAGGGATATGGAGGTGATGCAGCAACGGTAGCCAAGGAGGCTGTGAAGGAGGCTGCCCATGATGATTTCGACGTTGTGCTCATTGACACGGCTGGACGGCGGCACAACGACCAGCGACTGATGTCGTCCCTTGAGAAGTTTGCCAAGTTCGCCCAGCCGGACAAGATTCTAATGGTTGGCGAGGTAAGGACTCCTAATCCTCCATCTTGCTGTTACTGTTTTACTAACTTCATGAAATAGGCCCTCGTAGGAACAGACTCAGTCGCCCAAGCGAGGAACTTCAACTCGTCTTTCGGCCCAGGTCGAACCCTAGACGGATTCATCATTTCCAAATGCGATACAGTCGGCGATATGGTGGGAACTTTGGTTAGCATTGTGCATGCCACAAATGTACCGGTATTATTTGTTGGCGTTGGACAGCACTACTCGGATATCAGGAACTTCTCCGTCAAGTGGGCAGTGGAGAAGCTATTGAGTAGCAGTTAATTTGTCCATAGACTAATGCTGACCCTCACGATACGCGTGTGGTAGTTTGTACCAAATTATATCCGCGGCTCACGTCCACATGCCACTTTCACGAGATGTAGAAGCGAACCTGTCCAGCAAGCAGATTACCAGTAACTGGCCTTATAATCATCAGATTCTAGCAGGAGACTTCTAGGCTTCTTTTATACTTCCAGGGCAGTAGGCTACGAAACTCTTCCCGTCGACTTCCCCTAGTATCTCAACTCGCCCGTCCTTGCTGGCCAAATTAAAGTGATCGTGCTGCCCCGTACCAAAGTCGAAAGACTTGCCACCTCTGTGTAGAAACTATGATGTTGGTGAACTTCACGTTCTGGGATATTGGCACGGTCTGCCTAATACCAGTGTTTAGAACCTCCCTTTTCTGAGCAAAGAGTGCGGTACCTCTGCCATGACAGATGTGTGCTTGTATCACTCGAGTTGTGCATTGGTGCGCATGTTCTAGATATACCTTTAGAGTTAGGACGTCAGTACTGATGGATACGAGAACTGGGGGTCGGCGGAGAGGGACTTCGCTTACATGTATCCAGTGTTAGGAGTTTCCACGCTGGCTTCCGCGCGCATCTGGTCGGCGGCGTTGGTATACGCATTTATGGACTCGTGCGTAGGGCCTGAATAGTACCGATGCCAAGCATACGCCGACGTCTTGCCTGCACTCTCCTGCATCGAAACAGTTTAGTTTTGGAAAGCCTCTGCTATAGCATAATATCAAAAGGAAAAGAGAGCCGGGCTCCCGCTCGCGTCGACGCACCTGGTTCCTCGAATCCCAACCAACTGTCTCGGGAAGTGACCATGCCGGTATACTCGGGGTTCGACCACGGTACATTCCATTCCACCGCGACATTGCTGATAGCTCGCAGCGCCGTCGTTCGGCCCGCATTCTTGACTCCGTCGATGTTGGTCGCGACGTCTCCTGGGGACGAAAAGACGGATCTGGCCGCCGCGTCCCGGCCGGAGAGCCCTCCTCCGCTAGGGAAGGCCTCGGAGCGGGATGCGAGGAGCGCCGAACATAAGTAGGTAGGGATGCATGGCTGCCTGGAGAAACTGCTGAGACACTTATGTAGATAGGTTTGCGGGCTTGAATAACTTGAATCTAGTAAGCGAATGTTCAGTAGATGGTGGAAGGATGATCGTAAAGTATTAGCGGGCCTTGGATGAGAGTTGGTAGTCACCTACAGTTTGGTCCGGTTTGTTTAGATACCTGTCACTGCATTGCTAGAGTGTTTTGTGTATATCTAAGGTTACGTACGATATCGACTCAAGCTTATACCTCTTGCATATTGCAAATCCGAGACTGCCTTCTCATGGTGCTTGCCAGATATTTCCTCAGGTAGCCAAGGCGACTTTCCTACGTTTGGATTACTGCGGTGGCCAGCGTCTTGGGACGGTTTCCAAGGTTCCAATATGCCTTGTTCCGTTCACTTCCGATTTCTTGACAGCTACCATATATGAGGTTACAAAGGATACCGCTATGTCCCCCTCTCAACCGTAATCCTCTTCTACTATGTCAAACTCAAGTGAGATTTGAACCACTTTATCACATGTAGTTTGTTTACCTGTGATTTCTGCATGAAATCTTTGATAAGTGTGAAGGTAACCAGGCGCAATTTTCATTGAGTCCCCGGTATAAGGAATCCTTAGAAAGACAGTTCACTATCACTGGCTGAGTAGAGATCATGAGCACACATTCGGCACATGGCGTCAAACTGAGTCTCTCGGTGCAGTATCGACACAACACTTCTATGACAGGATGCCGACAGGATGTGATAATATTTGGAAGATGCTCCGTTTGGTCATAGACGGTTTTATTCGTAATGTCTCCCATGGAGCAAACTGAAGCGCGGCCGGGGTGGGCTCCGGTGAGGTCTCTTTAAACTCGGATTAGGGGATTCCATCATGTCAAAATAGAACTTAGGTCTGGACCCGGAAAACGCAAATGGGGTACTGGTTAGGCGCGATGAACTCCAGGTTAGACACACCGGTCCGAGCGGACTTGATATCAAACCTTAGCTTCAACCTCTCTCTTCCGTTTTCTGGTGAGGGTAATAGCTATAACCATGTCTTGCCACGCCTACATACCTACTAGGTAGTTAATGAAGAGGCCCCAGGGTCTGAGCTGATCGGCAGGGACGGGATCATCTGAGGCGGCTTATTTCATTTCGCTTCCTATTAATTTTGTGATAATCTCCCCATGCTGTTTCCTAGGATCTCCAGGAAATAATGCACCCATGAAATAATCCTTGAGTTCATCCCTCGAAGTCTATGTCGATACAGATATGATAAGGGTAAACCGCTTACACCGAGCGATGCATGAACTCGGCAGATTCAATGCAGCCTGAGCTTATTTCGGTGGAGGCTTTAGAAGCCAAGCTAACTGTAAGCTTTCAAGCAATTAGCAGATCTGGAAGTGTCTGAGTCTGACCTGAGGGTGAGCATCACCAACAGACATTTGCTTATTATCGTAGGGGCAGAGAAGGAAACCGGCCAGATGCCTAAGTGTAATCTAGTGAGTGGCTTGGAGACAAACTAGCCACTATAGTTAAGTCCCAGATGTTTGGAGCGCCCCATCAGAAGCAAAGACATAACATTGAGTGAGATCATTGGTTGGTGCTTATAACCTAGAATGCTTCAAGCGTGCGGTGTGGACGGCCGCACTGATTCAAAATACGAATGAATCCAATTCATGTATATCCCCAGTACCATATAGTGAGATGAAGAGGGTTTGGAATGCCCTTACAGCAAGGTAGCAAGGCAAGAGGTCATATAAACTCACCCTGCTCGTCTGTGCCACCTAATCAATGTATAATTGCGTGTAACACCTTCTAATATGCACATCTATACAAACTTAATCGAAAACTCAAACTACCAACTAGAACCTGCACCTGCTCTGTATTAACCAAAACCAATCTTGCATGTGGTCTTACATGTGATAACGCATACTGCAATAAGCTTACTATCTGTTCAATTCAAGCATCCAAGTAAGAGAGAAGGCTTCGAAGTAGCTTGTTCAACTTTCTCCACGGAAAAGCAAAATAGAAGAGAAGAGAACCGAACCAAACAATGTAAGAGCATCAAATCGAACGAACATTGAACGATCCATGGTTGATACAGTGAGATACAGCTATCACAGGCTAATGTGAAGCTAGCGGCGGCTGTTCGAGTCCCTTCTCAACTCGCTACTCCTCGTTTTGCCTAGCGTCTGTCGGCAACCCCCACATCCCGGGCTGTATGATGTAAATTGTACCGGGACACCCTGACCAGGCTCGTTATTACCTGACAGAATAGCGTCAGACTAAGTGGCCCATGTGCGAGTAGCACGGTGATATACTATGCTATTCTACGTACTGTATATACAGTACTATACGCACATGGGCCACTTAGTCTGACGCCCTTCTGCCTGATTGGAATTTAAGCTTGGTCGGCAATCGAAACCTACCATTGCGTCTTTAACCTTTTACAAGTGCGATCTGCGTTATCTAGAATATTGGAAAGCTCTCCTACCCTGAACGGCGAGTAGCAGAAGGACATCCAAAGAAAAGAGCAAAAGATACATCCATGGATCCATGATGTACCTCGAAGAACTGGCCGTTCCATTCAAATCATTGGAAGCGCTGTTCACCTAGCCAGTGGGGGCTATTAGTAGAGCCACTGAAGTCAAAGTACGCTTGTAGTTTTGTTTTAGACTTTTCAGACTGGGCCAATGCAGAGCAAGGATCAGCGGTCCCGACGGAATTCGAGTACCAATGCGTACCAATCGAGCAGATCGCGCGAAGTTCCAAGGTTCAACTTCCCCAGTTTCAATACAACAAAGCCAGTGATGGCATGATGGGTCTATTCCATTCTGGCTGCCCGTCACATTTCACACTGCCTGGGCTACTGGATCTCGGCGCCTAGTCCCCCGCCCGAGCGCACCTCACCGGTATAGTTTGGGCTGTACGGTGGGGGGGAGGGGGTTAAGGTCCAAGTTGTCTGAGATTGGGGGTATTGTTGATTCATACTCGACGATCTTCAATTGCAATCCTCAGAGATCATCGTGAGCTTTTATTGCAGAATACACAAAATTCTCATTCATCACAACAAATTCCGCGTCTTATCTGTCTTGCTATCAAAACCCCTGCAATACCTGATACCTGTCATATTTTCGTCTTTCCGCCATCAACGCAAAGCATACACGCATATACAGTGCACCCTTGAAATCTGGGGCGGCTTGAAATTCCCAACCCGGACCTTACTGTGTACCGACGATATCGGATTCAACCTGCTGTCTCTGGGATATCTCCGAGGTCACCTTGGACAACCGAGGAATCCTACTGACCTGAACCAGAAAACAAGCGTCTGAATATGCACAAAGATCAATGCGATCAGTAACGACAGCGGCCACAGACCCAACCATCCGACCACCATTCGCTACCTCAATGTTGCTCACCCCTACATAGCTACATAGCTACCTAGCCCTGCCTTCTCTTGTTGGCGTATTCCTCGGCCAATCTCCATCTGCTTCACCACCCCGCGACCCAGTCGTAGCCCAATCGCAGTATCACATCACCTCTCGCTAGCTGGCAAAGCTGACTGTTGGCTACGTGAATCAAATCAATGCGAGCCTTGCCCGTGCTCCTCTACTCCTTCGACGTCTGATCGCTTCCTTCTGACTTGACCGCATGTCTGGTTGCCTTGCCTACCTGCAACGTAACGCACTGCTACATCATCCAAACGCATTCGGGTTGTGCCGTTGCGGTTCTGTTTGTTGTGGATATTGCGGGCACCATCTAAATAATTCCTTTTTCGCTGGCTTCGGCGTTTGTCGTGGATAATTTGTCGACGGGCAGGACGGGCACGTACATTGCGTACCCTTGCGTACTATATTCGAGGATCTCCATTATCAATTCGTGACCACGATCACGTATCACCGAACCTGGTCAAGTACCCTAACCGCTAGCCGGCTTCTTGTGCTATTCTCCACAATCTGCCCACTCAGGCAACGCCGTCTGGCCGCATTCCAAGGGTCGACAGTCAGCGCTGCCGGGGTCGTTCCCAGGATACCGAAGCAAGCCCACGGCAGTCCGATGCTCCCCCACCGTCACCTATTGATATCCATCTTCTACTGCGTCAACCCGCCAGTAGTCAAACGATGAATCCGATCGATTGATTGACCCTGTTGATTGGGCGCCTGTTCGAAAACATCTTCTGCATTCGTTGCCCACCATGGCTGCGTCTGTTCAGAAGCAGCCGCCCATGAACCTGGCCAGTGATCCAGACGGTACTCCTCCCGAACTTAGCGATGACGACTACTTAACTCAGGTTTTGCAGCTCTCCCCTGAGAAAACCGAGGCCTACCTCAACGAGCTGATCATGAAGGCAAAAAAACTCGGCATCGCTATATCTTATCCCTCGAGTGCTGCCTCGATAGACAAACGAAACCCGTCTGGCGCCGAGTCAAGCGTCACAATAGATACGAACCATGCTCGCACTGTCTCCACGGGATCGGAGGGCACGGCAAGCACAAATCTAACGTCCAATTCTTCGAATAATGGACATCTCGAACCCACTGGACGAGTTGTCACGCGAAAACGATCGAGGGCCCTCACTTTTGCTCTATATGAGAATTATCTCGCGCAAGTTGAACCGAATCTCAACCAACCCAAATTTTTGTCGCCGTCATCGACGGAAACCGAACCCGCGGCGAGCATTTTAAGTGTTAGCACGAGTAGAAGCTACCTCAGTCTTAAAAGGGGGTTCTCCAAGTTGCGACGAAAGCGAAAGAATCCATCTTATCTTAGGAATATGGTCATGTTTGTCTAACTTTTCGGACAATTCTGAGACTATATGCTAACGGTCTCCTTTTTCTTTATAGGTCTTGTAGCGCATGCAGAGAAGATCTCGAACCAGGCCAGACTCTGCAAAAGCTACCATGCGGTCACAGCTACTGTCCGAGATGCTTAAAGATCATGATTAACCAAGCGACAACCGATGAATCTAAAATGCCCCCGCGCTGTTGCACTCAACCAATACCAAGCTCAATCATCAAGTCAATATTGGCGCGCGAAGAGCAGAGTAGATTCCTCAAGGCCGTGGTGCAGTTCAGCACTCCTTGGGAATCGCGGGTGTTCTGTAGCAACACAGCTTGCGGAGAATTCATACCACCGCGGACCAGAATTGACCCCAAATATCCCTTCCAGGTCACATGTCGCAAGTGTAAAACGCGAGTCTGCATCATGTGCAAGAGGGATGCCCACCCTATAGATCAGGATTGCCCCGACGATTGGGAACTGAAAGCTGTCTTGAAGATGGGTGAGAAGTCGGGTTGGAGAAGGTGTTATAAGTGCAGAAGCCTCGTTGAGCTTACACAGGGATGTACACATATGACATGCCGGTGCCGGGCGCAGTTCTGTTACATCTGTGGCGCAGTGTGGGATCCCGTCGTTGGTTGCCCGAACCTCTGCAATGGTGAGGCTGAGATGGAAGCGAGGCGCCAGGCGGAAGAAGACCGCATGGCAGCGCAAGCAGCCGAAGAGGCAGCTAAAGAGGAAGCAGCTGCGAGGGAAATGGCGGAAATGATCGAGGCAGAAGGACGTACGAAGCACTGTGAAGAGTTCAAAGCACTACACGAGGAGCAGCTGAAGGAGATGGAACGGTTCCAGACGTTTGAAAGAAAATCGAAGTGGCTCATGTGGACAAGGCATGCCCACCAGAAGCTCGCTCTTGTAGAGAAGCAGTCAGCAGCTATCGACAGGATGAAGGAACGACATGCGAAGACATCGGCAAACCTCGAAGACCGGCAGGTTGCTGCAGAGATGGAATTACGTTCAACGCTGGAGCAGAGCGAGAAAAATGTGCGGATTCGTCTCAAGCATATGGAAGCGTACTGCGACGGTCTTGGCAAGAATCCAGATGCAGCGATGCCGTCCCGAGTCGTAACGGAACGAGATCTGCGGGAACTCGGACAACAATACAACGTTGAAAAGAACATGAAGCAACTACACCAAGCGAAGATCAATGTGATGCGGGATCGACAAGCCAAAGCGCTTGAAGAACTACTCGAGAGACAGGAATCAGAGATGAGCAAGCTGACTGAGAAGAATAGAAAGGAGTTGGAGAGTCTTGAGTCCGATTTCGCAGATGACGAAGATGCTCTAACGACGACATTTGCTCAGCGTAGATCGGAACTGGATAAGAGATGGGAGATTGAGATGGAAATATTACGCCGAGAGTTGGAGAACGAAAGGGGATTGAAATATGCTCCGATGAAACCGATAGAATGGCCGCATGAGGAAGAATCTCTGGAAGATGGCCTACCAGCCGTGGATGAATAAACATCCTCGATACCTACTCCCGCCGAATTGTGTACACCCGGGTACGCTCTTTTGATTGCCATACACACAATGGCATTTCTGACCTTGCCATCATTTTGTCTCTCATCTCGAATACGGACGATTCTAGCATCTTCACTTGTTCTTCCCTTTGTATGCACATGATCATGGACGGATTGGGTGCGTATACCCAAATACAGGAGTTTACAGGCTTTCAATCTCTCGCACGGCGTCAACACAGGGGGCCGCATGAGATTTCATCATCGCATTGCACTCAGCATTTTCCTCCTTTTCTCTTGTCGGGATATACCCAGTGACAGTTAGCATGGATATGTACGTTGGTCGATGATGGAGTAATAGGTTAGGTATCTAGGAGGGAAGGAGATTGTGACGGGAAGAGCTGCTTTGGAAGGATGAGGGACTATGAAGTGAAGATCATGACAACCCAAACTATCTTGTGTTATAAACTCAATAATACAACGTATTTAGTCTCATCCTTGTCTGCCGGTGCGTACAGCGAATAGGATCCCAATGTTCGTCCTGCCATTGTTTACAAAGCTGTTCCACGGTGAAACTCGTCAATACTGCACATTGGATGACAATGAATCAGGCAATAAGACACGAATGGAAGAGCAGTGTCATAACTTAATCTGATAGACCATATCGCAGGGTTGAGAATTATATTACTTGGTAGACTCATAAGGGGCGAGATTTCGCGTCACGTATTCCTAATACAATAGAGCAGAGTAAGAATAAGTCGCAATAACGTTCTAATCCATCAACGTATGCCAGTTCTAGGATGGCTTATATCGGCGAGGAGGTCCCTAGTTCTGTAACAGTTAGTCAGTGAATTCCACGCGACAGACTCCTTGAGAAGATATTGTGTTGAAGGGTTCAGAATATGTAAGAATTGACTATCACTTTTCTACCCGATATAGCAGCTCCGGCGAGAGCGCCATCGAAGTAGAATCAATCGCAAATTACCTCATCATGACAAGGAAAGGGAAGGGAAACGATTCAGGAGAAAGGATGTAGAGAGTCTTACCTATAGTGTCACCGAATGATAGACGCCGTCACCATGGCTGAGCTGGATGGAGGAACTTCCCGTCTGTCCTGCTGCAGAGGAAAAATGTTGTTGTGCATTGGGTGCAAGATGAGGCTGGAAAAAAAAACTTAAAAGCAGAGATTCTGCACGTTGACCCGCCTTTTTCTTCACCGCTTTAGTGGGGCTCGGGTGCGGCTTACAAAAATTCCGGTCTAACCCTAACGCCCACACAAGAACGGATTCACTTCACACGCATGTGCGCGATTGAGAAAAGTTCAGCCCAGGACAATTCAAGGTAGGAGGATTTGAGCAACAACACGACATCACCAAATCAGTAAGTCTTCTCCGCATCAACCCAAACCAAATCGATGCCCCGAAAACAATTTTCTCTTCTCTTCAATTAATTCTTTTCTTTCTTCCACCTCGCAACGACTGACGCCAAGCTCCACAGCATACCGACACAATGGGTGACGCAACGATCGAATCCCCCGAATGGCGCAAGGTCGAGGTCGGCCGCATCGTCCTCGTCCAAGGCACCAGCCCTTTCGCCGGCAGACTCGCCGCCATCGTCGAGATCATTGACCACAAGCGAGTATGTGAAACCCATGATCGACAAGGAATGGAGAAATGAAGAATGCGAATCATGTATTGACTGGGAAAAACTATCTAGGCTCTGGTTGATGGACCCTCCGCAGACCCCAAGCTCGTCGTCCCCCGACAAGCTGTCTCCTTCTCGGACGTTCTCCTGTCAGACCTGAAGATCGAGAAGCTGCCGCGCGCCGTCCGAACCGGAACCCTCAAGGCGGCATGGGAAAAGGCTGAGATCGACGCCAAGTGGAAGGACAGCAAGTGGGCGAAGCGAAAGGACCAGACTGAGCGAAGAAAGGCGCTCACCGACTTCGACCGATTCAAGGTCATGCGACTCAAGAAGCAACGACGATTCGAGGAGCGAAAGGCCCTGGCCAAGGTCAAGGCATCCGCGTAAAGGGGAGAGGGGAAGGATACTTGATTCTGATAAAACGGTCTCTTTTTTTCAGTCAGGTAGAGCAGGAGGGTTAGCCTACGGATCTGGTCTGCGTGAAACAACACACATTCACACATTGGCATGGGGTTGCTGGTTTCTTCTGCTTCGTCTGGCAAGACCTGTATGTCACTCATAACATCTCGATGAGAGGTGACCGGCGTCAATGATACGGGAAATTCGCAACAAACCGAATGATTGTGCCTACCTAATCTACGTAATGTCTTCTTGCCGTGGGATTGAGATTGCTGCTATCACTTAGGTACATACGCAGATCTCATGTGTACACTCTCGATCCTACATAGTTTTACGAGACACAAAGTGATTATATCGCCAAATATCGCCAAGGACAACCAGCGTTTATGACTCCTAAGTAGGGTATATGAGTAGGTACATGTAGGTATATGAAATATATGAACGTAGTAGACTCGTCTCCCCCACTGAAGAGGCTGCCACTAATCAAGACATATTACCTGTAGGTACATATAGGAGGCAGACGAGCAGTAGATACAAGTACATAACATACATAAACCGGCTACTTCCACCCGCCCATTTTCGCTTAATATCCCTGCTTAAGTACAGACATACAGGGAATTGCATAATCCTTCATGGTTGACTGCGGTGCCTTCCATCCAGCGATGGAGGTACGCGGGGTTAGCATATCTCTGTATTAGGACTAGTGGATAATTGGCGGGACATTGCAAAAAACTGGCAAACCCTAGGCCAAACAATTGACATCAAAAGTTCACAGCTCTAGGGAATCTTTCTTCACAACCGAACCACTTACCCCCCAGGTACAACCAATCACCCCGCTACCCTAATTTCGCCGACAGTTCGCAGCTGCGTAGCTTTGGTAAGTGTGTTTGATTTTTTCCGTCTCTCCTATACAATCTTGTTTTGCCTTCTCGCATCTATCTCTCGTGCTGGTCCCGGTCGGAATAGCTAGGTATCCAGCTTATTTCAGTGCTCTCGCTACAGAATCAGGCCGCCACAATAGCGCACACACCCCACGAACAAATCGCTAACCCACAACCCCACCAGTCTTGCTTTCAATATGGCCAACCCTAGGGTCGAGGAACTTCCCGATGACGAGCCCAAGAAGGTCTCCGTCGAGGAACACGAAGACGACGACAGCTCCGACTCGGAGATCGAGGTCGGCGAGGGTGGTGCCGCGGGCTCTACCGCTGTTGTACACTCCCGTAATGAGAAGAAGGCACGAAAGGCTATCGAGAAGCTCCACCTCACTCGCGTCACTGGCATTACCCGAGTCACTCTCCGAAGACCCAAGAACGTAAGTCATCTGGAGAGGAATAATTACCTACGCTGGCGGGGCGATCGCAATAGGCGGGGTTGTGCGCAAGAGCGACAGTCTTGGGCCTAGCGTATATTTCGAGTCTCCTGCGGCTTTTCTCGAGGAGCAATCAACTGTTCAAAATCGTTCATCAGGGTTAGGTGCCGGATTGCTGTGACTGACATGTTACCCACAGATCCTGTTTGTCATCAACAACCCCGAGGTCTACAAGTCGCCGAACAGCAACACCTACATGTAGGAATTTGTGACTCTTATATCGCATATCAAACATAGCTAACAAACATATCAGCGTCTTTGGTGAGGCCAAGATCGAGGATCTGAACTCGGCTGCCCAGCAAGCCGCTGCTCAGTCCCTTGCGGCTCAGGGCGGTGACCACGACCACGCCGGTCACGACCACAGCCACGGCGAGCCTAGCAAGGCCGTCGAGGGCGCAGAAGACAAGAAGGACGACGATGACGACGACGAGGAAGTCGACGCTGAAGGCCTCGAGGATAAGGATATCGAGCTGGTCATGACCCAAGCCAACGTCAAGCGCAACAAGGCCATCAAAGCTCTGAAAGAGAACGATAACGACATAGTCAACTCGATTATGGCGCTGAGCGTTTAACGACCAAACCAGACACGGATGATGGATGATGATGAGGTCTGGGATGTGGGTTTCTTCGGCCAGATGCATTGCGACAACGGGAAAAAGTTCACGTGGGGAAAAGGGAAACTCGGGCTGGCTGTGTATTACGAGCTACTACGATACCTTACAATGGGATTCTTGAGCCGTTGTGAATATACCGCTTTGACTTGCGTAATTTGTGTGTTCCCTTGGTGATTCTATGCTACATAACCTACCTAGAAAAGGCTCTGTAATAGAGGTAGGATACTGCAAGCAGGCAGACCACCACACGAATTACTATGCTAGGCAATTGAATGAAAACAAGGGAAGGAAGAAATGAAAGGTACCGACTTTCTCCTTCAAACCAACGTTGAAGGGTAACTGCAACTGTGAATTCAAAGAAAGTAGCTGCGATAAACCTGTGTTGCATCACGTGATTGTGTATCTAATCACGGGATCTTGGCAGATTGTGGGATTGTGGTGTGGCTCGTGCAGAGTTGCCGGACTTCTTCGGCTTGAATGCTTGGATACTAGCAAAGCAACATCAAATCGTGAATTGCTTCAGAACTCCACTCCCTACCATTCCTCAACACATTGCAAAAATGGCCACAGTAAGTAGTTCTCTGTCAACTTAGCTCTATCTACAAGGCAGTTTGCTCTAGGAGTAATTGTCCTCCCAATTGAGCCGTCAATTCCTCCTCCCGCCGCCAAGTTACCGTCAAGACTGGACAATGAGCTAATTTCCATGTTTCCGTTTTCCCCGTGCCGCAGAAGAGCGCCGCCCTCAAACTCGACTGGACCAAGGTGACGTCCTCGCTCGGCCTGCGCGGGCAGACGGTGGCGTCGCTGCAGGCGTTCAAGCAGCGCAACGAGAACGCGCGGCGCAAGGTGCAGGCGCTGTCGGAGCTGCCGACCAAGGTGGACTTCGCGCACTACCGGTCCGTGCTGAAGAACCAGGCCGTGGTGGACGAGATCGAGAAGCGGTTCAGCGCCTTCCAGCCGGCCAGGTACGACGTCCAGCGGCAGCTCAAGGCCATCGAGGCCTTCGAGGTCGAGGCGGTGAAGAACGCGCAGGACACGAAGCAGAAGGTCGACCTGGAGCTCCAGGACCTCGAGAAGACGCTGAAGAACATCGAGACCGCTCGACCGTTTGAGGAGCTCACTGTGGTATGTTATGCTATGAGGCGGATATGGTTTCCTACAATGGCAGCGCGGATGGCTGTGTGGTGGGGAGGGGGGATTAAGAAAGGAAGATTCGATGCTAATTTTTGTGTGTTTCTACAGGACGAAGTTGCCGCGGCGGAGCCTTCCATCGACGAGAAGACGGCGAAGCTGGTGTCCAAGGGCCGCTGGTCCGTTCCGGGATACAAGGTACGACTACCCACGCATTGTAGTCGGCTGTTGGACGTGCAGGCTAACCCTGTTTTCAGGAGAAATTCGGCGACCTTTCCGTACTATAGACGGCAGCGTAGACGGCATGCGAACCATCCTCATCAATATTACTACTACTACTACTACTCTCTTTCCCTTGTGTACTCTAGCATTGTAGATAGGAAGCCGGGAAGAGGCGAGGAAGGCAGTGGAATACAGACTCTGTTAATTCAGTCCGTTTGATCTACGTATAGTTGAGCAAGTGTGTGTGTGTGTGACTTGTATTCATGCTGTATATTGGTTTCCCTGCTCTTGTCTTGACGGATGCAGCGTGGACGGCTCCTCGCCCTGGGAATATGGCCTAGCTGCTGAGACTTGGAGCTTGAGTTGACTATTCGGGATTCTAGGTTGGTTGGGCGATAACCCATGGCGGCCATTAACCACCCAGGAACTCGGGATTACCATGAAACTTTGTTTAAACGGAGAGTGAAAGGTTGTTTTCTGAGGAACCCATCTAGCCCCAGTCCGGCCGTTCTCGAGGCCACGGAGGCGAGGGCCTTTATCTCCCTAGGAACTGCACCGCGCACGTGTTTATTTTACGAACATGGATCGGTTATGGGTTGATGAGGTTGACCTCAGTGTCAGGAGGCCGACCTGCAGGATGCTACGAGCACCGTTGTTCTGCAAGGAACCATAAACCTAACTATGGGGAGGAGCCCTCTGTATATGGTATGGGTACCTAGAGATACTTAGCCTAGCGATGCTCATAACGTTATGTTGGCGATCCCTTAGCCTTGAGAGCCGAGATTCATTGGTGAGAACGTCGTGGAAGTGCACAAGTCGTCGATGAGTTGCGGCATGAAGTACGGCAGTTAGACCTCAAACGATGCTAAGTGCTACCTCTAGGTAGTTGTTTGCCCCCAGCCTGTCTTGGATACTGTGCACTGGAGCGATGCTGTACACGATGGAAATTGCTCGGCTTTCAAAGACATGTAGGTATAATACTCGTATCTCAGAAGATCAGTATAGTTGGAATGGAGGTTTAAGGAGGAAGCGAATGTTGGCGCTGGACGGGATTAGTAGGAAGGTCGAGGTACTAGAAATGGACGCCCATGTAATTCGAGGGCATATAACGCTATAACATCGGCAGGTGAAGAGTGTTTGAATTTCACACAGGGGTACGTTGCTCCGTTTCCTAGATGTTCTCCCTGGGGAAGTAAAGCCATATACAGCCATACTCCTCCACAAGAAATCTATCGATGCGAGATCGGGGTAATTCCGGTCCGCCTACTTGCCTTCTTCTCACGTAACCTGAATCGTCTTCCGACGGCCTTCCTCCCAAACTCGCGCATCTTATCGCCGACACCAATGTCTCTTCTCCGTGCCGTGTCATGGCCGTCTGTTTGATTTACCCCAAGCCGCTCTTCTAGATCCGGGACTGACCAATGTCGTATAAGCCGTTGCACCGTCACGGTGCGGCGCGGCTGCCACAGAACCGAGTTGGACGACCATATTCTTGCCGAAGCTTCTTGGTCGTCTTGGAAGGTGAACTCAAGATCACCTTGGCCTCTGATGTTCACTCTTTGCACGGTCCAAGGCAACTTGATCGTCACCTGGTTGTTCTGAGTCGAGGGCTGCAGAGCTAACTCTTTGAGGACCTCATTCGTATCGAAAATGTTGAAGTACGCTCTGGCATGGCGGTTTTCGGGAAAGAAGATTGTGAGTTGATCAGTTTCAAACGAGTATTGCACTTCGAGATATGTCTTCTGATTTCTTGCCATTGTGCGTCTTCTTGCTTGCAGTGATGTAAATCCGATTTGATTGTAAAAAAACAGTTTCGGGTGCGGTATCTCTTCACGCTCTTAATAGAGAGAAATGTTACAATGCAAGTGGTCAGCAGAAGAAGCTTGGGTTACTCTTGATGAGATGAGAAGTATCGAGTACTTCCTTTCCAGGCAAAAATAGGCTTGAGTATCGGGTATACAAGACCCCGGTGTGACAACTCATAATTATTGTAGGATTGCAGTATCTCCCCCTCAGAAAGGACATTTCAGCTTGCACTCGGGCTCCACCTCGGGCATTTATGTTAATGAACGAAACGAGAGCTCTGCTTTGGTCTGTCTTTCCCTTCTAATCAATCCAGGAACACACTGTGAAAATGCCCGTTGGAGATACTGCTGAAGACCGATATGTCAACGATGCCCAACGCACGGCTATGGAACGGGCCGAGATCATGGCAGGGCCGGACGATTTAGATCAGGGAGTAACTCCGTGGCTTGTCAAACTCCATAAGCACACGCTTATGTACCGGCTTCATCGTAAAGGCCAAACTATCAATGACGACGAGCCCGACGGCTATCTCATCAGTTTTTCCGACCTCCAAAGAATGAGACTGCGGAAACTGCAGGCTAAACTGGTGCAACATGTCGTTAACTTGCGGTTCAAGGAGGAATCGTCTGAGTGGGACTGCGACCTTCATCAATATGGTAAGATATCACCACCGTTCATAGTGATAAGGTTCACTAAACACGGAGCCGTCTGGCAGTACAAGTCCTGCAAGACTACGAATACATGGTGAAATTCAGTGGTCAACAGAGCGATCCGTTTGTGGCGACGGCGGAGAGGTGCGTTGATAGCATCCTTATGAACAAGGCCATGAGGATAGAACAAGCACGACCGCGGGAACTGCCCCCTTTCCACTTCCCCGGCTTAACCAGCGAGAGCCTGACGCCAATAACCATCCCACGGAGCGACGCTACGTCGGAAGCCCTCATAACGCGAATTGCGGTTGCCGCAGGAGCGGGCCTGTTCTTGATAGCCCCTATGTGGATCATGGTCCTTCACAATACGCTTTGGACCGGCCTGGCTACCACGACCGCCTTCGTTGCCGTCTTTGGTCTGTCGATGGCGTACTTCCTGTCGGAGAATATCCACGTTTTGTCCATCTCTGCCGCGTACGCGGCTGTGCTCGTTGTTTTTGTCGGTTTGACTACTAGTCCTTAGTTCGCGCCGAGCAGGCTCGTTGGGCTGTATCGGTAAGAGGTTTCCGAGGGGGAAGGTAAGAGTAGATCATACTAGCTAAATCTAGATTTAGAGTCGCTTTAATACGTATAATGATGAGTAGGGATTATGCTTGTGGACATTGTGTTTGTGGGTGGTGTATCACTTTCATACCAAGTTACAAAGCCTTTATCGCAGCACGGCGGCTAGGGCTAGGAAGTAGGTCCGTAAAGTCTAAAGGTGATAGTATTATTGAGAAAAGGACAAGGGAGATGGTCCTGATTAAGGAGTATAACTAGTATCTTGGAGAAGTTAACCATATAAGATATCGTAACACCGATCATCATTTTCCTTCGACAAACATAAGTGAGGCAGCAAGCGTATATCCTAAATAACATTAACAGGAATTCTAGAGCGTAGATTTCCTTCTCTTCCTCTAACGAGGTATACCAAATGGATGAACAATATTACAACAATATTAAGACGGAGATATATGAAGACCACTATGTCTTCCCCCTTTAGACTTTTAGGTACACTGCCTCTTAAGGTTTGCTGCTTCCGGTTGGCAACTTGCTATTAAGCTGATGTGTCCTCATGCGAAGTGTAATATTCCTTGCTACTATACTGTGATCTTAAAATAACATTGGTTCTAGGGGAAATGCAGAAAATAGCCGTAAGTTCGTAAGTACCTACTTCTGAATAGAGGGTACCCTGAGAAAATCCCCCTATAGAACAAACGCATAATCGAAAAGAAGAAGTAGAAAAAACAAACTTGTGATACATTGAAGTTGTTCGCTTAATCTTAAAACATACCTGAAACAAGTCATCTATCGTCATTCCGTCTGAGGTAGTACGATGTAAGGTTCGATCAAACTGAATAGGGGAGATAAAAGGGGATTTATATGTTTTTTTTTTCTATCATACATATAACCTTTAAGCTCTGTACGCACCTGACTCGGGGCATATAATGAGGTGTTTATGTGTTAGGTATATACCTAGGCAGGAGCTGCCTGGAGATCGTTATTTACAAGATTATTACGCTTTCTTATGACATTACATATTGCCAACCTTGATCAGGGGCTACTGCGGCCATGAAGCAAATCGTCAAAGTCAAATTTCACATAACCTCAACGTGCTCAAGGACTCACACCACTGACTAGAACGTCGTCTTTACCTTACTTATTCAGAGAAGTCTAACTTCATTATCTCTGCCTTAACTTGGCTATGAAGTAGACCACTCGCTGAAGCACATGTCTCCCTTGCCTACTCTTCTCCTCATACATGAGTCCTTTGGCCTAACTATTACTGAGCGGCAGCAGCTTTCCTCCGTCAAGTACCAGACGCGTAGCTCTTCCAAAATACGAAATGCACGCCCAGCTGCCAATAGGTAGTTACACCACAGTTCCCAACGGAATTGGTCTTCCGAAGGTATTAGAAGCGCATTGATTCGGAAATACTAGCTTTTGACGGAGCTTTCGAGGAGTCCATCACGGATTTGACACTAGGCGCAAAAGGAGAACCGAGATACCATGGATACTCCCTTGCTTGCTTCTGTAGGCTGCAACGATATAGCGAAAAGTACACTACAATAACTTACAGTACACTGAGGAGGGCAACAACTTTAATGTGCGGAAAATTCTCAGCAGCATCGTCGAGTCGGACCTGTACCATTCAGAACAGGGACCAAACATGCTCCGAAGGAATTTTCTAGACTTACTGCTCTACGCAGGCATCGCAAGATAAAACTCGGTTGGAGAGGCACAGATTGCCGCTTCAACAGTCTTGATTAAGTGAGCTGGGACGAGGTTGAGACGCGACAACCAGAGCCAACCCGATGATCTATTATCTCAGCTTGGATTTCGACAGCCGGTGTGGTCATTCGCAATGATCCGGCCTCGTACGGTGTCACTAGAGCGCATTCCGACTCGAGTTTGACCGTGGAACTCTACAGACATCAGAATTAAAACTTCTATATCCCTATTTCCCATTTTCCTCGCATGAGAGTCACGGATTGAACACCATCATGTCTAGGCCTATGACATTCATACTATCAGTTATGTGCTCACCTTCCTATTGTCACGATGCGGACCTAGAATAAGGGTAAAAACGACATTGTTGAGAGAGGAGCCCTGAATACATTTACGTCAATGATGATGATTGTCTACCCTCCCAGTGTGCTATCGAATCACTGGGTCAGACCTCTGGTGCCTGGACTCATTCGGATCGAAATGGTTCTTCGATGGAAAAATCAAAGGAGAGACAACTCCAACCAGAAAAAAAGGAACGGAGTGAAGCTACCAATGTAAGATCATGACGATCATCAATGAATGCGTTTGCTAAGAATAGTTGATTCAGTAGGAATCTAAGTGTGTGCCTTAGGCACAGAGAGGGAGCCCGCCGAGGCCACTCGAAACAAGGACGCAAACGATGGGCGTCAAGCATAGCCGTCCCCGAACCGACAGCTGCTGAACTCGCCTCATTCGAAAGAATCAAAGATGCGTTGACGAAGCACACCACACTGGCGTACTTCAGCCCCAAACGCATGCTATTCATTGATTTCGATGTCTCCAGAGATGGAATCGAAGTCACAGTCTATCACGTCAAAGATGAAGCCCTCCCAAAGATCATCAAGGATGGCCCCAAACCTGCCATGGCCATGCCGAATAACTCCAATGGGAGCCAACAGCGAGATTCCGGTAACTGTTTCGTCTCACGACTCCCTGGTGTTTTCGAAGAAGGTACATTGTTCGACCAGGACACGATGCTAGGTGCCCCCCAACAGCAAGCTGGGAAATAGCAAGGTCTTTACATACCCTCCCAGAACTGCAATTGAGCCAATAGCATTTATGTCTTGCGTCTTGACAAATAGGTCACCCCTGGTTCCGAAGCTGATGCCATGAAATCATTTCTTACAGAAACATGAACCTAAATCGACAAAATCCTCACGTCTGAGGAAAGATAACCATGTTAATGACTGACCTCATCGAGAACCCGGCAAAATGCCTAACTATAAAGGTATTAGAAGAGCATTCAGAGCACTCAGTTGCCCAATCCTCTTGTGATCCCAGAAAGTTCCGAACCATGGCTGGGAACACCCAATCTTTGAAGGGCGTCCCGGACAGGACTCTGAAGAGTATTTCGAAGACATCAAATTGTACGTGGAAGAGGCATTTGGGGACAAGCCTACTTCTGAGAAAGCATATAACTTCTTGTGTACAATAGGTCGAACTCCTGACAACGATTCTACGTTGATGTGTTTGATATCATCAGGAAACCATCCATTTCTAACCAATTTGATGACGATACGGAACACAGGGGCTTGAGACGAGCCCTGATCGTCTGGCGTCTCAAAACCATACACCACGTCCATCACGGCTCACGACTTGCGCTGGTCTCTTAGATGAGGCACACTAATCAATCTTCATAAATCAGTTTATAGTATGAATACAGTCACATCTGTAATCGACTTTTAGTCTGGACCTGCTCTGCCCCTGCGAACACATTCTCATTCCTTGATCCGGAGCTCCTAGGCCTTTGCTCATTATCACTTGTCTACAACAGGCACCGCGAAGACGAAGGAGGTTCAAGATCGCCTGAAGCGAACCAAAAAGGTGGCAGCGTGGCTCTCTTCGGTGGTGCTCGAAAGCTGAGGAGCGAAACTCTCAGATTGGTCTCCACGATCAATACGAGTTTAAGCCTGTTGAAAACAGTGCTATGACGGACGCCGGGAAATACGAGGATGAATCAAGTCAGTAAGGGGCTTGGAGTTGTGGAAAACCTGAGCTGATAACTCGAGACCGAGTAGATGAAGAATGCAGCGAAGATTCAGAGAGCAAACGACGCGTACAGGAGATTCTTCAAGTAGGCAAAGATGAGAAGAAAGACACCGCAAAATGGTAGTGGCACGATTACACTCGCCCTACATGGACTACTGCAGTACCACAGAACTGATTTGGCTCATGCAGCCAACCAGTGCACAGTAGATTCCCCCTCAGACCTCTGTCGGCAACGAGCCCACATCGGCGATCTCCATTCCAGAATCAACAACTGATCGCAGCGCAATGAGTTCCTCCAAGCAGTCGAAGCAGTCGAACCACCCGAACCAGCCTTCACACTGATTTGAAGGCGATACTGATGGAGATGACAAGTCAGCGAGGACGCTAACCGTTTAAAAGGGGGGAGATGTTAGGTGTTGAGTCGGTAGTGAATTGCCTTCCGGGACAAGACGCAGCGCTTCACCCAATTACCAACCCGACGACCATCAGCGCAGTTTAGACTTGAGACCACGGACTTTGGATCGGCCTGGTTTCTCGCAGCGACAATAAGTGGGTTCTCTGGCCCTCCTACTCCAGGAGATTGGAGGGTCTTGCCTCAAGGCGGAGCAGTGTCACGCGATGCTGTTTGCTGGGTTAGTTCATCAGTGCTCTACCTCCCTGCGACGGTCAATCGGGAACGCCGACTGGCCTTCATCCGAGACCAGACTCAGTGATTGCGAAGACATACTCTTGAAGATAAATCAGAGGAACATGTCAAAACTCGAATACTTTGCGCTGGAAAACATTAACCTGAAGAAGAAGGTAGCAGACCTGGAGACCACAGTCGCACAGGTGCAGGCTGCCCAGTCGAACGGCCGGGTACCCAATCCTGTCAGGGTATTTTAGCTTGCCGTACTATAGCTGGATGAGCTCAGCTGAGAGCTAGCTGAGAGCACTCTTAGAGTTCCCCCGCTCCTTCGATCACCTTTCCACGTCAATAGGATCGGTCCATTGGAGTTTGACGTCAAGCATCTACGCCCGTCAAAGTCTCATCAACGCGGCAACAGTGACCCCGAGACTCCCCAGCGTGTCGCTCAGATACCACAGCTTGAGCCAATAACACCCAGCCGTCAGCGTCAACCAACGCTTTACAACCCCCCACGGTCGGTCGTCGTCCGTCCGACAGCCTTACCGCAGCCCTTAAGTCCCTTCGGCTGAACACACAGCCAAGTAACGCAGCCGAGTTTCTGTGGCAAGACACCAAGAAGCTGAATCGAGGCAACCTTTTCGGCCACCCACATCACCACCGGGAGTCCACCGAGTCGTCGTCAACGACAGACACGAGTGTCTACCAAGGTTCATCATCAGTCACCATACTCTGAACCCTTACGAGTTGGACCAGCGGAGACGCTGTCATTGAAAGAGGTGAGATGTTAGGTCATGCGATGCGTTGACAGGCCAAGATATTCGATGCTGTAATATTCCAATACCAGCTCAGATGGCTACAAGCTATCGACAGATTCTTCCTAATATATCATCGATCAGCTCATACACTGGTTCACCAAAATCGGTGGCTTGATTCCGAATTTACTTGTCGTGAAAAGTCCTGATTTACGCTTACGATTCGGAATGAATCAAGACCCCGTGTGACTGTACCAAAGAGGCTTTCTAACCGCTGACTAATCTTGTCCTTGGCGTCGGGTTTTGTCTTACAGCTAAAGTGCGTCTCATTTCTGTAGAACTCGTTCAAATATGCTTCGGTCCTATTTGAAAATTCTCTAAAACCATTGTTATAATTAAAGGAAATAATGTAGTGTAGATAGGTAGGTAAAGGGAATGAGGTTGTGCAAACGCACGGTATCGAAGGGAGATTATTAATTATATAAAGTTCACACACAGTGCGGGAATGTCCCTGGAGGAACTACACTAAATTGGCTTAAAGTTACGTAAAGGAGATCGGCGTGTTAGTTCCGCAGCAGATTCCCGCGCCTAACCCGCCCTGCAGGTGTTCAGCCCTCCCGCCCCGTTGGCTGTACTGTACCTAAGGTTCCCTTTGATTCCACATTCTACAAGATACCTACCTGCCTTACCTACCTGGCATCCTACGCGTAGCTGCTGCAGACTTACACATACTTGCTTGCTTCCTTCACGAAGTCTTCGAATATTACCTACATGTAGTTGAAGACTCGTATCGTCTACGTTGCGCCTCTAGGATAATTGAAATTATCTTGTACCCGAACTGCCCGACCGTCAATTGGGAGAAAGCCGATCGCAGTCAGCACAAGACTATCCGCGACCATGACGTCCCTCGCGGCGGGGATAGTCGATCCCACGAAAGCCGGCAAATACCCAGTCGTCTTGAGTGATGCTTTACTCGGCAAGAATCCCAAGGAAATCTTCACTGGCGTGAGGTGTAAGTAATTCGTCAGCTCCATCGTCTGTGGTCGCCTTTCTACCCCAGTGCCAGTAGACGCAGCTAATAGGTAGCTCACCATAGACAATCATAAGCCGTCCTTGTCATCATCCACAGCGCCCGCCCAGGCCAGAATAAAACAGGCTCCCACATCTGCCAAGAAAAGCGTACCTTCATACGACCTCTCCTTCCAGGACGATGGCGGTCGCTACCAATATAAAGGAACCCGGGGCGTTGAAGATAGCCAATATGTGCTGATCTTCGATGCTGCGCGCGAGGTCTTCGTCTTACACAAGGTCGACTCGATGTTTAACATGAATCTGGTGCAGACGCCGTCCAATGATAACGCCGAGAGTCTGCGACGGGAGTTCCCTCAGCTTGAGGGCCACAGCGCCAGTAGCAGCGCCAAGGCTGCGGGCACGACAAGCGGCGGTAAAAAGTCCACGAAAGCAAGCAACGAGGATAAGAAGACTGCATCCAAGCCACGAAAACCGGCAGCAAAAGCGAAAGTAGAAGAGAAGCCAGCTTTGGTGATGCCTGAGAAGAAACCCCCGCCAAAACCTACGACCACCAATAAGCCAAGTAAGGCCTCCGCAGACGAGGAGGAGGAGAGTTCAGACGACGATCTCGGACTTACGATTGAGAACCCGGCCGGCCAGCCGCTGAAGAATACGAAACCCGACTTCTCGCCCAATATCTTTGGACTTCGCCGGTTTTCCGAGTTCGTGCACGAGACCGAAGAAGGAGAGAACGACGATGCTGACGGCGAGGACGACGACGATGATAACTTTGAGCACTTCAAGCTACCCAGTCCGATCAACCGCCAGATGCAGGAGACTAGTGCTGCCCAACAGCAACAGCAGCAACAACCTGCACAGACTAATGGAGCGGACGAGTCGGAGGAAGACGAGGAGATGGAAGACGTGGTCCAAGCACCACCTACTCAGGCTGATGAGCCTTCTCTGGATGATGAGATGGATCTCGAAGCCGCGCTGATGGCCGAGTTCGAGGGCGAAGCTCAGGAGAGCGACGTTAGCGAGGAGGAATAACTGCGAAGCGAGGGGCCACCATCATTGATATTCAGCACGGCTAACTTGAGACGGCATTCGTGTCTTAGTTTTGGAGGATACACGGCGTCTGGTGCTCAGGATACCACATCTTGCATTTATTAAATAGGAGAAGCGGGCACACATATTACGGGTAAAACTTCCATTCGCACGGAAGCGGATGCTTAGAGTTCACTTTTTCAGAGGATTGACATTTATGATCGAGATTTAGAGGTGGTTAGCTACCTGAAGTAAGCTACAAGCGTCCTTGAATACCTATCATCAGGGTAAAAATGGTAGCCTTCATTTATTAATAGAACCAGGCGGTCTAGATGGACCAGTCTTCGACCACGTGTTATTACTCCCACCGACGGCGACACAGCATAGGATATACTCTCGAAACTCTTGCATTAGGAAGTGAGCTCTATCAATGACAACATTAACCATCGGGCAACTTTACAGCTTAACATTGGATATATGGTATATACATCACGTATACGCCTACTCGCTGAACTTCCTTTTTTCTCTCTTCTATTTATACTATCCGTACCAATATCTACAGCTCGCTTCTCTATTCTTTCCCGCCTACGAAGCCCCGGAGAACTGCAAATCCTCATTCCCGACGACAGGATTAAGCACATTCACGTCTGTGCCCGCGAGGTTCCCGTCGCCGCCCTGGACGACGGCCGCGAAGCTGTCGGCCATGAGCTGCACGCCGCTGACGAAGTCCCGGCCGTCGAACTCGCAGTGGCCGCCGTCGGGCGAGTTGTCCACGGTCTGCAGGGCGCCGAGGGCGGCGGCGTCGAGGCCCTGGCCCGCGGCGATCTGCTCGTAGGCCCGGACGGCGGCGGGGATGGCAGGCTGCAGCAGCGCGAGCTCCTGCTGCGTGCTCTGGAAGTGCAGGCGCGTGGCGGCGAGGGCGGCGGCGTTGGCGTCGCCGACGGCGACCTGGGGCTCGAGCCCGCCGCAGTTGAGGAGGACCTGGGACTCGCGGCCGGCGGCGGGGTCGGCGAAGGCGGCCATGTGCGCGGGCATGAAGAAGCCGCTGAGCAGCAGCGAGCCGCCCGAGACGCCGGTGAAGCCGACGCGGCTGGCGTTGAAGGCGAGGACCTGCGGCAGGACGCCGGTGACGAGGTCCGAGACGGCCTGGGCGTGGGCGACGCCGTCGGCGCGGTCGAGGCCGGAGCCGCCGCCCCAGAAGAGGTTCGGGTCGGGCGCGAGGACTACGGCGCCGGCTACGTTGTTCTGCACCGCCTGGTTCGGGAAGTCGAAGAAGGACTGCCCGCCGTCGCCGTGCAGCAGCACGTTCAGGCCCAGGTCGCCCGCCGCCCCGGCGGCTTGGGTCGCGCCGTCGACGCCCGAGTCCGCGGTGAACTGGTCGGCGGGGGCGGAGACTTTGAAGCGTAGGGGGAGGCCACTGGGTTTTTGTTTGTTAGTGATGGCTGGTTTAGTACCTATCGTCTTGTGTGCGGTGTATGTTTTGGAGAAATGCGTGGCTGTTGGTAGGTACCTAGACTAGGTAGACGAGTTTGATAATGGGATTGATATTGAACGGGGCGAACGTACTTCACCATGACGGTGGTATCTAAGATGGTGCTGCCGTCCGTCGCCGTCGAGACGCCCTGCGGTATCTGCTGCGCCTGCTCAAAGGCCGTCGCGGCTTGCTGTTGGCCTTTCTTCCCGCCGGTCCTTGCTTTGCCGCCCCTATTCCTGCTCTGCGGCGCTGCGTCGACGGCGGAGAGTGCGCCGAGGGCTAGTAGCAGTGAGAGCGAGCGGACGGTCAACATCCTGATTAGATACTTAGGGGAAAGGTATTACGGACAAGAAAAGAAGCGAAGGGAAAAGAGGTAGGCAAAATCCGGGCCCGTCAAGAGCTAAGAAACGAATGAGAGAAGAAAGAAAGAAAGAGGGAAGAAAAGTCGAAAACATCATTTGCTTCGCAAGGTTCTTGAACCGTGGCATTATGTAGGTTATTACAGACGATGTTGCACTTCTTGGCAGCTTGGGATCATGGAGATCAAACACGCATCGTAGCCCACATGGGGGTCGTATCCAAACGGCCAAGCCAAACAGCGCGGCGTCTTGGCGGACTGCGTGGAAGCCTCATCTATGCAGGGGTGCTCGATTCGGGTTCAGACTCGAACCACGCCGCTTTATTTTTGAGGTTGGTTTGCTTAATGATGCTCATGTGGGAAAAATGACCCGGGGTATGTATATGTTTAAATACCTATCTAGACTAAGGTAGGTATTTAAAGAGAGGTAGCTTCCCCTCATGTTATTTAGGAGATCCATCAGATTACCCTTAAAAGCACACTGCTTCAGTGAACCTCGATTACCATCTCAAGGTCGTCTCAAGGCGAGGACGGTCCTCTAAGCCTCATCTAAAGACTTTGGTTCGTCCGTAGCCCCCTCAGAACTACCGTTCTTACGCCGTGGTGTCTACACGACACTCGATCCATGGCGGAAACTACACCGTCCATCTTCGCATTGCGCACATATTCGTGCAATTCCTCGCCTGGTTGAGATCTGTCTCTTGTTATTCATGAGTCTAGCATCGACCCGTCGCAGCCACGCCCCCTCTAGAATACGAAACGCATCGAGCCGTTCTCGATCCCGCATCACGTAGGACCGATTCTGTAGCTCGGGGCTCGTCTGGTAGACCGAGGAGCGTACTAGATTGTATTTGTAAGTCTCTCCACATTGCGAATGGGCCATCATCAGGGTAATCAAAGAAGGGTGACTTGGTCCCGAAGGCGTAATCTTCTGAATTGTGAAGTAGGAAACCAACGTCTGATCGTGGTACGGCATCTCTGTGAAACATATGTTTATCAAGGCCCGGCGGAAAGTACGATCCCGCAAGGCAAAAGCATGACCCGTGCGGAAAAGATCCTGCTGTCGGAGGTACCCAGAGACTCTGGCCACAGTATCGAGAGCGATCGATCCTCGGAAGAGCGCGGTCTGGACCGTAGGCGTATCGGAAAACCCAGGCCCACCCCTAGAACTTTTATCCGTCGCTCGTCTGTTGAAATCTGCTGGCGAGTGTTCGCTCTTACTAAGTTATTGAGCTCTGAGGAGGTTGGGACTCTAACCTGGATAGATTTGGAGTACGACCAATTCGTGGATACAAGCCAATTACTGAATTTCCCAAGGCGCAAAGTTGACGAAGAACTCGCTCATGCACGTGGCCTCTTCCATGTTGGACCTCGAGGTCCGACAGAACAGGTTGAAGGATATCTCGAGACATTGGAGAGCGCGCGTGACGCGAACGATCTCGGACGTCGAGGGTCCCAGCGACGGGGGTTTGCACCCATTCCTCGTCGATGTAGGAGGGAGTCGTAGTACATATGTCTCAAGAAAGTCGTTAACTAGGTACCTACCTAGGTACCTAAGTCTGGTGACGGCGGATTACAACTTTGCGAACGCTGTGACCTCGGCAAATGTTGGAGAAGCACCAGGCTCCACGAGCCTTTCACCGAGATGGGGCGCATGGAATTCCCGCAACGATGATAGTGCCAATTCCGGCGTTTTTCAAGTCTGCGTCGCGGCCAGCGCTTCAAGGCGCACATCGTGTGAGTCCAAGTCGTTACCTAAGTACCCAAGGTGGGATCCATTAGGGTTCTAGACACGACCTCCGACTCGATGACGTTGCAAGTATTAGTCAACGTTACGAATCCGACGTCTCGCAATTCCTCGGCGAGTTCCCCCAAAAATTAGAACCAGAGCAGACAACAAGTAGGAACGGCGCAGCGTAGGGTCTTGAGGCAACCTAACTCAAAGAGATTAGCTCTGTTGACAATCCCTCTTGTTGCGATGTTCGAGCTGCCGGCTAAGGCTCCATTATCAAGCGACTCGCGAAGCATGACAACTAAAAGCCAGGAGGGCTTCACATGATGAGAAGCCTCGCTAGTACTTCATCGTGACTTTGGCCGTTTAAATATGGGTCATGGCTGATCACGGACTGGGCCGAGCCTGAACGAAAAGGGCGGGTGCGCTGTACCCCATTAGCCGACTGACCTGATCAAGATTGAGGGCGCCAATTGAAGTTATCCTCAACCAACTTACCCTTAAACGCTAATTAATATGCAAGGTGCTTGAAATAGTATTGGCCGTCGACTTGAAGACCATCTTTCTTCGAGGATACTGCAGCAATCCTGACACCGAATTATCAGACGGTGTTTCGCGGCAAGGGTCTTGGCAGTTTGAGGGCCGTCCAACCCCTGTCCCAAGCCCACAATCACCCGGGGCGCATCGTCGCATCTTTAGAGCGTGTGCTCTACGTACGTAGTCTGAAGCTTGGCTTTCGCTTGGCTTAACCTCGCCTTTTAATTGAAAAGGTGAATACGGCTCTACAGGGAACAGGAAGATGGGTTTTTGACTCAATTTAGTCAGTCGACGTGGAGAAGAACTGGGAAGTATTATGCTTAGCTACACCACACACTTATATCTCCGCATGTCCCAGCGCCGCCGTTCTCGACATATTCTAATTCTTCCGCCACTCTCGAGAAAACACGCAGTCTGATATCGGAGCTTGAGAAACTAATGGCCTCCTAGGAAACATCATTTATTGGTTGTCGTCAATCATACCTCCTGTAAATGGTGGCTCATCATCACTAAGGGAAAGGTTTGTGAATAGAAAAATCAACGACGGAATTAACACCCACCCGCCGGCGAGACGCATCATCCCATCATTATCAATATTCCAAGTGCTAGTTAGGCATACGGATAGGATGCATAGTTACTATGTAAGGGACGTGTAGTCGACTGGGTGGCACGTGAAGGGTCTCGACCGAGTCCAGACCCAGCTCTACGGGCAGACGGGGCAGGGGGGCCAAGTCGAGCCAAGCGCAACGGCCGTTTGTGGAGGGAGCGTGGGGTTAATAACAGGGGTCCTTCCCTACTAGGTGAGCGGATTTGAGAAGATTTCTTGCATGCTACCACGATCGACTCCACGGGGAGGTACTGGTACCTTACCTTGGCGATCTGCCGTCGCCGTTGCGGAGTCTTTAACTGGCTCGTCGACGCTGAACTTGGAAGTCAGCAGGCGTCATCACGATGGACCCTTGATGAGGCCAGTATAGTTTTCGAAACAGTTATATTATCTCGGCCGAATACCATATGCCCATGCGAGGCGGGCTGCCATACCTAACGCCATGCTCGAATTGCAATGTGATAAATGACACCCCCCTCTTATTCCCCTTTACAGGCTGTTCACATCAGCCTAGAACCGAACCTATGCATGCCATCCTTCTGACTTGGAAACCGCCGACTAATGCTGATGCCGTCGTTTCGTGCATCGAGTATTTAGTGCATTGTCGCCTTGGCGACTAGAAATCGGCAGGTATTCCCTTCCCCATCTCCCAAACGGTCATGCGCTTTAGTGTTCGGCGCTGTAGAATCGACCAACGAGTAGGCTGCCTATGAAAGTGCCACCGAGGACCGCGATGAAGTAACCGACATTCATTGTCATGACCGCCAGCATGCTAGGCCTTTGTTAGAAAGGATCGCAATTGGGACCAGAATGCAATGACTTACAGAAGGTAGCTGATACCAGCGATGCAGGTATCCAATATCGCACGAACGGGATCGACCGACAATCTCCAAGGGCGTGGGTGAACTTTGGTCTTCTGGACTACCATGACGTTCTCTTCGACGCCGTTCTCCATGAGCGTCATCCTCTTGCTAAGGCTGTCGGTCGAGACTTGTTCCGCCACAGGGAGCTTGCCCTGCACGACGACGTATCGTCGCTTCATCTCGGCGTCCAACCATCGTTCCTCAGCGAATGCCTTGCCTGCAAGGAGAAGTCGGAATGCAACGCCGAGGATGATCAAGAAGACGATGGTTCCAGCATAGGCGCCTGCTGTTTTCGGTGTCCAGGAGTCCGAGTAGAGAGAGGTAGAGACGCTGTTCTGAAAGACCATGTGCATCACTGACGCGTGTGACATTCCCGACATGTCCATATCGCCCATGTCCATGCCATCATCTCGCGCCAACATGATTGCGAAGTCTTGACTATCTTTAGTGGGCAAGATTGCCGGAAAGTGGTTGTCTGAGGAAGTGGTTCAAATGGTTGGCGGGATGCGTAGTGTGAAGTGGACTTTGGAGTGATAAAAGTAAACAGGTAGAAAACTGACGCGAAACAACGGGGTTCCAGCAACGAACCCAAATCACAAACTGCAACTGAATTGAAGGAGGAAGAAGGCAAGAATTGTTCGAAAATTGCGGTGGGATGGAAGGCGCTTTTCTTTGATGAGGGATAGAGGCAAGTACCTATCTAGGTAGTGCCACACAAGCTTTCACAAGCCCAGTTTCACTACGCGATACAGTGCTTACAAAGGCCGCGCAAGGGCCCTAAAGGGGTTTGGTTACGGGGTGGTAGTTGCTGTCACTGAGAAGTCAAACCATGATGGGGGCCACGCCTGCCACCTAAGGACAAAGAATGCGCCAAAATTAGACGTGGTTGTTTCTCAGGTATGGTACCTCGCGCTTTCTCTCACAAATTTCGTTCTCAAAAGCCCGCAAGCTTGTTCACCCCGTCTAGCCGTTTTAGTGCCAAGCCGGATTAAGTAGAGGCGAGAGAGATCTTGCGTTCTGATTGGCCCCGATCTCCTGCCCAACGTTACATCCTGTCGTGGGCTAATATGTAGCGGTACAAGGCCACCTCACGAACAATGTTAGTCACCTGCCCGCCGGGCGACGTGGGATCGAAGCTATGCCTGTCAACTGCACCTCTAGAGCTATCCAACTTAAGGATACCTGATGTACTGGGGATGATTAAATACTTATTTGGTCCCTGACATAATTCAGGACAGTATTTGAGTGTGGCTTGTGGGGCCCAAGTCCTTGAACCCCCGGAGTGTAACTTGTAGCTGTACTCAACTTGGCCTTGACCACCATGTGAACTCACGCACAGGTGTCTTTGTGACAACGAGACACGATCTTCCTTGGATTTTGGTTCAACTCGGCAGTTCCGCAGAATATCTACATTAGGTAAGTTTCTATTAAATCTACTACTACCACAGTCAGTCAAATGCTCACTCGGCTCCTTGCTCCGCAGCGTGGGAGCCTCATTGGCAAAACGATATCCGTTTTCGATGAGCTGAATCAAGGTTGTCATTTATCATATCATGTAATTTATCCTTGTCACTAATTATATTGACTGTTAGGTTTCCATCGCTCAAAGCACAGCGTGATATTGTGTTCCGAATGCGAAACTTCAACATGTTCTTCGTCAGCAACGAGACGCAAACTGCCCACTCGCTCTTAAAACAATGGGAGAGTCCAGACCATTCTTATTCAGCCAATGCCTTTGTGCACTCGAGGAGTAAACCATATTGCAAGGGGCTCGTGGATCCCTATCTGAGTAAGAATCGCTCTGAACATAATTGGGGGCCAGTTTCTTTATTACGACTATGCCTGGTTTCGATCTGATAATGCCGCGGTATTCTATAATTAGATATTTCATCATGAGTTTGATTGCTAATAATGTTAAGAGCATCATGTAGCTATAAGTTAGGAATTCTATCTACAGCTATATTTATATGGGAGAGCGATTGTGTTTGGTGTTCTTGATTCATGCTGGACAGAAATCCTAGCCGTGAACTTTATATAGGTACTTATGGAGTTATAGAGATGCCACTATACATGCGGTATTACATTTTGCAGGCCCCCGCTCGAATATTTCATAATATGTAGAAAATCGCGTAGAATTCTCATGTACGATTAGCTTGACTAGAATAGGGGAGGTACGAGGAAACCCGGGTTTAGAATTATTTCTAACCCCTTCTCTCCAACCTACCTCTAAACTCACCGACACCTTCCGATTAAGTAGCACCTACGTGAACGTCAAGAATCGCATGAGAGACGAAGCCGAGTAAATAGAATGACTGTCATCATTACCAAATGCTTCGATTCAGCAAGTTCTGTATATGTTGACCTTGCTAACTCAACTTAGGCTGTACGTGATCCAACTGCTGTAAGAGAATACGTAGCCGTGAAAGAAAGCCTGCCACTAAAGTGGTCTTCTATCTGACCTTGTCCAAGCTTCCCCCCTGAAGTAGTGCCGATAGTTGCAGCTGTGCAGGGATTCGGGATATTCAACCTGATAAATCTCACGCGGTAACCTTGGAAGGCACATAAACAGAGACAGAAGCAATACTCAGCAAGAAGCGGCGAAAGGCCGTGTTGGTACGGCAGATATTCGCATTTCCATACTTGACTGGCTTCGGCGTGGGTACCATGCGGCGGGTTCAATTTCTGCGACGGTCAATCAAGATCAGTTTTCTCCTATTGACTCTCAACCCCTTTCTATGCTAACTTCGATGTATCAACCATCTTCCTGCCGAATGGATGTTTTAAATTCTGGGTTACTCGCGACCACTAAGCATGCAGATAATATTGTCTTAACTGTCCTTTTTTTCCCTCACACTGCAGTATTCGGATATGACTTCGGTCTTACTAATGGGGACCCTCTTCCCCTTTTTCGAACGACCGTTCCAAATAGACTATAATGCAAATTGGTCAATTTATGAGTATATTTACAAAACCTAGGGGAGAATCTAGAGTTGATGCCATGCATATGCAAAGGTAGTTGGCTGTGCAGTATAGCAGTCTTTCAATTGCGTTGCTTTTACTCGTGTGAACACGTCTTCTCAAGAGTTTTATTTTTCCATAGGCTGCCGGCTCTGCCATGGAACAGGACATGAATTAACTAGAGCTTAGGCCATATCATCTTTGCTGTTGTTATTTTGACAGTACAGCCTATTCGACATTACCCTACCAAGGCATGGCTACATTAGGTGTCTTGCTACATTGATAAGAAGGGGCGGAAAGTCGAAGCCGTTGAGTGGATACCCGCAAGCTCGGTAGAGTTTCCCTCAGATAGGAGACATGGCATATATAAAACTCTGACTGTAATTATTTCACCAGGGATGTCTATTCATATTCCACAGCCAGGACTATGCTAGTATCCCTAGAGTTACTTGCCGCCCGTCAATTTTACGCCGAGTAGGATAGTTTTAGCAGTGGCCACAAGCACGAGTAGTTAAGCTAGATGGCCATCGAGACGTGTATATGAATCAATTAACTTATAAGAAGGTGAATGGTCCAGTAATTCTGTATTATAGGTGATTGCTGCATAAACCTATTGAGCAAACTGTTATAATCTATTGATAATGGAACCGTCTAATAAAGCTAATATACCAACGAAGCTCTGAAGTCATCATCACATCCAGAATGGAAGTGCCCCTTTACACCTGGGTTTGGGTCAACTCGGACATATATCAGATATTAAATATGATGAATGTTGTCTTCATGCTAATCTTCCTGCGTAATAATACATTTCTCATGGTTTTATTGTGATTATGCAGTAAAACATTCACAATTATCTGCCTTCTGTATCGTACTGCCCTGATTTAGGCCTACATAGCAGACACTAATAATAATCATATATGTTCCCTTTCACATGTAGAGCTTAAGTTAGTATCTTAGATTAGATTCATACTAGCTCTGGGTTTCATGCTGTTGGAATAGAGATACTACAGAAACTAAAGCATGTTCGTTATCCTGTTATACGGAGAGGCAAGTATTGAGCTATGTTGGATATTGATTGCCTAACTTACCAGCCTTAAAACAGTGATAAAACCTATAGGATGAAGAATTCTGCCCACCGGGCGACTACAATCTTCTAGAGTTTATCCATGTTTCCTGTACTGCCTTGGTGCTAAGACCCCGAGCCGTTTAGTCCTACCTGGAGACAGTATCCTAACCATAATATAACACAGTATCTGGCTCGGACTGCATTGGTCCCGTACAGCAACTTAGCGTCGTGTACAACACCTTGTCAGTCTAGAGCGCGAGATAGATTGAATTCATTCATGCGACAAGGTGCAAGACCCGAGATGTGAGCCAGCCTTGCGTTCGTTACGCTTTGAGCTTGGCCTTGATGGATGTATGCGTGGTGGCAAATTTGGAAGCCTGGGCAATATTTTAGCAGAGGGTGGTCTAGATCAGCTCAGAGCCTCAAAGACTCCGGAATCGGCCAATTAGGCCACGAATTTCGTATAAGAATACTGAAGAAACTCAGCCGGCGGGATCTCGCAGATGGAGAACTGTCTAGGCCTATGTCCTTGGTCGAGGTGTAAGCCCCTGCCTATTATCGCTAGTTAATAATGGTCTATTATTCATTTTATGAGCTTATCCTGGTTACTGAAACATTGATATATCGACAAAAGAAATGAGGTACCAGCCTCAGTCCAGCATAATTCGCAGTGGCGAGATCATATCCAAGTGTCCGCTAGCTTTGATATCTTAGAAGAATGACAAGTAGCTACAGACTTCTTACACCAAGTTCCTCCATGTTAGAGAGGCAATATTGTGCACGGAGCACTAGTGAACGGTTACCAGCAGTAGTTTCAGACAAGTATCATGTTACAAGCGAATCACCGTTAACTATCCTGATTAGTTACCTATGCGCATGCGTAAGATTCGTAGACACTTGAGTCTTCATGATATTGACTTACAGTCATCCAAATGAACGGGATAGAAACCTCATGTCAGCGCTAGGAAGGCAACCGGTGTGCTATTTTGAGATTAGATGAGAAGGCTGAAAGTTGCCCGTTACCTATCAACGCAGAAGCTCGCTTCCTCACTCGGGATCGTTCGACAATCTTGGAACTGTCCCGTCAGCCTGAACGGGCCATTGTCGTCGTTTATCGCATAATACAGAGATTAATAGCGCAAGAAATGAGCGATTACGAAGTAGTCGTACACCCATTCGGACTACCACGCCTGGCAAGTAGGTACGGAACTTGGCAGATTCCTAGAGCTACTAAATGGTGCGCCGGAAAAGTGTCGATCATGTCGACTCCGATTGGCTGTCTGCCGTATGCGCGCATGCTGATCAGCATGGCCGGCGACCTCGCTAGGTGAATTCACCGAACGACATCTCACGCCATTAAGCAGATTATGAAATCCAGTCTGAGTAGAGGAATACTCGAAGCTTGGTGCGGGCATGAGGAGTACGCAAGCCCGCGGAGGGTAAGACGAGCGGCTGGCCAAGCTACGGTCCTCTGGCGCCGATAATAAGCTAACTAGATGGTTTATGTTTCTATCTATAGAACGAATTGGTACCAAAGTCTCAAAAAGGACCACGACATGCATGGCAGGCACGCACGTAAGTTTCATGGCTTTCGGTCAACTGTGCTTTGGAACTGAGCAATTGGCTGGCTCAGTGGCAGCGCCCAGGCCCGCCTTCGAGGGAAGGGAGTCGGGCGCCCGAGAGGGCTGACAACTAGTTCGTATGCAAGCCTCCCTGTTGGGGCGCGCCGGAGGAACTTCCGCTGCCCTGGCCATTTCGAAACACTTTCTTCAGCGAATCAAGCCCCGAGCGACATGCTTGGGATCGCTGATCAGATAGGCCGGGAGCTGTACATAGTCGCGCGAATACTGTGACCACGAGCTAGGAGTCTCCTGGAGATTGACCCTTGGTGGTATCTCCGGCTTGCCCCTTTGGACGTTCTGGCTGCTAATCTGGCGTCTAGGCTAGGCGTTGAACAGCATGCCTGATTTCCACCCATGGTGTATATTCCTATTTGGACTTCTCCAGCGGCGCGCATCAAGCCGCGTGAGCGCGAAGGTACTCCTAGCCATTCATCGATCTGAGTTGGAACTCGATGATGGGCCACTGGGTTTTCTTTGTTGCAGATATCTTGTATACCTGCCTAAGGTACCTAGCGGAAGTGGCCTACTTGGGTGGCTGCCGTAGCTGCGACTGATGTGCGTAACTCGCCACGGGGCGCAAGCGTTGGCCACATGGGAAAAGAAAGTCTCCCTGGAATAGTTTAGGACGTAGCTAGGTAATCATATCGTCAAACGCCATCATCTCTGAAGAAAAGTACTCAACTGCAACCGCAACATTGTTAGATCTGTTGATGTCAAAAGAGAGTACGTGGCTTATACTCTGCATGAACCAATCTGTATCTTCTATCATTTATTGCTGATGGACCGTATCTAGAGCATCAGTTATTATCTGTATAATCGTTACGGACTGTAGTCTGCCTGAGTATTATATGTGGCTCGCTCTCACGATGCGGACCTCGCAGGGGCAGTGATAATGTTCTTGCGAGAGCAGCCTCGAGGAGCTCCAAACCCGTCTGCTAGAAATCGCACTATAATTACATTCTAGGTATTAGATTTTTCGTCTGCACTGTCTCGGACTACAATGTCGTGACGGCTTCACACCTGCAAGAACTAAACCTCCACATCTGTGGGCTATCTGAGTCTCACTGCTCTTGGGATTAAGCAGCGGCGTTGATAGGAAGCTATGATGTGACGGCTCACATCTACTAATCATGTGAACTCTGGTTTATCGTCATGACTGCCAACGTAATTGCAAGTTCTGAGCCACAGTCCTAGAGTAACACGTTGCCAGAAGACGTAAGAATTGTTCGTTTTAAGGTTTTGCGCAGGGTTGTAGCTGGAATAGGTTCTCAGGGGTGAAACGGGCGAAAGGGAAACAGTAGGAAGCATGTACCTTAGGTTGTAATAGACTTATGGAGAACCACCACGAGAGCTGACTATCCTAGCCATGTAGCTGGCTTTGATTTTCTAAGGAAATATCAAATACTCAGGTCGTAAGCTACCTTCGGATCTATTTAATGAAGAACGAAGCGTGATTATTGCATACGGAGGTTTATTGATTGTCTGTTGACCCTACTGGCCTCCGATACCGCCATCATTAAGCATGAAATCCTGATAGACATCCTGAAGACCTGAGCTAGATTGAAGACCAACATGCTTGTTAGAACGAACGCATCTTGACAAGTAACTTCGGAATCTAGTGGCGACAGGATGGCTCATCCATTTCTACTGAATACCTCAAGAGTCTAAGTATCTATCATCGGCGAGACAAGACGCAGGGTCTCAGTTTTGAAGATTCGGATGTCCAGTCCAGTTGAGATGTTTCAATAAAAGACTGCGACAAGAAGATGAAGAGAGTATTGTCTATATGTGAGTTTAACTAATAGCCTAGGACCCCAACGCGCAATGAGTTGCTCGTTCGTTGCTCTGGGTATCTAGGCATATTGATAGGCGCCAAGACGTCTACAGTAAACGGTTCCAATATACCTGCCGAGACTGACTTCAGAATAATGCAGCTATGTATGGCTGTCAAAGAGAACTTCCCTACCTAGGTAGATAAGTTTGGTCTAGATTTAGGGTACACTACGGGCGGTATTATAGAGAATGTTTGTCTGTTACCCTCTTGCGATTTGCAGCCCAACAGACTCTACCTTGACCTTGTGGCCTCGGATTTATGCGTTCGCGCTTGATCTATTGATGTCATAGTCGAAGAGCCCATGTAAGTTTTCTACGACTATCACACATGAGATTGGTGGTATCACTCTTCGTGGTGGAAACAGGAGCATCTGTGATGGTCTCTTTGGGTTTGAACTCGAATATTACTTGCTCAAAGCACGCTGCTTGACTGTTAAGATGCACATAACATAGAATTTACACAATATTTGATGAATGTTTTATGAATCTAATGGTGATATGTTACTGCCTCATAGTATACTTCTGATTGGCGGATGCTCTGAACAGTATAATTGCAGGAAAAAAAAGGGTGGCATAAATTGAGGGATCATGAGATTGGTCACCGGCGTTGTCAGCCCCTTTTACATACGATGAAAATTATGGGGCATGTGCGAAATGGACTGTCAGCGCAGCTAGGATGGTTGACATTGGGGAATTCTGTGCATTTGACGTCGGCGATATATGTACGATGGATGTCATCGGGGAGTTACGGTTTCCTGCTCACTGAGCTTCCTAACATGTCACATCTGGCATTAGGTGAGGTGTGACGCTTGGCTCGCGCCGGGCCGATAAACCGTTTCAATGAAGAGGGTGCAATGATAACGCCGACCTACATGTTCTGCATCGAATTATTATCGACCTCGTCGACGGAAGAGGAGTTTTATTCCCCAGCTTCGCGGGAGAGTCTGTGGGTCGAATTGAGGTGGAGACTCCATCAGATCTTCAACTATTCGGAACGTTGCCGAAGCCATAAGCAGCCATACCGTTCTGGTGGATGGGCGAATTTCCGCAATGAGGCTCATTTGTGTGTCCGGGAGGAACTTGTGGCGGTCCCAGGGCTCATGCGGTGCGCCAACCGAGGGGACCCAGAACCGTGGATGGACTCGTGCTGCTTCCCTGTCTTCGGTAGTAGCGTACCGCTAAAGAACTAAAGAATGCACATTTCCGCTTGCTCAGATGGAAATCTAGAATATTGTGCGAGTCTCCCATCCAACCAGCCACGCTTTCCGCTCTCCTTTGGACCCTGCCTGTGCCATGATTTATCCAATTATTATTGACATCTACTCACCCAGCTAACTTATATCGCGGGTGACAGAAATGCTGCGATGTGATCACCCCAGTCTCTCTTTCCGAACGAGGGTTAGGTTAGGAGATCGTTAGCAGCTGAAAAGTCGGAAAAGTGAGACCGGCATGTTCATCCCGATAGACTCGTCATTTCAGTAGAAGCGTATGGGACGAATGGTTGAAGCCAGACATAAGTACACTTGGAGAGGCAATGAAACCCATCAGCTTGGTAGATAGTGCTATACCAAATTTGTCGCCGCGCAGATGGAAAATTTGGGCGAGATGTGACTATCATAAATTCCGCCATGATCCGCCCGTAACATTATCTTAGCGAGTTTGCCCACGTAGAATTTATTGCTGCTTGTCCGTCATAAATCGAGAGTTACGAGTCTCCCTCGGCCGAAGACCCAAATTCGGGGAACCGTCCGTTTCGGGCAAGCAATACGTGGAGCTACGTACTGTATTTTATAGTAGTACCATGCTGCCCGTCAGGGTTTGGATCATCTACGCGTAGCTGTGGATAAAGGCTCCTGTAATCATTCTCTCCCCCCACGCAAGGGACCCGTGACCGCGAACAGACTTCAAATGATACTTATCGGAGCCGAATGAACCACTGAGGCGTACCGGAGCCGGGTGTTGTTACGTATAGGTAATTGTATAGGTAATTATACCTTCGCTCTGTTTGATCGTAATTGAGATTTGAGTGAGACTATGGGATTCTCTCGGGGCAAATCACCTTGACAGCAGCTAGGTACGCTAATGCGGACGAAGCGTTTGCCCGGAGGTTAGCTGACTGACCGGTCTGCCGGTGAAGGGCGGAACCGCAACAGATTTCGAATAAGTGGAGGAAATGTGTAGATCATTAGGTAGAGTCCAGAACTGAGTCCGCGTAAGAAAGTCTAGACCCTCATCTGATCCATCCGTCGCGGAGTGACCCGTGTCAATGTGTGCGACCACTTCGCGCGTTAAGCTAAACTTGTGTGCCCGCTTATACAACCCACGGTGCTTGGGCGAGAGAGATCTTGTCTACGGATATAGATGAAAATGTCCCGACTAAATAAAGAACGCTACATGGGAATTTCTGTCTCTGCCAAGAAGGCCTATGTATTTAAACATCTGAAGCATGCGTGTAAGCACATATCTGCATACACATCAACATACCAAGGTAGGTACATATATCAGCATGCATATAAGGGTTCTTATCTAGGCACATATGTAATAGTCGAGTTCAACATGCAATTTTAAGCTTTGCATAGCTACCTAGGTAGGTACATACATGTAGGTAATAAACCGACGCTATGTAGCTTGACTTTTGCTTATCCGACCCGAATCCATTTCAATCCCCATTTCCACCCCCATTCTATTCCATTACATCCTCGTAGAAACCTGCGAAGAAAAGCGTCCGACGAGTCTTCCATATCTTGTTCGACTGCCTTACTCCTGATAACGTATTGCTATAATCTGACGAGCCTGAACGTTTCTGGTTCCACTGCATGGTACTTGGTATGTCTTTCGGAGACTTCTACTCGCCGTTGTGTCCCTGGCCCGGATCGAATTGCGACTGGTGGCAGCCCGAGAGAATACTCCTTTTGGTAGCAGGGTTCCTCAGGGATTACCAATAGACAAGTCGAGCCTAATAACCTGCCAATTGACTGTTACACAAATATAAGATGGCCCTATGAGCCCTAAGGATTGGGATCTGGACGGACGGATCCGACATACACACCCATCCACTTCCCCAATGGTACCCAGGCGACACCTCAGGACCATTTGCCTGATGGTAAGCAGCACAGTTCTGTCGTACGGACGGGCAAAACGAGAAGGATGAGGTTTCTTACAATACCCATTGACCTGGTAGGAGATCCGTGCCTAGATGAGATGCAGGAAATCTTGTTCACGACATGCGGCGGCAATTCCTGGAAGGATCTAGTTTCTGGGTCCTACCCGGATGTTGGGATATCAATCTCCTACAAGACTCAAGCAACGAGGGAGATCATTCACCCTTTTATCCCTTGGTAATGCTCTCGAAGTTTAGAACCCATTCGGGCGGTCTGTATCGGTCCCGACGTTGGCATTGTCGGTCGGCGGGCAGGGTTACCGTCCCTAAGATCGCCAACCAATCATCAATCACTGTTTCTATTTCAGCTTTACAACTCCAATACGGTCAAGTCAGACCTCCATCGAGTATGACAATGGGAAATAGCTAGTGACACGAGAAACAATCCGTCGATTAACCTTCCCACCAAAGGAGTGCGGCCATGCTAAAAATGGAATACGTAGCAATATTACCGTGTCATCCAGATCATGCGCGTACAAACTCCTGAATTTGTGTCTTGGGAAGGCTCTGACATCCACGTCTATACCCTAAATATTCAGATACCCAAGGCGCCCGGACGAAACTCACTTCAGCAAGTCGACCTTCGTCTTCTGCGTCAGCCTAAATGGCGAGCTCCGAAAGGGATGTACATGATCAAGGAAATCAAGGGAAACGTGCCATTCTCGTCAAAAGGTCCCAGAATTAGACAAGGTTGTTCTGTCTACTCTCTTCCACCATCTGTCTACCTCCCCAGGGCTTTCTATAACGTGTGAGGGGTCGGAATCCCAGCCCAGGACGCAGGACAAGCGGCGACCCCTTGAGACAGGAAAAAGCAAAAGTTGGAAGCGTCCAGAGTATTTCATATGTGCAACCAATGAAGTCATTTATGCTTTACCGCAGCACAACAGGATTCCGAAATGGATTTGTTGTTGCAATAGAAATCCATACAGCCTCCAGACCTCCAGGCCCTGGATTGCAGCCATTGGATTGCGGGGTTTTTCTCAATTGAAAGGGAACCAGCAAAAGGGGCTGGGCTGGCAGCGCGTGAACCGGTGCCGCAACGTCCTGAGGTATCTATCACGTACGGTACGATTCAGCGCTAGACTCCAACAACGGCGTGCAACCTGGCATACCAAAAGTTCCAGGGACCGCCCCTGCAGGACCGGCATACGCAAGCATTTTATTATTGGCACCGAGTTAATCGAACCTAGCAAATCAGTCCGATGACATTCAGCAAGAAATGAGAGGCTCGCGCATTATATCAGAAGTGTGGATCGCCTCTCGTTATTCCCTGATCCAGACAGCTCGTCGCCGTTGAGACGATGAACAACACGCCTCCTTGGTAGGTCGTCTTCGTATGGCCGGTGAGGCTCTTTCAATCCTACGTTAATGTCAGGAATCATACCTACATATCAACATATATGCCATGCCATATATACCTTGCATTCATCTCTGCGTCCACCATTTCATTGGGGTCTTCTTGGAAGAGGAGGTGGCTTGCATTGACACCATTGAAGCCGCGTCCATTTTGGATGCCACGCAGTCTGCAGCAATGCCTGCGGAACGCACCGCATTGCCAAGTGGACTTGCAGCCATCCGATCAGCAGCGAAGCGAATCTTACTTGAAGTAGTCTTCATTCTTTTCCTCCAAAATCTAAAGTATCGTCGTAATCCAACGATCGAGGCTTCGGTGCCAGGATTGACCCCCCCGTTTCCCCTTTCATACTGGCGCCAGAGTGGTGGTAGCGCCTAACCCTCCAGGGGAGACTCGCATTAAGTCGGCAGGTTAGCCAACCATTCAAAGGACGCAGTTCCCACAGCCAGATCTTTAGCTACCCCGGAAGGACGGGATGACGAGATCAACTATGTTCCCGCACATGATGCTACCGCGCAGGTAGGTGGTATTTAAGTCATAAAGCGACAGCAGCCTCAAAACCTAATTCCTGCTCAGTGTTGCGCAGATATTCCGCTAGCATCAGGTACGTAGCTGCAGGGATAGAGCTAGCCAAATGCGTATCAGACATCGGCGTCCTGGATGGTGTGCCAAGACAATAAGCTGGAAACGAGCTGAGGCATTCGCTGAAAGACTATGTACATACATAGGTCTAAGGTACGCTATGTACCAAACAACAGCGATTCTTGCGCGAGGACATGTCCACGTCGACACCTAATATCGTGCTTGCGAAATATTTGCAAGGCCTCACGTCCCTTGGGAGCGGTAAGCTTATGTGTAACCTGGTACTTTTTTAGATGAGGTTACGATGTAAGTAATGATAGGCAGTGATATTCATAATCCCGATGATATTCCCCCCTTCTCCCCAAGCTCTGTACACTTCTGGTCGCGCAGGGGGTTAACAAGATTCAAGGCGTGATCAACGTTAGGCCGGTACCGTTGCGAACCCAGAGGAACGCACGCGAAACTTACCACGCCGCCACGCTGCCATGCATCTGGATGAACCCTAGTCGCGGGCACACGGTCGAGCGATCTGAGCCCTTGTCAAGTGCATTAGTGCTAGAATGCGCAGGGATAACGGATGGGCTACGCACCCCTGTCAGTTCAGAACCCCAATTCCATCCTATCCCCATCCCATATCCCATCGTCCATCTCACCACCACTTGACCCGGGGAGCTGAGCTTTTTCAGGTCTGTTAGTATTCAGCTTGCATTCCCCGTCAGCACAAGGTACTCCTATTTGCCTTGTTAAGAAGGTACAAGATAAAACGAACAACCGGCGAAACGTGGGGTCCTTTTCCTCATTTCAATAAAACATTATTCCGTGTCTTTAGTTCGCTGTAGCTGAGCTTTTGGGTGGGGAGAGAGATTGAAGTTGGACGGCTTCATTACCTATGAAGACCCGGGTAGTCTATACGCATGACAGCACTACAAGGGGGTCTGCCTCGATAAATGCATTTAGTAACCTACTAACGATACGGCCAATTAATGAATCGTAATATAGGTGATGATGATGGCCTAGGCACTAGGAGCCATCCCGGGATCTTGGGTGCATGGGACTGTTAGGGGGGCGGAGGGCGGGTGCTTAGTCCAAATCAAACAGGGTTCTAGCCTCCTTCCCACTTACACGGCCCAGCCTATGAACTCGACATCCCCCGTTCATTCTTCTGGTAAAGAGACACCCTAGAGCATGTACCTTAGAGACACTGTACATTCTTTTTTGCATTGTCTTTCCCACTCTCACGGTGGTTCCGAACTAATGCGCGTTCTTCTCCCCTTAATTGATGACCCGGCTCTCCTCTCCCACCCGGTCCTCGCTAAGAGCCTTCCAAGGGGCACCTGTACTTTTGTATTGGGAGGTCCTACTTCAAGACCCAGAGGTATCGGCACTGAGAATGTGAGAATGTACACATCCATGATGCATTCTGTACTCGCGCTTATATCGATTCCTGGGCAGTAGTTCTGTTACTCCTTCTCTGGCCCACGTGTTCTCCGTGTACTTAGTACCCGCTCAAGATCGAGCAAGCCCCCAACCATCATTACAAGCTCCGTGTTGTCCATGTATATTCTTTAACAATCAGGCTACGTTAATGGCTAAACCACATGCTTTGTTGGGGTGACGGAGATGACGAGATTTGTACGAGAAGAAAATGCCTAAATAATTACCCACGATGGCGCTTAACGTCCAAGGAAAGTTCCAATAGACTCTCGGTTCCCGAGTACTCAAGCAAAGTAACATACCTAGTACGTCACTCGTCCGAATTCACTTGCTCACACTAAGCTTTGCTAGCCCCTCTAGATAGGTAACTTTTCACTCTCAAACTGCATATATGCATCTCCGGCAGCGCTTTCAGCCCGTCGAAGCTAGTCTAGGGGTGGTAAACAGGGCCCGCCCTGGTCCCTACCTCCTACCTGTTCTTAACTTACTACAACGAGATCCGTCCCTGCCAGGAATAAACAAATAATACCTAGAGAATACAAGTCAGGGTACTCTAATCCGAACAAGTTCCAGCAGAAACACGCCAGCCAAATAAGAAAAAACCATAACCTGTCGATTAAACTCGATAAAGTTTCCCCCCAAAAAAGAACCCGGCCTTAGTAGGACAGTCACCTCCCGCCCAGCAAGGATTCCCATTCAATCATCCAATAGAAGTACCTGTTCCTATATAATTCGAAAGGCGCCTCCCGGCAGCCATTCTCTGATGATCGACGTCTCCACTTCTAGCCTACCATCATCCAAGCTTGTGCGCTCTTACCTATCAAGGGAATCTCCTCCTGCAATTCGTCTTCAGAAGAACTCACCCTCTTGCTTCTCCAGCTTCAGTAGCAATCGTCACAGCCATCTTGGTCTGGGGGTTCTTGTCCCCAAACCATACCTATCGTAGCTTATAGCAACTGCGCTCCGTCTTCCTAACGGCAAGTCATCAGTCGCGATAACGACCCAGGGCCGGTCTGATCACCTACTTGGGACCCAACACCACGCCGAGACACGACGCGATTACAGCATTATCGTCGAATAGCAGGGAACGCGGGTTAAATTGTAGCTACCTGATATCAGATGAACCAGTTAATCCTTGCTAAGAGCTGTTCAGAGCAAGATCCGATCCGTTGCGTTGAGCGCTGCTAGTCCCACGTCGACTTCGCAGCTGCGGGGGTAGAGTTGATTGATTCTCGACCTATCGGCAGGAAGGAAGAGGCAGATGTCTAGGGGATTCACGTCCTCCATCTCCCTTTATCGGCCTTCCCGTTCAAAGAAGCATGGAAGCCGTCGCAACTAGCTTCACTTCACGTAGACCAGCAGCTCACACGCTTCCTCAGTTTCATCTTCCGGTCCCAACGTCGCTAATAGATATTCAACTACCTAGTATGAGAGACTTTACTATAGCTCCCTATTCCATTCTACCCGCTCTCAATCCTGATTCCTCTACTCCTCTTCCTCGTGCTCCTCATCATCAGGAGATGCGACCAACTCACACCATGCACATTGACAACGCTTATCTAACTGACTGCTTAGGGGTGACTGGCCCTAGCTACACAAGTCCACTTACATCGGGCGTCAACACAAATAGCGCCCAGGATTCCTCGCCAGGAATCCCTTTTTATAGTACTCATACTAACTGGCCCGTGCCGGTGACTACTCTTAATACGCAAGATTCAATGCACCTCATGCAGCCAAACTACAGCCGCGGGATCTTCTCTCCTCACGGTCAAGCATATTCTCAAAGCTCGCCAGCAACAGCAGACGGACTGCCAGCTCCTGCATACGACAACAGACCTTCGCCTTTCCCTAATCACACGCTAGGAGGCGGAGTTGGCCACTCAACTCTACTCTCACAGCCCCCAAGTCATCAATCGCTGCAAAATTCGATGGTGAACAGTAGCCATACGTCAGGGTCACAGCCTCCTACTCCCTCGACGACAGCATCCCAAGATAGCTACACACGGCAGCACTCAACATCTAGCTATTTCTCTTCGTCCTCTTCGTCGACGCCGCATCCGCCTTCTTTCTCCTCCTTCTCTTCTAACCACGCTTCTCCGCCGCAGCCGTCTCCGACAACGGCTGGAGCCGTACCGCGAGCTATTCCGGCGCTGAGCCCGCAGCAGCAGCATTCTCCTATGCAAGCGCCGCATTATTCGAGACCAACTTACTCGTACGGTGTTCCGGGTGCTGTGCTATCCAACGTAGCAAACCCTGGCGGAGCTATGCACCTCATGCACGCCGGCATGTCTTCGATAGGACCTCAATACGCGCATCATCCTCACGGACTTCTCGGCCCTCCACCAATGTATCCTCACGGCAACCCGAATCCGCAGCAAGAACGCCCTTTCAAGTGCGATATATGCACTCAAGCGTTTAACAGGAACCATGATCTAAAACGACATAAGAGGATACACCTTGCAATCAAGCCGTTTCCCTGCGAAAACTGTGAGAAGAGCTTCTCGCGGAAAGACGCGCTGAAGGTTTGTCAAGTCTCCTATTTAGTTTCTTCTCCTGTTTGCCATATGTCGTGCTAACTTCAACAGCGACATAGACTTGTGAAAGGCTGCGGAAGTGGGAGGAATTCTCCCAAAGATGGAACCGATAACGACGCGAGACGCGATTCGGATGGTCCTTCAGGTTCCGGAATTGGGATCAAGGACGAACCGGGCATGTAAACGCCCGAGTCTACGTTCATACTGTGGCGTTCCTACTGGGGTGTATATGGCTTTCAAGGAGAGCCATCGGACAAACGCTACGTTAATAGACATTGGAGAAGCGGACAGTGTTCACGAGTTATCGTTGCATACTGCATTTAGGGTGGGATATTTTCATGACGAACAAATAGGGCGGTTTACCGGAAAAGATTGGGCCTCGGAGTCAACGGTTACGGATTTTGCGGTCGGGCACGAATAATGCTCTACGAGATACCTTCAACCACGGCATCATTTCATCTTTTTCTATTATATACAACCGGATTTAGCAATGGGGATTTTCTTTCACCAAGGGCTATTGGGATCGTTCCTCAAAACGCACGAGCGGGGCTTGAACTTGGATAAGTCTTCATAAAGGACGGGTTATCGCACCTGGGCGTTGGGATTCGAGGGGCAGGACACAATAGATTTCCTTTTTCATCTTTTCCTTCTCCCTTTTGGGGTTTTTGGAGGGGAGGGATATGGGTGGGAATACTGATTACGCTGGTTAGATGGGGAAGGCGTCGACTACGCATTGGTACGAAACCAAGTTGAAGAAAGGTCTTCGGCCCCAACACAGCGTTTTTGTTTTTGCTGGCATCCAATCCGCTATCGGACGGATATTTCCCTACGAACGGTCGTACCAGGAGTCGAACATTCGCCCGAACTAGTCTACAATGGACAGGCCAAATAAAATGCACGTTAACTTTTCCATAAACTTACCGGTCCTGTATATCGAGTACGGGGTTGTATGATACAGCGGAGGCGAAATAGAGCGCAGTTCTGATTCAGCGGAGATTACCACCGCAGGGATATTTTTATAGGTGATTGTTATTGGGAAAGAGGAGGGTTCTCCGGGTTTCTCATACGTTTCTCTTATTACTATGTCGATACCCAGAACGCGTGTCTTGTATATAGCACAACTCTGTTCGCGTTTCTACGTGAAGCTGTAGAAATGGCAAACAGCGCAATCAATAGGATTCACAAGTCAGTTCCCCACTAAGGGGCAGTCAATTGCTTTCAATATGGCATATTTCAAATAACTCGATGTTTCTTGCTCAAACCGTGCCGTGTACACAATACATAAAAATACCTCATTGGAAGCGTCGAAGCCAACTCGAACAGGCGGTTTGTTAGTGGGTCGTTGTAAAATGGGTATTGTAGGGGAATAGCACTGGTTACAACACTCGAAAATAGGGGAGATTACCGGTACATATGTAGTTTTAACCTGGCTAATGTACATTTCCCTATAGCAGACTTTACAACTAGAGTTAAGGGTACCTATTCAAATGTCAAAGTTAGAGCAAGAAGATAGCGCCGTACTTGTCAACTGAACTTTGACGGCATGGGGCGCTAGGTTTCTGCGTGGAGAGTAAACGTACAGGTCCCTGAGAACGGATAGCCACACCTTATTTTTGTCTAATCAGACATGGAACTCGAAATGATCAACATTGACCTTGGCCCAAGGGCTCCTACCGCTACTCCCTATTGCCCCCGTCCAACTGTCAAGGGCGAGCCATACTTGTAGAGCCCATACGAAAAGGTTCCTTCGAGAGAAGACCATGTGCATGCTGTAGGTTTGGATGTAAAGTTGTACAGCGCCGCCGATCTTTACTTTAGAGGTGCTCACGACATTTCCCATGCTTCCTCACTTCGGACTAGGGACCTAGTACACCCGCAAACCCATATCTGCCGAAGCTACTGAAGCTTCCCTTCGGCTCGCAGAGTGGATACGAAGGCCACGAGCAAGGTGATTCAGGTGGAAACACGCACACAAAGTCGCAGAAGAAGAGCCAGAGATAGGAAAGGCAGGGAACTGAACCCCCCAAGGACCCAAAAGGGGGAAGCTTGCGGGCGACACCGGCGCAGGGCCCTGGAATTCGAGAATCTCGATCCCTCCTTAGCCAAGGAATTCGTCGCATCTCAGCTAGCGTCGAGCATGCTACGCATTCCGTTGTGCTTGCGCGCGTGCAGCAGCAGACAGGCACTAGCCGTTCCGTGTTTCATAAGGTTCGTTTTCTTCGTGGTTGGGCCTAACGGGCTAGCCTACAGCGCGAGTCCCCAGCCAGTCAGCCATTCCCGCCCGAGCGTGCAGGCGTGATAGACAATGACGGGGGCGCTGTCGATCTGGCGCGCAGGAATCCAGGGTTAGCAGCTTTGCTAGCCAGAAACACCGTCCAGCCTCTGCACTAGATCAGCGCGAACCCTACGTACGTAAGCAGAGTAAGCACTTTGTAGCTAGTGATTCTTGACACCTTCAGGCGTCGGACCCGAACCGCATTGCACTAACTAGTCACTGCAATCCCCAGGCCGAAGCCGCTGGATCGCACTGGTTCGTGGGGTGGCCACATGGTGAGGCTGAACATGGTAACTCTATGTCTCTCTCACTAGCAGCAGCTTAACCCTTGATTTTTACTTGCATGTTGGACATATGACATGACGCCCGAATTACATGTATGTCAATGTATAGCGCTATAGTATCATGTATCATAGTTGATTACTTCTCATCGAAACTTGCTCAACGGATTTCGGAATATCACGAGCCCGCTCTGTTTACTTACCTACCTACTTACTCCCTTCCGTGTCCGTCTCGCTGTGCCGATCATCGTCATCGGGTGTCCAAGCCGAAAACCTAATCTCCCTTACGATGCCTCCCCATTCCAATCACTCGACGGGGGGGTTCCACTCGCTTTTATTACCATGACAAAATTAACAGTACCATGGAGCGAGCTTTTTCCTTTTGGCCTGTCTTAGTTACCACTTTTTCCAGGGCTCTTCTCGTGCAACGCAAATAGGAAGTCCGGTTGCTTTCCCAAAAAGCAAACTCCCCGATGGATCCAGGAGGAGGCTGTTTGTAAGCACGATTGGATGGGAAATTCCGCGTTGCTGGTTCTTACTAAGAGGGAGAAGAGCAAGAAGCTAGCTTTCACCTAACTAGCTCCATTTCTGCTGTTGGTAGGGCCAATGAGAGGGCGCAGATGATAGTCGGCATAGTTTTGTAACTTATCATTTTTGGAACGACAGAGCACGTGCATACCGCCAACCGCATTAGGTATCCGGGGAACTAGTTCATCAGCATAGACGTTACACACGTAGAAGATATTCACTTCCACAGGTTAGGACATTCCAATTCTGCCCTGCAAGAACTGCCTATCTCTCGGTTAACTGACTCTGTAACTGCACTTTCGGGAAGTGTAAGAGGTTGTTCGCAATCAGATGCCTACCTAAATTTACCTCCAATACCTACCTATCTTATGACATCCATGGATAGACATGTTGTCTTTCTTCTTTATGTCCTTGCACCTTGCTTACAAATCTCAGCATTCATGTACAAATATACCTTACATATCTCGGTGTTACGGGTGACAAGGACCAATTCTTGTGTTACACCAACTTGATTTCTTTTTTTGCACTTTCTTTCCTTTGCCCCCCCCCCCTATTTTTGGCCTGTCACGCGGGATCCGTGTGTTCGTCATAGCCGATCCTTGGGAAATGAAGGCATTGGCGAAGAGAGCAAAAATTCGATATTTCTGAAATACGAGGTCTATTGGGATAGTACATGACTAATACTCCTAACTCCTAGCCAACACCTACTAGCTACATATACCCGGGCTCTAGCTTGCTTTCAACCGGCGAAAGCACTTACATACCTAGGTACCTAGGTTAGGTAGGTAGGTATAAAAATAGTTCAGGGATTAAGAGGCGCTACAACCCCCACCGTTGAACAATAGTGTACATTGTGCGGTTAGATAGAGATATGGAGATAAATATCCCCATAAATACCCCCTAGCGCCCGAGACTATCGATGGGGCTATGCAGGGGTCAGGCCTGTCCGCTTAATTCCGCCCACGCTACCCGGGGGCCGGGGGTTGAAGACAAGCTTTTTTCTTTTTTTTCAGGGTCCTGGAGAGGGTTGGTTGCGATCTGAACTTTGCTAATTAGAAATCTGAACCTCGAGGTTTCATTTTTTTCCCAATCCCGTTGGAACACCTGACGTAACTTAACCTAACCTAGGTATCCTAGCCCGCGGGAACACGTCCGTCCAACGAGAGCTTTTTCCGTCCTGGGATTAAGAGCGGTTCAGTGGCTTCCGCTGCCACGGCGCGGCCTTTCCTTTTCGGGGTGTTCTCTCCGCGACCGCGGCGAATCGCGGGGACGCCTTCACGTCGCGAGTCTCGCCGCCGCCGGCAGTGAATTGATACTTTATGCGTTTATTACCATATCTGCTCCCAGGTCGGCGGCGACTGACTAGGTAGATGATTTATCGAGTCGCTGTCGTGCGCGCAAAGAGGCTCTATGCTCTGTCCGACGCGGGGAACCTTCTCACTGGGCAGGCTACGCTTCAAGTGAGACGAGCGCATCTGTTCTACCGTCAATCGTCGGTTTCCTGCCAACCAGAACTGATCCCTCCTAAAGGTGTCGTTAAATTAGACTCGGGTGACCCGTTCTCGTCGGGCGGGTCCCGGTTCTCGGCTCCCTCGGACGCTTGGCCGGGTGCGCGTCGTGGTCTCTTGCAGTATCTGTCAACCAGCCACGCACTTTAGGTAGGTAGGCATGTAAGATACCGCCTGCCGAAGCGTACGGGACACAGAGCTGTCAGCGCATACCTAATTTCACCTACCTCCTAACCTACCTAACCTACCTCTTACACATCAGATCACATCATCAGATTAGATGGGTTCAATCAATGTATGCACGCTCCCGTCTTTCCGGGGCAGAGCAGGGAGATGAACCAAGACAATAGCTTAGAACATCCCGCCTGGGCAGCCTGAGAAAGATGCCGAAGGAGACCACTCACCCGTCGTTACACTCCCACGTAGACTTCAATAATATTCCTAGATCCTCCACATCCCTGACCAAGCCTGCGGTCCTTTGTGTCTCGCCCCGACGGGCTCCCGCAGCGTGTCGCCAGGCTCGATCGCGCGAAAATTAAGGTATGGGTAGGTAGGTTATATTGTCAGAATATCACCGAGAGACAACATGCCTCGGCGGGTGGTCGCCTTATCTGTCCGACCGCGGCACAAGAGATACAGACGATTTTAGTTGCCGGGGGTTCGAAAGAAGGGGGGGCGGCGGGTGATTTGGGTTCTGGGAAGCACAGGAGCTTTCCGGTTCGAGGCCAAGGGGCGCGCAGCGCACATCCCAGCTGATCACTTCTCCGTTAGGCGCCTACGCTGTTACCGAATTGCACTTTGGGGGGAGACAACGGGGGAGGGGAGGGCGGCTGCTTGCAGCTTCTCGGCAAATTTTTTCTTCAGTGCCCTAGGTTAGGTAGGTTAGGTCTAGGTAGGTAAGTACCTCAGGCATCTAGGTTCTAGGTTGTGTTTAAGTCAGCTCCCGTGTAACGACCGCAGGTAGTAGATGCCTACTTCGGTAGGTACATACTTAACGTATCGGCTAGGTTCGATGGTAGGGAGCTATACTCCAAGTCACATTCTCCCCTCTTCCTCCTCGTATATTTCGTATACAATGGGGTGACGTTGACGCTGACGTGGTTCTTTCCTTCTTGTCCCGTGGGGTTTTCGACCGCTGGGCGCGTGGATGATCCTGCGGGTGGAGGGATGGACCTTGTTGACCTTTCCCCCCCCTGGAATGTGTGCTCCTCGGTGAGCGTATGGCATGCTGCGGTGGTGAGGAGTACAGTAGTCGCCGCCATGGCTTCCGATGGCTCACTTACATCTCTTTCAGGAACCATTATTCTTCGATGCCGCATGTGACTTAGACCTAGATCGGGCGCGATGAGGCTCGGCGGTGTGGCTTTTCTATGTGTCACGGCGGCGATGCAGGAGCGCAGCCGCGCCATCTCACATCTGCCAAAAGGTAGACAGGTAGGTTAGGTAAATCTTTGACGTACATTCTCGGTCATTGTCTTCGGCCTCCCGGGAGTAGCGGCTCGTGAAGAAGCGGTCGTCCTTGATTACCTATAAGGATTGGTTGAGAACTATAGGCGCTGTGAAGCTTGGAAGTCTGAATGTGGCTGGCTTGCCTGTGATACTGGTTGCATTGTCGACTACGTGTTTTATATTCACATTCAGGTATTGATTGTTTTCTAGTTGATTATGTGCCCGTGTCAACTGATAGTATGTGCTTTGAATCGGTACGATGAGGCCAACACCTCGGGACAGTCACTTCCTCGGGTTACTTACATTAGGTTAGGTACCCATCTAGGTAGAGAGATGAAAACACGGTGTACTAACTACCTGACAACAATCGAGAATTATGGTTTTGGCTTTACGTTATGGTCGTAGAACACATGCATTTGAAACGTTAAGCCGCGCTCGTAGACCCAAGTTATTGGCCTTTTACCCCTGATTCCTATCCAACGACTACGTATTTCTCACGAAGAATTTATCCATCAAAGCCTACTTAATACATGGCTACGTAGGTAGTTACCTATTCATGTTTAGATAGATGTCTCGGTCTAATTTACCGCCTGTATTTAGCAAGCCGTTGTCAAAAGTCGTTTATATATTCTACTTTAGTTCGGCGTTGCGTTCGCCAACGGTGGCCACGTGGTATTTCATTGAGCCTCAATGTAACCATAACACCTGACGCGATCACGTTACAGTTAAATTCTTGGGTGCTTGAGTATCTGCTATCTTAGCTCTTGTTGAATTCAGTACTTACCTAAGGTAGGACCGCTTGCTATTTAAACTTCATAGATGAAACATCATGAAGTGCCCCCCCACAAACCCAACAGTAGGTAGATATGATATACCGGGGAACCGGCAGAAAGTCTCTTGAAGTTAAATTCAGTAGAATTAACCAGTGCCATGTGGTCTATGCTAGAGCTGTCGAACGATTTAGTATGAATTTGTGCTTGTTACTGCCATTTCGGACCACACTGTTTGCTACCACTCCCCCCTTTTGGCCGTGTGGGGCCGAACCCGACCGCTGGCCCCTTTTCCGTGAGTCGCCGCGGCCGCTATTCCTGGTTGCCTTCCCGGAGCACTATTACTGCCGTCTGTTTAACATGATGTTCCGAGACTTGGACATCGAAATCCGCAGGCCCTTTCGGTGTGCGCTTTGATTGATAGGAACTCTGAACCCATCTTAGACCGTTCATATGGAACAGATTTCGCGACTAATGAAGAAGCATAGAGACGCGATATTCTGGAGTAAGTATTTAAGATTATGGTCTCCCATACTTAATGTAGCTTAGACTCTTACGGCCAGAAGCATTACCAAAATGGAAAGAGAGTTGGTTAGAAGTACAGGTCCTACAGCAACAGCCCCCCTCAGCAAATGTGGAATATCTTTACTGTTTCTACCTCTTATACTGGTAGATACCTTAGGTATTTAAAGCCTTAGCAATTTGAAGAAGGGGAGTTATGCAGCATTGGCTTGAGATCTTTCATATGGTAGTCCCAACCCCTGAATTCCAAGCTATACATTTGTTGCTAAAACCCCGTTCATGGCGTAGGATAGTAATGGAAGGATGAACTGTGGTTAAATAATTGCCCTATTTTCTATTGCTTTTGTGATTCCTAAGTCCCTATGTGGTAAAGTCCTGCTGGAATGAACTAAGCGATCGAAACTATTTAGGATATGATCACGTATTTGGGTCCTTCGTGGACTTTCCAACTATTCGTACTGTCCGTCTTTAGTTTCTATTTTATATTGCCTTTACGGGGACATAGGAGCTCATCAGAAACGTGAGCTCTATCGTGTATCTACCTAAGATAACTGTTTATTACGTGGCACGTTTATGGGATTGTTAACACTTAAGAATTGCGGAAGATTTTGGCGAGGCCGTTCAATGAAGAAGTGTATAAGGACAATGGGCTAGCACCCGCCTCCAGTATAACTTTCGAGGCGTTACTTTACAGTATCTGCCTGCTTAATTAGCAAATATGAGTTTTAATAATGGCGCGTAAGAGCAAAAAAACTGGTTATTAGGTTACCTTAAATACCAGATGAATGTGAGTTACGGTATCGTTAGGAGGTTTCTTAATAGATCTGTTATATCGTATGGCAAGGGGCAGAATCATATGGGTGTGTAGGTACCTAGGGTATGTCGTGTCACCCCAGCCCCGACGGCTTTTGAGCGTTAGTTGCAACTACGCCTGCAAACTCAGCGTCGTCATCTCTCTAAATATGCAGTAATCTTACGGGCTAGTAAGGCTTGTAGAGGTGCCTGCTTTCACCGGTATCCAGATTGGTGATGATCGAGTCACTTGCATCATGACCATGCCAATATTCTACGTATTAACGCGGCGCGGTTGTTAGGTAATTAGTTGTACAAAAGATGACTTCGGTCCTACGACTTCGGCTACTATCTTGGCCGAACTCATTGACGCGCTTATGGATCGCATCTTCTCCCACTAACAACTATATCTCTCGCTTTGCAGACGCTCCTACAGCCTCGGAGTACATTATGTCGCATGCTGCAGTCAGACTCGCAGTCGCTGGCAGAGGAAGGTCTACATACGGGTAAATATAGAATATACATGCGCTCTTCTACCCAGTTGGAGCTACTAGGTCAATCTTTTGCCAGCCCCCACTAGCAGGTAGAGGTAGCTATCTGGCGTCGCATGTGCATGAATTCTTTTTAGGGGTTACTCTCAAATCTAGTCGACAGCTTCTAGTTTTTCTGGCTTTTCTCTTAAGACTGTAATCAAAGGTACCTAAAATATTTCGTTCAGCGAAAATACTCACTCACAGATATAGACTGTAAAGCGAAATTGGATAGAAGACAAGCCGCCCATATGGATACACCCTACCTTCCGGCGGATGCTGAGCTCACGCGGGTGCCAACAACTTATGCAGAGTCCTCTAGAGGTGCGAATTGAGTCGGCCCTGTTTGTCAGTCCTCTCCACCTCCACTCAGTTAATAGAGTGTTGAACTAATTGATTCATCCAGGCTAGACCGTGGTGTAGTAGATGACTGCTATAAGAGCCGCTCGGCCGTCCCATGAAAAGGAGACGGTTTACTACTCAAGCCGCTACCTTCGACGATACCCCCTTTACGGAATCTGAAGTTCCATCTTTGAACTTCAACCCACGGCCACATTCGGAGCCATCGACGCAGTAATTTCAATGTCCGGTACCAAGTTATGGTTTTACTCACAAGGGTAAACCGGAAAACCACAGGGCATACCTTCGGAAGCACACGTTAACTTACGAGCACCGGATATATAAATGTGACCAATATGTCAGGGTCTTCAACTGAGCAGACAATCGAGATTATCATCGTCGTAAAGCTCACCATCCCTTGGAGGCTTTCAAAGGAGGTTGAGGCGGCCCTCCCATCTTGGGACTTGAGAACTAGTGGAAGAACAGGAGGGTATCGCATGCGAGAAATCCTCAAACCCCATTGAATTGTGTATCTAATTTTCAACCACACTTCATCTGTTCTCTATCCCTATGACCAAATAGGCGCTAGAGGGACAACTGTCAGTACTTCCACACCAGTCAGGGGAGCCCCTCTGACGTAGATAGTCGAGCGCCTAAACGGCTCTTCTTTAGTCCCGAAAGTAGAGGAAGCCGGTGAGCTGTAGTCGGGCTTTTCTATATCTGAAAGGATATTGCACTCTACTCTATATCCAAGGATGCCAGCTAATACATGATGTATCAATCGGAGTCTGTCAGCCTAGTTCTCATAGGGCGGTTCGGTCCTCAGGGGATCAGCGTCAACGTAGCCTCCTGCAAAGTCTATACGCATCTCATATGTATAACTAGTAGTATTCTCAATAGACTAGGCGCTTGATTAGAGCCACGAATGAAGATTTGGCATGGAAATTTGCTAAGTAAGCGTCGAGATATTCAGCCTACTTATCTATTATGCACCCCGTATGTGCCTCTGTCTCAGCCTCAGATGCCAATTTCCCTCAACTACGGAGCTGTGAACTACAATGCCAGGGGAGTGGATAGCTTATGAGATGAGTCGCGCACAGAGCTGAAGCAGGTAGACGAATTATTCGCTGCTGGACAGTGGCTTAGGTACCTACTGATGACTGCTCACCTTCCAACTCACGGGTGCAGCGTAACCCCTTTTCATACACCTGCAGCACCGAACCCCACTTTTATACCGTACGAAGAATCTTTCTTGTATTCGAATAGTCAAGTACCTCGTACTTTCGCCTCTGGTGATATTGACGTAATACTTCGTTGTTCCATTGAGTAGTGGAGGCTAGCCAAGGCTTTACAGCCTGTAATGAAAACGTGAGTCCATTCGATTCGTCTTGCGTCTGGTTATTCTGGCTAACGGTCAGGATATGATAACAAACACGCCCTTTACTTAGTTTCGATGGGGATAGTATAATCGAGTCAGCGACGCCTATCCCCTTCTCTGATAAAGGCTTGAAAGTCCTCGGCGCACAGTGCCAATATCGACCATATATGCTCCAGATGCCACCGTTCTAGAGCCTGTCCATAGTAAGATCAGCGGCAGTTGCATATCCCAGAGCAAATTGAACCGGATGATTGGTTTGGTGAATGTAAAGAAGCAGGCTACGTCTGTTAAAGAACCCCAAAGAGTCCCTGCAGGCGACAGTTCCGCCCGTACTTGTAGTTGCCGCATGAGAACCCCTCATCTAGCTCGTATGCACATACATGAACAGGACCTCAGACACAATTAGCAATTTTCAAGATAGAGGCGTGTGGGGGAGGCTTGCAGCGTGGCACTGTCATGTCGGAAGTGTAATTACATGGTCCGTAGCCGCCCTACTTCTCTGGCCCGAATTTTCCGACAGCCACAAGTCCTTAGATAGACGTAGCAGACACTGAAGTAGCATTGGCTGAGCGATGCGTAGGTCTATTCTTACAAGATTCCGCCCCTAAAGCCTCTGATTCACGGCTGCAAAATTATACACATTTTACATATCCGGAGCTGATCCAACCAATCTTTACTATGTAGATCGAAGCACGCCAATAGACCTGAGGCACAGGTGTCCAGAAATACACCTATATTGGTGGTTCGCCCCCCCTAGCCCCCAGTAAGCAAGCCACTAAACATTTTGATGTAGCTTACGCTGTGGAAAACCCAAGCAACCAAAACTTGGATATGAAGTTATAAAACTCGGGAGCCTCCTTGTGAATTCTACCACTACTCACTCTCTTTCCGGGGTCTGCTTGTCCGATATCTCATTATACACGTCGCTGTCCTGGTGTCACAAGGGTTGTCTCTTCTTGTCCCAACAAAACAGGATTCATACTGATCTTCCAGCCAGGCTCCCTTCGCAATGTATCTCACAGGGCAGATTTTCCCTCGGTCAAGGCATAACCTCGCGCTACCATCTGCAAGAACCGTCGTCAGCCAGGCCAATTGGCTGCTAGCACGTTGTCCCGGCCATCGTTATCGGCTCCAAAACCGTTTCCCTGGAGTCCCTGAAGTCCCTGAAGTCCCTGAAGTCCCTGAAGGCGATTATTGACATGTCTGCCGGAAAAAACAAGGATAGCGAGTGGGTCATCAGGAACAAGGCAACCAAAGACACCCTACTTTTACATACCCGTCCCGCTGCCTTCCGTTGCCTTTCCTAGGTACACATTGTATACCTAATCGCATATGCGACTCGATGCGGCTCTATTGGAGACCAGCGTACATTTCCCGGCACTGGAGTTACACCCAGAATACACACGATGAGGTTACTACGGTCCCTGAGATCCTCTCCAACCTTTGTACGCCGATACCAAGGTGACTAGAGTGCATAAGGGACTAAGGGCACCACATTCACATACTATAACGTTCAGCCGCCCTTTAATGGCTCAATATTGATAGTTCGCGGGCTTTCGACCCTGGAATCCCTCCGTCAGGTGGTTCCCGACCTGTCCGAAGTCACTTCGCAAAAGGGGACGAGACGCGCAGCAAAATGGCACGATTTTTCCGGGCATTGATAAGCTGCGGCTAGTCACAGCTATTCCAAGTAATTATGTTTTATCTACCTCTTTACTCTGTCAAATATTTGTGGTAATTCAACGCTATTCTGTACCTAGACTGTTAGAGATCATACTTGCAATGGATCTACCTTCCATGAGCTCATTCAGCCCGTCTAAACTTGACGACTTCTGTAATCTCGGCCCAATGTCTAGCCACATGGATGGCGTATCGCACCTGCAGAACAATGATAGTCGGCCGCCGCCGAACTACCACGATATAGACAAGTCATGCTCGTCAGTTCAGCTACACCTTTCATAGGTATGTGGTAGGCTGATTCTCCTTTTTAGATTCCACGACACAGCAGCAGGAGAGTGCTGCAAGCATGGTTTATATCCCATAGCAGTCGAATTGTTAGTCCTCCTGGAAAAAACCCCTGCACCGATCCGGACCGACCTCTGCCTCATGGCAAGCTGTCCGGAGAGGAACTTCAAGAACGCCCACGAAATGCTTCTCCATCTTGGAAATTGCAAGCATTACTCCAAAAGAATCTTTCGTTACCCAGCATACGACGCCAGCGAGATATCTCAGACGGCGCCCAAGAAGAGTCTACGAGACGTATCAAAACTCGGTCAAAGATTCCACGACAAGCTTAGAGACTTTGTAAGGTGCTTGACGAGTACTCTCCCAGCATCCAAAGAGGCTCCCACCCCACAGAGCCATGGCCAAGCGGACAATCAGCTGCCAGGACCTACACTACTAGAAAGCCAAAACCTATCTGAACTACCTTGTGCACAGGACTTTCGCTGTGAGCTGCCAGCTTCGAACAGATCACCCTTGTTCAATTCTCCTGTCGAACTTCCATCGGCGGCAGAAAGCTTATCTACACCATATTCAACGGATCATTCGCCTACCTTTTCTGCAGAGCCGCCCACGGTTGTCACCACACACCAACTACAATATGAATGCCTACCCTATGGTCCTAATCAGCACATGGCTTGTTGCTGCAACGGTAGCCACATGGCGCGAGCTTACGTCAATCGGGACGTCCTTCAACAGATACATCCTCACAATATGTTATCCCCACCTATGCCTGCTGCTTTTCAGCTCTCGCCCGGCCAACATATCGGGCCCGGTCCCTCATTGACAGTCCAAACAAATCTAGAACCAAATACGGACTCGAACTCGCCAGCTTGGGATTTGTCTCATTCTAGCGGAAGTTCTTGGTTAGACGACAGCATGGATTACGAAGAGTCCCCATCGGGCGACTGGCTCTCGTTGCCTCCCCCTTCCACAAACACATCACCACTGTCCAACCCAGAGACTTCTCTAAGCTTGCTAGGAGCGGCTAGGACAGACCTTGGCTCCGCCCAACCGCATGCTTCAGCACCAGCAGAGCTTAAGGGACCCTGCCCTTATTGTACCTATAAACCGAGAGGCAAGGAGAAGCATTTCAAAAATTACATCCGCAAACACGTGTTGAAACACGAAGGCCGCAAGAAGATTAAATGCCAATACTGTGACAAGGAGTTCACCCGGAGAGACAACTGCGGCGCCCACATCCGCAATGCTCATCCCACAAGATACCTCCAGCTAGCCCCAGCCGCCACAGAAACGAAGGTCGTAGGCCAATAAAAGGCACGTAAATAGGTAGTGATATAGTTCTCGAGAGGGAAACTCCTACTATCTAACCTTAGTGCGTAAGGCAGGGCGAATTCGCACTCTCGAATTCAGCAGCGGACATGGGAACCCAGGCAGCTTTCATAGGTTAGGATTAGTCACATCGATATATGTTGCTCATCGTATTCCTGAAGGTTCAATATACCTCCCATTCTTTAGAACCGCACGCCTTGCTTAATCCTTTGCGATAAGATTCAAGAAGTGAACTCGCCACGACAGTAAACCCTGTGAGGCCACACTATCAACAAGCACATCTTCGCCGCCCGGAGAAGTGCTTCCCTTCACACACGGGGCAAAATAGCTTCTCCTCAAGGCAGGATCAGATAGAGCGATTTGTAAGATGCCCTTGTAGCCACATTTCACACTCTTTCCCTCCCACTCGCAACCTTATCGCATCGCTCTGCTCCTCTAACCACTTGATGGGTGGAGAATCTCATTCATAGCAAGCTACAGTGTAAAGAATAGAAACTGGAAGAGGAAATACAAATCCCATCATCAGCTTACTACACCCCCATCCATCAAGATGAACCTCCCATAGACATCGGATAGTCCAGGGTAGAGGCGGCATATTGATCCAAGTACAGTACATAATTTTTGCTCGCATAAGCGCAGTCCTTCGCTTTAATCATCGGAGATTCCATTCGCTTAGAAATCCTAGCGTAATTCCGGACCCTAACTCCCATTGCCGAAGATCAGCTGTGCTAGCATCCCGTCCATGCCGTTCAGGGGATAGTAGGAAGAGTCAATTCTTGTCTTAAGGAGGGTTTCACAGACCTCCCAACGACTGGGGACCTAGGTCGAGCAGGGACGAATGCGTCGTCATGCGGCTCTTAGGGACCCTGGCAGCTCTATCCCGCTAGAACCCTGTTTGGTATTCCAGCTGAAGGGATCCCGGATTTCAGGCGACAACACCCTGAATTACGAAGCGAAGGGACACAATGCGGAGTGTCGCTTGGGATCAGTATGAGGAGATTACCTCCCCTAGAGCCATGTATGGAGCTGTTCAAGGGAACTCCAAGGTAGCTCAGTCTACAGGAGATTAGACGGTATAAAAGGCCTCCCGAATCCCACCTTGCGAAGCTTAAGCTAGAGATTCATCAGCACACCGCACGAAAAGCTCAAGCTTACTGACCTACTTTCGCGCATTTCCCCAACCAATAAATAGCACCACACTCAGCATCTCACACGAGGCTAGATATTGCATAGTAGGAACAATGGCCAAGTCCAGGTAAGCTCTCCACTAACTCGCCAGCCATGGGCACAGAGCCTCACAGGTATTGGCAGCCCCAAGTCCAGCGGTTCGTCGAGCAAGACCCAGAAAGTCCGTCAGTCGACCTCAGACAAATCGACGAAATCCAATATGTCTCCCATGGAGCGCTATCTTCTCGAGAAACAGAGGCACGAGCAGATTGCCGTCGGCGAACCCTCTGATAAGTCGGCGACACAGGAAGAGCTGAAACGCTGGAATCAGGACTGGCAAGCGGCGAGCGAACGCAAGGGCTAGAGAACACTTGGCTCAGAGAACGCTTGCGAGTTTGGCGGGAATCAGGAGCGAGGACAATTATGACTTAATGACAAGGCCAAAGGGTGCTTTCTGATGGGGTTTCTGATGACGCTTGTGGTTTATGGAATTTTGTCAGCCGAGGCTTTGGCACTCCTGTTGTGTCATATGCAGCACGTCCCATGTTTGGTTGCGGTAATATAATGCAATGCGAAACACATTCTCTTGATCAATATTTTCTTCTCCCGTGAAATAGCGCTTAACTAGGTAGGTATGCAAGTAAATTGAAGTAGAAGAAAGTATCTAGTAAAGTCTGTGTTGAATCAAAAGTGGTTGTCGCACTCGTTTGCTGTCGTACCTATATCACAAGCCCCTTAAGACGTAATTAGAGCCGCACCCCGCCCCGTCGTCTGCAGAGACACAGATATGACATATGCATATAGCTACTTGGTCGGAAGCAAGCCACTTAGGTAGTTACGCAGATTCGGTTCTCGGTATCATAATATGCGAGTGGCTTGTTCGATGGCGGCCAATGAAAAGAAACCCCCGAACGAGGAACTTATAAGAACGAGTACAATATGAATCAGAGCTGCCTACCTCGTTTGTTCTCTCTTGTTGCTCCATACAGACTTATGTACTAGATGCTCTATGAGAATGTAGCTCGATGAAGGCACTTGATCCGCATGAGGAGCTGTATGTAGCCACGCAAGAGGTACTTAGTAATCCACAGCGCGGCCCAATAGGGGACGCCAGTCCGCTGTGGATAGAAATGCTACTTACTATTTTGTCATTTAAACTGCCTGATTTGTCAGGGTCTAGATGCTTCATACCCCTAAGAACGGCTGGCCTAGCTGGTAACCCGTTTCGTTCTTTTCGCCTGTCCGGAGTGGTGGGCGCTGGATGTAGTATAAGCTATCATGGCCTGGAAAGCTTCAAACCAATGGAATCAATGTTTCACAAACAGGACGTGTTCCCAGGGGGGCCCAGTTCATTCAAATTCCTAAACCACGTCTATGGCAATAGGTAGCCTCATTCCTTCTTCTCGAGTCCACGTTTCGTCGATGAGAAGCTTCTTAAGTTGAATCCTAGGCGACGTAGCCTTTTTGCGCCGGGCGTGAGCTAGTGATATGTCGATGATATTCCCAAGGAGCCAGGTGCAGACATAATCCAAGCGCTCTAAATGACTGATACCTGTTGGTCCATGGACATTCAACCCTCGCACACACGATTCCAAGGAGTGAATTCTCGGGCAATCGCTCGTGGACATTGTTTATTTAACGCTTCCTGGTACCTTTCTTAGTACTCTATTCATCATCCCAAAGACGTCGACTAATAATAATTGGCCTCGCCTGGTCCCAAGGCCCGTTAATAGCGTTCTTGTATTTCTGGAGGCCGATGAGCCACCAGCTACATCCGCCCATAGCAACGATAGCAATGATAGTCGCTACCAAGACTCCAAGGAGGCCGCTTTTCCACGGCCACACGCCGTCTTTCTCTCCACCTAATATCAGACCAACGCCGCCTCCTGCGCCAATCACAAGCAGCACCGAGAGCGCTACATGGTACTTCCAGCTCCTGTGTCTGGCGTAGCGTCTAAAGACGGGGAATAAACCAAAAACCTCGATGCTGAATAGAGTGAGACTGAAAACCTGTCCAGTAGAGGGAAGGCGCGAGGCGAGCACCGTAGACGCCATCAACGCCGCATTGGTCGAAAGGGAAGCCGGGAACTTGACGGGTCCCGACGAGTAGTCGTGGAAAAAGATATTAATCGCCAGTAACCAGAAAGACATGGCCCAGATGCTGTCCGATGAAGTAGACCGGGTCAACGACTTTAAAATGGGGGACAGCCCAAGAAGAGTAAAGTATATGAGAATAGCGGATTTGACCGTGCTAAGGCGGAGGTTCGCTCTCCCATTACGGAGGGGAGAGGAGGGACGGTGGCTCGGCGCCTCGATAGACTCGGAGGATCTTCGACCGGCATTGCTAGCTTGCGACGTGCTAGACTGAAGAGAAGTGGCGGAAGCGGAGTGAGATTGTCGCGTAACCACCAGATTTCCCTGCGGATACGCCCGCTCCGCCGCGGCTAGGTTGGTCGTGGAGCTCGCAGCGGATGGTGTAGCTGCTCCCGTCGCGCTCGAGCGATCCCTTCGGCTTGGCTCTCTCGCCGAACGACTACGCATGCTGCGTCGCCTCTGAAGCACCTCATCCTCGTCCTCCTGGCCCACCCACCAGTCCCATAAGAGCCATCCCACGAACGTCGCAAAACTGCCCCAACCGACGACGGCGACGGGAGAAACGCGCTCTTGGAAGATTCCGACGAAACAAACGACGAATATGGTGACCGAACATACCTGCTGGAGGATGACGGTCGAGTCGGCTACGAGAGGCCAGAATTCGTATGGTTGGAGCCTCGGGTTTCGCTGCAGGTTTTCTAGGAAGGTCGCCTGGTCGGTGTAGTTATCCGGGTCTAGAACAGGCGTTAATAGGCACACAACGTATTCAGCCAGAGTGGTGTTTCATACACGACTGTTTCACCCAGAGCAGCTTCTTCCAATTGCGTCTCCGCCGGCGGCTCCTACTCCTGCTTCCCAGCTTTGAGCTCATCTTCCGTGATCGCGATTCGGCGCGACCCTCGTTGATGCCATTGGACTCGAATCCCGACTGTCGCCGCGAGGGCAGTGCTGCACTGAAGGCATCCTCGGGGGCAAGGTGGGAACGACCGGTCCGGCGCGAATGGAACTCGATGGGGAGAGTGGCAGCGCGCGTTAGACCAGGTTGCGGCGAATCGCAGAGTCCTGGAGATGCAGTTTTTGCCAAGGAATTAACACTAGAAGTCGATGACATCTCTGACGCCATCTGTCTTTGGTCATCCGGGACCCGAGGCTAGGAAGTGGGCTGTATTACAGCCTGACATTGGTATGCATCGTTGCGAAGAAATGGCGGAAGAGTGTGAAATGGTTGGTCTGGGCCCTACGAGCTGAATCTTGGCGCGGGATTGGCCGGCGGCGCACGGTTCACATGACTACTACTATAGCTAATACGGACCCACCCGCAGGTAGCGTCAGCCACCAGCGCGATCGAAACCGCGGCGCTGGGTTCAAGTTCATGACAGGAAGGAACTTGGGTAAGCCGCCATCAGCAAACATACCCGGATACCTATCACGGCCTTCGCGATGCATCCAGTGCTAGTGCCTGGACGCTATAAGTCGTAATTGTCGTATACGGTTCTATCGCCGTCTCAAGCTGCATGAAAGACAAGCTTGAACGAGATGAACCACCGAACGTAAGACATTCATGATTGCTAAATCATTAACCGCTAGAAGGTAGTCAACTTGCATGATCAGAAGAGGCGTCTATTTCGTATTAGTGGACAATGATATGGTTTAGTGAAGTGTTCCGATTTGCTGTCACGGTGCACTATTAGCTGCTACCATTCACTTGGTAAGTTAAAGTTCGGGGACAATATATTAATCGACTTGCTGCTCTTTGGTACGTAAGGCAACCCAGGTTAATGGAACGCACCCATGGTTTAAAGTTCGTTTGTGGGCGAAGGAGAGATCACGCGTCTCCGGCTTGGCTTGTGGTAATGTTTGCCAACCGCTGTCGTACACCTGAGATTTCCTACCTACTGCATATCGTATCGGATACGACCGGAATGCAGTTCTTGGACCGAAGTATTATCAAACACATCGTAAAGGATACTAAAGGGCTGCGATCTTATTTTGTGGTTCTACCTTCTTATCTAGGTTGGTAGGTGGACAGGAAGTTTTTAATAATCATCGTAGACATACAATCATCTTATGTCAAGCCGGGCTCTTCTCAAAAGCCGAGGGGTTCTAGACGAAGCTAAAATTGGAAACGCAGCCTCCGACGACGCTAAATTACTGAGGTTTTGCCAGATCTGGTCACCACTCGAAGATCATTGGATGGTGAGTGGTCAGGGTTAGATCAGGGTTCGCGGGTTGGCCCCCCATAGGCCAATAATGGAAGGCGCGGGGACCTGAACTATTATTCAGTACCTTGTCTCTGAATCCCACCGGCAACAATCCATCCTGCCATGCCAAGTCGCTATGGAAGTGCCAATGGGATGAGACACAGAGAATTGGGAATGAATGCATTATCTCAGTCTTCTTTCATCTGACATATGAAGCAGAAAACACCTTCCTTTCCTCGAGGTTGGTAAAGATTGAGCGAGGCGCAGCTTCAACTAGCGCCATGGCATGTCGTCATCTTACGATGCCAGCGTAGGAAAAGAGCTCAGCTACATATAATGGATATTTTGCTACCCCTATACGATATGTAATCCGTACAACTACTAGCTACCACTTACCTAAAATCCGACTGCGACAGGATTCAATGCGACACAGCAACAAACCCACAAAACCCACATTCAACGTTGTTATTTTAAATGCCTAATACCGAAGCTGAAGTGTTGGAGTGAATAAATTCCGTGCCTCATCCCCGGAATAATAGGTAATACGTTGTTGATCTACCAAGTCTACTAGGGCGAGGTGCGAACTGCAGTTGATCCCTACTATTCTTCCCCATTTTAACCGCATATTATTAGACTAACCTATCCTCTTTTAGTCGCTGAACCATTGATCCCCAGAGTCCTACAGCTCTAATAGGCATTGCTTGTGCCGCTCACGGCTCACTCGAATGTGTCACTGCCCGAGGAGTAAAAAGTCCGTTGTGCTAATCGAAGCTGTCGGATGTCACTGAAAAGAGCCAAATTGCCATTGCTCTTTTTTTCGCGTTTGACTTACATTTCCGAATCATTGCCGTGCGACCCCAATCCACCGGCCCTTCACCATCTCGGCCTCGGAGCGCAGGACCTGAATTTCCCTGCTTGAACGAGCACATGGTTAATTTATGTTCGTCCTACTCTAAATCACCCCACCATACAGGAGACAGGAAGGCGACACTCGCAAATCTCCTCACTCTCCAGCTTCGGGCGTTCCTTACATATCGAGAGGCCTCTCCTGAATTTGAATCGATCGCCAAGAATTGGAACCGTCTAAACCTTCCTACTCGCGCGACATCCCACCTACCCACGTAACCCCCCCTACCACAGACCTCACAACATCGAACGGCTGTTACAGAATACAACTTGCTTGGACGCGCGGAGAGACATCATCCTTGAACACTGTTGCGACCGTGCTTCACTCTTTTTTCTTTCTGGAATATTTATTGTCGTCCATTGCCTACGAACCCGTCATATTGTTTTCTTTCATGTACAAATCAACCCGGAATTTCGAATAAGACCAACCGCCCATCATGAAAGCACCACTGTCTACATTATGCGTCTCCCTCTTCGCCGCATGGGCTCTTGCAGCTCCGCTTGTTATTGTGGACAAGCTTTCGAGCCAATCCGATAACGCATCAACTCATGTGCGACAAACAGCACAGCAGACAGAAGTTCAATCCAGACCGAAATTCTTCCGCCTCTCTTTTCTTGCGCCTTCACGAGTGTCGATTGAAAGACATCCCAAGATCGTCGTCGCAGAAGATGGCCGGCGTATCCAGTTACCAGACAACCTTGCAGGAGCTAAATCTTGGGAGACTCCTAATGTTCTTCACTTCCTTACCTCGTTGACACATTCGAAGAAGTTATCGCCATTCCCCGAGTCAAGTATCATGAAAGAGGAAACCCGCGCGAACATGGCAGAGGTTGAACATCAAGAAACAATTGTGGAGCTGGAAACCAAAGCGGAGCGCGAGTCGTGGACCTATCTGCCCTACATGTCCCAAGACAACGTCCTGCATTTCCACTGTGTGCGTAAGGCTGCAGACACGGTTATGTTGATCATTCCGTTGGCTGCTGCCGCTATGATCCTCGTAGCGATTCTGTCGAGCGCATTTCGATATACGTATGACTATTTCTCATTGCAATATCTCTCGAATGCAGAACTAACCTCGATTCATAGATGTCACGCTCTAAGGGTTCGCAATGAGGGATCAATCCGTCTCGATGACGGAGAAAGTGCCGTTCCCAGCCATTCGCTACAAGTTGCCCGTGAGCCGTCTGGTCTCAACCCCGGTCAGAAAGTGGACTCGAGTCCCAGCGCGATCGACGAGAAAAGAGAAGAGATGTGACGGTCGTGGGGTTGTTTTTCGTTTTGTTATGATACCAAAATCAGGCTTGGCGTTTAGGATCTGAGCTGGCATGCTCAGAACGGCAGTTGCATTTTGTTTCACCAGAGAGCAGAGCATGGTATTGCCACGACTATGCGACATCAATTGAGTCACGCCAAACACGAATGAATACGAATTGGCAAAATTCAGACAGCTAGGGATTTGCGAAGAACTCGGTCATAGAACTGACGACAAGGTCGACCATTGGGACCGTTCCATGGAATATTGGAAGCTTTACGCGACCCCACAATGTCAGACCGAGCTCGTTACAAATGGAATAAATTCAATCCATCAATTGGGACTGGAATCCACCTCGTCACCATGTGAATCAGAAGATTTGCGGAGCGATTGATCCTCCATGCTATTATTTTGCACATAAAGGCTCCGCGCTAAAGCTGTATGTCGTGGACAAGCCCTGGAGTTGTTCCACTCCATCGAGTAGCCTAGATTCCGGGGGCAAAGATGTCGATACACGCTGTCAATATTATTATATGGACCCATTCAATGGCATGTAGGAAGCCACAGAATAGGTTAAATGAATAGGCCATCATCAGTCGACGTCCGATCTATCGCGCCTTGGCTACAGATTTCTCACCGATTTGTACGCATGCATACCTCCGAACGGATCTGTTTCTGTTCGATAATGAATACATAGTCTAGCCACCTTCACCTTGATAATGGTTCTTGCGGGTACCTGCACGTAACCACGAAGCTGCCCAATTGGCATCCCCATCGAGCTATAGCATAACGTGATGTTGCAAGGTGACCAGTGGAGTTATAGGCATACGACGTAGGAAGATTTTTGATTGGGAGATCAGGCTTCCAGCTTCGCCTCTAATGCAGTAATACAGCTAGCTAGCTGTATATGCATCGATCCACAGCACACGGCAGCCAATCTAACGATAAGTGGCTCAAGGTGAATAATTCTTCTTCGCCTCTGTGACTCTTCTTCACGATTCCGGGCTGTGAAGAGTGGCAAGGCCAAGCTAACGCGCAGAAGCTGAGGTCAGATAGTTATATGATTCAATATGACAGGCGACAAATTTCGTTTTCGTGGCCACAAGCGGCCATTGGGCAAATCGCTGAAGAGCTGAGACGGCCACTTTTTATAGCCGAGTGATTACGGTACACGGATTCCTCCGCTCTGCAGAGCACGCCAACGTCTTCCATGCTTCGGTTCGCCCTGCTGTGTTGTGCTGTGCTGGCGCTGGATTACAGTACGTGCAAGGAACGTACATCCGATGCTGTAGCTATCCTGCAACCAGGCGTGAGGCGCATAATATACCCATACATAGAATGCATCTGGACAATTTACCTTATAGTTCACTTATGTAGACCGCTTGATTAATTATTAATATGCGAGTTGGCAACGTTAGGATCATTGGACCGTACTGGATTTTGATTCGAAATTCGGCCCCCAACCACTGGAACCTTACCCAAGTTGGCGCAGCGGCCAGCCGTTGGAGGCGCTAGGTACCTAGTCTAAGCTGGCTAGGGCTGCACCTATTGCCTGCAACTATGCCCGTGTTTGAGAACTACTGCACATGAACCTCTCCAAATGGGAAGGCATTCTGGCGTAAACTGTTTTCTTATTCCTCCTCCCTTGCCCTACCTATATGTACTTGCAAGGTATAAATGTCTGCTAAGCCATGCCGCATATGTACATGCCGAGTACTGATGGACCGCCTGAACGCCATCGAGGCAGGTACCACTTTCTTATGAGACATGCACGTACATACCATACCGTATACACACATCTCACTAGTCATATTAAAGAATAGGCTCTGTCTCAGTTTGTTCCTTCCCAGAACTTTCTCCTCTCCCTTTTCCCCCATGTTTCTTCACAATTTTACCAGAGGCTTAGTTATTTGTTAGACTTCTGGTAAGATTAACCTACATTTAGGAGGTTTGACCATACCCTTAAGGTTATCAAAAAACTTCTCTTAGCCCCGAGACCGAGGTCGACTACTAGGTTATAGACTTTCGGCCATAGATACCCCGCAGCCCTCTCAGAAACAGCGCGGACCACATTTTGGGGCTACTCCGCTTAATCTGGGTTGCGTTGCGCGTCTCCCCCAAAGACATCCAATGTCCTTACACGTCGGCGACAGCGCGCGGCGTGGGCGCTCGCCGTCTCCAGCACGTGCTAGCGAAGGCCGTGACCGCCGTCGCGGCCGTCCAGATTCTCCATCCTTGCTCGACGCGGTGCGAATGCCCTCTCCACCGGCCGGGTACAGCTACGATGACGCAGCGCCTCGCCGCCCTACCTACGACCGCAATGTCTCTCGTGGTACGTCATACCGCCCGGGTTCGCCTACGGACGAGTCGAGCTACTATCGCGCCAGCCGCGACTCTCTGGGCTCGATTCCAGATCTGCGGTATGCGAGGCATAGCGAGGAACGCGTATCGAGAGGTGACAAGGACATGGTAGAAGCTGCCCAAGACGTACTTCGACGGGGTGCAGAAACCTTGCTTCCCTCGAAATATGCGAGCAAACTACTCCAGTCAGATAGTGAGAAAGAGAAGAGGAAGGAATTCAAGAAGGAAAAATTAGAAGAAGATCTGGCATATGGCAGTGCCGTCCCCGCTCCGGCGGTAAGCAAATACTCGAGTGTCCAGAGTCCAACCTCTGGTAGGGTGCACTACTCCGACCAATGGGAAGATGATAGAGACAGGTTAAGATATCCGCGTGTAGACGCAGCATATACTCCACCGCTTCCAGAAAGGCCAGAGAAACGTAACTCTTATGGGCTAGATCCCAGGATGTCGGGAGCCAAAGTCGTTGCCGTTGGGCCTGGAAACGGTCGAAGAGATCATTCGCCTTTGCCGCCTACTGGGCGAATGTCCACGTTGACTGTCAACACGGGACGCCATTCCGCCTCGCATTCTCTATCGAGCGCACCCCCTTCACCACTCTTAGAATCTTACCATGGCACTTACCAATCCATGTCGCCAATGCCGTCACCGCTGCTTCTTGCTCAAGAGAGCCCCAGACACTCGGATTTCATTGAACCCCTCTCACCCAGTCTTTCTGACGGCGAAAGCAACAATGGCGAAAAGAAGCGGCGCCGCGCTCGATTCCACGATCCCGTGGACGATGCGGCGCGTCTAGCCAAAGCTCTCAAGGGAGATCACTTCCCTCCCGATACAGAGCCGCTCATCGAAATCCTACCCGGCATGACACATGAGCAAATCATGGAACTGCGCGTCGAGTACAAGCGACTCGTCAAGACCGGCCCTGAGCGCAAGGGCGTCAACATCGCGAAGCATATCCGCGCCCGCCTAAAGGACGAGGACCCCATTCTCATGAAAGCGTGTTATACCGTTGCGCTCGGAAAATGGGAGTCGGAGGCGTACTGGGCTAATTTCTGGTACCACGGCGATAAGACGCGGCGCGAGCTGTTGATTGAGAGTCTGATGGGACGCACCAACTATGAGATCTCGCAGATCAAGGAGGCATTCTCTGATAAGAAGTACAGGGACTCTCTGACGCTGTGTATGAAGACTGAACTCAAAGAAGATAAGTTCAAGCGCGCTGTGCTCATGGTGCTGGAGGAGAAGCGGATGGAGGACGTAGACGAGTATGGGCGTTTGCTCCCTATCGACCGTGAGTTAGTGCAGGATGATGTTGAGGCGTTGTATAAAGCCGTCCGTAGCGACAGAGGGGGCGAGACTGCTATGATCCAGATAGTGGTCTCGCGCAGCGACAACCACCTCAAAGAAGTCCTCAGGCTATATGAGAAGGTTGTCGGCAGCAATTTCGCTCGAGACGCGCTCAAGAAGAGCGGAAACCTCGTGGTTAGTACTTTCCCCATCTCATTCCCTCTCATTCGACATATCAAAGGTGCAAAACTGACATGTTCAAAAGGGCGAACTACTAGCTCACGTCCTCAACGGCGTAATCAACAAGCCGGTCCGTGACGCACTCCTCCTTCACCACGCGCTCACGGCCTCCAAGAAGGACCACCTACGCCGCGAGCTCCTCATTTCTCGCCTCGTCCGCTTCCACTGGGACCGCCACCACATGGCGGCCATCAAGCGAGCTTACCGCGAGCGGTACGGCGAGGAGCTATCCGACGCGGTTAAGGAAGGCACAAGCGGCGAGTGGGGCATGTTCTGCGAGCAGCTAGTCGTCACGCGCATGCCGGACGACGTCAAGAGCTTCGAGAAAGTCGAAGCTGTGAGGGAGATTACAAAATCCGATCGAGAGCGCGAGGACAGGCTTAGGGAGAGGGAAAGGGAGATGGATAGGGGGAGTGAGAAGGAGAGAGAACGGGAGAGGGAGAGAGAACGGGAGAGGGAGAGAGAAAAGGAACGGGACAGAGAAGAGAGGCATAGAAGGAGGAAGGAGGATAGGCATAGCGAGAGCGACAGAGAGAAGAAAGAGAGGAAGAAGGAAAGGGAACGGGAAAGAGAAAGGAAGGAGAGGAGCGAGGGCCTGCTCGTCGTGAAGGATCATAAGCACAGGGATACAAGTCGGAGTCGGGAGAGGAGTAGGAGCCGGAGGCGAGAGTAGAGTGTAGCTGATTACCTAGGTATCAAACGAGGTTGTTTGACGAACAAGGACATAGGTGGTGATGTGGACGAAGACTGAACGACGGGTCTTGGGAGAAAATCTACCCCAATACCTACCTAATACATACCTCTAATAATAAATCGACCATATTTTTTACCATTCTTGCATAAACGGCGGTTTCGATAGCCTATCTCTTGTTAGGCTTACAAGGCGTTTCTCACCTCGTCGGGCTCGCGTAGCACGGATTTGAGTAACGTGAACCTGGCAATGTGTATAGGTAGGTAGGTAGGTTCTCTATGCCCTGGGTTATGTATTATATGCGTATGTAGGTCAGATGGTGTGCATGCACAGAGAGGAGGGGGCAACCGGTGCCGGACGTAGGTTGGGAAGAGCCAATGGGCAAGCCGGAGCCGCGGAGGAGTGGACATTTCGCCAATCGGGCTCGTTTCCTGCGGTCGATCTCTGCAGGGGAGGATTTTTCGGGTTTTGGTTTGGCTGTTTGGGGGTTTGGTGTAGGTAGGTCGGTCAGCGTTGGATTATTCTAGAAAGGAGAAGGATGTTGCGATGCCGTCCCGTGGCTTGCGATGCATATTAGGGGAGCGCGGTTGACTCAGTGGCTTAGGCAGGTTTGAATCGGAAGGATTTGTTTGAACGGGAAGGTATTCTTTTGGGGGTCGTTAGAAGCCTGCTCGCTGTGTTGAAGTACGATGGTGGTTCCTTTGATGAGTATTCTCCCTTGCGTCTTGGGTATTGTCGTATGCGGCTATGGATTATTGTACTGCGGTGGTAAATTTGCTATTCAATCTTTATATGCATCGAAGCCGGACGATGAGGGGGTTGTAGGTAGGTAGTGAGGGAACACGATGCTGTCAGCAACGCAGTAACCCCTATTTCTAACAAGGCCTGAAGTTCATCTAAAATATTGAAACGGATGAGAAGGACGAAAATCGAATATTGCTTATATCTCTCATCTTACCGCCGTCAATGACGGTACTTCCAACGTATTTTCATGTATTTGCTAATATATTGTCTCAGATAATACTCCATCCAACTCGAGCTCAACCCTAACCCAAAGCCCCTTCTATCCGCCTGCGAGCCATATTGCTCGAAGCCCAAGTAGCAACCAATCCAAATACCCTAAAACATAGGATACCAATACCTCAACATCAGCCCCAACCACACAGCTACCAGCACATACAAAGCCACATTCAGCAAGGACCACGGCCTCTCCACCCTATCCAACATCCCCGTCCCCGACGTCTGCGGCACCCCCCGATCCAGAATCCCGCTCGGCCTGCCCCGCCACGGGACCCGCACATCCAGATCGTCCAGGATCTGCTCGCTCGTGATCTTGGCGCCGGCCAGCACGATCGGGACGCCGGTGCCGGGGTGCGTGCTCGCGCCCACGAAGTACGCGTTCCCCAGCCCCCGGGCCCGCGTGCCGGGCCGGAAGGAGAGCACGTTGAGGAAGCTGTGGCTCAGCCCCAGGATGCACCCCTTGTCCAGGTTGAACTTGGCCTCCCACGTCGCGGGGTCGTTGACGATCTCGTGGACGATGCACTTCTCCAGGGGCGCGCACCCCGTGCGCGCCGTGATGGTGGAGAGTACGGCGCGGCGGGCGCGGTCTATGAGCGCCGGCCAGTCTTGTTCCCTCGGCAGGCCGGCGTCCGATTTGGAGTCGGCGGCGCCGCGCGACTGGAGGAGGTGGCCCGTGGGCACGAGCGCGATGACCGAGTCGCACCCCTCGGGGGCGGCGCTCGGGTCTATGCGGCTGGGCACGTTGATGTAGAAGCTGGGTTCCTTCGGCAGCGATTGGCGGTCGAAGATGGCGTCGAAGGACTCGCGGTACTCGTCCGCGAGGAAGATGTTGTGCGTCTGGAGCTCGGGGATCTTCCGGTCCAGGCTCCAGTAGAACGATATCGAGCTGCAGGAGCCGTCTCGCTGCCTCAGCGACTTGCTGTAGCTCCGCGTGCTGGCCGTCTGGGGGAATAGGTTGGAGTAGGCGTAGACCAGATCTGCGTTTACGACGACTACGTCCGCGTCTAGCACCTCGCCTGATTCCAACTGTACTCCGCTGGCCGTTTTGCCGTCTGATCCGGCGAGGACTTGCTTTACGGGCGTGTTCAGGCGGTACTCCACGCCCAGCCTCTCGCCAACCCTCACGAGCGCGTCAAGCACCGCGTGAAACCCGCCGCGCGGGTACCAGATCCCCTCTGCAAGCTCCGTGTACTGGAGCAGGGAGTACGTAGCAGGCGCATCAAAGGGGCTCATGCCCATATACATAGTCGCAAAGGTGAACACTCTCCGCAATCTCTCCGTCCAGAAGTACTTCGCAGCGCGGTTCCAGATGCTATGCAAGGGATGGATCTTCAAGCCCGTGACCACGAATTTCGGGGCCGCCAGGTCCCAAAGGCTCGTGAAGTTCTTGTGAAGGACGTCGCTGACGCTGAGCTCGTAGTGGGTATGCGCCTCTCGCAGCCACGCCAGGTACCGCCTGAACCCGTCCTTGCCCTCCCAGCGCTCGATCTGGGATTTCATGCGGGCGAGGTCCGTGGATAGCTCGAAGGACTCGCCGTCCGCAAACCACACATTGTAGTTCGTTGGGCAGCGCAGCAGCTCCACGCCCTCGGCCTCGAGGGATGTATCAAGGTCGTGGAACGCTTCCTGGAAGAGCTTGGGAAGGAGTAAGAGAGATGGTCCCTGGTCGAAGCGGTGGCCCTCGTGGTATATCAAGCTGCACCGTCCACCGGTGAATGAATTCTTCTCCAGAACAATTACAGAGAACCCGGCCTTTGCTAGACGAGCTGCGGTTGCGATGCCGCCGGCGCCAGCGCCTGGGTTGTGTTAGTAGTGCATCAACTTGAGGAAGTAGGACCGTTAAGACCGTTACTCACCGACGACGATCGCCTTCTTACGTCCCGCCTTGGACATTGCTTGCCTCCCTTGAGCGCGACCTTCAACCAAACTACAGATGACAATGACCAAGATATTTTTTCATGAAACCTTTATCTATGTACTCAGTAGTAACTTAGAATAGAAGCTGGGTCTAAAGATACTGTTTAACAACCAGTATCTCGCCACATTACAGCTACTAAACCTACACAACCTAGATGGAGTTAGTTAAATAAAAACGCCAAATTAAACGAGAATCCAAGAAAAGTAATATGCACTCATTTATGTAGTAGGTAGTCTTAGAGAAATGATAACTACCTCCTAAGCGAAAGGCAGTCACACATCCATCCATGCAGCTCAGCTCCGGAAATTAAACATACGATCGTATATAGAAGGTACCTACAGATAGCTTCTCCGGGCCCGTCGCGCAGAGATCTGACCAGAGCACCGGGATCAAGCGTCACGGTCCCAAGCAAAAGAGATAGCGCAGCTGTGCCATATCATCCATGTCATCTCATGGATGTCGTGTCTTACGATCTCGGCGCAGAATCCCAAGTCGTGCGCATCGACCCGGGAATGCGAGTCGCGCTAACAAAGGCGCGCCGGATCCGAACTTTCATGATTCATCATCGAAAAATCCGCAAGGGCCGAGCTAATATGAGGCGCTCCCCTAGCGCAGATGGTGTATGTGGTACATACCGCATACCCGAACACCCAATTTGGCGTGATGTGAGATATTTGGGTTTTTGGGTAAGGAAAGGAATAAGAACCCAGATTTGCGATTCCCCGGCCGGCGATCTAGAAATAACGTTAGCTCTTTATTTTTGTGGAGTCTATATTGCGTGACCTGCAACGCATAGAACAACTTTACCCCCAAAAGCTCTTGGTTGGGCTGCATTGATCAAGCTGGAAGATTGAGGCAGTCATGTTCCTCCCAAGTGCGTGATTCTTTCGGGTGGTTGTGAATGATGCTACAAAAGATTCGTATGCCGTAGATAGTACTTCAACTCAAGCCGAGATGCCAAAAGAGGTGATATCTCTCTATGTTACATACAATTCGAACCAAAGATTCTCTAGCAGCACCATGCTCTCTATGTTCATGATATATCAGTTCCTATATCTAAGTAAATTCTCAAAGACAAGTGGCTTAAGACGGAGGAGCCACGTTCATCACTCGGCCAGTAGATTTTTCCATGCAACCCATACGCGCCTAGATCGTGGCACTGTTGCTCGACCCCTTCGAGTCTTGGACGGGACACCAGTCTTTTCTCGCAACACCCTGCCTATTTCCATGTAACTTTCAACAGCCACAATCAAAGGACCCCGAACTTCCGCAGGGAGCAAAGTCATCGTGGCCCGTGACCGTTCATACTCCGTGAAAGCGTGGCGCAGCAGTTTCTGTCTCAGTTTCTCTACCTTCGGCTGTCTTGGGTCCTTGATGATATCTTTAGGTGTTAGATTCTCCTCCTTAAGCCAATTGGTCGGTAAATAAACTCGGCCCATTTCTGCATCCACCAGAATATCACGAGCAATATTGACGTATTGCAACGCATGCCCCATCGTCTGGGCAGCAACCACAAGGATGGCTTCCTTGTCATGTGGAAGTTTCGCCTCGCAATGATGGAACACGAGCCACAGGCAAAGTTCTCCAACCGTGCTTGCGACGCGGTGCGCGTAGAGTTCAAGGTCCATCCCATCCTTGATGGGAAACATGGGATCCGCCTGGTTGAATGAGAGGTCCATTTTAAAGCCTTCCAATAGATCATAGAATGGCTTCCTCGGAAGGAGTTTATATGGCAAAAGTTTGAGCGCTGATCTCGTCTCCTCTGGAAAATCTCCCTGTATAAAATTGTCGATGGTTTGATTTGAAGATGGCGATTGGTCCTCCGAACCGTAAACAAGGTCAAGATATTTGGTCAACTTTTTGATCCATGCCAAAGCTTCAGTTTCTGTACGTGAGTCGTCTATCAGGTCATCTGCCACTCGGCAAAAGGAATATCTGGGGCAAACTTAGCAGGCAATTGGGACGACGTGCCGATATTACTTACAAGAGAACTAGATCAATGCGGAGACGTCCAGGGAAAACTGAACTCGCTAAATAGAAACTCCTACTCTTCCGACGTAGGATTTCCACACCCTCTCTGATACCTCTTACGCGCACCATGTCATATTTCGCGGGATCGGTAAGAAGGGCCTTAATGACAAGATCTGGAGAAAGAGCTTCCCGATCATGGGGGAAGGACTCGGGAAATGCGTAAAGAACTGCTAGCCCCCTATCGATCGCGACCATGCCGAAAACAATCAGTGCGTTGGTAGCGAGGAAGAAAATGGCTTCTTCTAGCTCCAGGCTTCCCCATAATCGCCAGCCGAGCTTTGTGCCAGATGAAATGGCCCATGTGCCTCGCCCCAGAGCGAGTTCATCAATAATCCATAAGTAGATCGTCGGTATGATAATCGGGGTGGCGATGCAGACTACGGGTAGCCTAATCAAGAAAAAGCCGGATAATGTCCATGTTAGAAGAACGAACGGACAGGCCCAGATTAGGATGAGGCCCAAATATGTCCCCTCACCCCCGTCTCTCACAAGATAGCTACCGAAGATGATACTTCCGACCAAGAGAATCTGCCCTGAAGTTCTTATTCGGTGAGACTTCGATAAAGAATCCTCCTTATTTGTAAGGAATTGGGCATGGAGAACAGGCTTATTCAACAATATGTAGAGCATCGACGTGATGTAGGTCTGGATGACGAAGAAGAACAGCTCTTCAGCTGGCACGCCGAAGAGATTAGGTCCGGCTATCGCGTCAGGAGGGTATGTCCAGATGCCATTGCGTACTAAGTACGAATCCCAAGGAAGTGTTGCAAAGAAGGCGACCAGTATCAGCGTAAATGTCTTATACAAGTCAAGCTTTGTGAGCAGCGGTCCTAGTATGAAGGTGAGAAGCCCAGCCGGGGGTAAAGTGTACTTTAGATGTCTGCCGATAAGTTAGTCTGAATAGATTCTCGTAGCAAATGAGTGGTCGTGTTCGTTGGGTTTATTGTATATCTTACACAAGGGCATAATCATAGGCCATGGCGGAGGTCAAACCTTTTGCTAGGTTCGACTGACATGTACGTACAACTCAGTCTCTAGTCGATCAACGCAGCATGCCGTGCAATGATGATGGCATTTACTATATGGGATTAACGAACGACGAATTCGGCACAATCGACAGGATGGATTTCAGATGGCAAAGAAAGTTCAGCGGCGGCCGAGGAGAAACTGTGGCCATCCACCTACTCGGACTTCGGCCTCTCGCCGAGTTCTTATTGGGAATAAGGCCAAGCATCGCACAAGGCTCAATCCGAAAGGCTGGCAGGGTAACCATGATGAATAGTGGTTTGAAAGAAGTTACAGTTCATGAGGTCATAGACTTCAAATCGATGTGCGCGTCGTAGGAATGAGTTGTGATATGGAGAAGAAGTCCTGAGAGACATCATCGGCGCTAGCTTAGGTCCGTTAGTTGTGTGGTGGCATTGGATCCTATTGTAGCGCGTCGACACTAATAATGCAGGGGTTGGCGTTGAGATGGCGCTAAATTTATGCGAGATCTCAGCGGGAACCAATCGCCAAGTGCTGGGTGGTACCTACCTCTATGTACTGCCACTGCGCAGCAGTACCCATACTTCCCCCAAGCGAAACATGGTATTCCCAAGAATTCGATCAAACTACCGGCATAACCTGTATAAAAAGAAAATATCAGGGACCGACTGGATGTCTTTTATTACGTAAATCCTTAGAGAAATATATATCACTGCTTGTTCGGTGGTACTTCCACTTTCCCACTTTCGCTTTGGCGCGCTCCAAGTGGCCCGCCGCTTTGAAGTTAGATGCCGATGGATAAGATACCTCTTGAGTAGCCAAATCACCGGGATGTGCTTGAGTGCCTACGTTAATTAGGTGCCTAGCTGCACCCAAGGCCAACATCTAGGAGGCTCTGGCGTTATCGGGTTCGTCCGAGTTTAGATTTGTCAATCGCAAGATCGCGAAACGAAGCGGCCACATGGGTTTTGCAGGGCGCTAACCGGCGAAAAACCACCAAGTTGAGAACATTATCTCTGTCGTCAGAAAAATAGAGACATAAATCTCTAGCACGAACTCTGATTTGTCGGAATACAGAATCAACGGTTGGAAGTGAGAAATAACAGATCTTTCTTGGCATCAACTAAACTTAACAGGGCGGTGAAGTTCGGCAGATATGGTGGGATAGGCGGTGTAGCATGGCACAAATGAGGGGCAACAGGGATTACCTATCTAGGCAAATTGACTTTTACGAGGATTGCTGACATAATTCTTTTATTCTCGCCGTGATTTGTCGACATTTTTTTCGCGACTGTTAAAAGTCACCTTCTTCGTTATTGGGATATAACGAGAAGAGCTACATCTCACCAACTACTGACCATGACATATAGACTCGTAGGTATATCTATGCTACTGAGTTCCTCACCAAATCTGACTATTCATATTCAAGGTTCGGTCCTTGGGGACTCGATCGTTCGGTCTTACAAGGAGGCGTCTTCTGGCCACGAGATTCCAGCATCAATTGCGACCGGTTACTTTACCGAGCACGAGCGCGACCACTTCCCCGTTTACATCGGCCCCAATAAGACACGGAGCTTTTACTTCGCAGCGGAGGAATTATGCATCCGTGACACCCCTTTCCTCCGGATCGCGATCCCCGCAGACTTTGACAGAGAAGATCGTACAACGTTATGCTGTCGGTCTTCCCGAAGGGAAAGTCGTTCGCAGCGGCGACTATATCAGTATCTCCCCAGAGCGATGCATGACCCATGGTTAGCCAATTGTGTTTGCGCAGTCCCCATATCTTAATTGGGCTAATCATGAGATAGACAACTCTTGGCCCGTCGCCTCTAAGTTCATGGCTATGGGAGCTACCCGTGTGCACAACCCACAGCAGATTGTGTGTGCCTTGGACCACGATATTCAGAACACCTCCGAATCCAATCTCAAGAAGTACCGGCAGATTGAGGCCTTCGCCAAACAACACGGCCTGGCATTTTGGCCTGCAGGAAGAGGTATTGGGCATCAAATCATGGTAGAGGAAGGATATGCGTGGCCAGGCACTATGGCTGTGGCCTCGGATAGCCATTCAAACCATTACGGCGGAGTTGGTTGCCTAGGTCAGTACTTTCCGTATTCTTCGTTCCCTTTGCGGACTACCAACTGCCAAACGGAGCTCGTAGCCGGACTTTTACTTACAAAAACCTTGATCGTCCTTGAATAACGAATTCTAACTAATAATCTCCTAGGCACACCTGTTGTGCGAACAGACGCTGCTAGTATTTGGGTAAGGAGTGTTCAAGGTACCTAGGTACTTCTTACGGCACCTAACATTTTTGACACAGGCAACATCGCGGACTTGGTGGCAGTAAGTCTCTCAAACTTAATTGCCCCTTTCGACTTTCTAGTTGGCCGGCGAAGAGACAGTCGCGACAAATTGGCACCCAATTCGAGCCCTCAGGCATGTCTCAATCTCGTATAGGGCAATTACTGACTCTAGGTACCGGCAGAATCCCCCCTATCGCGAAGGTCAATTTTCTAGGAGCGCTACCCGTAGGGGTTACAGGCAAAGATGTGATTGTTGCATTATGTGCCTTGTTTAAGGACGATGTCCTCAACCATGCCATCGAATTTGCAGGCCCCGGGGTCGAAAGTCTCCCTATAGATACTCGATTAACCATAGCTAATATGTCAACCGAATGGGGAGCTCTTAGTGGCTTATTCCCTATCGACCGAACCTTAGAGCGTTGGCTAAGATATAAGGCAACTGAAGCGGCGATGAACCCCGAACGGACGACTCGACAACGTATTACGCATGAGCGGGTAGATGAATTGTTCTCTAATCCTACAGTGGCAGACCCTGATGCGGTTTATGCCAAGCAGCTCTATCTAAACCTCTCTACTCTCTCACCTCACGTCTCCGGCCCTAATTCGGTTAAGATTGCAACACCACTTAACGAACTGATTCCTCAGAAGATCAAAATTAACCGCGCATGTAAGTATTTCCCGTGTTACTACTCCTTATTTCAGAAAGCATCATAAGAGGTAGCATTCTAGAAAAGAGGCACCCCCCTATATTATCCCCCGAGATATAGCTGAGAACCTTCACAATCTTGAAATGGCAATTATAGGCTAAGAATGTCTTAGATATTGTATCCTGCACCAACTCGCGGGCCTCGGACCTTGCAGCAGCTGCCAAAGTCTTCAAGGATGCCGCTAAGGCTAATCCTGGTACTACTCCCAAGATCGCCGACGGTGTCCAGTTCTATATCGCGGCAGCCTCGGCGCCAGAACAAGAGTACGCCGAAGCAGCAGGCGACTGGCAAACTTTGCTCGATGCTGGTGCGCAACCGTTACCTGCCGGGTGCGGACCATGTATTGGGCTCGGTAAAGTAGAGAAAGCCCTCATTAATGACTCGTGAAGCTCGGAAGTGCTAATTTGGAAAATAGGGGCTCTTAGAGGACGGCGAGGTCGGCATCTCGGCTAGTAATCGCAACTTTGTGGGACGTATGGGATCCCGCAGTAAGTATTACTTGTTATGCCCTTTGTACTTTAACAGCAATTTGTTAATGATCCTTAGATTCACTCACATATTTGGCTTCCCCCGAGGTAGTCGCCGCCAGCGCTCTCAGTGGCATTATATCCGGCCCAGGTTATTACGAAGCGCCAGCAAACTGGTCTGGTATAGAACATGGATTCGGCACCGGTATGGAGAATACTACAGAGAGCCAGCTTAGCAATATAGTACAGCAGCTTGACTCATTAATTGAGCGGGTCGAGTCTGCCGATAGTACTTCCAGCTCCAGCACCGAGATTCTACCGGGCTTTCCTGAGAAAATCAGCGGCGAGATTGTCTTTTGCGACGCTGATAATATTAACACCGACGGAATCTATCCTGGAAAATTAACATATCAGGATAATGTCCCTAAGGAGGAAATGGCACGTGCTGCCATGTCCAACTATGACCCTGCTTTTAACGGTATTGCTAAGCCAAATGACATTCTCGTTGCCGGCTTTAACTTTGGCTGCGGATCTTCGAGAGAACAGGTAATTTCATCCTGCCAACGCATGAGGACAATCACTAATTATCTAGGCCGCTACCGCATTATTAGCAAAGCAGATCCCGCTAGTCGTAGCTGGGAGCTTTGGGAATATTTTTGCCAGAAATAGTACGTATTCCAGAGCCAGGTTTACCCTACTTTTACTTTAAATTTAGGCTATCGTGGAACACCTATGCCCAAGTAGCTATTACACTTGACAATTTGAGCAATATTTTGGTTTGTTTGAATCAATCACTAACTTTCTTCAAGGCATCAACAACGCTCTTCTTTCGTTAGAAGTCCCACGCCTTATCAAGCGTCTGCGTGCTCACTTTGCTTCTCCTTCTGGCGATGCTGCAGAGCGCCAGCTGACGCGTCGGACAGGTTGGACACTGACCTGGGACGTAAAGCACAGCGTTGTAGAGGTCCGAGAAGGTGAGAATGGGGAAACATGGACAGAGAAAGTCGGCGAGCTGCCAGCAAACGTACAAGCTGTGATTGCCGCGGGTGGCTTAGAAGCGTGGGTTAAGGGAGAGATTGGGAAGTCAGAGACAATACCGGCCCAATGAATGCCAAATATATAGCTCAAGGACTCGGCATTTAGAAACGGAAGAACCATAGATGCACATGCTTGTATATACAGCACTTTGCTAATTATAGGGGAGTGGAAAAGAGAAGAAGGGGGAGAAGAACGCAGGAGGCTTCTAAGAAAGGGGAAAAGATGGCTTGGTTTTGAAAAGACTGTAAACATTTGATTTCTAGTGATATCCACCCAGCACAAAATGAGACCTCCCTAGATGCTTTATACAAGCCATTGGGATCATCGTCCTATATGCTGCTATGAAAATGGAAGGCGGCATGCTTTTGCATTTACATGTGTATATGTGCATATGCACCATAAGTGAGGGCGAACCGTATTTGTGTGCTACCCCGCTAACCCACTTACCCCTCTGCCCCTCCGCGAGTCGGTTCGGTTCGGTTCGGTTATTGTAGACATAGCATAATATGCACCTAAGCAGTAAAGCTTCCAGTGCCCCATTTCCAACCTCTCCACCCAATCAGAGAATCATCCCGCCTCTCGGGTTGGCTACAGTTACATCCAACCAAGATCTGTCTCACTTCGCACCGAAGAGCCTCAAAAACCGAACCGCAACCCCAATCGAACTCGTCTAATTCCTCGTCGTTAGGAAAAGGGGAAATCCAAGGCGTATGAGCCCGTCCACCTCATGATGCTGGTTGGCCGTCTCCGAGGCGCGCAGGTTCGCCTGCGACCGGCGGTCCTGGCGCGGCCCATGCACATCTGCGTCGACCAGCGATTCGTCCATGCCAGTCTGGCTCCCGCTGCGCGGCTCCGTTATGTCGCGCCGACAACAACAGCAGTAGCTTCGCAGCTCCGCTTCTTCTCGCCGTCACGACTAACTTCCGCCGCCGAAGACCGTAAGATCCAAGATCCCGCCGCCGCTGCTGCTGCTGCCACCGCTACGACTCCAACTCCTCCCTCGCAGTCCACCCTCGACCACACGGACTCAACCTCCAAATCATCACCACCGCCCGCCCGCCCCCGCCGCCGCCGAGGTCTCTACTACAGCACAGTCTTCCTGCTAGTCGGCCTCTCCCTCGGCACCGTCCTCCGACTAACCCTCGCCCCACCGCCCCTACCCGCCCCCGGCTCCGCCGAAGACGAGTACCTAGCCAGCACCATCCAAGCCCGCGGCGCCGCCCTGCCGCTCGTGCAGCAGCTCACCGCGGACCCGAGCTGGGACTCGTGGGACGCGTACGCGGGCTTCCACGAGCAGCCCAACGCGCGCCGGCTCGTGTCCTCGCGCATCACCAGCGGCCCGCTGTCCGGCTCGCGCGGCCTGCCCTTCCAGCGCGTCTTCCACAACGCCGCCACGGGCGAGGTCGTGTCGGTCGTCTACTTCGGCGCCGGCACCGCCGGCTGGCCCGGCGTCGTGCACGGCGGCACCCTGGCCACCGTCCTGGACGAGAGCCTCGGGCGCTGCGCCATCCTCAGGTTCCCCGCGCGCACCGGCGTCACCGCCCGCCTCGAGCTCGCCTACCGCCGCCCCACGCTCGCCGGCGGGTACTACGTCGTGCGCACGCGGCCCATGGTCGCCGCGGGCGAGGACCCGGCCAAGAGCGCGCGCAAGATGTGGGTCGAGGGCACGCTGGAGACGCTCGAGGGGAAGACGTGCGTCGAGGCCAAGGCCCTGTTCGTGGTGCCCAAGGGCGTGCAGCTGAAGCCGCTTGTCGAGGGCTTCTAGGGGGGTCTGGGACAGCGGGGTCGGATCGCGCGGTGGTGATGAGGAGGAGGAGGATGTGGACTGGTCCTTTTAAAGATTCATTTCACAATTCGCTGTCAGCATAGGCATTTAGAACTGTTGCTGAGACTATTCCCTTCGCGTAGCATTGCATGGCATGGCATGGGCAGGCGTTCGGCACCAACGGATGGTAAAAGGCGATACCAGAGTATAGAGGAATAAGTAGAGATGATATTGCGTTGTCGTTACCTCGCTAGCTAAAGTAATATACTTATTATGACGGCGGACTTCAGGCCGAAACGTACTACCGACAGACCTCTAACACTCTCATTTGCAACCTTCGTAGTCTATAATGTGGAAAGGAAAAAGCAATGAAACAAGCAACCAGGCTAGCCAGGCGGAAACCATCTGACGCGGAATGGACATTTCTCGTTAGCTACCGTCTTATAAAGAATGCGGCCGGAGCGCGAACCCAGCAGCTTGCAACATTTCGATGCTTTGACTTCGCGAGAGCTCGTGGCTGATGCCTCCCGTCGCATTGGACAGTGGTGGATGGAGCGGCACGTTTGGGTGATGATATACGGAGATTTGAGGTGCAGTAAGGGGGACGACTCCTGGCGGAGGGTGCGGGATAAGTGGTGGGCCGTAGTAGTATTGGCTCGGCGCTCGATAAAGCGAATCCTATTGCGCTTGTTCGGCTGGAGCCAACTGCTGCATCGGCGACGGGGGTTGGCCATAACTTGGCGACGAACCCCGTCCTCGATACCCTCCTCTGGGCCCACGATATCCGCGGTTTCGATATCCTCCGCCGTATCCTCGCCCACCACGAAAGCCTCCACGGGATCCGTCAGCTATAGTTGGCTGACGGTTACTGATAGCTTGCCCGTTGGCTGGTTTCTCATTCTCATTAACGCCGGTTGAGCCATTGGTCTCAGTCAGTGGTTGCGAAGCTAGGGATGACGCCGACGCTCGATTGCTCCCCCCGCGCCTAGGCCCACGTTGGCGGCTAAAAGGCCGTCTCGAGGTCTTAGGTTTGCCTTCAACGAAGAAATTGATCTTCTTCACCGGATCTTCAGCCATTGCGAGGCCCGTCAGACCAAAACGGTCCCATTCCTCCTTCGGGGTTGTCCACGCTTGAAAGACATGCTCGAGCTTCTCAATCTTCCGCAACTCCGGTACCCAGCAACGCACGTACTCACCGTCCTTGTCATAGTCAAAAGCCTGCTTGACCGGATTGAAAATGCGTGCCTCGCCTCTCGGGTCGTTTCCGACTCCTGCCACATATTGCCAGTTCGCCCAGTTGGACGAAACGTCGTAATCGACTAGTAGCATTTCGTACCATTCAGCACCATAGCGCCAGTCGATGCAGAGGTGCTTGGCAAGGAAGCTAGCCACGTTCTGGCGGGCACGATTCGATGTGTATCCGGTATGCAGCAGCTCTCTCTGAGAAGCATCAATTAATCCCATCCCAGTAGTGCCATTAAATACTCTCTGCACGGTCTTTGAAATCTCGTCCGTCGGCTCCTGCTGACCATCCGCTGTATGATCTTTGTCGGCCGATTTCCACTTGTTGGAACTGTCGCTCCGAAATCCAGTTCGAAGAAAGAGCTTCTCCTTAAATTTCCTGTTACAAAGTCGCATATAGTCGCGCCATAGCAGTTCAAATCGTATGGCTTTAGTTCCTTCATTTTCTCCATCGCCGTATCCCTGGGACTCGGCTAGCGATTCGTCTTTCCCATCCTCGTAAGCCACAAGCCTGTGGTGGATTTGACGAGCAGTGATACATCCCTGTGCAAGGTAGGCAGATAACTTCGTGCTGAAATCGGCTCCCAAAAGTCCATTTCGTGAGGCCTTATAGGAATAAGCACTGCCTGACTTGATCAAGTAATCCAGTCTGTCAAAAGCATTGTCCTCTCCACCGCGGAATGGGTGGGCCGACTTCGCTCCTTCGGGGAACGGTGGGACTTCAGACAAGACTCCATTGATAGGTCGTAAGAGTGCCTCCTCAAAGCTTTCGTACGAATCGGGAATCTCGAACGGCGAGGTTTGGCTTGGGATCTTGGACTTCTCAATGACTTGAGGTAACGCGCCTTTTTCTGGAGTAGGTAAGGTCTCTCTGGGCTTCTCTCGAAGTGGTTCCATCATTTTCCTGTACGACGTGAACACATCTGGGAGATCATCAGGCGTTTTGAGCTGTTCCAGATCCCGGCTGAGACAATGAGTGAATTTAGCGAAGTCCATCATGAAACCATGATCATAACTCACTCGTCAATGAAGTACTTCTCATCAACCCATAGTTGAAAGTCTATACCCAGACTCGAACAAGTATCTGACAAGGCCTTCTCGTCCCTTTTCTCCTCATAACCCTCTTCTCCTATTGTCCATACTCCTCCGACGTTGAACTCACTTTGCCGTAATCCGTCAACGACTGTCTTGAGCACCTCATCGTACGTCCCTATTCTAAGCGTCAATTCGCTTCCCAGCTTCTCGAAGTTGTCCTTCAAGGTCCATATCGATTCGGCAATGAATTTTGCTCGATGTGGTCCACATCTCCAATAGCGTCCCACTTGGCTCTTAGCTTCAAGGAAAGGTGATTTGGCCCCTTCTTTCAGGAAGCCTGAAACCTCGATTTGGTGCGGAAGTAAGACGAAGAGAGGCAGTACGTGTGTGAACCCATGGTCGGATGTAGAAGCAAGATGATGCAGGATGGGATTGTCAGAGACACGCAAGTCATGGCGTATAACGTAGACGAGAACCTTGCTAGACGTCATGATCTAGTAAGGAACAATGTGAGAGATGCGCGCTAGATAACTAAGATGTTTAGAATGCAGTTTCGAACTTGAGCTCCTTATCTCCTAGACGGAAAGAAGTAGCAAACACGAGAACTTGTCAGCCGAAAACCAGATGAATTTCCGAGGTGTCTCTCCCTAGCAGGAAACTAAACTTGGGTAGAGCTTCCGCAGCCCTGGTAAAATAGAGCTGGCAGACAGAGGGTTACGTCTTTGATAGCTTGCTTGCCTTCGCCCTCTCAAAACTTGGCGAAATCGTAGTCCAGATCGACGCTAGTGTTACGATGGTTGATTCGCCTGATAGCTGAAAGGGAATCCAGACTCCCGGAATCGGTTTCTGGGCCAAGACGGCTGATGGTAAATCAGATCTATGTGTTTTCGTCGCTTTCGCCGCTGTACAGCAGAGTAAGGCTAGCCCACTTATCTTTTGGTCAGGGCCCAACCAGGGTGCCGGGTCCTAGAGTGAAGCTAGAGGAAACTGGCTTTTCTGAAAAAGGCAAAAGTGGTTCCAGATCAAGGTGTTTCGTCCCTAGGTTCCCGCAACGGCGCTAACGTATGGAGCGGCTCATCAGCCTACTGGATGGGTGTCGACGAGAGTGATATACCCGAGAAGGGCAGGGTGCCGAGAGTACCGTCTCAACGGCTACTGCGGCTAGAGGGAGGTGAGCCCACGATGCTACTACATGTAGCTCAACCGAATCGGGCGTTGAGTGAGCGAGAAAAATTTAGGTGGTGACGTGACTCCGCTTCGCACGAGAACGGTATGATATACGAGGACGGAAGACAAAGAAAACGGCAAGAACTCGATGTAGTAAAGCGACTTGAGTGAGACTCCCTAAGGCCTCTGGCAACGTGGACTATTGATCCAGAACACCATAACTGTGACGAGATCCACACATACAATATAGTGGTATCTTGCGATGGGACTGGGATGGATTCTCTCGGGGTCTAGATATGCTACCCTGGACCTGGTCCTCCGTCGAGATGGGTCCAGCGGAGAGCAAACAGGGAGGGAAATTGGGGTTGAGGGTGAGGATGAGGAGTTCGGCGGCCATTCCGGTGGAGATGGCAGTTGGTTATCGCAGGTAAACCCATCGTGCTGGCTGCATCTGCTGATCTGGCCATGGGGTTTGGTGTGGTGAAAATCGGAATTGGAAAGTGTGCCATGCGCTTGTTGCCGCTTGTTGCCCATGATGCTCAGATTTGTGTCTGGGGTTCAAAGATCGGGAACCCGTAAAATAAGATTTTTGGGGATCGAAGCCAGGGTTCTTTCCAACCGGAACCACTAAGAAGCTTACGTACATTTGCGGAGCAGCTTTCCCTGGACCGCATTGGCTGGTTCTGCCTTGGTCTAGCTGCTTTCTAGCTGGCACTTGCCGTCGGGAAGAGCGACCTCCCTTAGCCCAACTTTGCAGTTTAGGTACCTGACGGTACTAGATCACTATACCCAGGCCCCTAAGTATGGGAAAGGACTATGAGGGTAAGGTTGAGCCAGCGCATGCTTTACATAAGCCTCAAGAAGGCACTAAAGGTGATTAATCATTCAAACCTCATTTTCTAATCTCTTCATCACACTGATGGATGTCTGGGTTTCAAATAGCAAACATTCGTGTCCGTCTTGGGTACTTTGGAGAACTAAGGTAGTAGTCTGGAATGCCAGTCTAAATATAACCGACCGTCTACGATTTACATGGGCACGTTCAAGTACCAAGCCTGCAGCCACAAGTTTATTACTTCTGGGCAGCTAGGGGCAACTCACATGGGTATCTCCCTAGCTCATAGCGACCAAGAACGGTCTTTATGGCTACTTGACTTCAATGTATACGCGGGCGATGGTTGCTCGCATGCACACCAAAATAAATAAAATATGATATTGGATAGATGCGTTGTACAATAGTTCAAATCTTGAAATGCTTGAGACATTCTGCTCGAATGGAACTTTTCTAATAAAGGCTTCAAGGCAACGATCGAGGCTCTCAGCTCGATAAGGAATATCAAAATCACGTGGCCGGTGCATTTATAGGCGTTCCCGACTGGTTGCATGGATATGGCGTTGTGCCTGAGCAAAGATGGCCTAGACGTGAGTATGAGCATGCATGCCTACTATCATTATTCCAACGTACCCGGGGAGGTATGTATTTCCATTCCTCCCTGTATATATGGACATGTCAAATACTTTACAGGGCATGAGTCTGGATCGTAATCCTTGAAGAGGCCTAGGTGCCATCCGACATCTAGAACGACAAGAATGAGATATGACAGGGTGTCTCCCAACGTATAACCTCATGTTATTACGTCAAGTATAGCCTTGCATCATTCCCTCTTCAGTCTGGCTAGACTGGAGGAATTGATATATTTCCATTGTTGTAAACTAATATATCTTGAGCCTGTATTGTAACCCGTTAGCTTATGGGATGATGATGTGTCTCTGAGACGGCGGAATGCCGATTCCTTGGAAAACTCAGGTGTCGTAGTGATATCTGATCCCGCGTGTATCTGACTTCTCAACACTTCTCGGTTGTAGAACCTCGATCGACGACAGGTACTTGCAATATTCGCATCGAGTCAACCCGCTTGGCCATCGGCAACAGTCTGTGTGTCCTGGCGGTCTGCTGTGTATACGGCAGTTATCTCATATCCGCAAACCCCAGCACATCCTATCCGTGTAGTTGGGGGTTCATCGGCAACGTGCCGTCTCCGGAAGTTCCACAGACTCTGCATCCTGTGCCCATATTTATTGATTACCGCCTTATCAAAATATTATTCAAAACGGCCTGCGTGGTGTTACGACAGGTTACGTCTAAATCCCCATCTTAGCCGCACTAACTCATATATGAAACCCCCATAATTCGAATGCCATGTGGCACGCTATTCTTCCAGAAGACGGCCGAAACCTTTGATCAACTGGCAATAAGCTTTGCTGTGTGACACCCACTACGGCGAGTAGATTTCTGATGGCATGCCCTAGCAGCTACATACTTCATTGACAACCCACTGCCTTGTGTACTCGAAAGGATTAAGCTCATCACGACATATCTTGTACTGTGTCACGTCTTGTCTGAACTACCTTACGTCGGCATCTTTGCGTCATTCCGGGGCTTCGCATTCTCGATTAATTTAGCACGAGTATCCACGAATATGGGCGGCGATCCTGCAATAGACACGATAACTGAGGATAATACCTCTTGTCAAGTAGGTTCTTGAATCGGTTATGCTAAGAGGAATCGAATGTGTTTACTTTCTAGCCTAGCCGCATATCAACTCCTTCTATTGTTGTTTGCTTCTTCCAATCGGAATATGAATCCGGGGGTTCTTATGAAACCTAGCTCCTTGTTAGTGGTAGGTAAGACTCTAGAATGTGTTCACCCTTCAGCCGATTCCCAGAACGTCAGCTTGCCTATCGACGCATATGCTGAAAAGCACCTATTGGCTGAGAATCATAGTTTCGACGCTTTTTACGCGAACTGTTCCTGTTCCAAGAACCCGAGCCGGCGGCATGGGATGCCGTCAGATAGGGTCTAGTCGGACTTGTCCCAGTTGAGTTACATACAACCTGCAGCAAACTCATGCATCATGCTGCAGGTCGGTTTACGATCTAGAATCTCCAGCGTCGAGTCTTGTAATCGAGCCATATACGATTAGGCATTCCCGAAAAAGCTATCTACACAGCAGAATGCAACTAACTCGTAGCACAACACGAGAACCGGGGACTTACGAGCATTCGCTTCGCAACGCAACTTGCGTATAAGTAGGGAGTTATTGCGCGACTTATCGGGGAATTCAACTGTAAAATAGAGTATACACCCAAGAAAAGAACCTACTCTGACAAGCAGATAGACGGCGGAGAAATAGACCACGCGGTGATTTTAGGGGATCTTCGAAATAGCCCAACTCGTATAGCGCCCATTTTCGGTCACACAAGCATCTCAACCCAACTATAGTCGAGGACATATAGCCCATGGTATGAGTTAAGGGAAATTGGTAGGTAGAAGCTCAAATCAAGGAATAGAATAGTAGGAACACTGTGGCGAAGAAAGGTCTCGACTGTTATGCATCGTGATTCGAATTTCATACGGCAAGATCCGCATTCTGCATCGGAATCGTTACTGAATACGTGCATTGCCCGCGGGGAGTAACATCTCAACAAGTTAGTGACTCCGTGGTGTGTTGAAAAGCAAATGGCTCGTAGCCGCGGGCCTGGAATTTTGGCATCTATGATGAACCTGGGTTTCGACGATGTCCAGACCACTCTATGCGTCGGCGGATCCGGATTTCCACAGGGGCCAAATTCGAGATGAGCTCACGACGATGGTCCTTTAAGCCGTGTGAAGTTCCAACGGCTGGTGCTCGTGATAAGATAGTCGCAGCCTAGGAACAGAACACGGAGAATGGGGAGGTTAGACGGAACCGCACTATTATGGGCCACGAATGAGACCTTTTCGGATGCCTCAACTGAACATTTACTTTGGATTGGAACTTTCTAGACCTCTTTCTGTTCTGTTCATCTTTATGGCCCTGTTAAGAGGGAGGGCCTAGTTGGCCCGCGTATGAAACATGTCGTCTTAACGAGCAAACCAGAAATTCCCCGAGGCCTCGAGACATGGCCTACCCTTCGGCTGAATAAAGTACTTAGGTAGAAGTGCTGGTCGTGATCGCGGCTGGATCTAGTTCAGCCGGCAAGGCAGTATTCTGTCTCCCTCATATCTTCGGCGCGTAACGTAGAACGTGATGGTTTCAAGGCGACCGGGTCGTGGCCTCTTTGCTGTTAATTAGTTGAATGAGATGTTTCTAGAATTGCGTAGCAGTATAGCATGCGCAAAGTTACCGAGAGATCAATTCTTTCAGCTTGGATAACGTCCTTCTCGGCTAAAACGGCACCAAAGCATCGGGGGTTAGGGTGATTTGCAACGACTGCGACATATCACACAACGATGGAGTCTCACCATTTGCTCGCATAGGCGATAAGAAGGAAGAGACATCGGAGATTAGTAACCGTACCGTCAAGATCATGTCAAAAAATCAATTACCTACCAAGTCGCAAGTTCTTCAAAGGCGTCGCTCATTTCCTAGAATTGAAAAAGTCATGACATAACTCACGAAATGACGTCTTCGAGGTTGCGATGCGCTGTGATATTGAGGCTGATGTTGGGCGGGCACGCCGTTGGTGATTGACGCAAGTATCGCGTTGATTGCTCTGTCGAACTCAATTGCATCGCGTTCGCCGAGAGGTCTCCGATGGAGGGTCTTATATGGTGCTGTGCTGCGTATTTCGTACTTACATGTGCTATCGATTAAACCCCTTTCTCACATTGGTCATAGCTTGTGGCGCAGTACCGTATCGAGGCTACCTACAATGTACCTAGTATCACGTACAATACATTCGTGAAGGTAGCACTGTTAGTGGGCTATCGTGGGCTGACAGTTTTAAGCGGGTATGGGTCGAGTAATATTACAGATTAAAGTTCTGGCAGTAACAGATAAGTTGAAACCGAACCAATGGGAGGACTCCTCGTTGGAACCAATTGAGGACTCCAATTAGCAGGGGTTGCAGGGGTGGCAGGGGGGCAGGGGCCACCAAGTCCAGCACAAAAGCGACAAGCCAACAACTTTCCGTGGGATCACAATGCAACTCTCATGCGTCTCTAGGGCGCCTCCCGGCTTCAGTTCCGCCTCCAACTTTTCTGATGAGGCTGAATCCATCTGATAAATCAGCTAATCCTAGTTTTTCAACGTCAACTCCTCTGACCCATCCTAGAACATGACCAAAAGATCAACGATTCCATCCCCAGCACGCTTTCCGCATAATTCACCAGCGCTGCGCAGCATTTGTCAGGCCGATATTGGGCCGCCTGTATTGGTCAAACGTCATCCCGGCGACTGAGTGGCCGGCTGACCCTGCGAAGGCGCGTAGGGTCTGCCTTTGGAGCCCCAACTTCGACCATCGCGCCAATTCAGTTCTCACGTGTTCTCACCGCCATTGAAGCCACTGAACCTCGTCTTTCCTAGACAGACAATCATCTCTCATCGCTCATACGCACAGCTGCCCTGCGGATTAGGTAGTTAGACCATTGCAGCCGGAGGTCATTTTGTATTCCCGGGCGTCTATCCAGCTCTTCTGCGAGCTCCGGCTCTCACCTAATCTAATATGGCACCTACTCTGTATCCTAGGTCCGGCCTCACAGCGCGGGGGACTGAGTTATCCCCCGGCGCAATTGCAGGGACAGTCGTCGGCTGTGTTTTCGGAGGTAGCCTGCTGTTCATAGTCCTAGGCTTTCTTTACTTCCGGTTCAGACGGAAATCTAGGGAGGCTAGGCAAGCGGAAATACTGCCAACTGAGAAGTCCACCGGTACCCAAGGTAGGACTTTCTTCCCCATTCCAGGCTTCCTGCCCAGACAGACCCCTGCAACTCATACGAGCCGCCATCGCCCTCCTTCCGCGAAAGACGATATCGATAGAGGTGTCCCCGCCTTTAGCGATGGCTCAGATTTCCAACAACTACAAACTCCTGGCTATGGTGACGACCTGAGAGATCATGAAACTCATTATACGCAAAATTTTGGTCAGCCGCCTCTACCCCCCGGCATCGACTTCTCTTTGCCTCCTCAGCCGACGGCCTTTCCAAACACCAACGAGCCAGGAACAAATCTGCCTTTGGAAGATGTTGCCCCAGGCCACGAAGCTGCAAATTCTAGTTATTACGACACTAGGATCTCGATGGGCTCGGATCCTGAGCAAGCATCGATACCACCGAATAGACAGATGACCGAGCTGTATGAAGCTCAACTCAGAGATTCGCGAGAACACCGAAGGAGGAGCGGTTCCCTAACCAGCCGAATCTGGAGCAGCATCAAGAGGAAGCGTTCTACACACTCCTCGGCGCACGGCAACAATAGCCCTCAGTATTCGACATCGCAACAGTACTTCTCTGCTTCGCCAGCTGCTAGTCCCATTACTATCAAGCAAGAACCTGGCCTCGGAATGACGGAAGGGACGAGTACTCAAGCAATTCCACCGGCAAACCGTTTCTTCGAAGAGCCAGGCGAGATGTCTGAAGGCGGAAATGTTTCGGGCGCTCCTGCAGCTGAGAACTGGCAGGAAAAGGAGCAACAGCAACACAAGAGACAGAAGCGAGAAGATTCGCGGTATGACGAATTCCCTCTCCGGGCTAGCTCAACAATACGGGAGACCACTGAGAAGGATCCTGAGCTGCCTTCAGCTGTCTTGAGGAGCCCGGACTCCACTGATCGGTTACCTCCCTCAGCTCAGCCACACTCCGAGACCCGGTCCCAAGAACGTCTTATGAGCCCGGCCATCCCGGAGCCCATGGAGTTGGATGAGACACTCCAAGGTATTCATAGACCTTCTGTATTCCAAGGCTCCCATTCCCCTCCCCTTCAACCAGAATCATTCGTGTCCCCAATGTCCATCATGCACCCGTCCACCGCCGTCGAGAAGGCTGCCTACACCCACTACCAGATGGAGAACTCATCATCGCCTCCAACCTTCCCCGTCTCACCTCCCGCTATTGTCACCGACCAGCCATCACAGGAAAATCCTGGGAGTTACATCCATGATGCTCAAGACGACCTCGATGTCGATAGCTTCCTCGACATCCCTAGCGACGATGAACCCCGCCGATCTGGAGATTCATACGATTATACTACCACCACACCAGGACAGAGCTCTACAGAGCCTTCCATGGGAAGGACACCGGATACCCGACTGACCGTGTCGCCGTCTCCGTACCCGCCGCCACATGAAAACGTCAAAATGGAACCCGAGTCGAGCTCGTCGCCGGAAGTCTCCAAACTGTCGCCTCAATCATCTGGACATATTTGTGAAGAGTGTGGTCGATTCTTCGACCAGGTCCACAAGCTTAACCATCACAAGCGTTACCACGATCGCAAACATGAATGTCCCTATGAAGGGTGCGATAAGAAGTTTGGCACTAAGACACATCTCGATCGTCATATCAACGATAAACATGTGAAGTCAAAAGCGTATCACTGCACAGAACCGACATGTTCATACTACAAGGGTGGTAAGGCATTTCCGAGGAAAGACAATTGGAGGCGGCATATGGTCAACAAGCATGGGGCATCACCGAACGAACTCGAGATGATGGATGAGTCAATAGGATGAGACGAGTAGTTGCCGTATGGCTTCGGATCCCGGCTCCTCGTGATCTGTTTGCGTTTCCCTACATCGGTTGTTATGATACCTATATACCACTGCATGCGACATCGTGATACCATTTTCGAAATTTAGATGGGGTTGGCGTCACCTCCCATCGTCCGGGACAGAATGCTTCAACGCGGAAACCTTCCGCGTGAATACCCAGGAGGGGTTATACGTGCGAAGATTATACAGGATCATCCCGTTCCCCTTACGTCTTCTGCGAGCGAGTCATCTTGCTCATCTTTGTATGGCGACATACTATTTCCGCGTCGAATAGTATGCCGTTTTTACCGACCCGGCACCACAGTCCTTCGCTGATATCTACTTCCCACTTTCCGTCTTCCATCTTCGATACACTCTTTTAGCATATATGAGGATATACATTTGGTAATAGCATTAGGGGGCATATGGGGAATAAGCGACGTCGGGACCTTTCTTTGGGCGGGCTACTGTAATAAACCAAGCGAGCAATGGCGCTGGCGACTTCTTTCCTCTCTCAAGAGACACATGTATTTCTTCAAAAAGCGATAGGAGGCTGATTTCTTCTCGCGAACGCACTAGCCAAAATTTCAAGGGCGAAAAACAGTTGGAATAGAAGCTCTTTAGCAGATTAGCAATCAACAACACGAGCCATCTCTGAGGCTGTTAGTTACGCCATCCATGAGTCGTGAAGAATCCGGTTCCCGTCTTGCTTTCTACACTGTTTAGTGTATGTCATGACCACGTTGGGGCCGCAGCGTCAATTAGAGGTACACAAGTAGATAAGAGTGGCGGCGCTAGGAGAGACGGGAGGGAACCAACCTTAATATCGGAAACCGGCTTGCACCGCCACGCCAAGACTCAGCCTTATTGTGAGCTGAAATAGCGGGGTCTAGTAGGTGTACATTAGGTGGTCCATGCGCACCTCTCCTTTACATGTTATGTACTTCCCAATCTGCCAATCTTACGATATACAATATCTCTAGAAACATCTCCTTCACCTAATCAGCTATGGGTGAATCAATAGAAAACCCACCCGCCTATTCGCAAGGCAGAACAATTAGTCAATCTGCCAGTGAGCACCAGTCATATCCAAGTCGAGGTACATAAGATATCTGTATCAATGGCGTTTGCACGTATGCACTTGCATGCCCTTAGCCCTCCGGGAACTTCAACGTCTTAGGCTCCGTGATACCCGGCCCTCTCAGTTTAACCAGCTTCTGCCGCCCCGGCCCCGCTGCCTCCAGCATGGACGGATGCTCGTCCTCAACCGGGCGGTCCGTGAGCAAGTTCGCCGCCGCCTCCTCCGTCAGCCTCAGGCCGAACTTGTAGAACCCCTCCAGACAGGTGTGCGGGCCGTCCATGAGGGGGTAGTCCGCAGCTACGGACTTGAGGTTATACGGCGCGAAGCGGGTCTGGTAGCTTGGCTCCGCGACGGGCTGCAACCAGGACCAGTTGCCGTCGTCCGTGACGGGCGGGATGCCGACCTCGAGCGTCGTTTCGCTCAGCGGCTTGAACTCCTCGCCCGCCGCGCCCCGGGGCAGGTCGCCCTGGAGCATGAGCGGGCCCCCGCGGAATAGCATGCGCATCTTCTTGAGGGCGTCGTCGACGATCCACGGCGGTAGCGTGAGCGTCGAGAGCGGCAGGATGCCCGAGGCGAAGTGCACGGGCTGGAACGGGTCGATGATGGCCCCGACGACTGTCGTGGCCGCCTCGCTCGCCCAGGCCTCGAAGTATTTTACCGGATCATCGAAGCGCTCGTCGCTCGGGTCGATGAAGCATGGTTTCACGAAGATGGGGCGCGTCGACGGCTTCGCGAACGCGTTGTGCTTTGCCTCGGCGTCCACAGGCCGGCGCTCGGGGTACCCAAACTCGGTGTAGAGGCAGTCCATGGCTCCTTTAAGCTCCCACAGCGGCGTGGTGGCCGACTCCTCCGCCGAACGAGACGGAAGGTGGAAGTAGCCGACCAGCCCGTCGTGCAGGTTGGATTTGTCTCCTATCAGCACTTCGAAACTATAGTCTCCCAGCTGAGACTCTTCCGGCTTGAGCAGGTCGTGGTAGCTCTGCGTCTGCATTGGCGCCGTGGCAAGCTCGAGGGATATGCCGATGTTGACTAGAGCCATAGGGCGCCCGACCAGATTGAGCAGCTGGCTGTCGTAGGCGGACGGCGTGTGAACGATGTGCTGGGACGCCTCGGAGAGTGAGCTCCACAGGCCGAAGAGAAACTTGGAGTCGGACAGTTTATCCAGGAGGCGGTGTAGCTGGCTGTTCTGGGCCACGGGCTTGTTCTCTACGAAATAGTATACCTGCCAGTATACCTTCCCGTTGACCGTACCGGGAAGCAGCGCCTCCCCCCTGAGTTCGCCGTTGGGGTCGTAGACCTGAATCCCGCGGTCGCGGTAGTCGACGACCAGCCAGCCCCACACGGGATTCTCGTACTCGGTCACCGCTCGCCAGATGCGTTTCGGACCACCGTCATCTTCTCCCAGTGTCTGTGGACTGTCCTTAAACCACCTGGTTGAGACGGAGTTTGTCTTGACGTCATCGGGATTCACGACGAAACTAGTGTTAAGTCTGGCGTCTTGGTTGATGCGGTGCCCAAGCTGGAAGTACTGTGACGAGTCCTTTCTGTCCAGGTCTACCGAGTCGGCGAAGCCGTCTCCCTCCGCGACGTTCTGTCCGCAGGCCAGCGTAGGGCCGAGGCACGGGTACAGCCCTTCTCCCTCCGTGGCTGTGGGAGATATCACCTGGCCGAATCTATCCACAAGTTGGAACTTGGTGAACCGACCCTGCCCGTGAGTGACAGGCTTGAAGTCCCGACCGGCCTGCGGGTCAGAGTAGGTGGACTCCCCATATGGCGTAACATCGAATCCTTCGGCGGACGGAAGCAAGAGGTCAAGAACGCCGGACGATGTGATCGACGCTTCTTCCGCTCTCGATGGGCTTGCCACTCTCTTATTCCCTTCCCCAGGTCCCGCATTCGTGTCCTTGTCGTACGGCATGATGTGGGTGCCTTGGTTCAAAGTTAGGAAATGATCGGAGAGTGTCCCGAGCGACCCGGCTAGTAGGTCCATCCCGTTCAAAGCCTCTCGCAGCGCATTTTTCCGAGAATCCCTCCAATCCTCACCTTCAGTAAGTTTACCCAATTTGCCAGGCTCCACCTTATCGAATATCTGTCCTAGAAGCGTGACGATGCTCGAACCCGCGTTCGGACGAAGGAGAGTCCGGCCTCGTACTACTCGCCTGTGACGTTCCCAATTGTCATATGATGAGAGGTTCGCGCCGGGAATGAGTCGATATACTGCCGTGCCGTCAGGCGCTCTTTGTAGCGACCAGAATCGTCGAGGCACGTGGTAGTACTCGATCTCCCACTCGACAAAGAGAGGCCCCCATGGCTGCGAGTCCCCCCAGGCGATGTCGACGTATTGGGGCGAGTGGTCTGAGCAACTGAACTTGTTATCCGAGTCCATGGAAAACGCCCATTCCTGACACAATGCCTCCACCGTATCCTGCACCCAGCCGGGAACCTTCCACCTCAAAGGGTGCATATTTTGTAGCTCCTTGAAGAAAACGGGTAATTGCCCCAGGGAAGGATTCTTCGTGAGCATGTCGTCCTTTATGTCGGAGGCTGTGGTATTCCGGAAGAATACGTCCATGCCTTGGTCCGTGAATTTATTCTGCTCCTTTACAATCTTTTCTAGCCAGTCTTTGACCCATGTCTTGCCGCAGCTCGTCTGCAGCGGCAGTTTCTCTAGATTACGGACTTTGGATGGTTTGTCAAAGTCTGAAGGCCATGCCGAGCCCGTGCCGCCGACGACAACTGTCGGATTGATGTGGCTGAAGAACTGGGCACGAGCTGTCGCCTGTAGCCTCGGATCTCTGGTGTCGGTGGCCTTTATTTCATGGGCCTTACGCAACTCCGAGATTCTCTGAAGGCCCCTGAAGGCCGTGCTGAGCCGGTTTGCCCGCTCCTCCTGACACCTGGGGTCAGAGCTGATGCCCCCAGGTCGTTGCGCGCGGTTCTTCCACCATTCGCAGAATAGCACGTGTCGCAGATATCGTTCCTGTCGATCTAATGCGTCCTGGAACGCCTGCAGCCTATCGAGGTTGGACAGCATCTCGAGGTCGGCGTCGGTGGGCCGTTGGGGCTTCGAACCCTTGTCCTGGCTGGCCTGCTGTTTGTTGGCGTCTTGGAAGCGCCATCGCTTTCCACCGTCGATGGGCTTGAATCCGGCCCGGAGTTCCTGCGCCACATGCGCGTCGAGCGTTCCTCCGCGCCCAGTCTGACCGATAACGTATTTCATACCGCTCAGCAAACCAGGCCAGTCGAAGTTTCCTGGTTGCGAGCGAAGGTATGCCTCCACGGCATCGAGGCTGTCTCTCCCTAAAGCGATAGGCTGATTCTTACGAAATTCCCCGACCCGGTCGAGGGCCTCGATCTTTGGTGCCTGGTCCTTGTTCCAGACAACATCCAGCAGCGAGCCGTGGCACACGATCTTTTCATGATGATCTGGATGAGAAAAGTAACCAAACACGGCATATGAGACCTTGGCAGTGGCGGCCGTAGTGATCTTTCCGTCCTTGTCAGCCCACGAGAGGTCGTCGTGAATGGAGAATACGTTTGCATTGTGATGCTGGAAATCTGCAAAGAGAGGATTTGCGGAGCCTAGCAACGTAAGGGGTGTGTGATAATGGATATTGGGGTCGGGATCCTCGCCGTGCCAGGTATCATCAAAACGAAGCTTGATGCCAAGGAACACATTGGCCTGCTCCTCGACGGAGAAGCGACTGTCAATGAACGGCGCAGTCTCTGTTTCCATGTCCAGGGGTCGGCCCCAGATGTCCTTGTCTAGATCGCCGAGCTGCCTGATGCGATTACTTTCAATAATGAAGGCAGTCAGAGCAGGGGCGGGCGACTCGGAGGTCGCATCGACAGGGGAGGCCGTGGTGATGAACCGGAATACAATCCATCTGTCCGGCGCTGCAGCGTACTGTGTTCCTCCCATGTTAGCTTCACTTCAACTCCAAGCCTGTGTGAACCATTGCCTGCCTCGGACGTACTTCTACCGCGGCATTGCCGCCATCATTATCCTTGTTGTCTCGAGCCTTCCCCTGCCGGAAGCACTGCGGAAGACACCAGTGCAGATATACCCCAAGCCGGTCTTTGCGTAGACGCTTTTCATCAAGCTCTTGCGGCGTCTCTCCAGACCCAGACGGCGCAACCGTGATATCGGAGATGCGGGTGTTTTGTTGCCATGGATAAGCGGCGTGCAAGTCGATATGCGGGACGGCATCAGGGTTAGAGAAGGGCCCGTCGAGGAAAGCCGAGTGGTCGGGCAAGCTAAGTGGTGCGATTCGGTACCTCTCGTTTTCAAAGATGTGCTGGTTGAGAACGAAAGCTTGAAGCTTGGCTTGCACACAAGTTACCCCGGGTTCGGGCTCGGCCTGAGCTGCTGGAGCTGGAGCTGCTTGGGCGGCGACGCCAACCGGTTCGGCCGCCGCGGCTGGATGGCTTTGTCCCTGTGAAGCTGTCGACATGATGCCCACCTGGATTATAGCACTATTCAATTAATGGTTGTGGAAAACATTATTTATCTCAAAATCACTTCGCATCGTACTCCGTCCGTCCCGGCAAGACACCGCTAGGGTGATCGAGGATCGATATAGAGGCTTAGTCCCCATATGCTCGCCTTTAACTTCCAATCGCACCACCGCACCCCTGATAACTTCGTGGCGCATTCATCCAGGCGGAAGTAAAGTCTTGATCTACTCCGTATAGCCTCAAAAAAAGGAACAACGCAATATTCATGCAGCCCCACCACAACGGAGGTAGCTCTCAGCTTTCAGCAGTACCCGAGACACTACAGCCCCGCTAACGGGCCTAGACTGTCGCCCGGCCTAGTGGCGTTCCAGCCAAAAGCCCACTGAAGATAGGTAGTGCCAGTATTGTACAGGGGGTGCCTGAGCGGCCCCCACCGGCTACCTCAGCCGCTCAGGTAGCGGGCCAGAACATCCAGGACTATACGATGCCGAATTTGATCAGGGCCACCGTAAATAGTGTCTTAATGGTTGCATCTGATGGCAACGAAAGACCCACGATAGCTTATCTGAGCTCGTTCTGAATATCTAGGAATAATGCAATAACGTGCAACGATCAACCCTTTCCACACTCATGACAAGATCATGGCTACCGAGAAAGCTACTCTGGTCGCGTACGAGAAGCCGGCTCTGAGTCCCGGAGACTATGTTGCCCATGCCTCTCAAACACTGGCGGTCGGCACCGAGACTACCCAGCCGTGGGAGACTATCCAGCATTTCTCGGTAGATCAAACACCGCCCTATGCGCTGCCGCCCGGGGTGCTTCACTCGTTCTATCCGCCCCGTCTGCAGACTGTTCCGGCGGAAACACTACCTCATGTCATCCTTAATGGCGCGGTTACTTGGGAGAGGCAGTCCGCTCAAAGCCCGCCGGCGGCCGGAGAGGCACCTCTGCCTTGGCTCGGCCTCCTCGTGTTCACCGAAGAGGAGCTCGTCGCGCCCCCTGAATTCGCCTCGTACAAGCAGGACGCATCGGCAGCCGTGCAGTTACCGCTCAGCACAGTAGCCGGTGCGTTTCCCGGGCGGCACCCTCTACCCGAAAACCCAGGCGCGGAGTTGGCGCAATTCATCTTCCTCAAGCAGTCCACCTTCAAGGCATACTTCATGCGACAGGAAACCCCCGCCCCCGGCCCGGACGGGAAGCCCGCAGAGACGAAGCCCCAGGATCACCCGGACCTAACCCGATACAAGTATCTAGTGCATGTCAACAAGACAGAGGGCCCGTCTTCTGCCAAGGTGAGCGTGATTCTGGCACACAAGGTCCGCCCTCCTGTAGACGGCGCCGCTGCGATAAAGGTTTACGCCCACCTGGTCTCATTGGAAAGAGTCGACCAGATCAATTATCCTGCCGACGAAAAACCGGATGATGTGTTCCCTCTCGTCTCCCTACACTCCTGGGTGTTCGAATGGGGCGCAATACCAACAAAGCCCGAGGAATCCGGCAAGGATATGTTCAGTGCTCTCAAGGAGCGCGTTCGGCCACTTGTACTAGACCTCGAGACCCCCGTCATTGCTGCGGCAGCTCCCGAAGTAGAACTGACAGCCCAGGAAAAGCAAACGGCAACTGAGAAAGACGCAGCTTCGAAGTGGATGAGGAGTCGAATGGAGGATGGCCACACGATCGTGAGGCATCGGCCAGTGACGGGCAACGTCTCCATGGCTATATATCGTGGGCCATTGGTGCCCCAGCCACTGTCCACCAGGCCCGCCATCCATCCGTCCATGTATGGCACTGACCTGCAGATCCTGGACGCCCATACCCAGATCCTGGACGTCTCGTACAGCATCGCATGGGATCTAGGCAGGTCTTTAGCCGCAAAATCACCGCGGTTCTCAGTCGCATTGGCCGAACTGCGCAGGAACATCGTCCTCAAGGCCACTTCGCGAGCGGAAAATGCGCCTATTGTTGCGCCGGATGTCGAACAAGTGACTGTAGATGTTGTCAAACAGCTCGAGACCCTATTTGGCCCTGGTGGTTTCGACGGATTAAAATCTGCACCCGCAGAGGGGAAGCCTCGCTGGCAGCCGGCCACTGGAACAAACCCGCCGCCGCTGACACCTGCTACAATGACGGCGGCGAAGCTTATTCGGAACCTCAAGGATGTTGGCAAAACATGGCTCGAATCGGCCGCGGAAGCCCTCGCCAAAGCGGCGCCCGGTACGCAGGACGGCACAGTTGGTGGACTGCAGGATGTAATCTCCTGGATCGAGAAACATATTTTCACCATGATTTTCATACCGGCCCTGACCATGTTCCCCGAGCCCGCAGCCCTTAAGCCCGAGTTCATCAGCACGTTCTACATAGACGACGCGTGGATCGATGCCGTCGTCGACGGAGCCTTGAGCGTGGGCAACGCCATGGGTGGAACGCATGATGCCGTCCGCGACGTGATTCGCCATGCTATCAACAAGTACATCTCGGCTCGGCCAGAGGCCAACTTGCAGATCGCTCGTCAGGGCTTTATTTTACGATCGGCCTTCGTAGAGGCGTTTCCGGATCTCTCCCTGACCATCTCGCAGGGGACAATAGTGCACCAGGTCAGACGAGAGGATATGATGCTCTGCTTCTTTGATCCCGGCCCCGACCTGGCCGGGAAGACGGTTGACGTTACCATCAGTCAGCCGCCGCATCAGCAGCGCTTTGGAGTCACCAAGGTGGCGCCGGGACAGCTAACGCTGACGTTCGACGTCAGTGCTTTCCGACAGACTCAACCCGGGGTGGAACCCCAGCCGGCCATCGGAGAGAAGACGTGGGAGAAGGATAAGCCCTCGACGATTCCCACCGTCGCGGAGCCGATTATCGACTGGACAACCGGGATCCTGTTTCCATCCACGCTCTCTAAAGCAAGCAAAGCAGTCGCCCAGGAGATTCTCCAGGGTGAGTTCCAAGAGCTGAGCAGCGACTCGGAGTCGCTGTACCTCGCGGTACACCTCCAGGACCGGCCAAGCTCGCTCATCATCCCCTTTTCCGTCCCGCCGGGTCGCAGCTCGACGACCCGGCGACTCTTCCCCGACCAGGACGGCGACGAGACCCCTGGGCCCGCGACTCTCGACCCCCGAGGTACCGCCGTCACGCATACGGACCCCGAAGGCCGTTCGTATCTGTCCAAAACAGTCTACGCGCTAAGCTTCCCGGGAAAGAACATCCCCGCCAGGTCTGGGCCTTTGATCGATCTAATCTTTAAAGTGAAAGGGACCGAGCGCGCCACTGATCGTGTCTTATTTACCTCCCTTAGCTTCGAAATTCCTATTGGCGAGTGCGCCGAGGACCTGCTCGCCCCCGAGACCCCCACGCCGTCTGCAAAGATGGTCGGGCTAGGCCACGCGTGGATCTGTACTAGCTACAAAGCCTCCGATGCTAAGCTCAACGTGGAGCTAAGACCGCGGGGAGCAGGCGTTGCGGGCGGCCCGGGCCTGGACGCTAGCTTTCAGCTCATAGGGTGCCGCATCAATGGGGTGCCAGGGAGGAATGCTGTGATTCGCTCGATGGAGAAGTTCCGCGATGAGGCGGGCGAGCACGAGGTCACGGATGCCTGGGCGGTTGCTAAGGAGTGAAAAGGGGCGCCAAGGTATCCCCAGCGTGTATAGCGGTGGCCGTTTTAGCGTAGATAAGAATACTTCTATCCAATTAGGCACAGTCTTCCCATGGCAAGTCTAGAGCGTTCGGAGTATGCAGCGAACGTATGAGGCTTGTGGCGATTCGGTCGCCCCACAGACTACCGCCCGCTAATGTGCAAATATGATGGGAGCTGAACATCTATATACAGTCTAAGGCTGGTCTTTCCCTTTTGAAGCTGGAGTGCTCCCCGACAGAGTTCTCAATACGGATCTCTGGCTCTAGATCTAGATTTGAATCTGAATCTAAATGAGTGTTGACCAGCCACTCAAACAAAACTAGCTTTTCTATCCGATTTTAGCTCGGCGATTTGCTTCCTATTCCGAATACGGGCAGCCTCCGTAAGCAATACTTAGTTCGACTTTCTGGGAGGAGTCTCCGTTCAGAAGACTCTTCTGGCTGCTTGGGAAGCTGGCTCCGGAGGATACACTGATGGAGCCGGTGAAGTGGATGCCCAAGAGGCTGCAGTTAGTCATTGGAGCCAACGGCGGCAGGATTCAATAGTTCAATACGATGGCGGTGTTCGCTGTAAGTAGGTAGGGCTTAGTTCGTGTATTGTTCCTCGCTCGGATCTACTAATTCCTCCCTGATAGCCCCTGTACGCTCTCAGCTGGTGATGGATTGTTTCTCCACCATGGCTTGAATCTAGACTGTACCTGCCACTCATTTCATAATGCGCAGGTGTATGTAGCGTGTGCGTGGAATATTGTGAGACGCCCTAAGCATACTGGGAAAAGAAAGCCGTCACATTCAGCGGATGTCGCCGGAGAAGGTCCTCCGTGAGGCGTCGGTTAACTGGAAGGTCGAGCGTTGTGGTCGCTCGCACACTTCCTGCGCCAGGACTGCGTACAGTCCGGGATATCGGATGCTATGAACCTCGATATACGCGGTCGGGGTCTTGTTCGCGAGACTGCACAACGAAAAAGCCGATAGACTGATACAGGCGTAGCTATGGCCGTGGACCGGACGACAGCCCGACTCCCCAACGACTGGGAAGTCCACACATTCCAGATCGGCGTCCCTCTCGGTGATTGTGCCATCCATCTGCTGGTCAAGAATGCCGTGCGATACACGCACGGGGATGAGTTCAAGGTTCCGCCTCCACCAAAGAAGAAGACTACGAAGCCCGATGTGCTCCCGCTCCAGCAGCCCATGTTCCGGCGGATCGTCGAGCTCGCGGAGAAGGATCTGCCGCCAAGCAAGGGTAAGAAGACGACCACCCGTCAAGGCCAAGGAGAAGTCCACGCGGCACTCCTCTTCGACGGCGGCCACGATGACGATGGCCCGGGTTACCATGGAAAAAGGGCCCGCGCCAGCATCGAGAGGGCGATTAGCGACATCGAGGCCCAGTATACGTTCAATTATGTCGCCGACGACGTCAAAGGCACTCCCAAGAGAGCCAAGAAGACGAAGATCGACTCCCAGCTCATTTTCGACGCGTGGGTCGTCACGCATTGGGACCGAGACCACTACTGTGGCTCTCTGACGATGTTCCGGGACGACGTCTTCGGCCGCTGGAGCAAGGTCAAACCCCAGACGCAGGCCAAGGCAGAAAAGCAGGTCTGCTCGTACTTCAAATACGGCGAGGACGGAACGTGCAACAGCACCCTCTACTGCCCCGTCTGGGTGCGTTCGACAAAGGACGGCGAGGCTCGGGGTGCCCCGAATATCTTTGTCAACGCGACCGCCGGGCTTTGGCTCACGGGCGAAACTTCCTGGCCTCTGGATCTCAAAATAGCGAATGCTACGAGCGCCTGGTTCGAGTCCGCGCCCCTTTTCAAGGTGGTCCACGGCCAAGACGCCCTGATAGGAATCGACCTGTTCACCCAAATAGCCGTGTGCGAGGAAAAGGATCCGGGCAAATGGTGGTGGGCCAGTAAGAAGCACAAAGCCCGGAGCGTAGTGGAGGGCTATATCAAGAAGCGCAAAGGTGAGGACGCATCGTTCGATGACAAGCGGCCCGTGTTCATCTGCGTTGGGTCCAACGGCTACGCATTCGGCTCGAAGAAGCCCGCCGATCGGCCGACAGAGCATTGTACGCCGGATAACTACGTCTCTATCATGGCCATGATCATATGGAAGACGGACAACGGGATCCGCATCTCCCACTTGTGCGGAGGGGACGCTCACGCCGTCACGGAGGAGTTGATCGTGGACTTCATCAAGAAGACCGAGAGCAAGAGCAAGAAGGATCCTGTCGAATACTGGCCCATTGAAGTGATGAAGGCCTCTCACCACGGGGCTCGCAGTTCAACGCCCGTTGAGCTCGTCATAGCGGCCCGGCCGTCCAAATTTATCATCTCCGCGGGCCAGTCCCATGGACATCCCAGTACGTGCAAGCCCCCTGGTCATCGTCGCAAGTTTTGCGATACAGCCTCCCTGATTTCTAATAAACTGCAGGTTGGCAGACTGTCGCACTCCTCGCAACGTATTATAGAAGGTGAAGCCTCACACCCACCCCGTTCCGTACACGCGTACCCATACGTGGATGCCTCGCTGACATGATACGCCGCCGAGCAGTGAGAAAGCCAAAGGTGGCCGAGCAGCCCGGGTACAAGAGCGGCCTCTGTACAACCTGCAATTCCCGTATTACCTACCATTTGGAGTGGAATCCAAGCCTCAGCACCTTAGATCGGTCGACGTCAACCTGAACAGCTACGGAAGTCCGAAGAGCGCATTGAGGAGCAGTTGGGAGGAAGCATTTATACAAGCCTACGGAGGGACCGAGGAACAAGAGTTCTACGGCGACGAGGAAGACTTCGAAGAGGGCCTCAAGGGGGTAAATCTCAAATCCCCCGATAATTTCGCTAAACATCTGTGGACTTACACCTCGGTGCTTAACGGGATCAATTGCATGTTCGGCAAATTTGCCAACAAATCACTCCAGGCCAATCAGAAAGCGCTCCAGGATGCCAGGCAGGAGCTCAGAAAGCTCCCAAAATCACCTGGATCAAAGAAAGAAAAGGATCAAAAGGCAAAGGCCGAGGCCAAGGTACTTAAACTCTTCCGGAAAGTCGAATACGTGTTACGCCTCCAGCGCGCCGCCTTGGCTCGTTACATGCGGTGCATCTGGATGGAGCTGTCCCAAGTCCTGGATTACCAGAAGAACTCTCAAGGTACGGACCGGGGTCTTTCGTATCTACGTCTGCACTCTTCAGCCGGGGAGCGTTACGACGGGAGGGCGTTACCTGTGGGTAGACCCTCCAACTGGACGGTCTTGCAGCAGTTGGTGAGGAAGTACAGCAAGAAAGAGCTTGTGCAACTACAAAAAAAGATCACGCTACCCCCGAGCACGAAGAAGAAGGTAGTTAGGGCAAAGAATCTTCTGCACCAAAGTGCAATGCCCAGAGCGACGACGCCAAGGCCTGGGGTTTTGCGAGAAGAGACCGGACCCCGTGGCGTTGCTCGCTTGGAAGAAGCACACGCTGCAGCCCTTGGTGGAGGTGGTGGAGGCGGTAGAATGGAAGAGGAACTGCCTGCGGACTCTCCTATTTCGTCCCGACTGAGATCACAGGGACGATTGAAGAGGAAAGCTGACGAGATATCTAGTCAGGCTGCTGAGCAGCCGGAAACCAGCTCGGGCAGGAAGCTCGTAAAAATAAACACATCCCCGGTGTCGGGCGTGAACCCGGAGCCCGTATTTTGTGTCTTCTATACGAATAAAGCTACCCCGTTGGAGGATCAACCTAGCGACATAGTAAGAGTAAACTCCAAAATCCTGGGAGACTGGTCAACCTGGCCGTCAGACGAACCAGAAATGGATCGTCTGGCCCTGGAAATGATAGAGAGTGATTTCGAGGAGCTACATGATGATCCTGAGCTCATGGGCGGTACATCCTTAACAGTGACCGCAGCTGCATCTGTCACGGAAGAATTCCGCACTTTCAAGGTATGATTATGATCCTATTCGCCATCGTGGGGAGATGTCAAATGGCAAACCTGACTAACTCCGGTGTCCACAGAGCAAGAAGCGGCGAGGAGCGCAGAAGCGGGCAGTGGCCATGGCGAGCAAAGAGCAACCAGTGTCAACGTCCATTGACGGTCTTGTAGCAAGTGAAGAACTGCTCCAATCCCTAAAGAAGGACCTTCAGGAGAAGACATTTGCCGTCATAGACGAAGAAACCGCGGGCTGGGATTTCCTGGCCTGGGCAGGTCCCATGTACTTCGATCAGCCCGCTCAGGTTGGGATCGGTGTCAGTTCCGATTTCGCCTGTCTCGGTGAGAAGGACACGACGCTCGAAGTGTTGATGGCTTGCTGGCAGGCGCCCGACCTTGACGGAAAAGCGGAGGATTCGTACGTCCGCAAGATGGACGTACGGTGCCAACTTACTGCTGGAGACGGTCCGATCATTGGGCAACTAGACGACGTGCGATTACACCTAGGCAAGACTAAGAATGATAACCCCCTCGTCTTCTCCGCTCGGAAGGAAGTCCTCGATCAGCAGTTCGAATTGAAAGACAACCCAAGTTCTCGCGCTGGCACGGCTGGATTTGAGCGTCTGCCGGGACATCTACTGCTCGGTCTGGAAATAGGTCCTCACACAGGGGGATTCGATAGCCTTAAAGATCTCCTAGACCTCCTTGGCATATACCTTGGTATATGGATGGCCTCGCTGAGTTCCGGCGTCAAGTTCAGAATCGCCCAGGGTGCGGACGGGTTCCCTTGCAGAAATGCATTCTGGTACCTACCAGCTAAGGATTACACCAGCATACTCAGACTCTGTGGGACGCTTCACCTCGACGCCGAGGGGACACTGGGAACCCTTGGGGCAATGGTCAAGAAGTACTCGTCTGGTCTCACCCCGCAGTATAAATATCCAGAACTCCAGGTCGTCATCAAGCGATCAGCCACCCCAACTATCGAGTGCGGCAACACCTACATTGACGCGGCTAGCGAGGTGACGCTTTGGACAGAGCTCGATATCGGATCTCCCAAGAGCGTGGGCCTATACTTCTCGCTCCTATCGGATCGGATGGTCATCACGGTTCTCTCCAACTCTAGAGGCTTGACCTGGTCCGCGTTAAAGCAATGGATAGCAGAAAAGTTCCAGGACCTAGCCGGGCCGCTATTATCTCTGGAAGATGATCTAGCGGTGCTTATCCGCAATCGTGGGCCGAAGGACGACAAGAATCCCGCTGCAGCAACAGCACCAGAGGATCTAGACGGTATCTTTTGGCATAGGCTCACTCTCACTGTCAACGAGAACGGGGAGCTGCTCGGGGCATCCATTACTTTCGAGGCGAGTATGCCTTATCTCGTCGAGAAAGGGAAGCATGCCGTGTTTGAGCTAAGTCTTGTTTGGAGCCCCGGCTTATATGAGTTTAAGGGTGCTTTCATGCCGGCGGCAGCAGATCCAGCCGATCCAATTCTGGACGGTTACATGATCGACCATGAGTCCTGGACGTCTCTAATACCCTTGAGTGCAAACGCGGCTCCTTTTATGTCGCTGAGGCTCATCGATCCGTCTAACCCTCTAACGGAGGACAAGATTCCGTACGGTGTTCCGACCGAGATCACAGAGTGTGAGCTCTATGTTTCGAACGAGATGACGAGAGTATCGGGCACTCTCGCTTCCGTTATCAAGCCACCCAAGGACGCCGGCACTTCAGAGGTGCCTACTCTTCAAATCGACCACGTCGAGCTTCACATCGAGGCAGAGCTAGATTACTCGAATGGATCCAGTCAGGCTTCGTTCGATCTCTCAGGCCTCATGACATTAAAATCTGCAGGCTACGTTCTGGACGACCCTATTTGCATCATTCGGGCGGCAATGAGGTACGACAGGGGAAACTGGTCCTTCAGTGCGATGGCCACAGATGTGCCCATGGCATCTCTCTACTCGCTTTTTGCCCCAGGCCCAGAGAGGGATGGAGTCATGCAGATGCTCAGCCAAGTACACCTTGACGAAATATTCATTGAATACACTTACGCCGGAGCGTCCGTCTCCCAATTCAAACTTGGCGGGTCCATGACGATCGCAGGCGTGGCGGCGTCCGTCGAGTACAATCGTTCGGACAAATCGGACTGGAAACTTCAGGCTGTCGTGGAGAAAAACGTCGTCGTCGACCCACCTGAGACGAAGAAGCCCGAGACGCTTGGAGGCACGCTTCAAGCACTGCTCGGGGACGACGTTGTGGCTATTCTGCCCGACTTTGTCCGAAACACGACTTTCCCGGCTTTCGAGCCTGATCACGACCACATCCAGCTGACCTGCTCGGCGAATGCCTCCGGTGTGGTGCTCAGCATAGGGAAACTACACGTCCAGCTAGGACAGCTCCGAGTGGACAAGAAAGACGAGGGCCAAGAAGTCGTATCGGTGAAGAGGCTCGTACTAGTGTCACTTGGTCCCCTACCCTCCACCGCCGATATGCCTCTCGTGGGATCCATCTCACTCCCTTTTGACCGGCTAGAGTTTGCTTGGGCCAGTGACGATTTCTCTAAGTTGGAGCTCGACGCCTTGGAGGCGGGTGCCGGCTTTTCCGAAGACGCCTCCACGCGCATACGTCGTTCTCGGGACAGCGCGACACTCTCCAAGGGCTTTCACTTCCGCTTGGTGGGTGATGACGAGGTTTGGATCGACCATGCTTTCACACGCAAGGAGCAGCAGCCAACTTCAGAGCCCCACGGCGCCGTAGAGACGGGAAAAGGACAGATCATTGCCGCTGCGCCAAATCCGGCTGCTGCGGTTCCCATGAAACCTATCAAGAAAAGCCGAGGCGGCCTCAGCATGTCAGGAATCGGCATCTCCTTTGACAACGACGTACTCAGCATCCATCTCGATGCTAGTGTTACCATCGGGCCCATCTCAGCTGGAGTTCAGGGTCTCACCATCAAGCTCGACCTCCAGAAGATGGGGAGCTTGGATCAGCTTTTCGCCAATGATCGTGCTTCCGTCGCCAGGGTCGAGGAGGCCGTGAAAGTTTCTATATCCGGCATCAACGTCGCGTTTGACCGTTCTCCGGTGCTTATTGCTGGCGGGCTAGAATACGCGGACGACGAGGACGGGAAAATGTTCGCAGGCGACATTGCCGTCTCTTTAACCGAGTTCTCGATCGGCGCGTATGGCATGTACCAAGAACTAAAAGCCAAGCCTCCTATTCCGGCCTATAATAGTTTCTTCGTTTATGCTATGGTTGAAGGCACTCTCTTCACTGTAGGCTGGGCCGAGATTCGCGGCCTCGTCGCCGGCTTTGGGTACAACTCGATGTTACGGCTGCCGGTGGGGGGAGGGGAGGAGCTGATCAACTACCCTCTGCTCAAGGACCTCGGGCCAGACTTCCACTCCAACATGGTAGCACTGCGAAAAGACGGCTGGGTCACCCCCAGCATCGGGTCGCTCTGGATGGCCGCCGGCCTGAAGGTCCGTGCCTGCCAGACCATGGACATCCGTGCCGTTGCCACGTTCAGCATTGGCCCGGACCAGAAGGAGCTCGGATTGCTCGCCCGCGCCTCGGTCGCCCTCCCTCGAGGCAGCTCCCGTGACAAGGCTCTGATGCTCATCGATCTCTCGATAGTCGGCAAGCTGGACTTCCTGCATGGCGAGCTTGTCATCAACGGCGCCATCGAGCCAACCTCCTTCATCCTGCATGAGAGCTGTGTCCCGTCCGGGGAGTTCGCGATACGTAGTTGGTTTGGGAGCGATAACTCCCATCGAGGCGACTGGGTCGTGTCCTTTGGCGGATTCCACCCAGCCTTTGTACGGCCCTATCACTATCCAAACCCCAGTCGGATGCAGATTAACTGGTCCGTATCGAAGAAAGTCAGCGTAACGGGTCAGGGCTACGTCGCCGTGACGCCCAACGCCATCATGGCCGGTGGCTTGCTGCATGCCGCGTACAAGTGGGAAGGCGTGGAGGCAACCTTCGACGCGCACGCCGATTTCCTTGTCACCATGGCCCCGTTGCACTATACGGCGGAAATGGAGGTCTTTGCCAGAGTCTCGTACGAGTTCCGTAAGTGGTGCTTTACCTTCAAGGAGAGCGTCGAGCTGGCCGCCGGGCTGCGCCTTTACGGCCCGCCTCTTGGTGGCACAGTGACCATCCACGTTGCCTTCATCCACTTCGACGTCGACTTTGGCGCGGGCGGGGGTAATCAGCCCCCGGGGAAGCTCAGTCTGGGCGATTTCGAGGCCCTAGTTCGCGAGAGGTCGGCCGACAAGACCAAGCAGAACAAGGCGCACGTCATGGCTGCCATCAGCGGGTTAGTCTCGGTCAAGGACAAGAATGACGCTGTTCCTGGTGAAAATAAAGGTGATGCCGACGACGACGGGGAGACCAAGCACTGGATAGTGCGAGGCAACGACTTTGTGTTCACGGTTCGCAGCTGTGCGCCCATCTCGTCCGCCAAGCTCGGCAACGACGACACCGACCAGGCCCAAGGCCATACCTCGACGATTCTCAGCCGTCCCATGCAAATGACAGAAAAAGATACGAATCCGATAGTATCTAATATCGAGGTACGAGTCTACCGCGGTAATAAGACAGACGACAGCAGCAAGCGAGTCAATGTTCAAATGCAAGAACACATCATCGATAGAGTCCCCAGCAACCTATGGGGTGCCATGCCCAGCGATCCGCGCGACCTGCTCAACCCGAATAGTTCACAGACAACGGTGGAGCATCTGGTCGGCTTCAAGATGAGGGCACCCACGCCCGAGACCTCGGCGAGTAAGCTTGATTTAGTGCTTTCACAAGCACTACCGACCACAACAATCACCGTAGCGGTGCCGTTGCGAGCGACGAGTGCCGTGCCAGTGTATCTGGAAGCAGAGGATGTGATCGAGCACGTCAAGTGGAAGCGCGTGAAAGCGGTGTTGGGCAAAGAAGGCGGTCCGAAGCAGCGGAAAGCCGTAATGGACGCTTTCCTAAGTTTCTTCTCGCGCGACAAGGAAACGGCCAAGGCGTTTAGGAACATTGGGACCGGCGCTTCGATGGATGTTGCGGTTGAGCCAGAGAAGTTTTACCGCAAATCGCCGAATGTATTATACAGAGCACTGGAAGTATGAGCTAACAGCACGTCTGGCGACTGCCGCTTTCTGTCGGTAGCAGGCCAGACAAGTTATCGAGCTACCTGCGATGCAATATAGCTCTTGTTCCATCTTATCACCTTAGATTTAGGAGAATTTGGGGCTGGCAAGGGAAGAGTTAGCGAGTTTCTGTCGAGGAGATCATCTTTAACCTAGAGAAGAGACGCTGCCACCTTCCCCGCCCGTCCGAGAGACATTCGCAATCCATTCCGCAGCTCCTCGCGGCGCACTGACCTAAGGACGTGGACACTAGCCACCAAAGCTCGACCGATCAATGGGAACTTTCTCTTACTCAAATTGCCGTGGTCTGTTCCTTCCAGTAATCCTAACAGGAGATGTTTTGTGCTCCCTTTGCCTGTTGAGAGTGCATTTCAGGATTTATCGGTTATGATTGAAGTCATTCGAATAGAGATAGAAGGGATAGTAAGGATGTTGCATGTTGTATCACTAGTAGGAAAGGTCCGGGGATCGAACCAGTTCCAAGGTGAACTTAAATACGACACCGGTGCCTTCCGTTCGTCCTCTTGCCCGTGCCTTCCTCCATCTGATCGTATGACGCACAGCAGTGATAGCGCCTGAGCGGCCCTGAGCAGTCTTGAAGTTCTACTGTCCTGCCATTCCAGAAAAGTGAGAGCAGAACCCCCTTCACATACGGACCATCGAGGTAGAAGTGGTTTATCCAAAAGTACTCGACACCGAGTATCCCCGAGCCACCCAATAAGAAGACGAACGCGCCGAGACCTAGCGATTCCTTCCTGTCATCATCGTGTGCGTAGACTATGAAAATGCTAGCTTGAGGTCCAACGACTGGACACGTCTGTGTCTGAGAACTATACCGCTGTCTTCTTAGAATAAAGTAAGGAGCACTTAGAATGATAACATACCTTAGGTAGTCAGATACTCCACAGCAAAACCGTCGGGTAAGATTAAGAGGAAGCCAAAGCGCAGAATGACCTTCGTGGAACAGCTGAGAAATGGTATATACTCATTTCGCAGCACCGTGGAGGCCTACGGCGACGGTCCTTTTGCCGCGATAGACACATGGGTAGCGAAATCATCCAGGGGCCTACTCGATATAAATCTACGTATGCAAGCCGACAACCCCCCTAAAATTCCGTAAGCACCATCGACCAACATAATACTAGAGATATATCAAGACCTGGCGACTTCAGGGGAATCTATCCAACTCGTTGGCACGCCCACTTGAGGAAGAACTCCCTATCCGCATGACCTAGCAGCCTATTCGACATCAAGCATGAGCTATAAACAACACACCCAGCCAACCATCAAATCCTGACACAGAGTATGGCCCTAGCAGCCCTTTCAAGACAAGACGTAGTCAATATACGCCATACACCTACCCACGCACCAAGTTTTCTCCCAACCACGCTGAATCAAGTTAGCAAAAACACATAAATAGACCAACTGCACGTCATACAACTAGACACGCTCGACTAACTACTTGCACACTAGCTCTATAAAAACATCCATGTTCCTATTCGTACGCGGGTTACACAAACTAAAGCCAGCGCGAAGCTGATCTCTACGGCAGCTAGCTCGCATCCAGCTAGTGCCAGCCGCAAGAGCAGCCCAGCCCCCTATTCAGCTCCCCCAATTCTCCCTCTTCAACATACCATCTAACGACCAACCTGACCTATTTACATACCTATACTACCTTCTCAAGCCCCAGGTCCCTCATCCCATATAAGTGCACAATAGCCAACCCCCAACACCTTCCAACAATCCAACCATCCATCCAGCTCCCCAGCCGCCACCACCGACAACAACAACACAAGCATACACAAGCACAGAAAGGAGATAAAACGAGACCCAATTACTTCCGAGCGTCACATGTCGAAAACCAAGAAAAGGGGGGCCGTACACCGTATCCCCTCGCATGAAAAAAATCTTTACTGTGGCACTTGTAATCCGAGGACGCGAATTAGGAGTGACTACCCGGTTGTATTGACCTTTCACACATCTACGGATCAGGATTCCTTAGGGGAACCAGAAGAAAGGGGCTGCTACCAGACTACGAGTACAATCGCTGAAGTCTATGATGTAAGTATAGGTACCTATGAATCAATCAATCGACACTAGGATGCAGGGCTAGAGGTATCGAGCACTTCTCAACTGAAAAGTCAATTGCCAGATGCTAAGATCTTGGGAATCTACGGGCAGATGATTCCTTTGGGGGATATTCCTATCATACAAGTGCGCCTCCTGAGACGGTGTAAAACGTCTCACCATCCATCCAGCCTATCGTAGTCCGATATGCCTAGAGAGAATGACTTTAGATGAATAAAAACGATTAGAATTGAGGCCGGAAGACACGTGCTCAAAACTATACGGATTGGACAAGGTGCCGGGGATGCAGACACGCGAGTATAAACTTGACCCCTAATCATCAAGCACTTCGGATGAAAGAGGTCCAGTCCATAACCGCGTGTAGAACGTGAACCCTTCCCTCCACTGAAATTTGACCGCCAAGGGCTTTGGATGATGGAACGAATATGCGATGGCGACGAAGTCCCGATACACGGGATGCCCATCTGCCCGAAGAATCTGATTGAACGCGTAGTCTGTTCCAATCCATTGGTTTCATTCATGTATTCGTCAGCCATGATTCGTAAATCGTTTTCACCCTTTCCATTTGTCAAACCTAGGAACGGAGGATCCCGTTTGAAAATTAGTAATGGTTACGTCGACTTCGAAAATAGGTATCCATCCAGCTCCTTTCGACAATTCGGAACCTCGTTGAATATCATCCAAGGCGGTTATCATTCCGCAACGCCCCCTGCCTTGATGCTTTGATGAAGAACTCTGAGGAGCGTGTAATAGCCACGGAAACAATCAATAGTGAATTCAATTGATCACAAGACTTGCTGAAGCAGGCCACGTCGATCGTCTTTCCGGTGGCGCAAGGTCCGCATCCTAGCCGTGTGCCGATTGTCAGGAAGGGGGTTCATAGATGTTCCAGTGACAACGATGGACTATAAGGGCAGACGGCCCAGGTTGTGAGTCCTACCGCCGCTTTTAAAAATGTTGGAACGGGCGAGCGGTCGGTGAGGAGTGAAGATCAAATTCCAACCCTAAGTAATGAAGTCGGATCTTGCTTCGACCACGGGGATGAGACGAAAATTAATGGGTCTTGGATCTGAAAACTCGAGTTGGATCACCAAACCGCCATATCATAATTTTGACTAGCAACGGGTGCTATAATACGAAAGACTAAGATGGAAGAACATGGTCGGATTGTGCAGAGCAAAAATAAAAAGGAAAAATGTCACGATGACCCAACAACGCCGGACCACCGAAGCCTTGCAATTATAATTCTGTTCGAATGCCTCGAATGAAAAGAGAACCTCATCAATGCATTAAATTCGGGGTATCAGGCGCAAGGCAATGTCGTCGCCAAAAAAAACGACGATCAAGATTGGTGTGAAGTGTGCTGTGGCATGCCAGACTGCGGCGGCAGTCCAAATTGCCCGCGCTGCTGATGCTGCATGTAGCTTGTATATGCCATGGCTTGCTGAGGGTCCATAGGCACGTTGGGAACGTAGTTTGGAGGCATGTGCGCAGGCATTCCCGGCCGGCTTGTCTGCGGAGGCAGGTGGGAATTAGTAGGTTCCTCGGGCGATTCGACTTGGTTGGAATCATCGACGCCGTTCTCGTTCCCTTGACTAGGCTCAGGCGCGTTTAAGCAAGCCTATAGACAGATAGGTTAGTCCTCGAATGAAACCTTGCCTGACGCTGGATCGCGAAATACGAACTTGGATTAAATTCTTGCCCTCGGCCTTGGTGACTAGAGGTTGCAGCTTAGGGGTGGTAAACGTATACACCAACCCCGTCTCCGAAACCACTAGCAGCAGCACTTGGGTGCCGGTCAACACGGACAACTCGTAGGCCTAAAGTGAAGAGCAGATGTTAGCACCAAATTGGTATCGTCGAAAACTCAATTTCAAATGGGGTAACGCGTTTGACGCGATGGCTGAGGACTAGAAGATGATGATGATGTGCTGGCGACAGAGGCGTCGGACATACCTTTTTCATAATTCCAGCTTTGCGCTTGGAGAAAGTGATGTGGCGACGCGATTTATCGCTGATGAACTTGATTTCGATTTTGCGACGCTCGCGACCGCCCTTCTCGTCATCGTCGTCATCATCGTCCGCGATGCTAGCGCGCTGGCGCTTGATGCCCCGGCTCTCTGTAGGGCCAGAATTGCCATTGCCGACGTGAGGATCTTCCAGCTCGGCTTGTGAGGTCTGATCGTGTTGGTCGGTGATGTCGGCCATTTTTGTCAAGGTACGACGACTGTATCACGAACAAAAAAGGCAAAAATGGTGGAGATACTGTTTTGGTCGTGGTGCCGACGACCTATACTTGATCTGGCGTTGAGCGGAGAGGTTCTGGGTTGTAGTAGGCTGTAAATTCTGTCGCAGAAACCTGGTTGGGGCGCCTGCTGTATCGAGTCTGGTGCGCGGACACTGGCCGGAATAAAGTGGGAGACGAGGGCCCGACGAATTCCAGGAATGGGAATTTATTATTATTATTATTTTCCCCCTTCGAGAGAAAAAATGAGAGAAAAGGGAAAATAAGATAAAATGAACTAAATAAAAGTCGCCCGGCTTTGCTTTGTTATGACCAACTCGGGTTTGGTTGGTACAACTGGGCTTGTCTCTCGGTGCACCGGGCGGGTGGTAGCCTGAGATCTGTCAGTTGGCAGGTCGGTCAACCTTAGTTGCGCGTGTTTGCCTGGAAGGGTAGGTGGAAATGTCAGTCAATTGCCCAAAACAAAAATAATAAGGTGTTAAACTCAATTGGCGGCGCGAACCTCGAAAAAGAATGATTGACGATTGACGACGCGCACTTGGGATGGTCGGTGCTTCGCTTCGGGTGCAAGTACTGTAAGGCCAAGGGGATTCTCAAAAGGGAGTCTCGGCGACTGTCAAACGGTACGCTTTTGGAGTTAGACTTCCCCTGTGAGAAAAGATCCAAACGTCGTCAGTATCAAACTCGGTGTGATTGATTGATCAGGAAAGGCGAATGCGGGATGGTTGAAAAGAGGATAGCGAGGTGGTAGCACACGGGCTTTTGCGTGGTCAAGGCCGCACCAGTTTAAAAAGAAAAATGGCAGAAAGTTGCGGGGGCGTGGGCGCAGGCACCCTGGGCACACTGGCACACAGAGCATTGCTGCGAAGTAGGCAAGTGGGCCACTAGGTGGCGGGTCGTGATTTCCCACTCTTCCACCCTTCCCACTCCACTCTTTTTCGCAACTGATGAGAGCAGCGGCAGGAGCGTTGGTACGCCCCTCAATTCCCCTGCTCTCACCCCCCAGCCCGAAGCTAATAGGCCCTGCTAGCTCTATCTAATCGTGGAGGCCGTTTTCCAATCAGCCCAATCAACATACCTTGTTGCGTGAGCGTGAGCATGAGAGAGCCTGCCTATGTACATAGTACATGTAAGTCTGCACCTTAGTTGCAGAGCTAGCACTGGTAATACCACTTTCGACAAAGTCCAGTGCTTTACGTAGCAACCTTCGCGTGGGCTAGGTAGTATGTAGTAAGTAGTGTACCGGAGTGTTATACGTGAAATACGCCTATGTAGATGAAGAGATGCGCACTGCTGCGCGATTGCTTGCTTCGCTTGTCTATATCTATGTACGCACTCTACGTAACTCCTCGAATGGATGAGGCAGTTCGGTGAGGTCGACACATACGTAAGAATGGTGTAAATGTGCTTGCGAAGCTTCCAAGGTTGTTGCTCGAGTTACTATAGTATTCGTCCGACCTGGTACTAGGTACTGGGCAATCAGATTTTAGGACCGTCGAGTATTGGATGAGATGTGGAGACGAGTGTGCTCTGAGTTTGGGAGAGAGTATTTTACTGAAGTAAAGGGTGATGCGCTCGACCAATCACCTGGTCACGATGGTAACTTGGCTTACCGAAGGAGGGAACGCATGCAGGCAGAACTGGCTAGAATAGCTCCTAAAATAACGGTGCAGAAATTTCCGCAAAAAGTTCGGGCCCACTACGAGCTACCATATCTGTACTAGAGCAGCTACACTAGAGCTGCACGTACAGTAGGGACCCAGTCGCCAGGCTGCTAGGGGTCGTTTACTGTACGCGACTGTAGGTACGTACCGGAGATGCTCTGTGCGGTGTTATTAGTGATCTTTAAGTGTAGTAAATGCACGGTTCATCCTAGCAGGGTCCCCGTATAAAGCTTATACTAGAGGTATCTGCCACCTGCCATCAGCCAAAGACGAAGGCCTGCAGCGCCAAATTAGGTACTTGCCATATTCGGCACTGTGCTCGACGTCTCATTCGATGCCTGGGAATAAGTCGTGTTTCTCTCGGGCGAAACTCCTCGAGGGCGGCATTACATGGTTCTATTGAATAGATCTTTGTAGGGTAACATAAGCAAACTAGTGAAGGTTCACTCGCAAACATAGAGAACGAACTACGTGCTATTAATTCTCGAAAACTGAACGGATTAACACAATGAACTAGTGTAACGCAGGATATGCTGCTATCAATATCGTTATATCATTTTGATAAAAACGACCAGTTGGCATTGGGTATAGCGGACTTACCTAGGAAACGTCGAACGAACATTTCAGGGAGGTGATTCGCGCAGAAGAATCTCACCACCTACGCCTTTTATATTTTGCTATATTAGACCCATTTGCTCAGACGTAATCGTGTGTATTGAGGGCTTCCCTTCTCTTAAAAGTGAGTACGGCGGTCCTTGTATGGATGGATACCTACACTCGCAGATGGCCAATGAATCAGAGTATGGTATGCCTGGTACAAAGACATTGTCCCACAAGTATTGCTAGATGACAACTTCCGAGGCATTGGGATGGAGCCTGGATAAGGTGTCAATGATCGTAAATGATCGATCATTCTTTTATGGTAACCTTCCATTGAGAAGTTGCGGGGTACTTGTCTGCGTAATGAGCTATGGCGGCGTCTTGGTGGATGATCCAGTATTTTGGATATGATAGATGACATGAAACTATACCAAACTACAAGTCGAAATATCTCACTCGCAGGTCTATAGGGCCTAGTGCGTATTGGGCTTGAACAATGTGAATTGTTCTCGATACCAGAATAGTATGCGCTAGTTCCTCGTAGCATACGACAGGCATCGGCGTTTGAACGATATTGTAAGTCATGACAATATGTAGGTATGAATTACAGACTGACGATGGCTGAGCATCCGATGCATCAACATGTTTATCGACGCGGCTCTCATGTTATTCTGCTAAGTCAAGTCCTCTTTAAGACCAGTGCCGTTCCTACGTGGTATCTAGGACTCACTTCGTCCTAGATCTCCCGGTATTTCTTGTACTGCCGACCAATCCGCATCACGACTGACACAATTGCAGCAATCGTCGAGCCTGTACGTGACCAGCCGTGATAGATCTTCTACTCTGCATGAGATATTGGATTTTGACTTCGGCACCGTGACTAAAATCGGTTCGAGTTGACTTCTGTTGGTGTCTCGAATTAACTTGTCCATTCAAGACACATCTCATCGCTGCATATTGGAGCTAGGCTAGTAATCGGCGATCGCAGGGCGGTTATCAGCACCGTCTGTCGCCGTGTTCCTCCCTTTAGTAAGCCAGCTTCTACGTGTGAACACCGAAGGTCGAGCCCCAGAGCTGCGTCGTTCGGGATTTGGAGCGTTGGATAAAGTGAAAATAAGCTTTTCAAGATCGTTCGCGATAGGTATATCAATTCCCGGATGTGGTGGTAGAATATCGCACTGGTCACAAAGTCCTCTCGAGATTTGATTCCAATACGCCGGTTCCTTACAGTGCGAACCCGCTCGTCAGGAGAGCGGTCGCCTTCTCTGGTACTATAGGACCCTACTCAATACATGTTACACTGCATCACCATAGCTTGCAGACGTTCCATTGACGCTAGACACGCCATGTGCAGGTCATCCCAATATCCTTGATGCCCCTGGAGAACGCCGAGAGCTGCGCATTGTGTTCCACGTATGTATCTATCGTATAAGCCGGCGGAACCGCGTTACCAGGAGCCGGTTTCCCCTCCAAAGTGAGCTTGCTGGTCTGCCACCTGCGTCAGTGGCGCAGTTGACGCGACGGGTAGTCCGCTGTTGAAAATTATAGATATCATACGTAGATAAAGTCGGCTGCTGGGTGAGAAAAACATAGCGGGTTTCATTACTATTGCTGCATGTACGTACAGTAACGACTTACACCTAGCATTTCTGATGAGAGTGGCGAAGACTGTAAGCATGTCTGGATCCCGCTGACCCATGAAGGGGCCCTGACAGCCTGGCAGCGACTTGACACTCCTAGTGCTTACGGGGCGGAAGAGAAGCACCGCAAGTGCCTAGTCTCAGCACGTGTATTTTTGCGTTCCGAGCTACCCAGGGCTGTCAGGTAGCGAACAATGAAGATATCTGATATATTATTATCATTATTGCGGTGATATCCATTGTGACTGGCGTGTAGTACAATAAGCCTCAACACATGCTCTTCCATGGTTAACAGTTTGCAGGTACAGCAAACCGGGAGAGCCCTAACGAGCCGCCGAAGGATTCTAACAGAAACATCGCTAATGCCGGATGAAATGCGCGTGCTTTGGAACACTACGGCTGTGTCAACCTTAAGAATAGCAGCACATAGTTTGTCTCTGTGCCCTTGTTCGCGTCTGCCACCTGGCAGATTCTCCACCCCCAGCGTTATAAGACCTCGCACAGTGCAGGGTCTCACATACTATGGTACGCAGTAAGGTCTGATGGGTCGGTTCTTTCGTTGCAGCGATGCGGGCACACGCTCCCCCAGTGCATGAGGGGCGAGCAAGGGTTCGAAATCACCTTTGCCTCCGTTCCAATGAAATTGAGGCCGTTCGACCATTTTGGAGTTGACCATATCGGGAATCAATCCAGCAAGCTGGTAATGGATGGTCTCGACGTTTTCATCTTTATTACCTCCGGGAGCAACTTTGTTCAGATATGTGAGTGAGGTCGTCGTGTTTGAGTCAGACACCGGCAAGCTATCTTTAGTATCACATTCCATTCTTGTAGAAACTCGTGTGCCGAGAACTAGGCGGAATGCCAGCGTGAGCAGTTGAGCAATAAGCGAAGCCTTCGAGGAGGATCACCCTTAACACCGAAACCGCGTTGATTGGTCGATTTACTAGAGCGTACCAAGCAAAAGGCTTAATGCCCTACGGATGCATCGTGCCGTAGTAGGCTTCGCACAGGCATGATGATATCCGCTTCACAGGGTCGTAAGACACACTAGATGCTTGACCTATGTCCATTCGTTCATCTAAATGGGATTTTAATCTTGGATACTGGCTCAAGCAATGATTCTTCAGGGTGTTTTGGAACACACATTGAACACGGAACACGTGAACCGATGCTGTCTCATGAGATCCGCCGAGAACTCAACCCAACCTCGCTAGTGTCTAACGCCATTGCACCATTTGCCCCGTATGGAGCTATAGCACTAGGGCCGTAACGTTGAAGGTGGAAAAGCGGGGGGCAATGATACCGTCTTAAATCGCTCTGTCCATCGAATGGGCGGAGAATAGAGCAGCAGGCCCTTGGGCGGCCAGAGCAAACCATAGACACACGTAGTACTATGTGGTAGACTCGGAGGATACATGCGGACCATTCAGGGACGGGCGTTTAATTCGGGTTTATCGAGATGATGAACACTAACTACGCTGGAGGCACTGTTTGCGAAACCCTCCTGCGATCTGGTTGGTAGACACGCATCATCTGGACGAACTAGCACACTTGCTGTACATTAGACGGAAAAGGGCTGAGATGACATGTCGTCAGTTTAGACAATTGACAATTGCTGCCGATCAAGAAAAGGGAAAGCGTCAATCCCCTTTCCCACGAGGCGTCCAGATTCGAAGGCGGCCCGCGGTAGGAGATGCCCTTTTTCCTTCTTTGCGCGGTTCGGCGCGATCTTCCTTCACCCAGGGGTCCGTAGAGCGCCCAGGGTCCCAAGCAAATCATCGTTCCACTTAAGCCACTCCATATTTCTCGAGAGGTTGGGGTTCCAAACTTCCTTGCACTCAGCGTGGCCTCGTATGGTGGGATCGATGAAATTGGAGAAGACCGATCTCCATAACCTGCCCCGGCCTATTTCGTTGGAATCATACCTTATCATCTGCGTGGCAGAGAGCCATCTTATTAGCTAGAGCCGTTAGTCCACTTGGACCTCGGACACACTCTCGAAATGAGTCCGAAAAAGGAAATTACCGATGTCTTAGTGGCGCCATCTCGAAGAAACGCGTGCTGCAACGCGACCGCGGAACTAACGGTGAGCAACAATTCCATTGTCTGTGTGGGGAGATAATTTCGACGAAGTAGCCGTGGTCTTCGGGCTTAGAGTGTAGTTCTCGTCGAAGGATATCAGCTTACAGTGCACCTAGCCAGCCTACCAAGGCGACTTCTGTGAATCTTGGCATGTAGATTGCTGCGTACATACTTTGAAATTGACTCCGCCTAGCAAGCAGGTAAGAACTCAGAAAAAAGCTAGGTAAGAGAAGAACGGGTGACAGGAGATCAACGGATGACGCCGTTAGGAAATGAATCATATCCCCTTATTACCCATTCAATGGTAGACAAGAAACAGTGATGACTACAAAATCTGTACGTATGCGTGGAAAAAAGCCAGCCTTTCTGTGCGCCGCCATATTCCTGAATTAAGAAATCACTCGGCCGAACCGTGATGGGCTGATTTAGGTACGCTTCCATTATCACATTCAATACTTTCGCCAGTAAGCGCTGTGGCTACTCGAGCAATACCACGTGCCAGCGCCACCAACGACCCGAGATGAAAACCAATTGGTCGTTTTCTTCACATCCGTATGTCACTCCGAGCCTGGTGTCTCGCCTGCAAAGTCGCGACCTGCTCTTGAATCACGGCACCGGGAGAACAAAGTTCGCCAGGACCCAAAATCCCGAACGGCGCTGGCGCGGGGGCAGCGGCGATATGGCTCGGCGGTGCGCGGGTGACACCGATAACATCGCTAAGATACCACGACATGAGTTTGAAATCACCCGCGCTGGCCTTATTTCTCGAGCAGAGACACGGCGGCGGAGGGAGGAAGCAACGCTCGATGTCTGAGCCAGCTCGCATCCCTACGTTAGGCTCGCTTGGGGGCGTTCCACGCCCCTAATGCGGTGCTCGCCGTACGAGGGTACCGAGTTCTCGGGATGAGGTTGCATCAAGTCCATCTTCCGAGCGCCCATCGATTTGCTTTCGCCATGGGCTGATGGCATCTTGCTTCCCCGCCGGCAATGCCAGTTGCCGTCGCTACCGTTCTTGGGTTGGCCAATCTCCGCTCCGCTCGCCTCCCAGTTTGCGGTCCCGTGGGTGGCAGCAGGCGCACAAGTTTTGACGATTACAATCGAGAACCCGGTGGCCTACTTCCGGGCGGTGCGAGTCAAACTAGAGACGCGACACAGCACAACCGCATGCGAATTCGGTGCCCTTCCCGAGTCACAATCTCGTGCCACTCCCTACCTACGTAACTCCTCGAGGAATTCCGCAGCTTAACCCGCGATTCCCGCGGGAGAGGTGGAAACAGCCGCAGAAAACGGCTCTGTAGACGGAGATATGAATCGAGAAGGATCACGACACGTTTCCCCGGTGCTGGAGCTAAGCAAGGTTATTATTAGCTTATATGTCTCCCGGGATCGTCAAGCCAGCTGCAGCAGCTAGAAGCCTCGTATGAGCACGTTATCCAGATGCTTCTATTTTAACCCTCGAATCGAAAGCTGGTTTATGCTTGACGATCCCTCGGCCGCCTGGGTCGAAAATGTGGGTTACAGCGGTAGGTGATGTGCTACAGGGTGTGTGGCATAGCCGCATCACATTCGAGACGCATGGATCATTCAAGGCCCGTCACGTTTCTGATATTCGCCTTAGCTTTACCTAGTGAAATGTTTTCATCCAAGTAGGCTCTGAGTCTCGTAATAGGGGAAAATGTCAGAGACAGAGGGCTCATGTATGCCGTGCGTGAGCAACTTGGACTTAATCTTGAACGGTTGGAAACATCACGACGATAGAAATGCTGCTTTTCTCCAGTTCCAAGGGTTTATACTCAACAAAGTTGAAGAATCCTACCGTAGTAATCTACAAGTACATACCTCCCTGTGTGTAGATATATGCAATTCATATCATCATGGGTTATTGTCAGAGCCTCAGACCGATATCATTCGATTCGTCCCTCAATCGGTTTGGTGTTGATGAACCCTCTCACCTGATTGGACAACTGCCCATTTCATCCTCCGACAAGATGTACGTAACTCAGCGCACTGCTCAGGAACTGGTACGTGCCCGAGATGCCCAGCGCAGGACCCTTGTCGACCTCCTACCCCTTACAAGTTATGAAACTCCAAGCGTAGGGGATCGCGCATCGTCGATGTGCCTCAAGCAGCCCAACTGTCTTCCTGGCTCTCCTTCTAGACTCGTGGTCGGTGGAGCCCTGGCGGCATAGCGTTTTCACTTCGTTTCTGCTCGTGGTTTCGGTCAGGCCATCCTGCTTCTCTCGAGTCCCTAATTCCCTTCTTTTCGCAGTGCCTGGCTTTCGCACACACTTCTCCCCTTTCGGCCATCGTCCGGTTGCACGCGGTAGCGGTAGATTAGCTCTTTGACAAGCCCGGCGCTTAGGTTACCTTTTACCTCACCGTTAATTCTCCTTCGTGCTATGCATCCTATTCATTATACTTAGCCAAATTTCCTTCTAATTTACTTTCTACTTTCGTTTCTTGCTTCCCGTTTCTCTCCCTTCCGGCTTCAGGTCGAGGTGTAGGTGCTGTCGCGCTGCCCAAAGTCGAGTCCACGACATTCCATTCATTTGCCATCTACTACTCGCCTCCGCGCTCGCACTCCCTTCGCAGACCCCGCGATAGCCATTTTATTATTACGAAAGACGCCGGTCGTCGATAACGCCTTTAAACAAACGATTCCACGTACCGGAGGAATAGAAGGAAGCAGAAGGATCCAGTGTCCAAAGAGGAGGAAGATTAATCGTATACTTCGGAGATAATATACCCACTTCCGACAGATCAAGATGGTGAACAAGGTGCTCGCGGCCTTCATAGGCATTGATGGGTTGTTCGTGTCCATGGGTGCTATCATGTTGGGGTTCTCTATCATCGTCCAGCAGACGTGCTTCAACGCGCCTACCGATGGGAACGAAGCGGCCCGGGATCTTCTGTACCAGAAGTTCCCTTTTACAGGTGAGAAACTTACAGCGGAGATAGGCGTGAGTTGGTAGAATTAGGTAGCTAATGGGTCTTAGCTGGCATCGTCAATGCCGTCTTCATATTCGTCACCTTCTTGACCACGATCCCGGCGCTAGCGACAAACAGCAGGACCTGGTTGAAGTTGGCTGCATATCTGGTCGTGGTGGATGCCATCTTCACCCTGGGCATCGGCGTGAACCTGTGGATCCTTACCTTGAGGATGAAGGATGAATTCCAACAGATCTGGATCTCGCAACCGGCTAATGTTCAAGACATGATGCAGACGGCCGTGAGTAGCCGCCTACTTCCGCCCGCTGCGCAATTCTAACACAAATCACAGTTCAACTGCTGCGGCTTCTTCAACAGCAGCTCCCCTGCTTTCGTCACCGACGCCACCTGCCCCAGCCCCGCCGCCGCCGCCCTCATGAAAGGATGCTCTACGCCGCTGAACTCGTTTGGAAACACCTTCGTAGACAACATCTTCACGGCCATGTTTGGCATGGTCGGCATCGACACCGTCTTCATCATGGCCATCGCCTGCCTGCTCAAGGACCGAAAAGAGCGCGAACGATTCCGCTACATCGACGAGAAGAGTGGTGCCCGAGGCACCTTCTGAACCAACTGACTGAGGTGGTTTCTATCTTCCGCAACGATGCACCCCGCGCCATGGATTGGTTAATGTGTGCCCTGCGCTATGGTCGCGTAGCGAATTTGATTTATCGAAGATTGGAATTCATCAGTTAGCTGACTTGCGTTGACGAACTCCTACGAGACCATGCCGAATAGGATAAGAAAGTTCAAATTCTAATAATTCAACCCAATTTTTGGAATTCGTGGACAGCACTTTACCTCTGCGGAGCTTTGCTGGTCTACTTAGACATTGCCTCAGTGTGTTTATGGGACAATTGTGAATACGGCCTGTTACATCTAGACCCATTCTCTGATTTCAAGCGTTTCTTATTTATCCTAGTCTACGTATCGACGATAGCGTAGCAGTAGTTGGTTTTACTTACTGAATTCCGATGTGTTTAGTTCCAATGCGTGTTCGGTTTTCATAGTTGTGATAACGTATTATATCTACCAGAGTGACAATGTTCGTGCGTATAGTATGCTAAGGGCTTATTCCAACCGAGCCCTTGATAAGGCCTTGGAAGAGTTGTATGTTTCATTGATCGTATTACATCTCCCAAATTGTGGAAGGACTGCAACGCAATATAAGTCACGAGCAAATAGCCAAGGAGGAGATTGCTCCTCATCACGAAACTGCAAAGGATTATCATGCACAATGATTTTTAGAAGCAAAGATCGTTATTATAATACACGAACCAAATGCCTCTATCCCTAGATTACAGGGTGGAGTATGGGGCTTCCTAATAGAGGCCTTCAAGAGTCCTTATTGTCCCATCCTGGGCCGGTACATTGTATTAGTTGGCTGATGGATGGATGGAACCCGTGAAATGCCGTTGTCCACCTTCTCCAGCCTACAGTTGAATCGCGTGCTGGAGCGGTCTCTCATCCACTAAGGTATTCGTCATGGGAAACGATACGACATCACGGATCCGTGTCGTGTGAAGGCATATTAGGGTAGGCCAAGTAGATCCCGCCGTATCAACCACTGGTAATCCTCCACTCGTAGGGCGTGTAACAATCTGATTTACCCTCACAAGTGAGAGCATACACCGATAGTCGACCTGAGAGGACGTGCTCCATGGCAACGTATCGTATTACGGCAGGGACTAAGTCCATGTCGCCATACTCCATTGGAAAGTCGAAACCCCAAGGCGGAAACACCAAAGCCAAAAAGCTGACGACCAAAATAAAACCTCATCCTCCTCTCTCCTAACCCACCACGCGACGTCGTCAACTAGGACACAACAGGCATCCCCAAGAGATAGTCGCCGGAACCTCGACCGAAGGGGGGCAGCGGGGCAACAGATATCATCGCGGCAAGCGAGTCGTCGGGAAGTCGATCAACAACGGGCGTTCAACCGAGAACCAGGAAGGTTCGACCGGAAACGCCGTGGACGGAATTCGCCGGGACTCAAACTTTTCGTCGTGAGAACCGTGTCGTCTCCGGCGCGGCAACGCACGCACTTCGAGAGACTCCGTGTCTGTCTCAATCGGAGGAGTCGTGTACAACCAGGACGTCGTCAAGCGTAGGCGGGCGGTAGAAAGAAGTAGACGAGGACGGGTGTACGGTGACCATACCATGCGACACAAGCGAGGACACCGAGAGCACGATTAGGCACTCGACCGGTATCGACTCGTCGCGTCAAGCAAGAGCACGGCGGCGAGCGACCTGCCTCGAGACAGAAACTGTCGATCGAGGGGCGCATCCAGGCCTGTGACCGCGGCCGACGGGATGCGAATCGCACGTCAGCATGAACCGAGGAGGCTAGGTAACCTACAACTCGGTTTCATCCCGACAGGGCGGGAATCCCGGCATCCTGAACGGGAGGCAGCGACTTGCCCGACCTCTTCGGGGAGATGGGGGGTGAAGCTGCCTGCGCGTGCAAAGCATGTGGAAGAAGAGAAAAGGGAACGTGATCGTGGGACCGGGGGTTTTCCCTTATATCTATCTTCTTAGTGTGCTGTGGCGTAATCACACATCAGGCTAGGGAGCAAGGGGGTCGTGTGCGACGCCATTAAGCCTGTTATCAGCCATTTAAAGTTTCTTTACTACAGATTAGGTTGAATCTAGTTTGTCGCTTGGTAACGCAGAGGCTGGTGTGCCGGGTCTGGGCGAATAGCTGAGCTGCTTCAACAGCTTAAGGCACTAACATTACGATGACATGGTTGAGTTTGCTGGGGGGAAATGCCAACACGAGGAACAAACCCATTCGTATCTTGCTTTTGAACGAACGGGAATATTCTCGCCCATTGGACCAGCTTCGGAAAAAGGATGTGCGCAAGGGTATCCAAATTGTCACATTAGCCGCATCTCACCAACGTACGTCATACCACATATCGTAGCCACCGAGACCATTCCAATTCAAGAGGCCAAACAGGTTTTTGGCTCTGACAGTCAGACAACACCCCGGGCCCCTCAAGCCTCATCAATGACAGCAGCCCCGCTCAGTGTGGCGCATCTATTTCCGCTTCGGGAAGGACATCAAATAAAGCCACACATCTATGACAACATCTCGCTCCCGAAAGCGTCCATCTCGAAAAGCTTGAAGCCCTGTCGGAGATTTTACGCCGGCCGCCTGCCAGACGTGCGATTACAGCATGGGCGAATTGGAATGCTTAATGCCCAAGCTAGCGTTCGAGGGATCTCCCTTACAAGCTTTAGATCACGATGACGGAGGAGCGAGCGGGGCCATCCCTGCGATGCTGCCGTGACGTCAACGTTCTTTATCCAACGCCCATCCACGAGAACGAGCCAAGGCCGTCAAAGACGGGTCTGCGCATGCACGTAATTATCATTGGAGATTAGCAGGGCCTTGTCAGATATCCAATGCTTTTTTCTGCTTGTCGCTACCGAGCCGTGACCCGAATAGTAAGTTAGCTAGCCCATGTCTAAGCTGTAACCTCAAACGGTTGTTGGCGGCTTGTAAGTCGCCGTTTGAAGGGCAACGCTTTTTCTCGGGATGATCTCATTGGGTCTTGCCTGCAACTCTATGACCTAAGTCTTGTGTAGTCCCTTCTCGAATAGCGGTACCCAATGCAAGCTTCCCTGGCTGGGAGATGGGCGGTTTGCCATACGTGTATGTGACTTGGCCCGTATATATTCGCCGTGACTCCCCCATCGGCTTTGTAACTAATTCCCATACGAGTCAGTTATCAACATCAACAACAGCACCAGCAAAAGCTAAGCAACATACCAAAAGCACAAATACAACTGCACATTTTACACACAGCCTCACAAAGAATACTTATCTATCATCCTACCAAACCGCCAAAATGGGTGCCGTAGTATCTTGCGTAAGTACCACTGCCTCTTTTATTTCAACCCAACCTACGTAGTCTACCTACCTGAGACTAACACCTTATCGCAATAGATCGAGTCCATCTTCCGCACCATCGGAAGCGTCATCATGGCCATCATCGGGGGCATCGGCAGCATCCTGACGGCCATCATCGACGGCATCGTCGCCTTCTTCGGCATCGTCATCTCCTTCCTGACTTGCGGCTACTGCCGGCGGGGCACCACAACGGGTGGTACGACGGGCCGGCGGGGCTTCGGAAGACGTCGTCACCACGCAACCACCACGAGCACCATCTAGACGCGCCGTCTAGTTAGTTCGTCTGGAGATGCGAAGAGGAGACCGGTGCATTCTACAGGACGAACAACGACAGGATGGTACGCGGACGGAACGGGAGAGCAGAGCGTTGGTTACGAGATGTGATGAGATGGAGCTTTCGCCAGTCACCAGGACGAATGTTACGATACCCCCCTTTTTCTTGAGTACTTGATGCATTGCTTTGCATGACACGAGACGACGCGATGGACACGTTATGGCACTTTAATAGATAGAGGGATAATGACAAGCTATCCCGAACAACATCTGCTCGATTGTGTTTTGATGCATTGTGATTATTAGATAAGAGTGATTTAATATTTCTGTCGGTCCGTGGACTTAATCATCTATATCGATCAGATTCCGATTGAAGAATCCGTACACCTGCCTCGCAGCCTCTTTTCCGATATGCGGCTCTAACTCTTCCTTGCTCATATTCGCCACCTCGCGGATATTCTCCGTCTCCAGCGTGAGGTTCTTAATATTCTTCGGCGTGATACCCGGAACGACACCCAACATGTCATGAGGTTCGAGATTGAACGCCTGATCCTCGGCCTTCATGTCCTTGTCCAAGCCCGCCCGTACCGCCGCTACGGGGTCTGGCTCATCTTGTTGCGTCTTAAGCGCTTCGAATATCTCGGCCGTCTGATAGGGACTACTGCTCCAGATGATCCTTAACTTGGGAAACGCAAGCGTGAGTAACACAATCTTGGACTGCAGGTCCGACGGCACCTCGTTAGGGTTAACCGATTTCAGGTTGCCTGACAAGTCCGCAAAAGGCTCAAGCGTAAACGACTTGTTCTGGTCGAACTCAATGAGCAGCATCGGATTCTTGTAGTGCTGAAACATTGTCTCCGCCTGAGTATAGAGTCGGCCGTCCTTGAACGAACCGATCAGATCGCTGATGGACTTACGTTCGACGCAGATAGTAGGTGACAAGATATAATCACCGACTGTCAGCATGCATGGTACAATAATCATGTTGCGCCCGTGTAATAGGGATGGAAGCGACGAGCGGAATTCTCGAACATCTACGACGACCCTAGGAGGTTGCGCCGTAGCTGCCAGTCGGCCACCACCAGCTATTCGCGTATTTACTGTCCTCAAAAAGGCCTCTTGAGGATCTTCAACGCCATGGGAATCTACCGTCATGACGACAGACATGCTGGCACGCTCCTTGATGAGCTTAGTGAACGACTCCTTTTCTCGGCGCACTGTTGCTAGATACCGCTGTTCCTCAACCGAGCCCCCATAGAACATGAAATATACCCGGACATTTCTATCGTTATGTGATGAACGATATACTTCTATCCGGCGTATAAAAGCGGCATCCGGTTCATACATGATGATGTATCGGGGTTTAACCTCTTCCAGAACGTGCTCGTCTTGGTCGCCATCGTACGCATGTACCACGATCAGGTCTTGCATTTCGTAGAGCTCAAAGTAATCATCCATATCCTCTAGCGGGTCAGCTATAATGTCCGCTTTCTGATTGGCTTCTTCTTCCGTGATTTGCACCTCGTCCATAAGGTCGGCGACTTCATTAGGCTTTTCAAAGTACTGGGCCACACTGCCGTTAGCAGTCCTACCCGGTGCTGTACCCGTGACGCCGCCTCCGCGCACTCGTCGCCTCTTGTTTGCTGGCGCTCTCCCCTTGTATCCGCCCTGAGCTATCCGTGGGTCGATTGCGCCCTCGAGAGCTTTCTGGTTTTCAGTCAACAGGGCATTGCTGACTTGTGCAAACTCTTTCTTCCAATTGAGGTAGTTTCGAAGTTTCCTTCTCATCATGAACGCACCGGAAGGCTTATGCTCATCCTTATCATGTTTCGCGTCATTCTCAGCTTTCGGTTCAACATGCATTGTTTGCAGGTAATCTCGGAGTTGACGCGTTGTAGCGGTATCAGAACACATGATGAGAATCGTTCCGTTAGAATCATCTCTCATCGGAGGATCGAAATACAGATCTCTGTCAATCTCCTCTAATATTTCTGCGAGGAGAGCCCACTTTGGCTGTTCCTCCAGTACTGGGCGAAGGGACTCGATCGAAGACTTCGCATTAGCTTTGGCATTGCTCGCGTATACCCTTCGCTTAGCGGTATCGAAGATAGTATGCGCAGCATCGAGGAACAACCATGGAGATTGAGATTGCCTCGTGGACCCTGGCTGTGGAGAATGTGCAGCATGAATAGTATCTAGTTGCTGTAAGAAGGACACGCAATCCAACGCTAGGACCGAATGCAGTAGACCGCGGAGGACTGTCAAATCACTGACAATCTGCTTCGTCTTCCAACTGACCCTGTGCCAGTTTGGATCAAGTTGCCGCCGAACCATGACGTCAAAGTTCTTAAGTAATGCGCTATCAAGATTCCAGTCCTCCATCTCTAACCCCGTGTTTCCCTTCTTCAGTTCGTGGATACTGACTTCGACGCATTCCATGATTGCTGTTTGTATCTCTCTCATAGAATCCGTCATGGGAACTTCAAGCTCGATGACTTCTGCTTTCTTCTTGCCCTCGAGGGAGCTGGCAACGGTCACATGAAATCGAGGCCATAGAGATGCCTTTCGAAGGAACAAGTTTCTCATTATTGTTGCCAACGGAGAAAATCCGACGGTGAAGGCGTCTGGATTATCAGAGAAGGCTTTCAGAAATCCATTCTTATTCTTTTGGCGGTATACGCGAAGGATGAAGGCCTCAAGAGACGTCGCGATTACTTTGTCCGCATGTAAAACGATCAGGCCCGTGATAGTCTCTGGATCGAGCAGGCTCGTCAATAAATCGACAACCAAGATTCGAGAGGTGATGCTGTATATTCCGCCTTTCGCATACATCTTCTCTCTGGCCGCAACACTAGTGAAGTCTGTATTCACTACAGTCAAACCTCTTGCTTTAGGAGCTCCGCTGATAGCAGCAGACTCAGCAAGAGCCTCTCCAATCCAGGCATTTTCCCTTTCTTCGGCGCCCACGACTATTATCAAGTTATTTCCGGCGGCGTCGTAGCTATGCAACAGATTGGTGACTAGGCGCATGAGGCCGAGGCCTCTTGCGATGACGACGAGCTCATCTTCGGCGCGGAGTTCTTGGAAAAGGTGCTGCTGGTATTCCTAGGCGAGATAGAGTCAGACAAGACATAAAACACCATTATCGAGGTCTGGATAGTCATACAAGTGGCAGTGAGAGCTTCACCGGTTGGGGAGCATTATTTGCAGACATGCGGGGCGCGCGTCTTAGCTAGGGGAAGGGAGCGCGAGAACAGTGTTTCCAGGGCACTTGTGCATATTCGCTTAGAGTATCATGTTATTTGTCAAGATGATGTTGTACTGTGCAGGATGAGTTGCGTAGTAGGTACGCAAGTACGTAAGTGCCTACGTGTGATGTCGAGGTTGTAAAGGACTAGGTTTGGCCGAATAGGCACCGCTGAATTGAAGCTAACCGCAGAATGCTTTAATGTCGGGTACGCCGCAATGCAGTCGCGCCCTGTAAATCCGGGGACTTTGCGAATCACCTGCCGCCACTGTGACGCCGGGTCACGGGCAATTGCGGATCTCCAAGCTCTAGAAGGCCCAGATACGTCATCAGCTCTCGAGGGACGGGGTTACACCACTGAGGATCTGGGAATGCAAATGAAAGTATAAGAACAGTCTTTGGGCCTCAAAAAAGTTATCTCTAACTTCTAGACCTTCAATCCGCAATACCGAGAGATACAAGATATCCACCACAAGCAAATAACATACAGTCTCTATATCAAACCGTCAATATGCCCGACACTACCTACCCCGCTGCCCAAGTATGTATATCCTATGTACATGATCCCATAGCGATACTGAATCAATCCACTGATCTGATCCTTACTAGCAGACCAGCAAGGTTGATGCCAACTCTCAGCCAAACCCCGCTAGCGAGGCAGCTCAGCCTCAAGGAGCAAAGCAGTCAGCCTTTGCAGCCCATAAAGCCCATCCAGGCCCTGCTATCCCTCAGAGCATGCCAGAGCAAGAGGGGACTAAGGAAGAGCGCCAGGCGAAAGCCAAGGAGCTGAACAAATAAATCACCACGTGAAGTACGCACCAGATTTGGGTGCTACAGATTAGAATGATTGTACGACATAGGATGGTATGATCATGAAACGAAACTTGAGGTCTCGAGACTGGCTGAGAATACACCTCTTGTAATGATAGGCATGATGATTATCAAGAAAAAAATCAACTACCCGTTCATGTCCTCCGCTGCCTCTAAACTTGGTGGTTAATAGTCAGTGATTAGATTTCGTCCTAGGCAACTCCGTTCTTCATAAGCTACATATGTACCCGCTGGTCGTGTAGTATAGATGTAGATATTTCTTGAATGACTTGGGTGGGATGACGTACGCTGTGATTTGTAGTGGCGTAGACGCGCGTTAATGTATACATGCAGGCAAACTTCCAAAGTAAATCGGGAGTAGTATAGGCAATGTCCTACCTGTTATCCGAAGTCCTTCGGGATAGGCCGACATGGGCCATTAGCTTTTCACATCTCACCGAGTCCTGAACTCACTCGACTGACCGCTTCCTTGAGAACTGATCTCGCTTCGACTAAATTGAGATTAGCAGCTCTTTAACGTTTTGGCGGGGCATCCCGAGGGTTAGGAAGAGTGGAGTATACCAAGATTGCGAGGTTGTACCATCCCTATTTGGACAGAGCGGAAGTTACATGACAGTGAGAGTGGCGGTGCATATTGTGGCTGTCTCGTTTTCGAATGTGTTCGAACAGTTCCATTGGCTGGGGGCTCCCGTCAGCGAACGCAGGTTCAGCCAAGGCCAAGGCTTGATGATGTCGGGCGGGTTTCGCTGCGTACATGTGTCGAAAAAGATACATCCTTCATAGTCACGAAACACAATTCCGAAATTACTACCTACGCCAGCAAAGGAAACAATGTTCCTCACAAGATAAATGAATTGAATAACTCGTCTTATTCTCTTATTTCTCCGCTTGGCCACTCACTCCGTTACGTATCACTAAAGCCGAAATTTCCTCCAAGCAGGATCAACTAGATCCTCTTGAATTTTGGTTGCCTCCCAATCATCTCTGTTCGACGTATTCCGCACCAACCAACCAATCGTCCACTATTTGGCACCGGTAACTTGCGTAACCGCCAATCGACGGCACCTCTACAACTTACTAAGGTGCAACAACTGCGAATAGACCGCGTACGCTACGGCAGACATTCCTCACGGCGCAGTCAGGCACCCTCGAATCACTTATTACAGCTCGTGTCGGTTGTATCCTCAATTCAATGGTCACTTAGTAGGGCCTAGGTAATTTACGCTTAGGTTGGAGATAGCTACCGGCCTGCTATACTCCCCCCCTTCTCTCTCAACACATCACACGACGTTACCAGAACTGCCACCATGCCATCTATCCTTAGCGAAGAGGATAAGGAAACCGTTAGACGGGTAGTGCCTAAACACACGAACAAGATCCACGCCGTAGCCGTTGCCAGACTCTACGTCGCATACCCGAATCCTTCGAAATGGACGTACACCGGTCTCCAAGGCGCCATCGTGCTCTCCAACGACCTGGTAGGGAATACATATTGGTTAAAGCTAGTGGACGTATCGGTGAGTTATGTTGTCTAAACGACGAGCATTGTATATGCCGGTTTCTAACGACTCGTAGCCTGCTGGTCGGGGCGTAATATGGGATCAGGAAATATTTGACACCTGGTCTTATAACCAGGACCGAACATTCTTCCATACTTTCGAGCTCGAGGAATGCTTAGCTGGTCTGTCTTTCGTCGACGAAAAGGAGGCCAAACAATTTAAGAAGAAGATGGACGAGAGGGAAAAGAATGCGTCGAAGGCTACGAAGAACACCCCTTTCGGTGGAGCATCACAGCAACATCACAAGACAGGGTTCTTTGGAAGCATTTTTGGAGGACATAGACATTCCTCGGCTCCCACGCCGCCCGAATCGCCTCGTAATAGCGTTCCCCCTTCCCATCCCCACGAGAGATCATCCTCAGGAAATACAAATGGCTTCCACAAGCCGCCGTCTAGATTCGCTAAGCTGGAGGCATATGATCCGAACTGGCGAGAGAATTTCGGAAATTTCCTCTCGGAACAGGGGCTCACGGACGAATTCATTAGAGAAAACCAGGACTTCATTGTTGAGTTCTTGAAGGAGCAAGGTGGTGGAATAACTAACGGAGCCGGTGCGCCGGCGCCGGCACCACCACCTCCGCCGCCTCCCTCAGCTAGTACCGCATCACTGAACGGGGGTAGTCATGGTCATGGCCATGGTCACGGCCGCGCACCTCCTCCACCACCTCCTCCCGCAAATCCACGCTCAACTTCGGAAAGCTTAACGTCTTCAGGCTCCCGTCGTGGTGCTCCTCCACCTCCCCCCGCTCCTCGCAGGTCCGGCAAAATGGAAATTGTGCATAGAGAGCCGACACCGCCGCAAGAACCGACGCCACCCCGGCCGCGCTTCAACGCTCCTCCACCCCTACCGGATGCTGGTAAGTTCGCCCATGCCGAGCCTGCACCTCGAGCTCCACCTGGACCGGCGCCTCCTCCAAGGCCACCTAAGACGCCGATCGACGACCACGAGGAGAAGCCGCCTGGACATAGATTCGGCGTACCCCCTGTTTTCACTGGTCAAAGGGCAAACAATGCACCTCCACCAACACCGGCCAGGGGTCCGGTACCTCCTCCGCCGCCAAGGGAGCAACCCCAAGCAACACCGCCGCCACCTCCTCCAAGCCTCCCTCCCAAGTTGCCCGGCTCGAGTGCGCCGGTACCACCGCCGCCGCCTCCACCTCCTGCTGCATCTCGGCCTGTACCCCCAGCTCCTGCACCACCTGCACGAGGTACCCCTGCGCCACCGCTTCCAGCACCAAGTGCGCCGGCTCCACCTCCGTTACCCCAGGCGTCAGCGCCGCCCCCGGCGCCACCCCTCCCAGGAGCTGGCGCACCTCCACCTCCTCCTCCTCCGCCGCCCCCACCCGGCGGTGCAGGCATCCCACCTCCGCCGCCGCCTCCTCCACCAGGCGCCGGGATACCAGTACCACCTCCCCCACCGCCTCCGAATCGCGATTCGGGCTATTCGTCCGGCGTCCCAGCACCAGCCCTGCCTTCGGCCGACTCTGGCCGCGCTGCTGTGTTGGACAGCATTCAAAAGGCAGGTGGGATCGGCGCGCTCAAGAAGGTGGATAGGAGTCAGATCAGAGACAGGAGCGCGGCTACCGTCGGCGGAGGATCGGATACAGGACCGCATGGTAGTGGATTGCCGCCTGCAGGTATTGCTCCCGGAGGAGGAGGCGGTATGGCTGATGCGCTTGCCGCGGCGCTGCAGAAGCGGAAGGAGAGAGTTCGTGATAGTGGTAAGTTCTTGTCTGGATTTCATACCAGGCCAGTGATTTTGACAGAATGCTAATACTGCAACAGATGATGAGAAGAGTGACGATGAGTGGTAGAGCCACATTCGTAAGGTTCACGAGTGGGAGAGATCCAGAAGTGGCTAAGATGTTGGAGGATATGTTGAGCATGGGTAAATATCATGATGTCTATCGGAAGAGAAATACGTTGCAGGCTCCAGCTTGGTCAAAAACGACGATAAGTTCAAGCCAAGCCAAGCCAAAATATGAAGAGTATCCCATTCCCAGCAGCACTTCATGCAGCATATCAAAGGGAGTTAGAGGAGCTCTGGACGAACCTATACTTTAGGTCAAGCTTGACAACAAGCAATCAAACCTCTATATATAAATGTACCAATGTGTCAAAAAACGCAAACCAGTTGGGGGGCGGCATTCTGTTAGACTACTGTCCTGGGACCGGCTGTTGCGCTCACTCAGTTGAGGCGGGACTCGTCTTGGTTCACTCCTACTACTCGGGAGGGACCAGGCGAGAGAGTGTCTATCTACCTACGTATGTTCAAGGGTAGCAGAAGAAGCAGATGGAAATAGCGTAGGGGAGGGCCTGTTACTGCTGGTGGTATCCGGAGAGGAAAGGAAAGGAAAGCCCGATCGCAGAATGATGGCATATAGAATTGGGGCTCGAGCAACGAAACTTCGGGCCAGCTAGACAGACGGGATCGGGTCTGACTACCTAGGGTAGAGTAGGGGGTGGGAGCGAGTGTTGACTTGACTTGACTTGGGGCTTGGAGCTTGCTTGAGCTGTAGTGGTTTTGGATTAGAAGCTCGTTAGAGAATCGGCAATTGAATCTTATCAAATCACAGCTACTTTTCGTAGGTCTAAAAATATACCAGTGAAATTAGGTAGGTACCTATATTGTACGCCAATTCAAGTCACGGGTGAGGTCCAATGCATTCAGTGTATGCTGAGAAAAGAGGCATGTGTATTGAAAGCCAGCAGCCGCAGACCGCTTCTACCTACGGGTGGAAAAGCCAGTCGTAAGCTCGTGATGGTGTCAGTCATTACATTAGGTATAAAGCCCATGCCGTCATTCCCCTTAAGACAAGATGTCATTTTCTTCCTTCGTCATTCCACTGCCATTGCCAACGTGAAACCGAAATTTGCAGAGCAGAAGCGAAACCGAAACCGTTAATCTAACTAAGTCGCCAGACGGCAGAGGCTACGACGTCTCTCCCACCGTATGCCCTGCCGTCTGCTTGCCTTGTCGCCTCGCCCAGCTGTCGTGGAGCCTAGATCGCAGAATGAAAGGGGAGCCGAGACTGAGATCCGGGTTTGAGAGAGAAGACAGGTTTTTCCCTGGCCGAAAGGAGCATTGCAGCGGATATTGAGAGGTGCAATAGAACCCGATGACCAAGTGGGCGAAGCTTCTCCGTTCTTTTCCGGTAGATAAGGGATCAGATATCGTCGATATCGACCTCCTTGCCGCCGGCGCCAGCAGCCGCCTCGTCAGACTCGGACTCGCGGTCCTCGTCGAACTCGAAGCCGCACTCGCCCTCGTCGCCGGGGCCGTAGGTGTCCGTCTCGTTGATCTTGGCGCTCTCGGGCAGCTCGCCGTAGGCCTTGAGGGAGCGCGCCTCGTCGGCGCTGTACTTGAGGATGACGTCGCCCTTCTCGTCCTGGTAGTCCCGCAGGGACAGCAGGATGATGTCGCCGTTGTTGATCCACACCTTTTTCCGCAGCTTGCCGCGGATGTGGGCCAGTCGCTTCGCGCCGTCGAAGCACTGCGCTTCTAGACGGCCGTTGCCGAGCATCTTGACTACTTGGGCATACTCTGGTTGGGGGGTTCGGTGTTAGCTCATTGTCTTCTTTCTTTCTTTCTCCAGGTGTATGTCTGCTCCGCGGGGGGTAGTCGTAACGTACCTTGTCCTTCCTCCTTGAAGGTTAATTCTCGCTTCTCGTTGTCGTTCTCGTTCTTTCCACGACGACGGTTCTTACCACCCTATTGAAGACGGATCAGTCAATATACCGATCTCCACGATATGCATATTGCGCGACAGTACAAGACGGACTGTAAGTGAAGCACCGCACACAAAAGAATGGAAAAAGAGAGAAATTCGGAGATGTGGCGGGGTTAATTGTCAGAAGGTTGCACATACCTTTCCCTTGTTCTTGGGCATATTGGCTGAAAACTAGACTCTTCTCTAGTATTGGCGGGTTGATAGATGAAACCGACTTGATTCAGGGTTCGCGACTGTAGCCCGCTCAGTTTTTTGCGGTTTGTTGACTGTTGTGTCGGACGATGTTGTCAGGGAGTAAGGAAAATAAGGTACGTTGGTGACGAGGGGCATTTAAATACATACCAGGCCAGGAAATCCGCCAGAGTGAGTAATGGCGGGGCGGCTTTTGTGTGGCTGCTCGCCTGCGCAGCGCTTAGTTGGAGCAGGCTTAGTGGCGTGTAGTGGGGCAACGCACTGTCTGATGCGCCTAAATGATGACGGTTTTATTGGTTAGCCGGGTCTCGTCCTAGACAGGATGTATTCATCCGGATAAGATACTCTCCCATCCTACTATGATCACCGTTGTCCCAAAAGTATCTTTTTCCAGATACTACATCCCACGCCTATCTCCAGCCTTGAAAAATTTACAAGGCTGAGCCGCAAAACTTGCAAGACTCACACATCTCTGATCCCATCGCCTCCCTTGTATATTTAAGCGGATCAAAATATGAGTTGTCGGGCAACTCATCGGTTAAACGGGGACCGGCCTAAGTAGATCATGACCAGCTTGTCCCTCGTTCGACCCCTCAGAGCACCTCGACTTGCCTGTCACATTCTGACCCTTCGACGAAGCCTCAACACCGAGCATGCGTCAAAATACAGACCCGACTTTCGACCGAACCACGCACGCAATGATGGCGCTGTTGAATCCATAGATCATCTCCCCGGATCGGACATCCAGCCCGGCGAACATATCCAGAAATTCTGTAGGGAACACAATATTTTGTTCCCGAGTGCCCTACGTGTGCTGAAGGGGACGAGGTTAAAGAAGAACCCGTGCCAGCTGAGCCTGACCGGTTCCCGGCGCCACTGTTTCGACGCGAAAACACTGAAGTATCTAGATAAGCATGAGCACCCGTTTACGAAATCGATCCTCCAGATGTATATCAACAAGAAGAGTCAGCCCTTGTGGTATACGTTCCGTTCTTTCGACGTGGCCTCAGCTTTCCCGTGCCGAGAAGCAGTGAGGAGGCTGAAACATGCATTTCGCGACGCCTTGGCCGACTATGGGTATGACCTGGAGGGTAGGAGGATCAGGACTGGTGGCCCTAGTGTCACTATGGACTTGTTTGGAACTGTCCTAATAACTTGCGCAGACCCGAAGGCAGTTTGCAATATCAAGTTTGCAGACCTCCTGGAGCAGGTCAAGGTGTTAATGGGCAACGTTGAACAGGCGCTCGCGAGGGACAAAAGAGGCAAGCATATCAATGCGATGGGTAAACCACAACCGCCCACCAAGACATCACATTCGAAGCCAGCTCCGAAACCGCCAATGAAAAGAAGCCCAGCACCCAGCCAAATACGAAGGGTAGCTGCCCAGATGGTTAGTGTATAATACAGACACATCGACTTGTTTGGATTGGTTATGCGGCGCATGCACAGGTTGTCATAAGGATACAAATAGAGACGTCATAGGCATAGATGAAGATATCTGCATAGACTCGGCGTATGGAGGTTCAAGATCAATGACACCGTTTTAGATTCATAATTAGAGCATCACAGAAGCAATTGTGATGAAACCTATAAGGTGCAATTATATCATTATCGATAATATAATAAAAGCACATGTTCTGCGATCTGGGTTTATCTTTATCTTGTAAGAGTCTGCGGGGTGTCGGCGTCGAAGCTTTTTGTAGATGCGATAACACGTGGGATAATTTCCTAAGACGCGAATCGCCAAAGACTGGGACCCCGGACAATTTATTGAAGGACCAGGTACAGAATCTAACTACATACCTCACAATATCAACCACTGAAAACTTCATCACCACATAACCGTATTCAACTCATCTGAACACGGCTGACTGCGCCTCTATTGACCATGTTGGTCTCTCTCACCGTCGGCAAAGTCGATGCCGGTGTCACTGTGCTGTTGACTCCAGATAAACGCTTGGTATGTCATTATTCCAGCTCCAAGCTCCTTTACTCAAGTGCCCCCGAGCTGTCGCAATTGATCGCACAGACTCAGGTTTCCTCTTATGACGCCCATTTAGCTTCTACTTCACACTGGCAAGTCTAATGAGAAGATACAGATCGAATTTCCCTCGATTCTCTTGCCTCCTAACATCGTCTCCGGCTCCATAGTCGACATCACTGTCTCCCGTAACCACGACGCCGAAGCCAAAGCAGCGGCCAAGTTCGCAGCTCTCCAGGACCAGATCTTTGCTTCCTTTGGCGCCTCGCAGCCTAGCACCCCCGTCCTCCGCTGCCGCAATGCCACTCAAACCTCCGTAGTCCTCGAGTGGGATCCCATCGAGCTAGCCACCGCCGACCTCATCTCCCTATCCCTCTACCGCAATGGCCAGAAGGCTGGCAACATCCCCCGGCCTCTGCACATGCACAGCACGAAGATTAGTGGTCTTGCCGTCGACACCGATTACTCATTCCACCTCGTCCTGCGCACGACCGCCGGCACCTACGCTAGCAAACAGGTCGTCGTCCGCACTCACAAGATGACCGACCTGAGCGGCATCACCATCACCACGGGCATCCTGCCTCCGCAGACGCGCGAGGAGCTGGCTAAGGCCGTCGAGCGCATCGGCGCTAAGATCGTCGATGGCGTGCGCATCGACACCACCCACTTCGTCACCACCGAGGGCCGCGGCGTGGCCTGGGAGAAGGCCGTCGAGATGAACATCCCCGTCGTGAGGCCCGAATGGGTCGAGGCTTGCGAGAAGACCGGCCGAATCCTCGGCGTCACCAAGTTCTATCTGGACGCGGTGAGGCCACCCGCTCCAGGAAGCGACGAGACGCAGAGGACGGTGTCGTCGCCGCCTCCGGCGCCCGCACAGCAGACGCAGAAGGATCTTCCGCAGACGCCAACTAAGGCCGAGGAAAGCAAGGAGACGGAGGCCAAGAAGGAGGAGGACAAGGAGAAAGACGAGAGCAGCGGGGACGACGAGGAAGAAGAGGGAGAAGCAGATGAGGAGAAGGCAAAGGCCACGGACGAACAGAAAGTGAGGCTCGAAGATAAGGACACCCAGAAAGTCGCCCTACGACCGGGAGGACAAGCGTCTGAGCAAGAAAAGGCTGCCGAGCAAGAAGCCGAGGCAAATAACTCCGACGATAAGGCGCCCGAGCCCTCGCCGGGCGACGGGGCGTCTTTCCAGGATGTAGCGCTGTAGGCAAGATTGATGGTAAGAAGGATCCATCAGCATGGAGTTTTCAGGGGCTTCAAAGAGAAAATACCCGGCCAGGTCAGGAATGGCTTTTCCACTACGACTGCTGAGGAGTGGCATTAGGCCTGTGGATGAATGTGTAGTAGTGTAGGGGAGTGGATGTCGCTGCTGAAGCTGTGGCGTCTTTTTGAGATACGGATATTATTAGGGTAATTCACAATGGCTTTGGAAGCATGCCTCGTCAAGCTAGCATACTTTATCCGTTGTGAGTTATATGATAGTCGATTACTGAGGTGATAATATTGGCTTCCTCTTACTCCTTTTGCCAATGTCACCTAGGGACCCTATCCTGATTTGCAAAAGATCTCATGTCCTGTGTCGTGCGAATATTACTCTTCACTCTTCAGCGGAAGCTCTTTGAGCCTATCTCCGAGCCTTTAGAGTCGCGGTAGATCTCATATGGCAAGGCAAACCCATGGTGAGCTTAGTCTATCAATACTCCCTGCTCCAGCTATCGCGATTTCTCTCACGAGCAGATACCCAGCCCCGGGCAGAAGACCAAGTTACGTAAGAATCCAGCCGAAGCAAACAAACTCAAGGCAGAACCTCCTCCCCCTTCCAATCCCAACACCGCCCCCGATCCCCCACCTCCCTAGTCCGCACCACCTCCACCATGCGCTCAGCCGCGTACTCCGGGCTAAACAGCTTCTCCTCGCTCACGCGGCCCCAGTACTCCCTGCTCAGGCCCGTGCGCACCGTGCCCGGGTGGTACGCCACAGCGAGGGCCTTGTCCGCCGACCGCGTCCGCAGGTGCAGGTCGAAGGTCTTGGCCAGGCTGTTCACGGCGGACTTGGACGCGCGGTAGCTGTACCACCCCCCGAGCCGGTTGTCGGACGTGGAGCCCACGCGGGCGGAGGCCATGAGCCAGGTCGCGCGGGGAAGCACCTCTGCGGCATCGTCTTCCCGTGATGCTTCTCCCGCCGCACTCTCGCCCTCATCTCCAGAACTAGAGGGTGAGAAAAGGGGCTCGGGAGAAATCGCGGTGCTCTTCCGCGGGAGGAACTCGCTGAAGTGCTTCATCAGCATGAGCTGGCCCAGGACGTTGACCTGCAGCGTGCGCAGCGCGGCTTCGAAGTCGACGTCGCGCGGGCTCTTCTCGGGGCGTACTAGGATCCCGGGTAGCGCGAACGCGAGACGCAGGTGGTGCGTCGCGGGCGGGAATAGCTTGGCTGCTTCCGCCGCCGCGGATTGCAGTGTGGATTCCTTGGTTACGTCTACTTGGGCTATGTGCAGTCTCCTTGATACCTCGTCCTCTGATAAAGGACCGGATGGGGATGGAGATTCAGGCGAGTGTGGAGATACTAGGGAGGAGATGATGGACTCCCGCACGCGGGGGAGATCGGTCCGCGCCGTTGCCAGTACTGGCGTGGTCGTCGTCCGTAATAGGTGTCTTGTTAGGGCGTGGCCGATTCCGCGGCTCGCCGGGGAGACTAGAATCCAGGGCTTGGACATTTAGTTCCTCGCCATTGGTTTCCTTTATTTTGTCACGTTCCTGGATGTCACGTTTCAGGTGTTGAGAAACTACTAAATCATGGTGTACTCGCATATCAGATGTTCCTAATTTAACCTCGGGCTGTACATGTAGATTGCGGTTCGTAAAATGGCCAGCTAACCCTGTTGATGATTCATTACTGTCAACTTAAAAGAGGCTTGCCCGGCACAGCAAGAGAAATTGTGAAGAGGTAGAGTTATGAACGATCTTGAAAGATAAAACACTAAAAAAGCAACAAGTACCCGTACCTGATTGATGTGACCAACCTCCCACATTAAGTATTTGGAATACATGCCTCCATTCCTGACAGGATATTCTGACATTCTCTAAGAGCACATATTCAGATTTTCATGATGGAGAATACATTCTGGTATGAAGATAACGCACCAGAATGACTAAGCTCCGGGTTAGCTACTCGAAGACCCTTACTAGGTACGTCTAAATAAACGCGTTAATGGCGTTAGTGGCGTAGGAATGCCCTGGACTTGGATCTCAAGACCAGCAGTTTTATGTTGGCGCGCTAGGTCACACTCTTTCGAAAAGAAACGCGGTATGTCTTTTCAGCGGAAGACGGCTGGGCTTTTGGTGAAGATCCGATGCCGTGGATTGGGAATATTTTATTGAAGATCCAACAGTAACAGTGGAGGAATATTTTTTGCTATGAAATTTGAGTACTCAGGCTATGCCTCTATAGGTATGATAATACGTTTAAGCGATCATCGCTCGTTCTATATACATCCCTGTTTGGAGTAAACCTTATATCAACTTGACAATGACTCGTGATCGACCAGGTGAACGGGAAGCTGCGGCACTTCGGCTCAGAGACTCGATAATTCTCCATTTTGAAAATATTTTCCAGACCGGAGACATACCAAGGATCTCAGTAGACAGCATCTCTCCCTTGGAGTGGCTTGAATGTGATCGTCCGTCCCACTACCTCGCCCAATAACGTCGGGGGCAAAAAGCAAGTCGATTACCAGATACATCTCACTCGCTTCCAAGACATGTCTCAGGGGCAGGCATTGCCAAGTTACGTGTCTGGGCACATTGCTACAGTCTAGTGGCATATGTCATTGGTCGACACGGTCAATGTTTTGTTCGTCCACACGGTCGAGGAAAAAAAAGACCAAACTCTTGTCAGGCCAGTGCCTGAACGCTGCGAGCTCAACCGTCCGGTTCATGCCGCTCAAGCTAGTCAGTGTTCACCTAGCTACGCCGATCATAAGTTGGCTCTCCAGACCTTGCTGTTATGTACCGTGCCTAACTGGGATGTGGATTAATGTTTGAGTTCAGAGCTAGTTGCCTGACTCCTCGACCGTTTCTCTTCAGTTCGTCATTAACTGGATCTCTTCTCCTCTTCACCATGCTACCCTTTGAGCTACTGCCGCCTATCCCTCGCTAGGCAACTGTTGCTCCTCGCGAAGAGCTCTGGAGGATGTGTACAATGTGTGAACGATTTCATACATTTAGTACCTTTCCCTTTATGAGCAGCAACTCTTGATCGTGCTCCAGTAGAGCCGTCTTATGCCGGTCTCGGGACTCTTTTGGTGTAAGTATACCTTGGCACCGAAGCACTCGGTATGTCACGACTACTCGGGGCCCGAGGTGTTAAAGTAAAAGTGGCATTCCCTGTCACTTCGCACATGGGAGATAGCGTCGTCTGAAAAATAGAGTTTTTCCCTTCCGCCGTCTCCGTCTAGAGATTTAATCATGGAGGGCGTCTTCTTTAACCCAATCAACTTGGGTATTCTGGTGGAAAAGGAAATTGTGGTACAGGTTGAAGACAAGGACAATGGAGACTCCCTAGCATCTCGTCCGCGGTCCGTCGTATCTGTCACTCAGTCTGCATCCGACTCAAGGAGGGAAACGGGAGCGTTTGAGCGGCAAGAGACGACCTCGTCTCCGCCACCTATCGAGATGCGCCCGCGTTCTGATGTCACTGAGGATCGTGGAGAAGACCTCGTCGACTTCTTCCGCAGTCCTCCTCCTCCGGGAAATGTTATGTCAATACCCGACGACGTCAGCATCTCTTCGTTCGACGGCAAATGGCGTGTGTTTAAAGCTTTTCGCAAAAAGAAGAAAGGCAAGAAAAAGAGCAAACCGCCGCTCATCAAACTCCCGGACTCGGCCGTCTCCGCCAGAACAATGGAAGGCCACCGATATATTGCCATATCGATCCCGTCCAACTATTCTCATTCCGAACCGGCCCCTCCGCGGCACCCGGCATCCGAGCCGGCGGAAGAAGCATCTCAACAAGCAGCTGACTCGACGCACATCCCGACGCCAGATCGTGGCAAGAAGGCCTCAAAACCCGGCACCGGGGATTACGAATCACTATCTTCGGTTTCTCTCGCGCCAAAGAAGGGAACCCACCCAGAAGCAGTCACCCGGCTAGCACCCCCTCCTAGAAAGGTGTCCTTGCTTTCGACAGTGCCATCGCAGGAAGAGACTGAACCCGGAAAAGGAAAGGAGCCCAGGAGGCTGAGCAAATTAGAGAGGGCTGCAAGTTGCATAGCACCGATGAGCCCTCTAGGCTCTGTTGGGGTATCGCATGCTGCCGAGCGCGAAGCTAAGTCTCCTAAACGAGGCCAGGAGCAGCAGACTAGCCCACAGCAAACGGTGTCGGAAACCAAAGGACTCATTCCCAAGAGGGTCGCTCGAATCGTTGATATACCAGCGACGAAGCAGAAGCAACCAGCGCGAGCCGACAACGAGCCTACTACTGGTGCCAGCTCTATACCACCGAAGAGCGCTTCACCGAACGCCAACAAGCCTTCCGACCCTCCACGTGTGCTTTCTGAGAATCCACTCATTACGCTAACAGTGCCGACTCGAACTTCAAGCAAAAGGGTTGGAACGGCTGGTGCTGGTCCCGGCGAATTGGACACTGCCATCGATACCCGACCAACTTTGGAAGGAAGGTCGTTGAGCTCCAATCATGGTGACAACGAAAATAGTGCCGCAACAGGTCCGCGCGGCTCTTTGGCTGAGAGCCTAGTGACAACAGAATCCTCACCTAAGGTGCTCAAGGCGCAGACTGCTACGGCATACCAATCCGTCCCTATAGTGGTCCGACCGCCATCGGGCCCGGAGTCGCCCCTAAATCTCAACTTTCCATCACCACCCAGGAATAGAGTCAGCCGCTCAGTGCAAGCGGATCTGTTATCGCCTCCGGCATTGCCTGGAGGAGCCAAAAGCCGCAAGGACCGAGTGCGAGAACGAAAGCAAAGAGATATGGAGAAGTTAAAGTCACAGCTGCGTCAGACCCATCGCCCAGGTTCGCATCTTCTCAAGCCAGAGGTGCCGGGTGAGGCTGCCTGTCCGGAATCGCCAGTACTTGGCCGGTTTAATCTAGAGCTGGGCTCACTGCCCCCTTCGAGATCGTTCTTGACAGAGAAAATGTCGGATCTCGGCCCTATGAGGCCAGGTCTACACTTGAAGCCTCCTAATTTATCACCGGAGGCCGTTTATAAGAAACGCCGCGGGAGAAGCGTGAGTGCTCCAGTAATGACCAGCTCGTCGTCGCCATCTTCACTAGAATCACCACAAATGCCCTGGGAAGACAGCACAGCCTATTACCGCCGAAAACAAAGACAGGCAGAACGGGAAGAGAATGAAGCGAGGAGGGTACATTACGAAGCTGAAGCGCTGGCGCAAAAGAGAGAGGCCCAGGAGCGTCGTTCACGCGAGCAACTCCTGCGAAGGTATGAGAGGCTTAAAGAAGACCGCGCCAAAGAGATGGAGGAACGACTACATCGACTAGAGCGAAACGGCGACGTCTTGATGCAGTCCCTGGCGACCTTGATGCAAACGCTCAATACATTGTTGAAAGAACGACAGGCCTTACAGCGAAGCGTCTCCGCTTATCAAGCTGCTACCTCCTCGGCTCCTCGACCGCGCGAACAACATCATGGTTTTCCACCAGAGCGTTCCCAGTCCCTAAGGTCCGCCCGTAGTTACGATAACCCACCGGAAACCCTACATCATCCTGAGCGGAGTGAACACTTTTCTAGAAGAAACCGACCGGCCAGTCTCCGGCTAGCGCAGCGAGGAGGTTATCAACGAGGCGAGCCGGGGTCATCTCTGCGCCCGGGACACGGCTCACTTGAAGAAGAGTTGGAGAGGGAGCTAGAACTCCGTGGCATGCACGGGGGGAGCGGGGAGCGTGTGCGGCAGTCAACGCTAGAAGAGCTCCAAGAACAACTGCGAACCCAACCCCATCAAAGCAGCCGGATTCCCGGTCTCTCGGGCTACACTAGCAGTAGCATCAGTAACGAGGCAGGTAGCCTCGAGATCATGCAACCGCTGATGCGCGAGCTACAGGAAGCGGCGAGGCTTACCGAGGCGGAAGAGCGGGCGGAGGGAGTGACACCTCTTACTGAGAGTGAGGTCTTTAATCTCTTCTGATTTAGTTGGTTGGTGGATCGGCTGGTTGATACCCTCCTTTTATGCTCTTTTTGTTGTGTTTCGATCTACCCCTATTTCTTTCACTTTGGATATCTTACGTACCTATTCAACATTCGAGGGTTAACTTCAACCACTTCCTGTTCGCAACGACTGCGTCCACAATTAGTCTCGAAGCTCAGTGGTTTGGCAGCAATCGTTCGTTTACTTACGTACCTGATAGATCTTTGTAATATACGCACACCTCGCGGTGTTTCTGACGAAAGAGAGGTTATAAGCCTGTGCAACCTGCTATATGTGATAAATTAGCCTACCAAGATTCCGAATAGTGCGGGATGCGAAAATGGACATTGCATTCTAAATGCGTGGTAAACTTATACAAACGCGAATAGGGGCACTAAAGACGAACGATGTAAAAAGGGGGAAGCTTCTTCGGGTCTTGGTTCGAGCAGATCCACCGGGCTCATGCTGGTAACATTTACGTACGTCCCATCGCAATTATCCAGGAGAAGGGAGTTGGAATTGGGCGGAGACGAGGCTGCAGAAGAAGTAATACGTAATATTCGAAACTCGGAGGAGCGCGAAGTATTCGCCACGCCGTCTCCGATTTCCTGGGGAACGGGGTCTTGCACGACTATGTAGATACCAGGTTAGATGGGAAAACGGGTAACGGGAAACGGGTGACGAGAGTGCTCCCGATCAAGGATGCCAGTGGAAGAGAAAACGGCGCTTTCCGAGATAACGCGTTGATGTTTATAGGGTAGACGGTAGACCGTGGACGAAGCTGAGCCGCTTCTATGGCTGCATGTGTAGCGGCATCTATCGTGATACTCCGCTTCGCTTGCAACGCATCGCATCCGTGCGAGTATAAGATCTAAACTGTACGAGAACACCCGGTATAATACAATGGAATCGAGATATCATGGATGGATTTCCCCGTACCGTGGACGCGATGTCTTGAATAGATCGGGACCTGAGCGCTGGGAAGGCGGAGCGGTAGCTCAACGGCGAAGATTGAGAAGCAAGGCCATGTGGTATTGTACTGTCGGTGAGGTTCCAAAGCCCGCGATGCTCAGCATTCGGGAGCTTGAGGAGGCCAATGCAATGGGAAGTGCTTAGCAAATGCAAACTGGTCAAGTCTCGCAAGTCCGAGAGAGTCGAAAAGCCATCGCGAGCATCAATCGGGTCACGTCCAAGTCACCATAAAGACAATCAATCAGGCCGTACGGTCTAGGATACTTACCTACGTAGGCGACCCATTTGAATCGGGGCTCATCGCAATTACCTATGGGGTACGTAACTCATGTCACCGCTCCTCTCGACTTCTCAATACGTTGTCGGCCCAGTCCAGCCTATCGTATCGTACAATACAGTACAATACAGCACATTACCCTACGAAGTCAACCCCCCTCATCCTCAACCACAACACCTAGTTACTCTCACCTTCCATCTGTGATTCTTGAATTAACTCCCCTGCCCTAGCCTACCCTATTCTAATTGAGAGGATGCGAAACCTGGGTATCAACCATCAAGTGTAAAGCCGTTCGAGGTTGCCTAATTAAAAGAACTTCGCGAGGAAAGTTGACGGACGGGGTGGCACCAAATGTAGGAATACAAGAATCTTTTTTGAAAACAAAAGTCCATACGCCGTTAGAATGCATTCGTTGGAAGCCATAATGCTCTCGTGACGCCTCAGTGGTAAACATGTCGCCGGTAGAGGCGGAATCAAATAGACTTGGTGTGCTATTCTGCCGTTATATCAGTCGGCTGGGAGCCCAAGGGAACGATGATTACTAAGGTGATGCGCAATGCCAGATAGGTACATGGAGATGCGCAATGCATAATTCACCAAAGAGTTACTGAGGTCTATTAGGTTTACGCCGGATAAAAGGGTCGGAGGAAGAGGCGGGCCTTCTTCTCTGCGGTGGCAGCGGCCTAGGACCTCCGGGACCGGACGGGCCCTAAATGTTGATGTTAGCTGAGAAATAACCACGACACGCCTGTCACGTACCTTAGGGCCGTTCGAGGGCCCAGGGCGAGGATTGCTGGTGGACGCGGAAGGCTTCGGCGGAATACCCAAAACGGCCATTGCTGAAGGATCCTGTGGCTTCGGCATGTTACGGGGTGCACTCGGAGGCGCCCTTGGCACGTTTCCACTGGCGATCTGTATTGTTGTAGTTAGTTCACTGTGTAAGTAGGGTGTCTCGCATTGTTCATCACTTACTCGCTTGGTCGCTTTGCTATCGTCAGCGCCATCCCTAGGTCGTTTCTGGCCGGATTGGTGTATTACAGGAGGTTCAGATGAACGGACGATAGTAGCAGTTTCGCCGCGCTCATTGAGTCCACCGTACCCTGCGTCTATTGGAACTGAAGGTCCTGGGCGCTCGATGACAGTATACGTCTGCGGCAGCTGAGGCGTCTGGTTCTTTTTTTTTGGCATTCGATTCGGGGGTGGAGCATCTTCCATGATGACATCTTCATCATTCTTGGTGTGGATGGTCTTCTTCAAGGAAGCAGTTGGATTCTCTGCAGGCCGAGAAGGAAGAGCCGGTGGAGCCGAAGTTGGTGAAACATCGAAGTTAGGAGGTGGCAATCTGGGTCCGGACCTCCTCAGCAGAGACAGGATGTCTCCGGCGGTGTAGAGATTCCGTGCCTTGGCGTCTTCAATGAGCTTGTTCCAGAATTCACCTTGGACGAGAGCCCTGGAATCTCCAAGGATGAACAGGGAAGACTTAGCACGAGTTAGACCGACGTTCATACGTCGAATATCCGTCATGAAACCAATGCCGCCAGTAGGGCTCGCTCGGACGCAGGAGAAAATAATGATCTCACACTCCCGTCCCTGAAAAGCGTCCGTAGTGTTAAACTCAATCTGCTCCTTAATTTTGTCGCCGTATCGGCGACAGAATTGATTACGGAGTTCGTACAACTGAGCTTTGTAGGGGGTGATAATGCCGATTTTTCCCTTGAAGTCGGTCTGCGGATAATCTGTCATCAACCTCTCGTATAATTGCATGGCAACCCTGACTTCTTCTAAGTTGACGAGCGATTGGCCCTTGTGACCTTTCTCTTGGATACCCTTCACATCGAAGAAGCGATATGGTCCCAACAACGCACTCTGGTGCCATGATTGATGACGCAGTTTTCTCATGTCGCCACCGTCTATGAGGCGTCGCTCATAGAACTCCTGGCTCGGGAACGAGCTGATTTCCGGATGCATACGGTATTGTGTATCGAGAAGATGGACGTCATCAGGATGATTGCGCTGCATACGAACGAAAAGACTCTGATCGTACCCGAAACGCGCCGCAGATTGTGATAGAACTGTTGGAGGAAGCTGCTTAGGATCTCCAACGAGAATACACTTGGAACAGCCATATTTCAGTGGGATCAGGGCGCTGAGTTCAACACACTGGGCTGCTTCGTCGATAATCACCGTCTCGAATTCAACTTGCAAATTCTTGAACATTTCATGTCCACTACCGCTGAGAGTCGCGCACAGAACGTGAGCAGAGTCGAGGATCTCTTGTTGGATTTGGCGTCGTCGAATTTCGCTCTCTCTGGCGGCGGTATTTCCACTGTCTTTGTCGGCGTCGATCTTTGCGCCGATTTGGGCCTGACGACGCTTCAGCTCGTCAAATTTTCGCTGGAGCGTATTCGTCTCTGCGCGGTCCCCAACTGCTCTTGCAGCTTCTAACTGCGGTCGTAGCTCAGCTAATTCCAGTTTAATTTGACCAGCTTCTTTATGCATCAACTCTCTTGAGCTCGGGCCGGTATTCTGTTTCTCAGCTCCCTCTACGCGGGCCTTGACCATCTCATCCAAAGTGACATCTTTGACAGCTGCGTTTATTGCATCGCTACGGCCGAGACGTAATATATTAATCTTATGGAAGGACCCAGTAGTGGACTTAACGCCCTCCTTGAGTCGCAAAACCAATTCGTCGACAGCAGCGTTACTTGGGGCGCAGACCAGCAGCTTCTTGGACATCCCTCTGCTAACTGGCTTTACAGGCGGTTTGAGGGCGGTGCCGGTTGTTGCGCCCAAACTACCCGTTAAGAGTGCTCCGACCATTGCTACAATCGTTTTGGTCTTGCCGGTACCCGGAGGACTGTAATCGATTAGCTAACTATTCCATAACTATCACTCCATGCGCTTACCCCTGGACTAATGTGAATGCATCATTCTCCCTCGCATGAAGAATGGCCTTTGCCTGACCAGTATTTAGTTGGTAGTTCTCCATGACATTCTGAATGGCTTCTTCGCTGAATTTGAGCATGGGAGACGGCTTGGCTTCCAGAATCTCCGGCATCAAGTCGTAGTACTGGAGACTTTCCAGGGAAGCATATTCACGCTCGATCGTGGTCATGTTAGTGATCTTAACGGCATAGAGTTCGGCCTGAGGCATCATCGTGGCCAAGATAGGACCGGCTCTGCCGCTTAGTCGGAATTGTACTTCTAGATTTCCATTTTTGAATTGAACACGCCAGATGCGAGCAAGACAATGCAATGCATCTGTGGCCTCCAACGGATTCGAGGCATGTGAAAAGAGGATGATATCACCTTCAGAGAGGTATCTCTCCTTATTTTCGTTGATTGGCAAGGCCGTACTAACTTCGACGAACTTGTCAACGTTCATCCGATTGACGACCTTGATCCCGAAGGGCTTCGAGGTCGCTTCATCCTTAGCCGTCACGAAGGATCTCCAAGCTTCATTGATCAAAAGTGGCAAAAATGTCTCTTTGTACGCTCGTGGATCTGCATAGGAGTCAGAGGCTTGAGTGCATCTTATGCCATTAGGCGGATCATTGCCCTCATGGAAGATATCCCATTCGAGAATAGCTTGGTGTAAGACATCCATCGGAGGGATAAGTCGCGCTCGCATATCTTTTGCGGAGCGTTGGATCTTCATCTTCTTCACTGGAAGTGGTGCGTTGAGCTTCATGGAGGAGCCTCCTTTCGATATTTTCTGGCCTGCGCCGGTCCGGGCCAAGAACTCAGCATCGCCATCTGATTCATCCTCATCTTCTGACGATGAATTGACCATGATCTCACTTTTCTCCGGAGCATGATCCTTGCCATGAACTCCAGAAAGCCCTTGAAGACCAGAACCCTCACCAGTGACGAATTGTTTAGGGGCCCGGAGAGCCTTTGCTCTGGCAATAGCCTCAGCATCTCTCTTCCGCTTCTCTTCAGCTTCCCTCTGGCGCTTTTCTCGGATGGCCGCGACATTAACTACAGGTTTCGGCTCCGCTTGGCGAGATCTCATTAGGTCCAAAGTAGATCGAGTCTTTTCCGAAGAAGAGGTTTTAAGCAGCTCACGTATATCATCTTTGCTTGACCTTACTGCTATCTTCTCTTTCCGCGGTACACTTGGTACGCTCGACGACTCATCGCCTGACTTAGACCAAGCATCAAGCTTAGTCTGCCGCTTGAGAGGCTCGGCCTTCTTGACTGCAATGATCTCAACGTCATCCTGGGTATCCTCGCCCAAAGCTCTTAATAGTTCAGCGCGTTGGCTGTCATTCATGTTGGTTTGAGTGCTATAACGACCATCCTTCTTCTTGATGCAAGTATTCTTGACGAACGCTAGGGCTTGTGAGGGGAGTTCCATGTCGAACTCCACTAGACGCCTCAGGAGTTTTCCAAGAACTTTGACGATTACCTCGACGAGATACAAATCCTTCAAACGAAGCATCCTGCAGAGCCCAAAGGAATATTTCCTTGGTTGCTCGAGAATATCCCTCATGGCTTCCTTCTCTGGCTGCTCGCTGTGATCTATTGAAGTGGAATGCGCAGATTGGGGGCTCAGCGCCGAGGCTAGGAGGCCATCCTGGGCCAATAAAGCCTCAGCGAGCTCCATGGCCTCTCGACAGAAATCTTTCATCTTGCCCGTCTCAACCAGACGACTCCAGCCCTCCGTTTGGGCGAAGGCATTGTCCAGGAAGATCCATTGCGCATTCCACCAACCACCGAGTACTTCACGCTCTCTGTCGTTTAAATCCTTCGACCGCAGTATACCGGACGTTGGATCGCAGAGGCTGCCAAGGATATCTCTCGAATACCGAATAATATTGAACTGCGGCGACCAGAGAGACATCTTCTCATTGATTTCGGTGACGACTGTCGTATAGGCAGCCAGCACTTGGACGAAATAACCTTCAAGTAATTTGAGGACAGCATCCGTTCTCCCTATCTCGCCCGTGAGAGTCCTGATAAAGGAAGCTCCGGCTTGGCTTATACTCTCCTCGCCATGGACAAGAGAACCGACAATTGGCAAAACTGTAGAGGAGTCTGCGCAGAGCTGTTGCAGCTCACGTTCGCTGAAGTCACCCAACCTTTCAAGCATTCGCCCTATGACATCAGCTGTCTTTTGGAATTCAGTATTAAAGTCCCTCTTCGTTGGGGATAGAGCTTGCCTCTTCACCGGCAGAAAGACTTCAACAGCCATCAATGGGCCTGTTGCAACCAACATCGCCTTGGCAAGTTCGTCCGCGCCGGGTTGAAGAATCTCCAAGAAGGCTTCCCAAAGGCCTGATGAATTCCGTTTAACCTCCCGTTGGACATGGCTATCGCTGTTCTGAAGGGCGTTGAATTCCTCCACAGCAATACGAGAATCCAAAGCTAGAGCAGCCTTTATTACGGACAAACCGGCTTGCGACATGGCAGTATTTTGGGGATTGTTGGGCGGCAGCTGAGCTAGCTGGATAATTAGATCTTTATATTTCAGCGTCAGATTTAACGTCGCATTCGTATGGATTGTCGAGGACCCTGCATGCAGCCTATAGGTTGGCGACACGAAGGCTTCTAGGGTAGACGATAGAGCCTCAACCGCCGCAAGAGTACAAGCGAGCTTACCACCCGACGTCATGCTAGGGTCTTGGGCATATCTCTGTAGGAAATGGTGCAAAAGCGAATCGCAAATGTCACTCTTCTGGTGGGTAGGAATTGATTCTACGAAAGGCTTTACCCAAGAGATAGCTGCCGGGCCATCTGACAACATATCATGCTCGCCAGACTGCACTAGCAGTGACTTGAAGGCAGGGCTCCCCAATATCTGCTCCGCGACAGCCGTATGCGAGTAATGACTGTATGCATCCCAGAAAGCTTTGGGAGACTTCCGCAGCAATGCGCAGAACGCCTTGAGAAGCAGCTTCAAAATAGGAACTGAATTGATTCTGGACATTTGTGCAAGCATCAAGTCATATATGCTCGGCTGCACGGTCATGGCTCGCAGGGAATGGATGACGAGATTCTCGTCTAGTATATCCAGGATATGGAGGAAGCCTTGCCAGAAGCGAATGAGGAACTGAGGAGGCGCGTTCATATCGTTTGCTCTCAGAATGGCATTCGCCAAGTTGTCATTGATTGCCCATTCGAAGTCCTCCTCCGTGACAGACGGCTGGCGGGAGAATGTGTGGACGGCAAATCGGTTACGAGTCTCGTTCTCATCAAAAAGGAAGAATGCCATAGTGGGAAGGATCTCGTCCAACTTGAGGATCTTTCGCTTCTGGATCGATTCGAAGACGAAGTTGAACTGCTTACGATTGTCGGGCAAACTCAGGTATGGCATACAACATATAGCTTCGTACAGAGCAATGAGGAGATCCTCTCTGTCTTCCTTAAGGAAAGTGCTCTGTCCGGCCACACCGTCATGGGATTTGATAAACTCGGCGGCGCCCTCGAGGCCTTCGGTGATCCGGCTGAAATCGAACTGGTTTAATCGGTCTTCCATTTCGGTTATAACACTCTCGTCATATACTCTGCCCGCTAGGTTAGCATCATCCCGGAAGCCCGCGAACCGCGATAGGAAGAGAAAAAAATCTTACAGGGCAATTTCCTTGAGAAAGGGCTTGCGTCCTTTGTGCCAGTTACGCACGCAAGTGGCGCAAGACTTGAGGAAAGCGTTGACCCGTCGCCCGAATTCATGACCTAGATCGCCTGCCGACTCTTCTTCAATGCCGAGGATTAACGAACAGACATATGTTTGATGTAATCTTTCCTTGCCTTCCTGGATCCTTTGCTCCTTTTCGGCAGCGCTGAGCTTGCTAGGAGCATCCGGATCATCGTATATCTCGCTATCATCTTCAGATATTCGAGGGCAGCAGAGGTGATTTTCTTCGGGGAAATCTCGCAGCTTATTAAAAGCACCCTCGAGAATAGTGTGGACAGACATATTGATTTACATATGGCATGTCGTTGTGAATGGCGATTCGAGGTTGCAACTGGAGAGTGGATGGTTCTTAGTTTAAAGGAGAGTGGTGGAAATTAGGAAATCACGTCGGGGTATGGGTATCAAGGGCCTAGAGCTTCTTTCTAGTTGGCAAGATCGCCTCGCAATTCGTATTCGAGAAAAGCAACGCGATCCCGGCTCCGCGCGAAAGTCAGCAAGAACCACTCGGAAGAACCAGATTGACGCGGCGCGTTGTTAATGGAAATTTGTGTGGACGAGATGCTCTATTATGAGGGTATGCATGGCGACGCGCGAGACCAGTGGGGAGTAGGGAGGCAGGGAGGCAGGGAGGTTGGCGTCGAGGGAGAAGCCAAGGTGTGTAGATGCAGTAAAGTCAACCGTGATGTTCTGGCGCGTGAAGTTTCGAGGACGTGCCAAATCTTATCGATAAGGTTTTAATTGTTGCCGTAATCAGCCCTGTCAGCGTACGTAATGGGGCTAGCTGCGCGGCAAGGCCAGTGGAGGGGCATTTAAAGGTGCTCCAGCTTGCTTACCTAAGGTACCTGTTTATGTACCCCGCCAGCCCCGCTACCTATAATCCCACTGGAAGAGTGGGCATGCAACAATGAGGGGCAGATACCTAAGGGGGCGCCGACAAGGCATCAACGTGTCTAGTACATAGAATCCAGACTTACATGAGGAATACAGGAAGGCACCAAGGACTGATAGACATAAACAAACCGAAGCGATTGTCAGAACATGTAGACAGGCGAGAGGAATATCAACAAAGACTACCTAGCTGCCTAGGTAGTAAACATAGCATTAGTTCAAAGAAGCGTAGGCTATTTCTCTTAAAGTAGCTGCTATCATTAAGTGTAAGAGAGCAAAGATAGTGTAAATGAACGCGCCTCTACCTAGGTAGGTAACCTAGCAACTACATACAGCCAGATAAGCCCCATTTGTACATCTTCACAGCTATAGCTCATTACGCTTTCGTTCCTGGTTCACCTATTCATCCTCCGCCTATTCATGATCAACGCTCAATGTTCAATGCTCACGCTCAATCCTCAGACTCCTCATCTTCATTCTCCGGCTGCTTCTCCTTCTTCTTCTCGGCCTCCTTGTCTCCCTCTTTTGCGCCTTTTCTTTTCTTGGGCAACGGCTTCGGCTGGGCCTTGGACTTGCGTTTGCTAAAGCGACGGACGAGGTGTTCTAGAGGACAGTCATCCAGGGCAAGCCAGTCTTCGGTCCCCTCGGCGGTGCTGGCATTGCATTTTCCGCAATTCTGCCCATGGCGGATGAAGAGTTGGTGAAGTCCGTACTTGAAACGGTCGGGGCATCGAACTTCCAGGTGGCTGAATACGTCATCGGCGGTTGCGGTCTCCGGTGCCCATCCCAGCCACTTAGCGAATCTGTGGACGTGGGTATCAACAGCGAAGCAGGGCATCTGGAGGCAAAAGAGGATGACGCATGCTGAAGTCTTCACTCCAATCCCAGGATACTTGGTAAACTGCTTCATGGCCGCATCGACTGACAGGCTGCGGATATGCTCGAGAGAGAGGATGTTTTGTTCGGCCATTTCGATTTCAAAGTCCTTCTGTCCCTCAGTCTTCTCTCCGGCAGCGGACACATTCGCTTCTTTGCCGCTCTTCCTTTCCTCAAGATATGCATCACGCCGTTCCAAATTTTCCTTGTGAACCATACTCAATATCTCTTGGATGTGTTTAGCCTTGATGTTGGCTAAGCCGCCTTCGCGGATTGCAGCAACCAAGTCCTCTCGAGATGAAAGCCTGACGTTGTTCCAGTTGATGCTCGCCTTTCCTACCCCATCTTCCGACACGCCATATCGTGCAGCCAAGTTCTCAAGCATCTTGTTCGACCCTTTCATGGTCACTGCACCGCTTAGATAGGTTCTAAGTAGGGCGTCGAGGACAGAAGGGACTTCGCCGCAACCGGTCACTTCCAACGAAGGGGCAGGGATGACGTTAGGCGCTTCGGCTTTCACATCTGTGTGCAGAGCTTTGAGTATGTTGTAGACTTCTTCACACTGCTCTGCACTTGGGGCCTTCCATTCAGGGAAAGGGCTCTCGCCTGGAGTCAGACCGTACGGGTTGTCTTTGGTCTTCCTAGCCTGTCTCCTGGCTTTCTTGGGCTTCGGTTCAGATGTGCCAGGGTCGAATTCTTCATCTACAAAGGCCTGGGGATCCTTTCTTGGGCGTTTTCGCTCGTTCGACACCACCTTGCCATCTTGTGTGTCTCCCTCGACCTCTACAGCGAAAGCAGGTGTAGGCGATTCTGTGGGTGATATCACGGATGTATCCTTCGACTTCCTTGGTCGCAATTGTCGCCCACTCGCGGACGAGCTTGCTGGCTTCGAAACGTTGAATCTAATAACGCCCTGATTTTCGGCAGCTTTAGTATTAGCAGGCTGGGTGGGCAACGGTTCGGTTAGAGAAGATACCTCTGCAGGGGGCGCTGTGTCATTCGCCGCAGCCGTTAGATTAAGACCCATTCCATGAGGCAGGACGGGTGCGGCCTTTGCCTTTGCTGGCAATTTGCGACCGCGTGGCGCCATCTTGGAGAGCAATCTCAAGAAATAGAAAAGACTATTCGCCGAAACTACTCAGATACAGAGAAAAGGTCCTAATTGGAGTGGATGCCACAGGCGTTGGCTATAATGAATGATGTCGGCGACGACGTGATAGGGGCAGGCCGAGAATGTCGGTGAATATAAGATGTTATAGTATGCTGGACAGTCAGACAGCGTCGGCGATTGAAATTACAGGAAGGTATAATATTAACTGGGCTCTGGGATAGGAGATGTAAGACTATGAAGAGGTATAAAGAACCTGGGCTTGCGATGAGTACTAGTTGGGCGACGGGATGCCCAGAAGAATCACACGTAACTAGATGGTGTAGTGTGTCATGTAGGTCATTGACGTATTACAAGAGGCCTGTGATTCTAGTCTCATAGGATAGGAATGAAAAGGAATTTGGCTTTGGATTGGAAGAAGGAATTGTGAATTTCCTTGTAGTGTAGGTAGACGAAGGTGGCAGGTTGAACGTAGGAAGAGTGAAGAGGACCGGCAGATGGGTAGGTACCTAGGTAGGTACATAAGGTAGGGTAGGTAGGGAACAACAACCAATTGAGGAAGCGACGCCGTATGTTGGTAGATGACGAAACCGCGACCAGGTGAACCCGGAAGAAGGTGGTGATCCAGTTCAGGGGCTGCAGTCACGACCGTCAGTACCTAAATCGTTCGATAAGAACCGATAAGGGGCACCTGAGACGATGTGAAATTCGGCAGGAGATACCGTCGGCTCACCTTGAAAGCCCAGAGAAGATCATGTATCTCTATGTAGATATGCTGTTGCCAATGAGCGTGGAATCACTCAATAATATCTAGCGGCAAAGGGGGCCTTGTAGGAGAATAGTACTGAACTCTGTTGACAAGAGCATTTATCCCCGACTGAAGTGTAGTTGGTTGGTGATGGGAGTAGGCTTCATTGAAGAGGGGAGAATCCTGGAGGTCTACTAGGTATCTATGATAATTTGGTATCGAGATAGTGGACCTTCATGCATGTTTGAGAATGCGTCGTCGCTACCTCAAGGTGTTGGAGGACCAGGTAGTTACTCCTTCGAGATATTTGGTGGCAAGCAGAAACGCTTAGATTGACAAGCTTCACCACCACGACTTACGCAAATGTATTTTGGCCTAACCGTACTACAGTGAAAGCATCCATGGTTGTCACAATTTAAGCGCCTTGGCAACACTGCTAACGCAGCCTCCATGCACTAGATTCTTTTGCTAGTATAGTGAACAAAGAAAGTTAATATCCTGCTAGCTGGGCACTCTCAATGCTCCCGTACTTGGGCCCTTCTGCTTTACCCATTACTTCCAACAGCAATGCCTCCTACGAATACTTGGGAAGGGTACTTCAGTGTTTGCAGAACCAAATTACCCCTATTCTCCTAGTCTCGTAATGTATTTAAGTTCATGAGCTCAAGTCCTAGGAAACCCCGTGAAACTCTTACCCTCACGAGGCACTTGCTGTTGAAGAATTGCGCTGGACAGTATGAAGGAAGGGGATCTTTGGAATGTGTCCCTGGATGTCAAATGATTAAGCGCCTTGCACAACTAGTGTAGCATCTGCTTCCAGATGTAAAAGGGGGAAAATGGCTCTTAATAGTGCTTGCTGCCCTGAAGTAGATTATATAGATAGTAGATCCTCACATAGAACACAGGCAATTAATACTGCGTAGATCAAAATGACACATGCATAGCTTCATTGAATATCCATGATATATATTGCTGCCGGACGTATCTTCTATGAGAAAATGTATGCTTCAACGTCGCTCAGGCTCATTAGCCAGGTTGTGGATGCTGATATCGTCCCGCATAGGAGAAACGGCTCCGTTTCTTGTTATCTCCAGCGAGTCCTTGCCCCCAAGCATCCCCAGGTGTGCAGTCGACCCGTTTGTGCCAGTCTGGCTACCACCTACGACTATCGTCGGGCCACTGCTAGATATCTGTGCATGGTGTTTCCGTTTGGTGCCGCGTAATGAATTCAAGTGATCGAAGTACCCTTCCGGAACTGGTGTGACATACTTGCCACAGAATACGCCGACCTCAAATTCAGTTGGTCCGTTTGGCGGCGAGAGTTCTGCACATGCTGCCTTGAGATCATCCAAATCTTGGTATATCACCTCCTCTGCGTCGATGCCTACAAGTCCTAGGTCAGTGGTCGTCCTTCGTAAATGCGATGCGATACTCGAAGTTCAGGTATCTGAATGGGGCATGGGATAAGTCGACTTACTCTTGGCGATGGCGAAGCGATCCTTGCCCGAGGCAATCAATTCCATGGGACTAGCCAAGTCAACTATAGAATATTGTCAGCAGAAACTTCGTTATGGTTTGAGCCACCGTCCGGAAGTATGTGATGACTTCTTTCTAATGGGACGAGACGAATGTCCAGAGAGCATGGGTTCCTTACTGCCGTAGATGTGTGGAGAGGTGATGGGTGGAGCACAACTCGCAAATATCACCTTTCGCGCACCAGCTTCGCGTGCCATGGCGACTATCTCTCTGCTAGTCGTCCCACGCACAATTGAATCGTCCACAAGCAAAACGCAGCGACCTTCGAACTCAGTTTGAATGGCACTGAGCTTTCTTCTGACACCCTTTTGGCGAGCTCCTTGTTGTGGCATGCTGAAGCAAATTAAGTCAGTTACTCTTCTATGGATAAATTATGCAGGAAGATGTGAGTCACAATGCCTATCCTATGGGACTAGGCATGGCTCTAGAGTAGGTTTTGTATGATGACTTTTGCTCTGAATTCAGCAACTGGGCAACTTACATAAATGTCCTGAAAACGTATCTATTCTTGACGAAGCCCTGACAGAATTTTAGGCCTAACCGTTCGGAAACACTCGCAGCTGATGTGTTTGACGTCTCAGGAATCGGAATGACAGCGTCAATATCCTTGATCACGTCATTACCAAGAAGCTCTCGAATCTTATCAGCCAACTTGTAGCCCATCCTTTGTCGAGAGGCATGTACACTGATACCATCGATAACTATAGAAGATCAGCCGAGGTTCAACACCGTAATAGCGAAGCAGTCGTATACTGACCAGTGTCGGGTCTTGCGAAGTAAACCTAGAATATCGATGATCAGTAAAAGCTCATCAAGCAATTGAACCCTTGAAAAATATAATGGGAGGACATTGGGCTACAAGGTAGGACGTTCCTAAGAGAACATTGGGCGTAGATTGGGCTAATGGATGAACTTACGTATTCAAATATGTCAGGTGAATACGCTTTCCGCTCTTGGACTTGGTGGAAAACAGGTGCTCGACCCTTTTGGATGAAGACTGCCTGCCCGGGTAAAATATCCCGAATGTTGCTAAAGCCAAGTTGTCGCAACGCAATGGATTCAGACGCGAGCATATAATCTCTTGCGCCAGGAAGGGTTTCTGAGTCCTTCTCCCCGAGAACTAGAGGTCTGATACCGTAAGAATCCCTGAAGCCCAGTACTCCAAAACCGGCAATCATCGCGGTACATGCCCAACCGCCCTGATTCACTTGTCAGCGAGAGTCGCATTGCCATCATAAAAGGTTTAACAAACCGAACATCGCTCGTACATCCGACCTAGCGCATCTGCTGTCTGTTAGCATCCAATTTGAGAACAAGGGAAGATTGGCTAGTCTCTATCGTATTGGGTGGATGAGGTAATTGAGAATATGGAGGGCATATGCTATGGAGACACAGTATGGCAGGAAATAGGAGGTTTGAGATAACTTACTAAATATGTCGTCCGTGTTAACTCTGGCCTTCCCAGTCTCATTCAGTTCGTTTGCGAAAACATTGAGCATACTGAATTTGTGTTAATTTGGGTTAAATCGTTTCCAGAATATACAACTAATGAATTCTAATATATGGGAGCATTATCGACGACTTACAGTTCGCTGTCGCTGTCCGTATTGATATGCCTGTGGGCGACGGTATCAAGATGTTGACGCAGGTCGGGAGCGTTGATAAGATTCCCATTGTGTGCGAACTGTAGCACGTCTAATTAGCAACGTCTATCTCGGAAAACGGGCAAATTGCATCATGCGCTTGAATGACAATAATGGTTGCTGTGCTTTCACAATTACTTTGTGATTTACAAATGCATGCTTCTCTTCCCGCCAAGGTATCCGAAAGGTTTTTCTCAGGAAGGCAGGAAGAAGAGAAGGAAGCGTGGCTTCAGAGGGAATTTCCATTCCATGTTCGATAGGAGAGGAGATCTAGAGGTAACTTACACAAATGCCATATGGACTGTTAACGTAGAATCTGCTCCATATTAACAACTGTAAAAGGGTCTCAAGCCTCGGATCTCGAAGGGGTGCCCCCATCAGAAAGAGGAATAATCGCGAATAAATCATGGAATTATCAGCATTGTAACATACTATAAGCATGTTAGTCTCAATGAAGGACATTATCCAACTAGTCCTAGAGAAGTATATATAGCGCAGGGACCTTGAGATATTATTGTACTCACCGGTTGTGACTCAGCATTTGATGATGTGCCCGCAGTTGGATAACGTAGATCTAATATGCCAAGAGTTAGATGAGGTCTTATTTAGATGGTTCGACCCTAGGACTTTGAAAGATCGAGCGCCAGGAGCTGGGTTAAGAAACGTACGCCCAATACCCATCGAACCGGGCAGGTCTTGAACCCTCAGGCCGTCGGCAAACACCTTAGCGGCCATTCCATTGCCCTGAAGTTCATGTTAGATGCTGTCTGATGCTCTGGGCAATAGGCTGTATAGCCTTACCTTGCATTGGTATATACGACCCCCAGCAGCACAAGTTGCTATGCCGCAAGCTAATTGATGTCAGCCTGCTCTTCAGCTATCCCTTCTGGCGGGTAACAAAGTTGACTCTGGCAAAGTCTTGAATATGAGGTCTAGTAACACGGTATCCCCTTAAAAGGTGGAAAGGACATAAACATGTTACCGAGACCTTGCAATAGGCTGTTCAGGAATAGCACTAACCATCTTGCCCTCTGTGCTGGAGGAAATACAAGGCTTCGTGAAGGGCGACTGCTGCTTTGCAAGGAGCATCAGGATCATCGCCTACATGGCCCAGGATTAGGCCTAGTACACCACACATGATTGCCCGGCAGTCGATATCGAAAGGACTGGTAACGCCGTGTTAGTATAGTGAAGCCGTGAAGAAATCCGTAATACCTCGTAGACGACAGCACAACAGCAAGAAAGCAGGAAAGCTCGCAGATTTCGACCTGGGCTCAAACCCGCGTATAGATTGGAGAATCTATGCGGAGTAGATTGCCCCCGGTGCCGTTATGCTGACGTCTAGGGGAAGGTTATGACGAATGATACAGAATGAATATTGTTCAGAATACAGAACATCTCCGCAGCATTGGCTAGGCAGTCGAACATTTATAATAGGACTCATCACAACAATATTCTAAGGGTTTCGCGGGGATGACGGCCTTATTAGGTCAGTTTCGGTCCTACGTTGTTTCCCTTATTCTGTACCTGAACAGAAGCTTGAACTGGGATACAATCGAGATCAACATGTACCAAACCTTGCTGCTAGGAAGCAGCAGACCGTCATCCCCATTGCGCCAATTCCAACAGTAATAAAACCCATCTCAACATACCTTCTCCAGAGATCTCGATTTCGTGGGGTGAAATGCGGGATGTATCAGGTCAAATCGAGTTGGAGTCGAGTCAAATCGCGGGGCAATTCGTCTAAGGTATAGTCGGGAAAAGCGCTCGTCGATATGCGCGATTACTGTCACGCGGACACGAGAGATCTTGGAGGAAATCGGATTATACACAAAGTTTCACGCGTGAAACAATGTCAGGAACCGAGTTGGACGTATAGATGTTCGCCTTTGGATGTAAGTGCAGAAGCACTTGCGCTACGGAAAGAAACGCGCTGAATCGGCATCGTGATTAGAGTCTACTAAATTTTTTTTCCCTATCGCGAGTCGGGAAGATTCAAAAGATTTTGCGACCAACATTGGAGAAGGAAAAGTGGAGGGACTCCCGGCGCCTTCAGATGATTGGACCTGGCGGCTTTTGGTTTTTCCCGAACTCTAAGATCAACCCGGGTCGCGGTGCCCCTCTGCTCCCGGGATTTTGGGGCTCTTGGAACCCCCGCTGGCTTGGAACGTGCCAGTGCCACTGTACCACTGCACAAGTGACAAAATTTAGTTGCGCACGTGGGCTGCCCATCATGATTGCATCTCTACATATCGATAAGAGAGGTCAATGGATGGGTGGGGGTTTGGGGGTGGGGCTCTTTGCTAAAATAATAGGGTAAGCATGAACTAATGAATCGTAAGCAATTTCTAACCAAAAATCTTCATAATATGGAACAACGATGGCGAATTCAAGAAGCAGCAGCGAAGAACCTGACGAGCCTCGAGGCTCTGGTTGATCTCATCATGTCTCAGATCTAAGTGTTAGTTCTGGTTTGTCGAGATTAAGTTGCCACTTTAGAATTGATCAGTCAATCATTTGAAACCATCACCAAATGCTTTATAATTGAACATGGCCGATGATCAGCTACCCAGGCAGCGAGGTCTGTATGCTCTAGCCCTTTCTCGAAATAAACTCCAGGAATATATATATGATTTGCTGCTGCCATTAATATCATCTGCCTGATCTCAATCATCATCTACAATCTAGTATACTTAATCATCTAATTACAAACTTGATCTTAACTGCAAGGCCGCATTCAACTCATGAGCATAATCAGGAACGCAATGTCCAAGACGCTCTCTCACGCTAAAATCACACCCCATCGCTCAGCTGCTCGAGGACATTCCGACCATGGCTGGCTCAACACATACCACAGCTTCTCGTTTGCTGACTGGTATGACCCGAGGTTTACGCACTTCGGCTCCTTAAGGGTTCTCAACGAGGACCGAGTTAAGCCTAATTCCGGGTTTCCCACGCACCCTCATCGAGACTTCGAGATTTTTAGCTACATATTATCTGGGGAACTCACTCATCGAGACAGTATGCTTCGGAAAGGGGCTGAGGGTGGGCAGTCGGATAAGTTCTATCGGATGCGCCGAGGGGACGTCCAGTTCACCACGGGCGGCACGGGCATTGCGCACTCCGAGCAAAACGAGCATCCGAAGGATACGGTGCACTTCCTTCAGATCTGGGCCATTCCGTGGAAGCGAGGACTCACCCCAAGATATCACACACGCCACTTCGAAGACGAAGAGAAGCGCAAGGGTTTTGTGCCAATTCTGAGTCCGCTAAAAGGTGGCCCGGAGGCTACATCTGAGCAGGAGAAAGCGGCTGAGCCGACGATCGAGGGTACGATACCCATACACGCCGACTTCGTGATGGGTGCTGGTTTGATCGCGCCACATGAGAGGTTTGATTGGATTGTTGGAGCCGAGGCAACTGAGAGTAGTAAGAGGAAGGTGTACATCCATGTTCCGATGACGAAGAATGGGAAAGCCAAGATTCGGCTGGATGGCCGGGACGAGATTCTCGACGAGGGCGATGGCGCATTTGTTGATGGTGTCAATGCTGGAGACAGGTTGACAGTGGAGAGTGTTGGCGAAGTCGAAGCGGAGGTCGTAGTCCTCGACACAGCGTAATCACTAACCTACGTCACGTACGGCTTTACATGAAGTATTACAGTAAAAAGTTGATATCACAGTAAAACCATCTTTCTTCATATCCTTCCCCGAATTGGTGCTGTCACCGTCTGTTTAGTTCAAATATCATGTGTTATTGGGTAAAACAGCCCAGGCAACGTAATAATCTATGAAAGAAGGAATCCGAACCCAAATTAAGCCGGAGCGGCCGCGGCATCGGAGGCTGGGAGGATCAGACCGGCAGTGGGAATGATATGCAGGTACGTAATGATTGTACGGAAGAGGTTCGAACCAACTATCCAGGCATAGTTATGATGAGGTTTAAAAACACATAGATGGAAGCAATTGCGAAATGCTCTCTGCGGAAATGACATGATTAGCTTGCCGGCCTCGTCGCGGCACTGTATTTAGATACAGTCTGTGTGTATTAACTGTACTGTGTCCTACAATATGCTGGCATTCTTCACTGGACTCGGCCGAGTGGGATATTGTTTGCGATCCTTTCGCGTGGGACTACTTCATGACGACTAGGTAATCCTACCATCAATATAACGCATTATATTCAGTGGAATATTGCCGAGTATATTATCTTACAGGATCGGCTTCACATTGTCAAAGCTTCTCAGTTATAAGTGTAGAATTTTACCCTGCTGACTCAAAGCTCATGAGTCCTATCAGCTTCATTTCAATATCTCCGTTTTTGAAGACCCGGCGCTCCGGCTAGACGTGAAATCTCCATCGGCCGGCAAGCGCCTAGCTCAATTGCGACAGATGTGATAGGCATAGGCAACTTCATCTGGCCTGATTTACAGCTCCTGTAAGATTTCTGTTCCTGACTATACAGATTAGTATTTGGACCAGACCGTTACGTCGTTGACTGTCAGCCTATAAGCTTCGAGAGTTCCGCCGACACTAGAGTTATCTTTTCGCATCCATAGGATTGGGCGCTACCGACTAGCGAAGCGCGAGTTCCATGCCCGAACCTCACTAGTACTTCCAACCATCTGCATCAAGACGCATTGAAGCCGAAGCGGGATCAGAGAACTGCTTTCTGGGGGCGTAACGTTGCACAACCACGGGTTGCGACGAGGGTTCGCGAAGCTCATGACCGAGCGCTCGGTCCTCGGCGCTGGCTAGTTGGCAGCCTTATACTTCGCATGTCGTTGTTTGCCGGCGATGATCGTTTCCCCTTCGCAATTCCTTCCCCATTAAACAAACTTGGTCTAAGCGAGCCTCGAATCATCCGACGGAAATGTGGCCCTATGCCCTAGATCTTAATCGGATTTTGATCGGTCTTTGCCTAGTGTCGTCCATCCGGCCTATAAGACGTACTCTGTGCCGCCAGGTGTGGTTCCAAGAGTCCGCTCCATACAGGAAGCCAATCACGAGCCCCTGTCAGCAACCTCTATCGCTTTTAGGGCCGCGATCTAGGCTGAAAGCTATACTTGTTCCTGAAAGTCGGTTGCCTTTCCGATGCTCATAGCCCAGTTGTGCCTGATGAGTCCTACATGATGGAGCCAATCCCACGATGACTCTACTGCCTAGTATCGAGCGCTGCTTCGGCGCGCAGTCCCATTTAGGACATCTAAATCTCAAAATGAAGAATCTAGGAAATTAGGTATCTGCCTATTGAAGGGAGTACGTACTGAGAGGAATGGCAAGCATGTTTGTAAAAATTTAGTCATACGTAGGTAGTAAGACTTCACTTGCTCTAGCTTACGGCCGTCACAATGGAGGAGAGATGTCCTCTAGCCGCGGTTGGGATGGCTAGGCAAGAATAAGTGCCCTTTATCTTATAGGTGGCACACACTCTTTCCTTCTTTCCCTTCCCCTTCCCCTTTCCATCTCACTACCACTGTCAAGTTGACAAGAACGGCATACCGGCCAGCCGTGCAGACATCTTGTTTGCGTCCTTTCGTTGAATAGCTTGACGACCACGTTCATTAGGGCCTCGGCCACATTGCGATCCTTACGAATTATCTAACATAATTATCTAACATCATTATTCCTAAAATGCTGTTCAAGAATTCAGTCCTGGTGGCCGCGCTTTCGGCATCATCCACCATTGCAACTTACACCAAAGACTACAAGCTGAATGCCTACTGGGTATGGTGTCTCATGCCAACACATCATTCATGTGCTAACTTTCATTCACAGGGACAATCTGGGCCTGATACTGATACCCTTGCCCAACACTGTGCATCTGACAGCATTGACTCCGTCACTCTTGGATTCGTGAACAACTCACCGGAGAACGGAGACGGAACTGGCTATCCTGGAACCAACTTTGCTGCTCACTGTGCGGCGGAGGTCTACACAAACAACAACCGAAACTCCAAGCTTCTGAGCTCATGTTCTTTCATTAAGGATGATATTAAGACGTGCCAGAGTCTTGGAAAGAAGGTGCTGCTGTCAGTTGGAGGAGTATATTCCGCATCTAGCAACTACACTCTCTCTTCTGTTCAAGCTGGCAAAGACTTTGCCGAGTTTCTCTACCAGGCATTTGGCCCATACAAGAGCACCTACAACGGACCCCGACCCTTTGATAGGAGCTCCACTGACCACACTTGCCTCGATGGTTTCGACTTTGACATCGAAATGCAGTTCGGTAAGACATGTCCATTTGTATTCAATCGTTCCGCCTGGGTTTCCTACCATTACTTATGCTCGCGAGCCTTTGCGCACTGCTAACATTTACCCGTAGCCGACCAACAACCCTACGTCCACATGGTGAACCACCTTCGCGAGCTCATCAATGCCGACGGCGAGGACATCATCCTCACGGCTGCCCCTCAGTGCCCACAGTCTGATGACTACTTCCAGATGAAGACCATCCTGCAGCAGGCCCGGTTTGACAAGATCTGGATTCAGTTTTACAATAACCCAATCTGCAATGCGGGCACCTATGGCTTCAACTACGATGATTGGGAGACCTTTATCAAGGGCGGAATCAACGAGGCGGCTGAACTCTTCATTGGTCTTCCCGGCAGCGCTGAGGCCGTCGGTCTGCTCGGAAGCGGTTACATCGCCGCCGCGCAGGCAAAAGACCTTATCTGCTCGTACAAGACGAAGCAACATTTTGGCGGCGCTATGATCTGGGACGCCTACTACGCTTCCACGAACCTTGATCTGGCAGGAAAGGCCTTCCATGACATAGTTTCCGAGGCTCTCCGATGCGGTGGTTGCTCTGCTGATGTCTGTCCGCCTGCCGCCACATCTAGCTCCGCTACAATTTCGTCGGCTACGACTTCTTCCAGCAGCTCCTCTACTTCTTCGACAGTGAGCATCGCATCCACCTCTAGCTCTGCTTCCACCACCTCTAGCTACGCCATTAGCACATCCAGCATTAGCAGCAGCGCTTCCGCCTCGAGCTACGCTGCCACCTCAAGTTATGCTGCCACGTCGTCAAGCCACGCTGCCATCTCAAGTAGCGCTTCAAGCTCGAGTTCCGTGGGCGCTTCGACCAGCAGCAGTGCCTCCTCCACTGCCAGCGAGACCTGCACGGACAGCACATCGAGCTCGTACATTGCGACGTCGACCTCTAGTGCCTCGGCCTCCACGACGCAGTCCAGCAGCACCGTTTCCACAATGACCAGCAGCAGCTCCGTCTCGACTACTTCCAGCGCCTCCTACAGCGCCTCGACCACATCTTCGGAAGAGGATGACTGCACTTCCGACGAAGAGACCTCGAGCTCCTTCACCGAGTCGTCCACTTCCAGCGTCTCGGCTACGACCACCGAGTCACAGAGTGCTTACCCGACCACCACAAGCAGCGGCTACCCCACCGCCACCGCTTCCGGTTCTTCGTCGGGCTACCCTTCGCAGAGCGAGAGCGTCACCACGTCTCCTTACCCCACCGGCAGCTCCAGCTCCAGCTCCTCAGCCCTGCAGTACACAACCAGCACCGCTTACACCACCACCGTGTACACCGTGACGTCGTGCGCCCCCACCGTAACCAACTGCCCGGCCCGAGGTTCCGTCGTCACTGAGACCATCGCTCTGTACACCACCGTGTGCCCCGTCACCGAGACCCAGAACCAGAAGCCCACCACCACTGCTCCCACTTATCCCAACGCGCCCGTAACCACGAGCACTATCTACAGCACCCGCATCTTCACCGTCACCAAGTGCCCGCCTTCGGTCACCAATTGTCCCGTCGGCCACGTCACGACCGAGACTGTCGCCGTCGCCACCACAGTCGTCCCTGTCACAGTCACAGTGGAGAAGACCCTTGCTACCACCGCCACGTACCCGGCCGGCGGCAACGCTTATGAAGCGTCGCCGTCGTCGGTGCCGTCCGCTTCGAAGCCCGCGCAGGCTGCCGCCGTGTCCAGCTACCCAGTAGCGGGCTCCGGCTCCGGTTCTTCTCCCTCTTCCGACTCTAGCAGTAGCAGCGGCGGCGTGTACGTACCCACCACTCTGACCGCGGCTGTGTACCCCACCGCCAACGGCGGCAGCAAGAACGGCACTCTCCCGACCTACAGCGCCGGCACGGGATACCCGGCCACGCCGACGACGACGAGCGCCAGTAGTGGCTACTCCGCCATCGTGTGCGACGGCAGCGGGTGCTCTGGGGCGTACCCCACCACCTCGCCCATCGCGACTGCCGGCTCGGCCAGGACTGCTTCGCTCGGCCTTGGTCTGTTGGCGCTTGTCGCCTTCGTCTTGTAGATGGACGCAAGGGGTGAAGATTAGGTGCGCGAGGGGTGGTGTGGGAAGGAAGAGAGTGATGGAAGGAGAGAGAGAGAGGGAATGGTTAATTCTTATGTATATATTTTATATATATTCATTGAGATATGGGGAATGAATTAAGACATGATCAGTTCTTATGAACCTTAGGTACCTCATAGGTGCAACGTATTAGAGTGTGAGGCTTTGGCTTAAATTATCATAAGATACCTAAAGCTTCTCGAAAGGGTCTGCGGGGGTACCTCAGCATTGATGTTCCTTTGCAATCGCTTAGGACCATGCAAAGGAATGAGATAAATACTTGTTTTCCACTTCTGCCAGTTGATGTCCTTTTTTGATGCTATATGTCTCGATTCTCGGTCCTGGCTTGAAGAAGCCCGGAAGGTGTGGCGGATCGTCTTCTTCGTGATGCTCATCCCTACCGTCTCAACTCTGCTGAGTTGAGACGCACTAATGTTTGGGCCTGGGCAAATATAGATTGGAGGAAGAAAAAGAATTTGCCGACCCAATCGAGTCCTTTGCTGAGGAATGGAAAAAGGTGGGAGAGAGATGCATCAGCCGCGAATCGAACGCGGGGCCCATCGATGGCAACGATGGATTTTACCACTAAACCACTGATGCTTAGAAGCTGTTAATAATCGATTGGGTTATTACTACCTATAAACGTTTGGTGGCTCGGGTCAATCTCGGATCTGGCACTAACACCTATTCTCCGCGATGTGGCATTTCAACAATAGCGCCGTTTCTTACAACTATCTCAAGGCTCCTATCTTCAATTGTTCTCCATTATTGACAAGAGTCACCAAGTCTTTTAATTCAAATGATTCCGATTTTGGGGGCAGTAACGACTTGGCCTCTTTGCACAATCAGGGTAACCTCGTAATCTCGCAACAATGCAGGTGAGGCGACCAAATAGCAGGCATAATTGCTCCCATGTCATGTCCATATGAAGTTCTCAAGAAGCAGAATCCCTTGAATTACCTAGATCGCTATGGCTATGAAGGATCACCTTGGTCGTCGTTCCCGAGAATGAGACAGATTGCTTCATCATCTCAAAGGATGATTTCCGATTATGACGTCCCTCAGTGCGCGGTTTTCCACTGATAGTGCAGGTGCTCATGGCGTTTCACATCCTGATGCCTTCCTCACTACTCTTAGCCCACTTGGTGCCCCTCTCCTTCCCAATCATGCTGTCGGTGACGCCCTTGATCTCATTCTCGCACCAGACGTTATTTCCCGAAGCATTTGCAAGCGCAAACCCAAACTCAGACAGGAACTCGGGATCCACACATCCCACCGCGATTGCCACGTCGGGGCGCGACTCATCGTGCCAGTACAGGAAGCTGCCACAGCTGGTGCAGAAGCCGCGCTGGATGCCTGGCGTCGCATAGAAGTTCTTTAGCGTCGTCGTGGGGGTCAGAAATTTGAATTTCCTGAGCGGTACGTTGTGCGCAACGAAGAAGAGAGCTCCTGTGTTGCGGCGGCACTGCGTGCATTGGCAACTGCCACTCTATAATTATTGTTAACTGAAAGTGCTCCCTGAAACAATGCCCTAGCCCACTGCTACAGCCATGAAGGAGTTTGACTTACCGATTTCAAGAAATCGTGGTCTTCCGGGAACTCGGCCCGGTACCTGATGGAGCCACAGAGACAACCACCCGTAACGTACGTTGGCTTCGGAAAGTTGTTGACAGACGGTATCCCAGACATTGTATTTGACCAGCGCTCAGCACTTTGGGAATGTAATGAATCTATCTATTTCTATTGTAATTCTAAAGAGAGACCTCTTGAATGAATTTCAATGATTTCAGCTTTCGTTCGAGGATTCGGTACCTGGGCAATCCTCTTATACAAATCCCCGCTTGTCAAACGCGCCTTACGCCCCGTCTAATGACGTACACAGATTGAGATACACCTAGCAATCAATCAAGACCTCGAATGGGCCAATAATTGACGTCTGGCAATATTCTCACGGCTGTTTAGTTTGCATGAGGTCTGGCTCTTCAGTAAATTCAAGTCTGTCGACTCTAAATACAGAATATTCCAGCGTGAGCTTGGGCTATGATGGCGCAGTCAGAACCTTATCTCCTTATCGACGATACTGCGCTAGTGTGCCCAAGAGATTCCCGACTGAGCTTCCCATTAGAACCTAGAGGTTTTAATATACTTAGGAAGCAATATAACAGCTTAATTAGGTAGGTATGTAACTCTTAAAAAGGGAATGCTTCGCATTCAAAGATTTGATATTCATCAAGATATTCAGGCCTCGCTAGCTTAAATTCAAAGAATTGCGGATGGATATGTAAGGGTGCTATAAGGCAGACACTAGCTGATCGCCGTTGGCTTTCTAAACCGCAAGCCCCATTGCTGCTAGCTAGCGGCCAGATCAGCGTGTACGCTTACAAACTTCCAACGCGCAATCAAGGGACTTCCTTAAACAATCGAGATCAAGCTGATATCATTTCGTGAGGAGCACTTCTTGATCTCTATTGCACAGATCTCTGTGGAATTCAGCTACTTTTCCCTGTGCCGCGATGCTAGAATAGGCAATTCTATGGGTCACCGACCAATAGGAGGCTTTCATGTTGTAATTACCGTACCAGTGAAGACTCTACCCATTCTCGTATACTGGAGGCCACCCCAGCGGGGCCGGCAAAATCCTTAAGTTTTCTTATTAGTGGTCCACTAAGTGTAACTCCTCTCCGTGTATCACGCCTGCGTCGGCCACGAGGTCCCGCGGAGGTAAATATAGCATGTGCTCTTTAGTGGCTCTAGGGCTTCAGTGGCTTTAAGGCTCTAAGGCGCTAATCTCCAAGGCTCTAGTGGCTCCAGGCTTCAGTGGCTTCAGGGCTCTAAGGCGCTAATCGCTCCAAGGCTCCAGGGCTCTAAGGCCCTAATTGCTCCAGGGCTCCAGGGGCTCCAGGGGCTCCAGTGGCTTCAGCGCTATAGGCAGCCAAATGTGGCAACGTGGCAGTGCCTCCCCCTCATTTTTGCTGCATAAGCCACAATCAACCAGAGCCAATCAAACCCCAATCCTGCAGCCAATCAGAAGCCGCCCCTTCAGCCAATCAGAAGCGGCCCCCTAAGGCGCCCTCGGCCAATCAGAGTCGGCACTCTTAGCCAATCAGAAGCCATCCCCACAGCCAATCAGAAGCTGCCATTTCGACCAATCAGAAGGCGCTCTTAGGTCCCTTGATCCTTATTTTTTGCGACATAAACCCTTAAGAAAACTTAAGGCATAATATGCTTAGTCTGTTCTGCATCTCATCTGCAAACTGCTAGAGGCAAGCATGACCATGGATTTGCCTCGTATGCATTTTCTAGCCACCTCCTTTATCGCGTCGCTTATCTATGCTCAAGGACCAACTGTGGTTAAACAAACGACAAGCTTCAATTCTAGCAGTTCTCTGTCGCCAGCTTGGATAGAGTTAGTCAATCTATCCTCCGTTTCGACCGCTATTACTATCAATACCGCCATCAAGTTCGACCGTTCCCAGCGACTGGCTCACGCCGCTGGGCATTGCGCGGACGCAGCTTCTAAAAGAGATTGAGGTGGCATCGGTGTCTCGCAGCAGTTGTTTCTCCCAGGGGGAGGCTTTATCCAGAATGACTACAACATACGTGGTACGCAGCGCCGTATGCTAAGTTTGCCAACGCGGGACGGAAGCAGTCTAAGGGCCCGCTTCCCGTGCTTTAGGGGACGCACGACTAGTTTGTCCGTACAACGTCAGCTCTGTGATTGTGCAAGCAAGACACCTGCGACGTAATTCCGGAGGGGGATTTGGAATATCTCGTTGTGAATAGCATGAGACACGTGCCTGCGCTAGATACTACAAGGCAGATCTGCCTCAAGTGGATAGAGGGCCGGTTCTGAGGCCGAATGTTGGAGAAGAGCGGATGTGTTAGGACGGATTTGGAGAATTACTTGGCCATGGATAGACACAACAGTGTTGGGAATCCGTTCCCTTACTTTGATATCTGCTAGCCTGAGTAAAGTTGCGAGGTACTCTTGGACTTTGATAGGAAAAGGGGTAAGAGCGAATAAGTTATATTGGATGGTTTTATTCCATTATGCGTTCCTTTTACGGGGTCTTTTCTAGAACTACGTACCTAAAATATGCTTTAGATTCATGGATTTTATTCTTTAATTGAAGCTTAGCATGTCTAGGTAATAAAGTCCTATTGCCTACTCCGTGTAAAGGAAGCGCCTCCACAGGCGCCTACTTGGTAATCTGTCAAAATTACATCCAACCATGTGCCTCTACAATCCGGTTCGTCTAGGCCGGTAGCCAGATTCTGTTCGACTGTGTCTTAACAAGTCACCGGGCATGAGTGCCTAGGTAAGCTACAATTAGTTTTTCCTCACTTTGTTAAGAATGATTGATGTACAAGCTGTATTATCCTTCCCAGTTAGTCATAATTGTAAGGTTATTCAATATGTGGGTAGGTGCCCGGCCGATGAGTGTGATGATGTTAATACTAATCAAGCAAATAGGCACGTAGAACCAAACACTTGCTAACCGACTCAAACATGTACAATGGAAGACTATTTCAGACAAGTAATCCGAAGATAATTCTTATTTGGATTTAGGGGACTCTTTAGTCGTGTAACTGCACATAACATATTGTACTATCCACAGCACAGAAGATCATGTAGCCAGTCTATCTGGATAATCTAGCAACCTACCTACCTACTTATATACATTTATCCAACAGGCCAAAGAAACCGACGATATCAGAGGCGCTCTGTCTCTTCTTGGATGGCAATTCTTTTATTGAGATAATAACATCATAGTTAGGGGTATTTATCTGAGACCGGGACTTACCCCTATCCAGTTCCAGGAAGTAAGGCGCCACACTGTAATCAGCTGGTCACACTCCAAAGACATCCGACTCACCACTTAACTTAACCTAGACACGGAAAGTGATCTCTGCTTCGAATTCCGAGTTACCTCCGATTATACGGGCCCCGACCTCCGGCCATTACAGCCGTAGTCCGGAGTGGCCCCCACTTTACCCGGCTTCAGATTGAATTACAGACCTCTGACTGAATATGGGTATCTGATGACATAGACAGTGCTATTGACTCATTGTTTTACTATCTAATTTATGTTCCAAGCAGTAGTTCCCTAGTGCTGAAAAGGTTATGCACATTGAATGTCACCTAGTATTGACTCCTTAAGACTGGGATGACTACCTAGGTACGTTTACCTCGTCAGTCAGAGGGCAAGCCGGCTGTGGGCAAGGTCCATTTTCCTTAAGCATGTTTTCTTCACAGTCATAGTCCCGCTTGCTTCCGGATGCTTCCTATTTAACTATCGGACACTTCGGTCCCATTCTTCCCCCAAATTCCTTTTCTCCCTTCCTTTATGTTCCTCTCCTCTTGCTCCCCTTCATTTCTTATTTTGAATTCAACCATTCCACACCACCTAGGTACCTTTACCATAACTGAATTGTTCTTCCTCTTTCTATTTCCCTGGTCCATTCAAACTTGACCATCATAGATGCTTCCCACTTCTAATTATTCCAATTCTCAATTAATTTTGCACCATTAAACCCATCCTTTCCCCTTCTTCCTTCGCTTCCTTGTCAACACTGTTCCAACACACACGTGTTGCTCTCCTCCTATTCTTCCCTTTCGACTTCTTCATTAACAATAACAGTCCATCTCTCGCCCTCAATCACTTTCACTGGCGGGTAGAGTCCAAATTTTCCAGTTCTTCACCTTACGGTGCAAAGAACTTTCAAACATACATACAACTTGCGAAGACGTGCGGAAGTATTGGCAAGTCTACAATTCCTTATGCTTATGTCCTTTGAAGCAACTAGCAGCTGTTGAATCCTAAGGACAATGAAAACTGCCTTGGTATCGAGCAGATTCCTTACTCTCTTTCCCACATACTTCCCTCTCTACCACCTTTGATCAGTACAAATATGTCTTAGTCGTCTTCCAAATCGAATGTTTTACTGTTTTACTAACCATGGACTTAGGCGTTCCACTCTTCGCCGTTCCTCTCCTTTCTTCTCCTTTGTCCCTTTCCTCCGACGACCGATGCTTTCCTACCGTGCCTCGATAATCACTATTACATCCCAGAAAGCGTCAAGAACATATGACTCGTTTCAAATGTGCCCATATATTAATCCTGGAGATTCTTGCGCACCTTACTTGGGCTGGACAGGCTGCTGTTGGGGCTATCGTAGAGCACAGTGAGGAAGCAACTTCAATGTACTCTATGGGAGCACCAACAACAGCTCGTCCCGCCCCAGAAGGCTATGAGACGTTCGCTGGCCGCGTAGCTGGGGGCGTACGAGTTCCCAAAGAATGTACCTCGACCTTGACGCCCGCAAATTAAGAAGGACAACGCTTGAGGAATATCTTAGGCAGTAAAGGATACGGCTAGCCGGCTATGATGCATTATCAGGGACGGTATCCAAATGAACGCAACAGCCAATGGTAAGTTTGTCTTAATCCTCAATAACCGCTGTTTCACTGCATTTCTATCGACCCAAAATGTCAATAGCACCCCGACACACCCAGTCCAAAGGAAATAGAAGTCGTGTAAATTTAATTCCAAGCTTTACTAATACCTTCGATTCTATAGGCATTGCCAAGGGAGTTTCGTAGTCGTTATCCTTAATGACCCGCAAAGAAGACATTAATTTCCGACAACGACCATTTCTCTGGAAAGGGGTGACCACTCGCCCGTTCACTTCCTGCCCGTTCCTTCCGTTCAATAGGCATTCACAAGCTTCGGCGATCGTCGACGTAACTGGTTCTCGAGGCTGAGGCAGGGTCGAGATGGAAAAGCCAAGATCCCATTGCAAACCGACGACGCCCTTACCGTCGAACCACCATCAAAACATCATCATGGGTGCATATAAGGTTACATTACATCAAAGAGAGTTCAGCTGAAAGGAAAAGGTTCTCAATCAAAGTTGGTAAGTGGGACGTTTTCTTTCCTCCTATTTTTCAGACTGGGTGAATCTCAGCAAGGAAATGACCTCAGAAGAAGGAACTCTCTATGTTATGATCTAATTTATTTCCATGATGTGCCTGTTTGTCATAATACCTGCTCAGGACGGAGTGGTAAGGGGTACTGCAATGATAGGTGTATGGATCATTCTATTATAAGTACCTACCCCCCATACATGTCTGTGACCTTGGAGCGTTATGTCACCCGAGTGGCAAATTGGAAAGAACTTTCAGGGGAAGGGTGAACGCAAATTTAGCTAGAGAGGGAGAAGGATTACGTTAAGGGGCAGATTTGATTAGAAGTTGCAGGTGTGGTTGATTTAGTCGGGTTTGGGAATGAATGGGGCTAACGGAAAGCAGGTCCTCCATAGGGCAGAGATAGGGAGATCTTAGGGGTCCTCCTCAACTACTCACTAATGGATCCATCCTACTTCCCTCCCAGAGGCTTCTGGAGAGCCTGTAATGGCGAATCTGTCGACGACAGAATTAAACGCATAGAACTTAGGGTATTCAACGATTCTGCTTGGACTTATCGAAGTGCGTGTGCTTGGCAATGATTGCAGTTACAAACGAGACCTTCAATTATCCCTTGAAGCGTGCCTCAGTATAATGCTCGGACCTTGGTTGCGGGCTTTGCGTTGCCTTCGTCAATTTCTCGGTAAGTATCTTTCCCCTTCACCATCTGTTTCATGGAAATTTCTAACAATCGTCTGTACCTAGAGACGAACGAGGAATACCGAACACACCCCTCTCCCACGACCAGCGTCGTCGCCCCCAAAGGAACCGTCCTCCTCCCTGCGACATCTACCAATACCTCTGTTGTACCGACGTATCCCTTTACTTTCCCTGGATCTCCTATTCAACCCAAGAAATCCCGCGGATTCTGCGTTGGCAATTGTACCAGACAACCAGATCCTAATAGCTAACTATATATTAGTACGGCCAAAAGCTTTGGGGCCTGGAGATTCTAAGCCTTAACAATTCGGTTCTTGGTCTTCGTCAGCGGACAACTAGAGACTGCCAGTGGCTTCGAGGAGAATTCATTCTGCAACACGTATGTCCTCACGCCGTGCAGGACGCCCTTCGTACCACTAGTCAATGTGGCCGAACCGGTGGATGTCCAGGCTGGCGATGACAGCTTTTTCGCTCTGCTTGCTACCGATCACGGCAAGGGCATTGTCAGAATGCTGGCGACCAAGCCCCAGTTGTTTGGTCGCCGTGTCACTGCCTCCCTACTTTGCTATTAGCCCTGCTCCAGCTACTCTACTACTGACCCATGTGGAAAAGTGGCCCAGTCGCCACTCTGGGTAAGATAATTATATTCTTCGTCTTCTTACCTGTCCCATACTCGCGTTTCACCTTTCTAGGTACACAGGATGCTGATTTTAAGGAAACAGGGAGAGACGCTACCCCTTAATTGCCATCCTGGCGAGGAGTTCAGCTCTCGATCGCCTCGTTTCTTTCCAAGATAAAAAACGCACCAGGAATTTGAACACAATGCCTACCTAGGTAAGGATTGACAAACGACAAGAACTCGACGAACAGGAGCAAGGGTGTCTGCCGACATCTCAACGTGCTCGAACAGCGGACAGCAGACCCCTACGAGATTCTGCAGCGGTCCCAGGGTTGGGGTCAAACTCATAGTCCTACACTGGATCGAAATACCACAAGACAACCATATATGAACGTACATTTCCCATTTCTCCCCTATGCGCTTCTCTCCTACGCTGCTCCCCCCTATACCTCTCTTCCTCAAGCCCTTACCTGTCATGAAGCTCATAGTTTTCGGAAATTGTATTGGTTCCTTACCTGGGGCCGACGGCTGCTCGAAGACGATTTCCAGAATATCCAGGCCGAAAAAATCTCGGTTCTGAGCACATGGGTCAGTTCGTACGTAACAGAACCCAATGCGTTATACTTTAATGACGACCACACGCACCGCCACCTCTGCTACGGGTGCAGTGTTCTCCCGCAATAACTGCTAAACTAGGTGAACAGCCGTACACAATCCCAACTTCCGACTCCAGTCGCTAACGAAGCTAGAAGGCCAGGATTCAAGTTTCAACTATAGTCGGCGATGCAGACTCCGGCCTTGGTGATGATACCACTAGGAACCAACACTTGGTCACATACAACACGCTGTTCATTCTCTTACCGGAGAATCCCAACACGGGACTGGCGGCCGTGAAGGCTACCATTCAGTGCATTGAGGAGTACAGCCTCGATATTGTTGAGGACGCCATTCCAGAAGAATTCGAGCCATATAACGAGCAACTGGTGCTTGGTACTTCGAGAAGTCGAAGATCTCCGTGAATCCATAGAGCTCAGCTTCAAGATACGTCGACTTATACACCCTGCATCAAAGATACACTTCCCTGTTGGACGTCGTCATGTTAGGAGGCTATGGGGCGGCGTGAGCGCTGCTTTGCAACTCGGCCCCCTTTCTTCTTTCTCCCCATTTCTCCACTTCTTTCTTCTCTTCTCTCCTCTCCGAGGTAGACATCATGGCTTCATTCCAGATGCGCTGGTAGATATCATTCTGCCCAAGATGCATTCTAGGCGCCAAGGAGCCAAAAGAGCTCAACATCTTCCGGCTCAGCGGCCGACGACCCTGAGCAACTTCGGTATGCATCAGATTAATTCAACATCACTCCACCCTTGGGCTGGTTACAACGGCCGAAATCCTAACATCTCATTACTCCATACATTTGCTTTCACCCAGCACATCGGTTTCCGTCTCCAAACCCAATGTAATAGAAACATAATACCTTTGGCTTTGTCGCCATGGTAGATGGAGACCGACAAGTGGATCAAGGAATGCGTTCAAGATGTCTTCACAGATGAGGGCAATCGTAAGAAGCTTCTAGAACGGTACCTTGGAACCGAAGACATCATGGCTGTCTTCCGGGATGGTGAGCTGGATCAGCTCAGTGGTCTCGACCGGAGATACACCCGTAATATTCGCGGTGTCCTCCTGACCAACTACATGAACCTCCAGTTGAGGCCGTCCGACTGATGCTGCGCATCAGATTGACGAGAACTCACCTGGTAAGGCATCCCACACTCGTGGTCTCTCCATTGTGGTAGATGACGAGGAACGCCTCAAGGAGGGCGAGCACTCACGGAAGTCACACGTTGGTTTCCTCAGGATATTGCGTGGCTTTGGAGAGCTATGAGGACCCAGCGGTGCCTGGGTGAGTTGCTAGCAAGCTGGTAAGCTTTCGATTCGTCAGATTCAACTAATAGTGTAACTGATTACTCTATTGAGAGAACTACCACGCTATTACTGGCACCTAGTAGTGCTCAACAGCAAACTGTGGTCAAGCTTGATATTGTTGAACGGCAACTCAGGCCAACACAAGAACAGAGTACAGTGCAGAACGAGTTCACGTCAACTTTCTCTCGATGTCTCAGAGTCTCCCTTACTGGATACCAGATGGGCGCCTCCCATCTGACCAGATCTTCTGCTACCGATTCGCCACAGTTCCTGCAGCCAGTTCTTGCGAGCACTACGACCAAGTCCATACCACCCTCATTAGTGAGGGCGGGGGTGGTGCTGCAGCTTTCATGGCGAAGGCGAGGAGCGGCAAGAAGGGGCTATCAAGAAAGGCCGGAAACTCATGAGATATGCATTGAGGGCGTCAACTGGCTCCTTTACCATTTTCAACAACAAATGAACGTGACCCTTGCCCATGAGATGGGTCTGGGTAAGATTACCCAAATTGTCTCTATCGTTCACCAGCAGGAATCGTATGTTTTCACACATTCGGAACAGTCATGCCACCGCGTCAATGTTCGGAACTGAATCATCAACGCCGAGCGCTCCATTCACCAAACCTGAATCCGACTCTGGAGAAGGAGCCAACATCGTCGTCGAAGCGAACCCAGTCCACGCAGAAATTCATCATGCTGACGACCGAATGAAGCTGCCGTCAATTCTGAACGAACAACAAGTCCCAGATGTTGACCCAGCTAGTTTCTTTCGACACCCACCCAAGCCCAAGTCACAGTTCCGTGTCATCGACTCCGATGTCGATTCAGGCCCCGACGTCGGAACTGGGTTTACCTACAAGACAAGGACATAATTACTTGAAGTTACTCCTCATGACATCCATTGACTGGTCCGGAATACCATTGACTACATCCTCGGATACTAGAAGAACCACCGCCAGGCCCCCATATCGGCAAGTCACTAGCTGGCCTTGACGATAGGAAGCTTCGTCACAGACCCCAACCTTATTGAAGGCTACGCCTCCAACAATCAGCGAGCGTACTTCATGGAGCCTAAGAAGGAGGCCTGATGATGCTCCTGGCGAAAGGTTCGGCCACTCTAAGCAAGAGCAGGGTAAAGAGACTGCTATCGCGAAGCGATGCCTGGCGTTTGAAAACTTGGCCATTGCCAGAGAACAATATAGCCCCAAGGGGTAGCATCGATTCAACACCCTCGCATATTTGCGCCTCACCTCGAGCAACTCGAAGATTGAGTCACCATGGAACGACGGGCTCGTAATCTAGGAAGCCGCTGTGTCACCTTTTCCAATCTTCGCCATACCACCTTTTCTATGAGAGCTTGGCCTTATTCGACGGTGGAGTTGAGCCATGGGTCATAACCGTCACCAACACCTCCAACACCACATCGTCCACATTCTGGACTTGACGAGGTCAATGCCACCGAAACCATAGTCAGGTTAAGGAAAGTCACTAAACGCTTCATCAAACTTGCAACTCAGGATACTTGAGATTCCGTCACACGGACGGAAAGGGATATTCATGATTCGCCTCGAGAAAATTGACCTGGCTACGCCCCACGAACGGCTATGATTAGGTCGCTGTGCAAAGTATGACTCGATGCAGCCTTATATGCTGTAAAGACATCGGCATTTTGGAAACGCTACTGAGCGCCTCTGGCCGAGTCGTATCACCCTTGCTCGAAGTCATCTAAGCTGAATAGGACCTCCAATTCAGAGAAATCCATGGACCGGTCAGAGTTCCGCCCTGGTGGCTATTGTCAGTGACCCGGAGAGATTGATCGGCTTGAAGCTCCATATCCCTTAGACCTCAACAGAAGCCTGCCGTGCCACGGTTCTCTCTGCACAACTCTCGTTGTACGAACTTTTCTACACTTCAAGTATTGGTGGACAGAATTGAAAAGAAATCAGCTTGGGACTGTAGGGTGTGCGGTGATTAACAGTAAGTATTGAGTCGTCGCATCTTCTTAAGTACGAAGACAGAACTAATGCGCCTTAGGTGCGAAGAATTCGCTGTTCCCGTCGAAGCCAGCACACTACTACAATGTGCTGGACAACTTCCAGGTGAGAGACTTGTGGACCCAAGCTGTCCAAGGACTAGACGACAGGCCTTTTGAGCAATTCAAGGCGCGCCTCAAGATTCACCAGGCTATCACCAGTTTAGGAGCACCTAACTGAGAGCAACTGGAGTTATGTCCAGAGAAAGACGCTATTTCTTTCTTTTCACAAAGATAAGCCAGACCCATCTGCCGAGCCCCCAGCGTGGGCAGAGAAGAGAGCGGCGATTAACGACGCACTTCCCTATTTCAAATCACACAATGGGAGCTTGCATACCATCAATAAGGTGCCTCAGGGAATGCTGGTAGACGCCGAGGTTGGCCCTACCGATTACTTCGGGAGCCAGGTCATCGTCACAGAGGCCAGCAAGACATATCGCTAGAGACTGGATTGAGCTAGGTCCGGTATCTAACAATGCTCTTGTTGGATGGTGTGCTTGTTAACGCTGCGTCCAATCTGCATATCGATATGATTGGCACGAAGGCCTTAAGGACACCCTTGAGAAGCAATTCTGATCATCATAAATACTATAATTATTCTCTCGGACTTCCTTTTTCACTGTTCATCTGGCGACGCCCCTTGTCGAAGAACTACGGCTTGGATAACCTCGCTCCATTCTGCACATGCCTTCTGATGTTTCAGGTCACATTTCCTCAAAGGATACCGATGTCCTTTTGTCGGTCATGATCCTCGAGCCATCATCGATGCTCCTGTGGTTAGCCGTCAATCTTCGAAGAGTATACGACGTAGTCGTATACCGTATTGCCCTGTCCTTGCACCTGGAGGTTACGTAGATAGGTTTGTGGATTGGTGTCCCAAACCGATTAGCGGTTCATTCCTCGTGCTCAAGAACCGCGAAGCTACTAGCACGACTCAATCCCGAACGTTGGTACCTTGCGGATCCCCGAGTCAAGACTAGGGACATCACCATCCTGACACATCGCGATCCAGGCCTACGCCGTCAATAGAGATGGATCCTCCGCGACCTGCTGAGGCGGGTTATCTGCCTTGGCAAGTTCGTTAGAGAACCTTCACTTTTCAAAGCCCATCACCGCTCTCGCTAACTTTGGCCGCGCTCATTGTCTCCCTTCCCAATTCTCGTATATCCGCGGCTGGGGCCACTCTCCACTATTGATCTTGTCGTCTCATGCTGCTTGCAGGATGGAAAGTTCAGCTGAAGCCCCGGCAACTGCCAACTTGACCCAAGATCACCGGTACATCTTCATCCATCCTCACCTATGATTGGTTTAGTTCCATCCCTTTTTTCAAGGACTGTTGGAGATCCCGTGATTTGAGGTCATATACGAGGTGAAAGACTGTCTAGAGATAGATACACATGGCGTTCGCGGTCATCATAGAGCGTCATCAATACACCATCTTCCGATGTCGATTGCTTTCCGATTCGCCGCGCTTGACATATACCCCCCCTTATGTACACAATATCTTTACGGCTACGACAAGGTCGGACCTAAGAAGCATTTTTCTATAGATCTGGCCGAGAAGGGTCCTATCGGTTCAGATTTCGTCCTTGCGTTTGAGGATTCGGACGCCTTAGAGATACGCCTAGGAACTTTCCATTCATGATCTCGGGCCCTTACACATTTCCAGTCATGAGCAGGACCGCGGCACTTACATTGGTGCCCAATACACGATAATTGGGTGCCTCGTTAAAGCCCTACAGGGCCCACCCCAGGCTCTCTTCCCTTATACCTATTATCCCTTGGCAGTCTTCAGGACCAAGCAGACACATTGTACACAATGTCGCTTTCCAACCGCGACCTGGAGCACACTGCTCCAGCGACGGCTACGGAGCAATTCGGCAGATCGCAATGGCGTAGCCGGCGCCAACGATCAGGATGACTTTCGGGACTCACGATCTGGTCTCACGTGGTAATACTCACACTGGGGTGCAAGACACCATCCATATTCCTGATTTCTACCCGAGAGGTGGAATCGGGCCATCTATCCTTGGCGCATTTAGCCTTTTCGCCATATCACTTGCGGGAACAGGCATGTTCCGCCTAGGGCACCCTCGCCATTCCTGCGCAGCTTAGAGTCCAATGTCCTCAAGACACTCTCACTTATCGCTTGCCTCTTTAGGCTACTGGAGCCAGAACTCCTCGTTACCCTCCCTAGAATTAGGTCATACACCATCTTACTCCTGTTGCAGCTCGACAAGATGGCATCTGAGACAGAGTCTGTTATCCAACTCGCATCCGAAACCGAGTCTGCGGTCGACTACATACTCTACCCTCCCACAATGCTCGAGGTGCTGAAAAGCCCTGGGCCCCCATCCGTTGAATTCTTCAGGTCGCTGCCGCGGCCTGCCGACAAAGTCTGGGGCGTCTATGCTCTCCTCCTCGAGCACCCCGAGTTGCCGCCATCAGTGTACATTGGCTCGGGAACAAATGCCAAGATCGGCGTCTTTTACAGACTTCGCCAGTATAAGACACAGCATCACCGACCTCGGCTAGTGCAGGCTGCAGTCAGGAAAGGGTACACCATTACACATTATGGTCTGCTCTGCTGAGCTATATGTGCACCTGACCGGCCTAAGGTCGCTCTAGACGGCCAACTGTCTGCGGCCTTTTATGAGAATAGGTTGATCTAGACGCCGCCCCGAACGCAGAAGCGAGAAATGCTCTTAGGCCCGAACGAAGGCTCCTTTCGGAGACCAACGTGGAACCCCTTAGGTTTCTAGGGCGTGCGATGAGAAGAAGGCTCAAGGGGCGTGTGACATTAGCTAGGCTTAAGAGCAACACCCCAAACAGCTTTTGAGAGAACGAGTCAGAACCGCCCGAGTTATCCAATGCGAAACAACTCGACAAGCTAAGTTTTCATTCCATGGCGTGGATACTGAAACTGGCATTGCCTTTTCAGATGCCATCTTCTCTACGGGTGGACATCCCAACCGTTAAGGCTCAGTGACAATGACACAATGCTTTTGCACCCCGTGGCCGAGGCCGTGGAATAAGTCTTGACAGGTCAAAGTGGAAGCACGTCTGCTATCAAGCTTGACTACAGCGCTTTGCAATTCACCAAGGACCCTCATGTCTGGACGTAACCTCCCGCAGGGGTCTTCCAACTCCTTGCACACCGACATACACCTTCCTGAAACCGTTGAGGAAAGGCCTCAACGATTACTCCATCGACGGTAACTCATGAAGTCTCGAGCAGCGTTATCGGTTGCAGCAGCGGAAACTCCCTGCCCGAACGGCAACAGAAGAGGTTTCGTGGGCATCTGCCGACAGATGCTTTGAATAAACATATTACAGGCTCGAGGCCTGCAAGGTATCGTTATCGCAGGTTCTCTTCAAGGTTGCCTTTAGCAGCGAAATTTCAACTCCACGACCGTGCTGGTGGTGAAGGTAATCCTTGTCTCAATTGAAGCTGGCAACGGGGGGCCGGGTCATCACGCGGTCGCAAAACACCTGGGGCATCCACTCCAATTAGAACCTCTTTTCTATAGCTGAGTAGTTTCGGCGAATACTCCTTTCTATTCCCCAAGATTATTCTCCAAGATGGCGCCACGCGGTCGCAAAACACTAGCAAAGGCAAAGGCCGCACCTGTGCTGCCTCATGGCATGGGTCTTAATCTAACGGCTACGGCGAATAGCACAGCGCCCACTGCAGAGGTATCTTCTGTAACCGAGTCATTGCCCACCAAGCCTGCTAGTACTGAAGCTGCTGCGAATCGCTCACAGCTGAGCCATCACCTGTTACTGCAGCATCATTTACCCAGCCTGCTGGCGCGGAAGATAGGGCCAAGGAGAGCAAGAAGGCAGCGACTCGACTAGAGCGCTAAGGCGAGCGGCAATGGATTGGAACGTGGAAATGGCCAGTAGACCATCAACCTCCTTATCGCGAAGAAGGTCGACCACCAGTCAAAGAGCGAGATTTAACACAGCATGAAAGCAGTTTGGTGCAGCTGAGCGGCCATCCCAACCCAGCAATCCACCCCAGCGCATTTCTCCCTCGAGTCGGAGCAACCGATGTTGGCTCAATAGCGAGTGTGGGCTGAAGCCTCAACCGTCCTTGACTATGACGAACCGTCCTTGACTATGACGAACCGTCCTTGACTATGACGAACCGTCCTTGACTATGACGAACCGTCCTTTTACTTGATGAATTAGGTTTTTCAAAAACTAGCAGCCAGGGGAGGTTTATTCCGACCCAGGTAGGGTTTCCCCCGGGTGAGTATCGTTTCTTCATAATCACCTCACAGAGGCATTCACTACATAGGAGGACAACGAGGCGACCTACTATAAACAACTTCACACATTTCCAACTACGAACTCATTTACTCTATACAACCCCTTTACACGCTTGAACAGAGTTTCGCCACTCTGCAAGAGGTATATACCTACATACACATCTATACAGTTCATACTTACGGTGATATCTGAATCGAGGTTGATAACTTCATGACGCATGAAAGGAAAGAGTGCTGCTGGAACGACCTCTGGGAAATGTCAATTTGACGCCTGAGCAACTCGAAGACTACTACGAAGAGCAAAAGTTTGTCATCCCGCGCTGGAGGGAGAGACAAAGGCTGCCACAAGTCCCTTGGTGAGGTAGATATCCTCTTCCACTTCACCAGCTTAGATGAGCTGTCTGGCGACTGAGGCTTGGGCGACTTTGCCAAGATTCAGGATCTTCCATGGATCAGGTACATACCAATCTAGTATTCTTCCACGACAGACGCGGACTCAAAGAGTCCGCCGGCCATGATGCCGGTGAGTTTCATGTCGGCGAGTATCAGTGTCCTTCACGCAGCTGCACAACTTGCAAAGAACAAAGCAAAGAGGTTTACAAGCAGGGTTGGACTTGCTTGAATAGACTGTGTGATAAATTCTTCCGGTCTGCAATAGGCACCAAATTCCAGAGATCAGAGTACGGCGAGTCTTTTCTGAGAGGGCTCGAGTACAACAACTATCAGTTCCGAGTACCTATGGTACTTTCAAATTACACAAGCAAGCCTGAACTTGCTACAATGGACGAAACACTACCAACCCTTCCACTTCATGGAAGATATCGACATCAATGAACTGCAACATAGCGAGTCCTTCTGAGGGAGCGAACTCCTTTTGTGGCTCTCATTTTCAGATACGAAACTCCTAGGCACGACCGAGTAGTAGGCATGTACGAGAGAGGCACTCATTCTCAAAGTCTATACTGGATACAAACCGACCCTGCATAAAACCTTGCTGCACAAGATTGCTTTGAAAGGTCCCCCTCCTCGGTCAGCCAGGTGAAGTCAACACCTGGGTCCTGTTTCTCCGCGATTGAACCCTTCAAAGCGACAAGAACGCCATACGGAATGTCTTCCTTCAGGAGCTCTCTCGAGAGAAGCTCATGTTGCCTCATATATTGTAGCCATCATCCATTCTGAGCGCTGAGAGCTCGCTCACGTTGTTATCGCCGCCAGTGCCAGGATCAGAGAGACCCTGGTAAGCAATCCATACCTTTGGTTTTAAGTTTATATAGATGCTAATGTATCATAGACCGCTGGACGAATGTGGTCAGCAGCTATACCACGTAGAAGCGATTGTCGACCACCGCAACTCAGGAGGCAGCGCAGTGTCCAACTGCGGTTGGCTCCTCCAGCCATTGTCGGCCGCTGTGCAAAGGCTGATAGGTGATGGGGAGGATTGACCCGGAGAAGCAGAAGGGGCGCAAAAGAAAAGAAAAAAAAAAAAAGGAGAGCGGCAAAAAGGAATCCCAGATTGAAGCATCACACTGCGAAGCATGTCGAGGCGTTCATTGGCCGCTTCAAGAGTGGCCGCGCTACGGCGTGAAGTAAGCTGGTTGGCCGGCTTCCCAGAACACCTGGGAGCCGCGCCGTAACCTGGCCAGCTACGCCGACACAATCCGGGATTCAGTGTTGCCCACAAAGGAATGCATCGAAGATCTGGAGCAGAATAGGAGCCCCATTGGAGATGACCTAGCGGGTGCTTGGATTATGAAGAATACACCCAAAACTTTCAGAGAGAGAAGACTGAACCTCCAACGAGCGATAGCGCTGGCTCCTCGATTGCCAGCCACAGTTTGACATTTTTCAACGACGACAACGCACTTCAATGTGACATAGCCCATAAACAATATCTCAGCCACCAGGACTTGGCTTCTTCAGGTCAACACCTTGAACTACTCGTACGAGCGCTCCACAATCTACCTACTCAACCTTGAGACAGTCACGTTGCCGGCGAAGAGAACGCAGGTTGCTTCTTCCCAAGATCATCTCGCGAATCTGAGACTACAAGAACACCAACTTGAATGGTCTAGAGATTTCCACAGACAAACATGAATGAGGTGGTACACAAAAGGTCAACTAACTCACCACGCTCTCCTCAATCCCGCGGTCAAATCCCCTCCTTGACGTCCCTGCATTCCATGGGCTCGGATACCAAATTCAGCCTTGAGATTGGTGCCTTACCACTACGTTCTGCCTGCTCAGCCCAGCTTTGCAGACTTGCTGTCAACACTAAGGATGCTACTACGGCGATATCTTTCACACACTACAGACCTTCTGAAGATCCCATAGAGTACTCAAACAACCTGTAAGGTGGATCGCCAGGCTTCACCCGGTCGGCGAAGACTGTTGTGGGCGGGACCACCACAATTGAGCGTGGAGCGGGATATCATGGACGGTCTTCGCCGGCCCGATGAGGTCCGGTCTGGTTCGTCGATGGCCTCATACCCAACGCAAAACCCTTATGGCCCAGAGGATTCCTCAAGCCAGCAACGCTGCGTGTATAGTGTAACCGTTCGTGACACTCGAATTCTTCGCATTCTAGCCACTCTGCACTCTGCACTCTGCATGTTCGCGGCTGGATGCGTACAATTCCGACTAACAAACAGTGCGAGGTAGCTTGGACGAGGCAGTGCGACTTAGGCTCGACGAATGTCTATAATAGGGGGTAGTTCCTCGGCGGCGGCAAGTCCCGATTTAACATTAGAGGGAGCATCATACTGTTTCCATCTGCATTTGTCTCTTTTGTCCTTATGAGACCAACTGCATTAAGATGGCGTTCATGACCCATGGCAGAGGGGATATTCTGTTCATTTTGCTTCTCGACTCACTGCAGGACAGCTCGAGAGCTATCCACCATATGGTGCATGAGAACGAGAGGCGGTCGGCGAAGACTATCCATTCGCTCTTCTGCTGGACACAACTCAGTTAGCAAACATGTTTGACATGGCAATGGAAACGAAAGATGTGATACTACCTAGAGCCAAGCAAGGCTCCGCGCCAGACGTCATCGCCTTTGAAGACCAATCATTCCTCAAGGCTGCACTGCGTCGCCGACTTCACAAAGTCGATCGAGACCGCTTGGAGTAGCCAGAAGCCATCCAAAAGTCTTATGCTACAATATACAAGGCCTTATCACCTCGTTTCAAAGGCGTAGTTAGTATTACTACTACCAGAATCGAAAACGCTTGGGAGAGGGAAAAACGGGGCCCAAGCGTGTTGCGAAGCCGACGTTCTTCGATCGCAGGTAGACATGACATTAATAACACTAGTTACACCCAACACCATTTGAACGAAAACTACACTGTGAACAACTTGACCTGAACACTTAAAACCCGTAGACAGATATACGGTTCTTCTAAATATCAGTAAGCCCCCTCACGCATAGACCACATCGGGCTCTTAACTAAGACGATGGGATCACGTCCCGTCAAAACAGCCACACCGGCCTCGAGCTCGAAGGCGAGGACGGGCGCGTCGCCACTGTCCTCCATGCGCCATATAGCCAAACCGATCCAATTCTCGCCATTGTAGTTCAGTATCCCCTCGGGGACGGGGAAGCTCGCCTGCGGGCCGATGTGCCCTATGAACTTCCCGAACTGCCATCCGTTCACATACAGCTGAATGCGCGCCGGCCCGCCGGCGACATCGCGGAAGGAGAAAGAAAGCGGGATGTCGTACCTGTCAGAAGGTAAGTCCAGGATTAGCGGCGCCGTGTAGAACGATACTCCCGGCTCGCCCGGCGGGGAGAGCGGCGAGCCAGGGGTGACATGCCCGACGGGAGGTCGCGGCTGGTGATAGCCCTGCCTCTCGGCGTAGAGCCCTCCCTCATTGAGCGGACCCCGCGTGCGATCGACGTGATCTTCGCCGTGGAGGTTCCCGGTGAGTTTCCAGGTTATGGGAGTCGTGTCGATGATAGAGCTCGCGAGGCGGTAGCTGATTATCCCGCGCGGGGCCTTGCCGGTGTCTATGCCGGGGACGTAGTTGCCGTCGAGTCCCATGTGGTCGACGACGACCGTTAGAACATACGACTCGCCTTGAGAAAGGCCTGGGAGGGTGTACGTTGCGTCGTAGCTCGACGTGCTGGCGTCGCCGATCCAGGAGCCTAGGAAAGTACCGTTCAGCCAGACGGAGTGGCCGTACGCGGTGCCGCCTTGGGTCTTGATCTCGAAGGATCTCTCTGTGCCCTTGGCGGTGAAATGGCCGCGGAACAAGAGCACTCCGGCGTGGAAACCGTAGTCTCCGGCGAAGAGGGAGGTAGGTGTCTGTAGAGTCTGGTATGAATTGTTGGTCGATGGGTGGTCTGCTACTACCCACGCAGTATCGTCGTAATCCGCTTGGATTTCTGGGAGCGAATCGACGTAACTCCAAGACAGTTCAGATAAGGAAGGTAGGCCAAGTGATGGAGTTGAATATGCGACGTTTGCAACTACGTTTGCTTCCTCAATTCTGAAGTCGGTCCTCGCCCCGTTAATCTCCAAAGTCGTTGTGTTCGAGGGCGCTCCGATAACTTCGACGATGGTCGACCTATTAAAATCTGCGCATAAAGAGAGCGTGGAGTTTTTGATGGACGCAGATCTAACAAGGTAAGGTCCATTGACGATTAGCGACGAAGACTTGTTAATCTCAGGCACCCAGTAGCTGTATGCAGAGTTTCGATCTGCCCTTTATTAGCTAACTTATGCAGATTGGAAAGCGTTTACCCACCTAGAATGTAAATGTGAAAGTTGTCAATTTGGACAATCCTCCTCGTCGGAGAAGTGGCCCAGGCCAGAGTGACGAGATCGTTAGTTTTGTTCACTCGAATAGATTCATCCGCCACGACGGGATATGCGCTCAGGGTTTCCAGCGCTAGCTCGTTCGTCTCATTCGGCCCAGTGTACACAAGAAGGACTGTTGTATTCTCGAACTTCTGATGCGTCAAAATTTCAGCGGTCGAATACATGAGCCGAGTACCCCGAACATCGTAATCAGTGGCTACAATCTTGGAGTCCCTGCCATGGAGGGTCAGCGTATCGAATAGTGTGGGAATGGATACGTCTCCCTTCAACGTGGGGAGCTTCATCGTGTAGTCGTCTGAGGATGTACTGGAGTAGTCGCTGTGGCGGACGACGAAGAACGATCCGCTTCCCAAAGTACTGTTCCCGGCAAGTCTCGTCACCGTGATGGCCGCATTGTCGGCGTATGCCAAGATCAGAGCAGCCCCTGGCTCGGCGTTCAAGTAATCTGGTGATACTTTCAGCCATTCAGCCTGCAGCTTCAATTCCGAATATTTCTCCCTCGTCAGCGTTCGGTCTTCGGATATAGCCTTGAGCCGAGTTAATGTTTCTTCCCCGGATGAGGGACTCTATACCTACAGCTCCATAGTCGTAAGACGTATAACCGCCAGGATGCCCGATGTTTCCCCAGTTAGTTCCACCGTAGATCTAGCACAAATCAGCCGGGAATTAGAGGACGATATAATACGGGCTGACCATATAGATATTATGGATAGTCGCGCCTGCGGCAAAGTTATTTTTATAAAAGACTCGCTCGAATTCATCGTTGATGAACGCCGCACAGTTGTTGAACCCTGGGCCTCCCCAAGGATCGTAGGCACCGCCTTGGAACTAGCAACACTTAGTGTGAGGTCATTGGCGAAGACCACGAGTACGTTAAACTCACTTCAACGAGCGAAAAGGGGGTGGAGGGGCTTTGTAATTCGTGAGTTTGATGATAGATTCCGGACAGAGCCAATGGTGGCCAAGTCGAAGGAGTTCCCTAAACTATCAGTATTGGAGTTGAACTGATAGAAGTAGATATGGCATGACGAACGCAATCAAATTGAACTGGGTATGCATCGTGCCCCTATTTCTCGTCAGAATATTAAGCAGTCTTGCTCGGCATCACCCACATAGATATCTACTTCGCCCAACCCGGTGCCCGGGGCATTATGGCCCAGTGGAGCTGCATCGTTGCTGATCAGGGGTACGACAATACCCGCTTTCCGCGCCTGGTCTTCGACATACTGCATATACTTCCCGCTAGGGAAAGGGATAGATACTCCGACAGTGTACTCATTCTCAGGCTGATACAATATGACGGGGCCACCGTTAGTAATCTGTGCTCTGGCAATTATGGCACCCATTTGAGCAGCGTAGCTGTCCTCGGTCAGCTAAAAGTACATCATCTTGACGGTCTCAGCGCTGACTTGTCCGTAGCCGCCAAATAATCATCGTCCGGCGTCCTCAGATGCCCCTTGATACGCTGGAGCCAGCCAGGAAATCCACCGAAGCTGACTTCGGCATTGATATAAGGACCGGGTCGCTTTCTCAGTTCAGCAGTGTCTCTAGCAGCGAGGAGCAGAGCTCACCGCGATGAGATAGATGCCAGCCTTGGTGGCGGCGTCGAAGAACTGGTCGTACGCGAACACTCCTTCGGCTAAAAAGTTCTCGGGCTCCCCTTCCAGCAAGGCCCAGTTGCTATAGAAAGAGACGGTGTTAAAGCCCATTGCCTTGATTTTCTGGAAGATGTCAAGCCACAGCGACGGAACGGGCAGTCTCCAGGGGTGGAACTCGCCACTCATGATCATGACCCTTTCTCCTCTTATGTATAAAGCATGCGAGTCCCAAGTGACGACATCTTGCAACGACCTCTCACCGTTTTCGATGGATATCTTTGGAGGTTCGCTTGTATCCAACGCATAATTCCAAATGCTCCAGAATATTATAGGCAGGAGAATGAGCAATCGCAGGATATTCGCTCGGATCTTGGCTGGAGCTGCTGGTTCTTGTGTTTGATGAGGGTTTATGAGTCCCATGTTGGCGGAGACAGTCTCCAGCTAGTAACCCATGAACGTTGAGATGATTCTTTTGATGAGCTATGGGTGCATCAGGTGGTCGAGGACGAGAGATCCAAGATATAGATCTAGAGTGGATCTGGCATACAAATATAACTCCTCTTACATGATATATAGGTACCTGTTTGACCGGATCCAAGGCCCAAATTCGACGTTGTCAGGCGTTCTGTTTAGGATTAGGTATGTGAGTACCTAAGGTAAGTACCTGGCGAACCGAAAGGAGTCGAGAAATAACGAACCCCGCGATTTCGACGCGAGTGCACAGACCACTCTGCAGCAAATACTTATGTAATCACGCGACGCAACTGTCAGCCCGCCAGCCCGCCTACCCTTTGATGCCAGTTGGCAGCTACGACATACCTTCTGTTTCATGGCAACTCGTCTACCTCCTCCACGACTCCAGATGGACATTGACAGGAATTCCGTCTCCTTCGTAAGAAAATATATACTATGCGCCAACACGAGTCTAATGTCAATTCTAATAATCATTCCTTTTCACCTGCGAGGAATAGTTGGCAATGGATAACACAGTAATTCCTACGATGTGGGCAGCCTGTGCCAGCTCTTGCCATGGTCTCAAGTCTCAGAAGAGCAAAAAACGCGTAAGGGGAAATTAGAGCGAGTCTTATATTTCATCTTCTAAAGAAAAGCCTCATCGCTAATCTAAGATGATACAACGGAAGAAGTACTGACTGCTCAAGGGCCTGGGTGGCTACCTAAGGTATGTGCAGGTATCACATCATGCCTAATATGTGTGAGCCTACAGTACATGCATTTGCATGCGGCTGGAGGTATGTACTTACATCCACATGAATGTTGTAACCTAATGCTGGTATTCACATCCATTGGTAAGTGCATCTGGTAATTACTGAGTCTGCACCTGCCGTCCGTGATTTCGAATTGTGGATTTCCTGGGATTTGCCGAACTTGGACCAAGCGCCAACCAAGCCGACCTTCTTCTCACTCACGCGTGAATAAGGCATCGTACAAATACATCACTCCATCGCCTACCTTCATTCTCCATCTTCTCTACATCCATCTTGACTTTTCCATCTCGTCTCCCGACGCAATCCCTGGGCATTGCGAAAAAGCTAACTCGCCAGTTTGAACCAATCTAAGAAGGCCCCTCCTCCAGTTCTTACTATCAGTAAGGTACGCGACTAATATCATTATCGCCTGCCCAGTCAGAGAGTGCAAGACTAATACAATACAGGAATCACCACCCAAGCATTCAATATGGGTCCATTCCAAGTGTCGCTGCCACTTGGCAATGAACCTCTCCCCCGCGCCAGTGATGGTGACCAGAACCTCCCCAACGCGAAGCAGCCACTGCGCTTCGTCAAACAACCACAATTAGCTCATCCGTTCGCGTACAGCTACGATCTCTCAATCGCGTCGTCCGAGGCCTCATCAGCCGCGGCCATACTCGACACACAGTCGAACGGAACCTCTAGCTCCCAAGGTGTCGACAGTCGGAGCCCTTGCCAGAGCTTAACCCAGCATGCGAGAAGTTCGGAAGCTCTTTTCCACCTGTTCCCCAAGCTCGCTCCAGAGCTACGCCTCAAAATCTGGCGGGAGACTTGGGAGCATCGGAACGTGGCGTTGATAAGGCAGCCTCTAGATAATCCCGACTCAAATACACAAGTCATCGAGCTCCTCCGTTTGAAGCATATCACCATAACCGGATACAATTGGGGCGTCAGATATCCCAACTTGATATCTATAATGCACAACAAATACTCTAAGGAAGACCTGATGACGATCACAAACTCCATGGTCAAGTCACCCAGTTCGCTATGGGTCAACCGCGAATCTCGTGCCGAGACGTTGAGGCACTTCAAACTAGCCTTAGGAACGCCCGATGGCTGTCCGAATATTAAAGCTATGGGGAACCCGTTGTCCAATGTGGTTGGCGGTCTGACAAACACGTACTTCAATTTCAACCTCGACATACTAGTATTCACTCTCCACAGCCCGCTATCGGCTGCGTTCTCGAAGGCGGATCTCAGCCAACTGAGACGAGTTTCCATCCCGGAGCGAGCACCCGTTCTCCCTGACTTTATCAAGTCCCCTAGGGAGGCGCTATTCATACCAGAACTCGAGATTGAGCTCGAGAACGAACAGCACGAGACAACCTATGAATTCAGGCGCGTCTGGCGAATTCTGCGAAAGTTTTTCCCCGCCCTACGCGAGATACGCCTCGAGCCTTTCTACAGCTGCCAGCGCTACCACAGCCCCAAAGTCCACTCTAGTAGCAGACTTCCCGATTACCATTGTACCTCATGTTCATTCATTCAAAAGTCTCTCGATAGGTGGTTCCCAAGACTACATACGGATAGGTTTTCCACCTCCTATCCTCAACAGGATCTCGACCGCATGCTCGATCACCATAACATCATGCGACCGCTGTTCAAGGAAGAGAAACTCGTGATCGGAACAGTCCCGGGTGAGGGAAGAGGCAAGGGAGAGGACGTCACCGTCACGTTTCGGGCCATCTACGATGGAGAAGAGAACCCCAACATTCTGGACCTGAACCAACAACGCATCGACTGGGACTTGGTGAAGCGCAGTTGCGTTATTGCGAATCTAGAGCATGCACTAGGACCGCCTAATACGTCAATATACAGTTACATGGTCTACAAGATCTAGTATTTCGGACAATGGTGGTATAGGGGGGTTGGGGGTTCCGGATTGGGACGAAGCAGACGGTTTTAATCGGCGGATATACGAGGTTAACGCCGTGTTTTCTACGCGGGTGGGCTCGCTAGGCCTCCAATGCAATAGGAAAATAAACGGTGGCCGGGAGGAGTCAACTGGAGGATACTGTCATAGCGGTCAGCAACAGTAACTTTGCAAGGCATCAAGGAACACAGGCTCGGTTGTGGCCCCAAGAGAGGGCTGCTGGTAGAATCCTCCACGAACCAGTGATTCCATTAGCCTCATATGCTCATGGAATATTTGATCCTTGACCTAGAGCTTAGTCGTAATCAACGTCAAGGGCGGTCAGTGATGTCAGGGGCTTGCCCTCGGGAGGCCTCAGGGGAGAACAGTCGTGTAGGTGGTCTATATAGGGAAGCCCTGGGGCTGCTTCTTTATACTCAACCACAATATGAGGTACATATAGGCTAGAACAACCAATAATCCCCGAATAAGTCTTTCACAGTGATCAAAAATGGGAGATGATATGGATATGACTCGACACGCCCTTTTGAAGGCTAGTAAGGTTACAGAAAACCTCATCCAGATAACACATACAGGGAAGGTAAACTTATCTATATACCTAGGTACCTAGGCATCATATTAGGACTTAGATATTTCCCCCTGTTTCTAATCTATGCCTTGAGTTTGTTTAGTCGAAAGGCGTGTATATGTATTTGTGTGTATATGTATTTGTGTGTATATGTATTTGTGTGTATATGTATTTGTGTGTATATGTATTTGTGTGTATATGTATTTGTTTATATCCAAAGGACATATCTCTTAGGTACCTTAGGTATATATAGATACGTCAGGACGTAACCATGGCGCATGGGATAGCTCGAGTACCTAAGCGTAGAGCTAGTATATTGATTAACATACCTACGGAATCCTTGATTCTAGCCTAATGTCTTCCCCCTGTTTCGTTATTAACTAAGGAAAACCCTTAGGTTGAACCTACATACATTAATTCATTTCCTTGCTGAAGGAAACAGAATGCACGGCTAGACGCTAAATCACTGCGCCATAGGGGCTACTTGATAGGTGCAGACAAACGATAACTTCATACGAGTCTGTCATTATAGGACAGAGCATAAACTATAAGATGAATACACAGAGTTGCAAGGCTGACTCTGAAGATTGTGTCCCATCCCCTTCTACCATGGATAAATTCTGGTCTTACTAGGTACCTACTTGTTAGAGATAGGTCAGGGGTCGTGGGCGACAGTGACTATTCTTGGTCCGTCTGCCTCTAGCCGAGGCATTTCATGGTTCGCACAACTCCAAGGCGCTCAAAAGGCTCACGATATATATGTGAACTTGATGTAGCAAGTCGTGAGTGCTGCTTCATCTGAGATACCCGAGCAAAAACCAGCCTGCAACAAAAGTCGCGTGTGGTTGTTGATAGACTTTTCACCACGGTGAATACATATATGCACTTACGTATTTCACAATCAGATATATATACGACGAAATAAACATGAAAATAACCTATCGTCATCATAGAAAGAATCGGAGAGCTCTGAGACGGAGCATTGCCCTTTCCATGTGCGTCGCTGTGATGCTCCTCGTGTCCATGCTAATCCATCCTCGTGACTTTGGATCAGACCAGTGCACTTATACCATTCACTTCAAGGTTGCTACCGCAACCCACGTGAGTGCTATTGGACACACTTCACTGTGTAGATGCATCCTAACAGAGGCACACCTGGACCCTGCACACCTTCACACACCATTGTCGCGTACAAAGGTCAACGGGTCACTGCACTGGGTTCCAACTCCAGCTCCGTCTACTTTTCACCCACCTCGTCAACAAAATCCTTCGACCACTTCCACACAACAACCCTCCAACTTCGTCTACATAACAACAACACCCATCTTCACATACAGCCATCTTCACATACAGCCATACACCTTTACGTCTCTACATCCTTGCGCCTTTACGTCCTTGCGTCCCCAACCAAAGTCTCCTACACGACGCGTCCTGGGCTAATCGGCCACCCACATTCGCCATTCATCTTGAATCTAGTAAGTCACGAAGCTCTTCATCTTTCCAATTCGAGACCGTCCACTGTACCATCGCGCCGCGTCCCGTTGCGCATTACCCATCAGATACTCCTCCCCTTTCCCTTCCCCTTCCACTTCCCCTTCCCCTACCCCAAGCCAACCTTTCTCTGCCACTTGTGATAAAAGTCACGATCTACTCCAAGATTCCCTGTCCACAGCCCATGTTTATTTCATTGAGACTATTTACGCTTCTCGCCGTCTACCAACGTCAGCTTACAGTGTGCTAACCTCTAAGCGTGTACGTAGCCTTGTCTACCCACGCGTCGGACTCTGTTCCCACGGACAGTTCACTACACGACAGACAATCCATTACTAGGATGTCGACTCCTGCTGCCTTCACGTCTGGCCATCGTGGCCTGCCTGGCGGCTCCCCTCGTATGCTCACTTCGGCTGATGTAGGGGCCAACACTGGCCTATACAAGGCCTCGTTCATTACAAACGCCATTCCAGACATCTCTCCTGATGCCTGTATCATCGGTCTCTGTACTGTTCCCGCTAGGCGAGCAGGTATGGATGACCTTGGTTGGCACATCGCCGACTTCCTGGCATGGAAGGCACTCCTCCGTGGTTTGGGTAACCCCAAGGCGCAGAACTGGATGGCTCTGTGTGATGTCGCTGGCGTCGCTAACGCCAACCCTGAGCAATACGCTCATGGAAAGGACCGCCGCATTGTTAGTGTCGCAGCTCCAGCTTCGACCTACATCGACGAAGGCGGCAACGCTCGGCAAGCCATCGATGACATTAAGGTCCATCCATCTGCCGAAATGCTTCGGGCACAGTTCACTGTCGCCCTAGAAAAGATGGGCTACGCAGCTCGACAGGGTCGTTACCCCGTGGTCGTTATCATCTGCGGTCCTACCACCCTCGAGCAAGACGTTTACCTAGGCAAGATTGATGAGGAACATCTGTTCCGAAGTCAATTGATGCACGACGCGCTGGGTGACAGTATCGACGCTACTGTGATCACCCCGGCTTTGTACTCTGCGGGTTGGCAAGTCAGCCCATTCTTCTACCGGCAACCCGCTGGAAAGATAGAGGCGACCCCGACAGACTTCCTCGCCAAGCAGTTCGGCGGCGTCTTTGCAGCTGATATTGTGAGGCACTTTTTCGGCTGGACATGTCCTCTTCTAGACTGGGCTCGAGTTGATGAGGAAGAGAGGGGTAGAGCATATCCCAATCCATACATGCCTGACGACGTACAGACCCAGACATCAGATGCGTTGAAGCTCGAACTCCATGGCGCCCTCGCTGGACGATTGTCTGCTGGTCATGACGACCATTCATTTCGATTCGACGACAAGAATGACGATTGGGTGACAATGGTCGGCCCGCGCCAGTATAAGCCCCTGAGGGACTACCAGGAGAAGTGGACGAGCCTTAGACAAGGCGCTGCAGCTCCGGCGAATCTGGAGAACTTCCATTTTCTCGGAAACGCCTTTGGCGGCAGGAAGACGTCGCAGTTTAGCCATATCAAATACCTTGTCGAGGAGTCGTTCGTGGGTTGGTCAGGATACTGGAAACTGCCACTCGGTAAAAGGGCCAGGGAGTATTTGAGGACATTCCTTGCGCAGACGGTACCTGAGACTCGTGCTTGCCACGAGGTGTTTTCGGCAATGGAGCACCGCGCCACGTTAGGAGTCCTCACAGACACCACCATCGAGCGCCACAGTCTCATTAGACCAAGCCAACAGAAATGCAGATTCTGGGAGGAGGTAGAATGGATGGAGGATCCGCGCGGCACCACCCGCACAGCCGTAACTAACGCCTTCAGCCCGCTTACCAGGCTCATTCCCAATCCCTACATGCCACCTGGAGTCATGAACAACTCCTTCAGCCGCATTCAGACTTGCATTCAAACCCCTATGAGGTACATGTCCGCATCTGTGTGCATTTCCTACCCTGAAAGGGAAGACTTGAGTATGGAAGCGGTAAAGCGCATCTCTCAATGTGAGTGCCACAGCGGTCCGCTGTTAGTATTCTCTATTGCTGACATATATATATCTAGTTTTTGAGGAAATCAAGGAGCGCCAAATAGAGTTGCTTGTCAGAGATCCCCAGGTTAGGGAGGCGTGTCTTTCTTGGCTACACTCCATTTGTATGCCAGTACGTTCCCCGGACGAATCTCTCGCCGGTGTGAAGCAGGGCAAGACGCCAGCGCAAGCCGCGGGCAACGAGACAGCCCAAGAGAAACCCCAGACCAACAACACAGAGGCCGCGGAGGTTCGGCCTGCAGATGTCCCGAGCGAGCAGCCAACCTCCGAGGCCGGCTTCTCCAATTCACAGAACACGCAGGCGCAGCAGGTCGATGATTTCGAGGAGGCAAAGGCATCAGTCCTCCAGCAGTGCAAGGAGGTAATGCAGGAGCTGTCGAAAGCGGCGTCTGTCAGTGAACTTGGAGCGGTCCGAGCAAAGCTCGTTGAAATGGAGAAGTCATTGAGACTAGTGGAAGAGGCCAAGAACAGTCACGTCAGTGGCCATAAGGACGGCACCGCGCCCACAGCAGCTGCTGTCTAGCAGCACACTTCAGATACGGGCCGCGGGGAGGTTGCAAGCCAAGCCTATTCGCACACTCTCTGTGGCCCGGAAGCCTGTCGAAACCAACTGACCAGTCGGTTGCCACGGCTAAACCTACTGGTTGCGTTGTCCCCCATCTTCGCGAAGAAGACGACCAAGGAAATGGGGAAGAAAAAAAAAAAAAAAAAAAAAAGAAAAGGAGAGAGAGAGAGGGGGGGGAGAAGGGAACGGAGGTAGAAAAGTAGTTCATGTCTTGGCTACTTACTCCTCGACAAATTTCTGGGGGTTAAAGCAAAGCGCCGTTGTGTTACTTTCTGGATCGCATTTGTTTCCAATAATAATAATAATACTGCCATCGTCGGAACGTGAAAGGATGAGAGATGAACTTGCCTATTGGATATGTTTGCTTGGGGGAGCGAGCTCCCAAACTTAGGATAAGAGTCTTCTGGGCATTTTGGTTTTTAGGTAGTCTATGGATAGCAGTTGGATGGATAGCACCTAGCCCGCTGGAGGTGCTTGCCGGGACTTAATGAGGGTTGCCTTCTCTTCTAGTAATCGACCATCGTGTTTCGTGACATGACTCGTTCCAAGATAATTGGGCGTTGGAAACAAGATTCCTTCCCACCCCCTCTCTTGTAGAAAAAAGGGGGGCTTAGAACACTCACCACTCCTACTCAAAGTTTACGACAACGCCATAGTTCCTATATATCCTCTTTATTAACAGTGCTATCACTAACCGTACCCCTATTCTCACTCTGTTCCCCGTCCTCAGGTACACCAGAGTCCCGATCTTCCTGTTTCGCAGGCGCTCTCGGTCCCCGCTGGAAAACGAACAGGGCCTCGTCCTTGCCGGGGAAGCTCGGCAGCGCGACTTGGACGACCTTGACCCAGCCGTCGCCCGACCGCTCCCGCTCCCGCTCCATGTACTCGTCCATGCTCTCGCCCCGGAACCCCGTGTACCCGTTGCGGTTCTGCGTCCCGACCACGGCGAGCGTGTCCCCGGCATACGCGTCGAGCATGTTGCGCGTGAAACTCCCCTCCGTGCCGCCGGCCAGCGAGCCCCCGACGATGGGGTAGACTAGGAGGAGCACGGCTTCCTCGGGGTCCGGGAAGGCGGCGGCGGCGTCATCGCCGTCTTTGTTCTTAGCGCCTGAAGCAGGTTTCCGCTGCTTCCGCCTCCTGCGCAGAAAGTCGACGCCGTCGGCGACGACGGTGTCGCTCACCCACGTCACGCGCCACGCGCTCTGCGCGTTGTCCACGGGCACCGCGCGCACGCCGTACTGCCGCAGCATGAAGGTCCAGTACCCGCCGCCGGAGCCCATGTCCAGCACCTCGCGCCCCGCGGCGAGGATGCGCAGGATCTCGAGGGCCTCGTGCGAGGGGCTGGCGCAGCCGAAGTGGTGCATCAGGATCGGGAGCACGTGGTGCGCCCTGTTGCCGGCGAGCGCGGAGGAGGGGCTGGGGCCGGCCCATTCGAGGTTGCGCGCGGCCCAGGATAGGAAGGTTAGGTACGGGTTCGGCGGGAGTTTGTTGGGGGACTTTTTTGTGTGTTTGGGGATTGTGAGGGTTGTGGCTAGAGAGGGGTGTAGGAACCGCTTCGCGAGGAGGTAGGATGCTATCTCGGCGCGCAGGCTGCCTTTCTTGGCGTTGGAGTGGAAGGTTTTCAGCGCGGCGGGCGTGGAGGTCGTTGGGTCGAAGATGGCGAGGTAGGCGTCGGTGTCGGGGCGCGGGGGAGGCGGGAGGGGGGTGAGGGTTTGCTTCTTCGGGGGGTTCGCATTCTTGCTCTCGTCGTCATTGGAGAGTGAGGGTGAGGGTGAGGGTGCGGAGGAGGGCGCGAAGTACCACGAGTGCAGGCCATTCTGCCGCCCGAGCGAGACGACGTGCTGGACCTCGGGGAGGGTGACGCTGACGATGGCGTGGTAGACGTAGGGGTCGCGGCTGGGAGGGGGCAGCGAGAAGGACAGCACGACGGCGCCCTGCAGGTTGTCGCTTGCGAGTAGCGCTTCGGCGCGTTCGTGCAGGGCCGCGTCCGCGATGTAGGTCGTCGGGTTCCAGGACGGCGCGCCCTCGCAGTATGTGAAGGGTTTGTGTTTGCTGGGCGCCATTGGGTCCCGTCGTTCTGGTTGAGCCGTCTGCGTGGATGGTGATGTGCTGGGGGGAGAGGGAAGAAAGGTCCTTGTTAGGGATGGAATTAGCGAGGTGACGTTGATGGTGGGCTGCATTCCCCGCACTCAGGAGGCTATTATAGGGTAGTTTCTCTTAGCCCCTAACCGCTACCCCTTTACCCCTATTACCACTCTCGATAATTATCAAATGCGTGCCCGTCTGCTTAGGGGGGGACATTACAGCCATTACTTACCTATAGGTACCTATAAGGTAGGAAATACTCTGCCATAGTGCATCTCACAATCATGTCCTCCTTGCTATCTGCTTGAACAACGTGAGCACATCTGTTCTACATTAGTACAGTTTCCCCAGTCTGCGCTACATGCGGTTCAGCTTGTTAATTCCTGTTCGCGCATGCTAAACCGGTTCCTTGGACTCGGGTTTATTAATTAACTTGATGACCAGCTGAAGCATTTTGATTGCGTAAAGACTAACTAAGACTGGCCAGGAGCTTGCTCCGCTAAAGACGTCGTATTTACATGTAGGTACCTACATATACAGTAGTCGTATTAGCAGGTACTTTTGTATGGCCATGCAGTTGTGATTGTACACGACATCATAGCGCTTGGGCATTTTAATTAATTACCCAAGTATAGGGGTATCTAATAAGCTCACGCGCCTTTTTTTCCAAATTAAGAACGTGTTTGATAATATCAATATGGTAATTCGTTTCACTTGCTACCATCTCCCATTCCCCAGGTCCTCGTCCATCCATGACGATCACGGAGCTATCTCCGCTCGATCAGCCCTGCAGCCTTTTTTCGTAATTCTCGGCATACACCATCCGGGTCAGTCGGCACGTATATGCTCGATACTGTATATTTTACCATTGTGATTCTCTATATAATGCTGCACTGCCTCCTGCGATTACCCTGATGGTCCCGGTGTTCTACATCTTACGTGCGGAAGTACTTCGGTCATAAGGTACCTAAGGTATCTAGGAGACGGAAAGTAACGTCTCCGTTTGCCTACGGACATGCCGGATCGATAGCTCATGAGCGTAGATGGCGGTCAACGGATTGAGTAATCATATTTGAGGCTGGCTTGGAGGTGGCCAGCCTATTGGATAACCACATTGTCCTCCAAGGGGTAGATGTTGTCATAGTATCGGAGAAAATAGCTGCAGTTGCCCATCTCCATGGTAGGTCCCAGCCGCAGGCCAGTCGATTCCCTTGATGTCGAAACTAACGTGACCATCACTCCCATCGGGCTGCTACTTGTTTGCCGGTTCGTTTCAGTCTGTAGCAAACGACGAGAACAGAGAATCTCTGACTCAATGCTTAGTTTAGTTGCTATTCGTTCAAATCAAAACAGGAAACCGATGCGGCCAATCCCTATGAGGATATGGCACACAGAACCGACCGAGTAACTTCGCTGACAGAATGCTACTCCCAGAATCGAGCGTAGTTGGGTGCCATCCACGTCAATTGCGTTATGGATATTTGGCGTCGTATATACCTGTTCCTTGGCATAGGCTGCCCTTGTTCATACCCGTAAGCCTCATGTTGTCGCCTTCCGCCTTGCCGTCCTTCTCATGATGGGCGCTACTCTACCTAGACGTACTTGAAATTAATATGTCGCTTCTACAGGCGAACTGCACAAGCATCGATTGAAATGCTGTGGTGCAGCCTGTGGAAGAAGGGTGGGGGGACTGAGTGGTCTATCCGAACCCCTGACCCCTGACTGACATTGTACACACGCAAAGTTAATGGCAATGTAGAGTACCAAGAGAGTCACACACATTTCTAGTCACCACCCCTATTGGACAGGATGAAAGCTTAGATACCTAGGTAAATGATATTCCGACATCTGATTCTTCGTCTCCGACTTCACCTTGAAGAGGACAGTTCCTAGCAGTGACCATTAATAATAGAATGGTGTTGAATAATTGTTCAAACACCAGCCCTCCATGCAAACTCCTTTGTTTATTGCTGAATTCCCGTATTCATACCCGGATTGGTCCCTCCAGGCGAGCTGCGGTGTATTGGTGTTGCGACCCTCATTACGCGGGTATTTCAGTGATCCCAGACTCTTCACTGCTGCTGGTGCTCATGCGGGCATCCGAGCTCGATGCTACCAGTCTCTTTGATAGCCACATAAAAAAGCGTATTCCACTTGGTACTCGTTTCGTGGAACCAGGACTACGGCGTAGAGTGAGGGAGGGCAAGCCCTGCTAATTTCGAAGGAAAACCAAGGGTATTCCCCATTTCCATTCCTATAATGCTGATCGAGCCAGCCCGACATCTTCAGCGATCAGTTGCATACACGCATGGCTGCTTGGATGTCTCAGATCACTGTTCGTCACCTGACTCATGACATATAACGACAATCCCTCATCTAGCCTCCCGTATCTATCCACTCCATCATTGGCCATGGCAGACTTCAGTCGAGGCTCAACTGTTGTGGTCTCTCCGAAGCTGCAGAATCAAGTCTATAATCACCTTCCACCGAATATCTCGCACTATATATCGCGCCCATTTATGCCAGCCCAAGAAGATCGGACCTCTAGTTTACCGATCACCCTCCCAAGACTCCGAATCGACAGCATCACAGGGGTCGCTCATTTCAATAGCACTAACAGCGCGATCCTTACAGGCCGAACCGTCGAACGTCCCTATTTACCCACGAACTATCCTTCAAAGGTCAATGGGCTTCCAGTGAAACTCAACTGGAGCCTACAGTTGGCCCCTCCGGAAATTCGCGACACTGGAAAGCCTTCAGTGCAACATCTAACGGACAGAAACCCTAGCCCAGATGTCTACTCCGTACATTCAGTACAGACTTCGCGTATGGAGGCAGAAGGTGGCAACGATGCGTCTGGAGCGACACCCGGGGTGCTACCTACAATCCAACAGCTCGGAGTTGATGCCGAGGCGATTCAACAAGTCGGAGCCAGGGCCATCGTACCGGATTTCCTGTCAATCCACGATGACGGATACGAATCAGATACAGCAACTACGGCCTCTACGTCGGTGTCGTCAAGCATCTGGGACTTTTCCTTCGAGAATGGTAGAAGGTATCACAAGTTCAGGGAAGGCCGATATAACTTCCCGAATGACGATATCGAGCAGGAGCGCGAGGATATGAAGCATGCCATGGTCAAATTGCTCTGCCAACATCTACATTTTGCCCCCATTGGGGATAATCCGCAAGAGATACTAGATGTCGGGACAGGCACTGGAATCTGGGCAATTGAAAGTAAGTCACTCTTGAGCAACCTTTCAATTCTCCTTGTTGCTGACTTGCAAAGTGGGAGATGCATATCCCGGCGCGAACGTTCTTGGCATAGATCTGAGCCCTATCCAACCGCCATGGGTTCCCCCCAACGTCCGATTCATGGTCGACGACGTGGAAAGCCCTTGGCTCCACCCCAAGAATCATTTCGACTATATCCATTCGCGGCACACAATCATGGCCATCAAAGACTGGCAGAAGCTGTTGAGGACTTCGTATGAGTAGGTCTTGCATACATCCGATGGAAAACGGTGGCTGGAGCTTACCGTCTCACTGCAGGCATTTGAAACCCGGTGGCTGGCTGGAGCTACAAGAAATCCACCATTTCCCTCAGAGCAACAACAATAGTCTGGCGGCGGACCACCCAGTCGCTCAGTACTGGAAGTATGTGGACGAGGGGCTGGAGAACCTGGGCGTGAACTTCAGGTTCTCGGATGAGGGCCGGATAGCCGCGCTAATGCGGCAGTGTGGATTCGTCAATGTAACCGAACGGGTCTTCCACATTCCCATCGGTAAGTGGCCGAAAAATAAGACTCTGAAGAGCGTCGGCCTGTATTGGAAGACTATCCTGCTCGATGGCATCCAAGCCATAGCCCTCGGGCCGATGACCAGGGGACTCCATTGGAGGAGGGAGCAGGTGGAGGCTTTCCTGGTCGCGGTGAGGAGGGGGTATCACGACAACTCGATGTTCTTGTACATGCCGCTCGTCTGCGTTTACGGCCAGAGGCCTGCAACCCAGTGACCAACGGCCGTCCTATCGAGCGGAAATTGGAATTGGAAAAATCCCGTCAGCGAATGCAATCGGAACGGATGTTGGAATAGGGGGGATGTCGAAGAGATTGCCTATGCCACAGTATCAAAAACAGCACCACAACTACCTAACTTGAACTAATTTTAGACTCTTTAACCACCCTTGCTCGCAGGAGCTGCTTCTATTGGAGAACATCTACTTTTCATAGCCGAAATAGGAAACACCCACTTCATAATGCTCTCCACCCTGAACGCCAGTGGCTGGCTTTGCTTTTCTTATAGCGGGCTTAAGGCACCTAGCTAGCGCTCTAACACAGTAAAAACTGCAACCAAAAAAACTACATCTTTTAGGTAGCCATATCAAGAATGTCGATAGTAAACTTCGATTGTATCTACATGGGAAAGTACTCGTATCATGTTCAGGAACACGTTTATCCTATAAGCCAACACGGGGGTTTTCTTCTTCTCACATGCGGGCAAGAAATCATATACTTATTTGCCAGGGGTAACACCCGACAACGTCGGAAACCTGTCAGACCGTTCCTCTGTCCACCTTGACTGCCGCACAGGCATGGTGTACATCCAACGGTTCCCCGCCCCCCCTTTTCTAAGTATATCGCTTCTTCAGTACCCTGTTATATTACATCTCACCCCAGCTCAGATTAAGTTCTCACGTACATACATACCTCTACACCGCTTCGAATATTTTTTTTTTCTTTCTGAGAATCTTTCGAGCGCAGGAATCCGTTTGTTTGCTTGCCCACCTACTACGTACCAGTTATCAGTGCCTGGCCCAGAAGCTGGATATCCCCCGCGCCCGCCCGGCTTGAAGCAAAGAAAGGTTGTGGGTTGCTAATGGAATTCGCCTATCCGGGACCAGAACCACCGGCTTGCCTCTGCCACAAAGCCCACTACCAATTTTCCCCATGTCCGAAAGGAGCACCTTGCAGCAACGGCCGCTGTCACGCTAGGCAAGTAGCCGCCGCTAGTGATATGAGGCGGGCCAGCATACTCGGCGAGGATTGGCAAGCAGCGATATGGCCAAGCTACCTAGCTATGTAGGTAGCAAACAGATCGTTGCTTGAGAGGTACCTTCCCGCAGACCAGCCTAGCAAGGCTGAATCCGAAAAGATAGAATGGAATCCGGAGTTCGGCGAAAGAGCATGGCGTGGGTATTCGCTGCTCCCACTTTAGGTTCCTCGTCCGCCACTTTTCCTTAATCCTTCTTTTGCAGCATATCTGCTTCCTACTTAGGTACCAAGTGGTAGTATGTTATCCTCCTGTGGTGCGACTCCTTGGAAGCAGTGGACTGACTCAATGGCAATTGGTTATGCCAAGGGTGGTACTCGTATGGCGTATGTACTAGGCAGACAGCTTATCTGCCCAAGCTACCGCATACGGCATTCGGTGCTCGAAAGTTTCGCAAGGTGCTTCTCGGCGGCCATCTTAAAAAGAAGGGGGGGGACAATTGACTGTGACTGCATTAGGGAGGGTGACAGGAGCTCAACGGTCGCTGTGTATCGGCTTCGCTAGCGCCAATCTGTGTAATACCTACAACATTCGTCCATTGCGCTATATGGAAGTCACATGGTAATCTCTCATTTGCCTTCGAGATATCGATGTTCGTGTTGGGCGCCTTGTGCTTATTGATTGCCTCCCAAGTTGGTTCCTGGAATACTTACTGCTCAGAACGGGTGCTTCCGTGGTTGTGATACGTGGTGGAAAGCTAGGACATAACCTACATAGGGAGAAATTCCCCGTCCACCTTAGGTATCTCTTCCAAATGTATACGTAAGGGACATTGAGCAGGACGTTGAAGGGATAAATCTCTCGTAGATATTTCAGCCACAACTAAACGTAAAGGGGAGGGGTCAAGTTGGGGGCGCCACATAACGTGATCGAAGCTCGGTCCTTCCCTAAAGCCACAGTCAGCAGGCACCTAAATATTTCCGCCCTACGGAGGCCTTGGCGTTCTTCCTCATGAAGGTTCCTATTCCACATCATCATACCCGTGTATCTACATATGTGCTCCTCTAGCATGTTGCTTCAGGGTTTCTTCATACATGTATGTAAAGGCAATAAAATACCAGGCATCTACGACGACTCAGATCGACTTAGAATGCATCGGAAGGTTGTCGCGACCATGCATTCCATGACTAATGGCAACCCGACAAGAAGCTCTCAGCAGCGCAATCTCGTCACGATATCCAGCAGCAGCACTGATACAAGATTCGTAGTCGTCCTTGTTGGCACGCAAGGTACAAAAGAGGCCAGATTAAAAGATACGCCAGACACCACAATGGATCTGTGATAAGGCTACTTGTTAATAGGACAACATGTGGATATGAAGTCTCCCTACAAAGTCTCTCGAAGCGTGCTCGAGAAGACCATTTAATCAGCAACGCTAATTGAACCTCGCCTATACTTCCGAGCTGCTTAAGAGGCATATCCCCGTCCGTTGCAGCAGTCGCGGGACGAGATTCAGTCTGATTAGCCGAGCCCTCCCCTTTTCATGAACTCGTTCTCCGGACGCACACGACTAAGAATAGCAATTTCCACGTTCGTCAGATCCGGGGGAGACTTAGTTGATAATCTTCCCACTTCTCAAGGCCAAGCATTATCCCCTAGATGAGATCGACCCGACAGACTGGTATCTTATTCTGACTTGACCCGGAACATTATCTTTCTGGCCGTCCCTAAAGCTCCACAACGTCGTTGATGTTCCAATGCATACCGTCGGCGCTGTCCTTGGCCCTTAAAATGATGCGATCAGGTGATCATAGCACGACAATCCATTGCGTTTACTGGCTGGATAGCCCAACCGAACCCTTTTTTCTCACCGCCGTGGAACTCTACCCATGCGGTTTTCAAGCCGAAAACCACCACCACGGTTCCAATAGAAAATCGAGATTGAGCTACCATGACATACAGACTCGCCCTTCGATATCACTGTGTCAGGAATACTGCGTACGCCAAGTTACTTCGAAGATGAGCCCTATTGGCCAAATTCTGTGGGAAGCTCTAGGCGCAGCACATAATATTCACAGGGAGCCGAAGACGACTGATTGTTTCTGAAATCCGGCGATGCCGAAGGAGACAATGCCCACTAGCTGCCTCGAGCCGGGTGGCTATTTATTCTTGTTGAAGGATTGTTCTCGTCTTTTACTAAGACTTTTCCCTATTTTCGTATTGATCGCTGTCTATGTCTACCTAGATATATCTTTGAAAGCAATATGACTCGACACCTACCGCAGGCTAGCCTAGAAGAAGAGCACTGCGCCGAATTAGACGCACACATACATATACACAGGGGTTACAAGTCGCTACGGTGCAGACACCCGGGCAAGAAAAGGATAGCCGCAGCTAAACTGCTCACAGCAGGACTACACAACGGCCCAGCACCATACACGCTCAGCCAGCCAGAACAGGCACATAACGAAACGTACACTTGGGCCTACTTCCCCTCTGAGCTTCCCACGCTGTCGGGATTCCGTTATTCCCTTTCTGTCGGGCACCGAACCAGAATTCTCTATAGCCTAAGACACCTCGGGTCATACAGCTGAGGGAAAAAGGCAACCGCCATCTGGGAGCTGTGTGTCTCTCGCGTCCCCATCTCGTTGGACCGACTCCTCCAATCCTTTACCACTACGCAGCCAACACACGCGCACACAGATCCCCTCGCACTCGTCTCCCACCGGTTGTTCGTACCGAATAGAAGATTTACGGTTCTTTTCGCATGTCTGCCGTGTGACACACCACAAGCGAACGCCTCTTGGACCCAAGACCAAGTCCCCGGGAGCTGTCAACCAGTGCTCTGGTCCGCATGATCCCTGGCTCTGTTTTGTTTCAATCACTGCCTACTTTTCAAGACATATATCTACCTCGTATAGACTACCTTTCTGCAAGGCGCTGCATCTATCGCCAGGTATTAAACCCGGGTGACAGACATCCGTGTGGCTGAAAGGCCCCTTATCCCTTGCAAAGTAGGTCGGCAAATCTGCTAGCCACTCGTAAAGGGTGAGAGGCAAAGAAAGGCTTTCTACGTCAGGAACTGCAACAGCCGGCTAGTGAGCTGTTCTTGCGAGACCTACTAGACGCTTCTATGTTGTATCTGGGAATGAAAGAATATCTTGGGAAACTGAGCTTGCGTATACCAAAAGATACTCACACTAAGAAGGCAAACCTACGGAGCAACCACGATAATACCCACATATCCATGTCGACTGCATTTTTCTGGGTTTATTCCACTCGTCTCATCCTCCATTTTCGGCGTCAGTGTCTTGCACCATAAACACCTTGCAGATGTAATACAGATTCATAAGTCAGAGCTTACTACTCCCTCTTCCTTCTGAGCCAAGTTTGGGGGTTCACTTACACGACATCAACACCATTTTGGCCTGTGATAACAGGTATCCAATCCCCAGTCATAAAGATTTATACTCCATGTGATTGAAGTGAACTTCCGGTCACTGTCACCTTCACTTGGTCTGTATTTAAATACCGCAGCACTGACTACTGTCAATTGTCTATAATTTGCTCATCCACCTTCAATCACTTAAACATTGCCGCTTCCATTGTTTCTGCTTCCTACCTCTCACGCTAGCACTTTCCCCGGCGGCTTGCTCTGTTTCCCACCCCACACCCTGTATGCGCTCTGACACCCTACAAACATTATAATTGCAAACGTCGTCATCAATATCGAAGGGGTAAAGATGGTTAGGCTTAGACTAGCTGCCTGGCTCCATCCAACCTCCTCCCCTCCTCATGGTACACATACAGATTTCATCAAACCGAATCACAAGACTACAATCGAGATCTCAACAAGCCTATTAGAAGAAAAGAAGTATCAACATCCGAAATACCAGAGAGAAGAAGCGAATAGCAACATGGTACGGACTCCTCAAAGAAAGAAGGGCACCGCGTCGCCTGCAACTGCACCGTCGAAGATCATTGTGCTCGCACAGAAGATCAGCGCCGAGACCGAGAAGATTGAGGCGTACTTCAGGGAGAATGGCCTACGAACTCCAGGCTTCGATGCGGATGCGCCTACCGACTTCCCAAATATGCCGGATGATATCTCCAGGAGCCGCAGAGAAGTCATTGAAGCTACTCAGGAGCTGCAGGACCTCATGGTTGGTCCCAGAGAGTCAGTACGATGGATGGCCTGGGATGTAAGTGAGAACATTTAAGACATTTTCCCCAGTTTTTGCTCCGCTTTACCCACCCCTATACACCTTGATATACCTCAATAGTGCTCTGCTGACTGGATGCCCATATAGTTCATGGGCACACAAAGCCTGCAACTAATCAACCACTATGGAATCGGTAAGTATTTTCCAGATCAATAGAGGTGTTGGTGGCTGATAAGAAGCACTAGCGAAATTGGTACCTCTCGAGGGAACGATCACGCTTTCTCAACTCCAAGCCAAGGCCCCAATTGACCCTATTAACCTAACACGTCTCTTACGCTACGCTATGACAAATCACCTCTTCCAGGAACCGAAGCCAGGAGTGATTGCACATACGGCTGCATCGAGACTACTAGTCGAGGACCAAGCCCTACAAGCCTGGGTCGGGTTCAACACCGAGGACGTCTATCCGGGATCCGCACACGTTATCGACGCCCTGAAGGAATACCCAGATGCCACAAGCCTCAACCACACTGGCTTCAACTTCGCCTTTAACACAGTCGACAAGGAACCCATGTTTGTGACCCTCAGCAAGGATCCCAAGCGCGCCCAGCGTATGGCTCAGGCCATGAGTAGTCTAACCTCAGGTGAAGGCTACGAGCTATCGTACCTAACCGAGGGTTGCGACCTAATGGACGTAGACGCTCGCGGCGGAACCCTGGTTGACATAGGTGGCAGCCACGGCTTCGTATGCGTACACCTAGCGAAGCAGTACAGCAACATCAAGTTCATCGTGCAGGACCTCCCCAGCACCATCGACAGCGCCCCCCAGCCCGTCTGCGCCGACTCCCAGATTTCTAAGCGCATCTGCTTCCAGAAACACGACTTCTTTAAGGAACAGCCCGTGCGCGGCGCCGACGTCTACTTCTTCCGCTGGATCCTGCACAACTACTCCACGCCCTACGCTGTGCAGATCCTGAGGAACTTGATCCCCGCCCTGAAGCCCGGCGCCCGCATAATCATCAACGACCAGTGCCTCCGAGAGGCCGGCGTCGAGGACCCCTGGGACGAGCGCCTCATGAGGAGCATGGACCTCGTTATGATGACCCTGTTAAATGCGCAGGAGCGCGAGGAAGTTGACTTCAGACAGTTGTTCAAGATGGCGGGAGATGGTTTCGTCTTCAAGGTAGGTGTCTTCTCAATTCCCGAGCGGGTTGGTAGGGAGCAACGTTCTAAAAATCTATTACAGGGAGTTACCAGACCAAAAGGTTGTCGCATGAGCATCATCGAGGCGGTGTGGAAGCCAGACGAAGTCGGCCAGCTGACCGAGGGCCTGTACAAGGTTGCTCCCACGTAGGAGCACGCACGAATTTACGAGGACTGCTCATCGAACTGGAGATGAGCAGTTGGCGCTACTAGTCTGCGAGCGACGAAAATGCTTCATTCTGAGCTTTGACGGGTTGATACTTTGATGTTGAGCAAGAAGCATTGCGCATAGTGCAACGGTGGTTAGTTCAGAGAAAATTGTCGCTGCTGTCGATGCATAGCCGGAGGGAAACCGTCATGAGTTGTGCTTTTCTCTTGCCCCGGTTGCTTGAGCTTGATACCCAGCCCTCTTACCCTCCGCGACCGTCTGTATGAATTACGAATGATGAAAAAAAGGGGAGACCGGGGGCCTAATCGGGGAAAAGGGGTATGACGACGTGAGAATGGCGAATAGATGTACGCTTTGCACAGGTACTACAAAAGTCTGTTAATACGATTTGCATTACAGGACAGGGGTCTTTGGGTATATTGTTCTATGCCATGGCGTGCATATCTTAAGGGGCTCAAGATATCAATTCGGCCCACCAACTCTCGACTTGGCGAAGTTGTCAACGGGGTATGAATAATGCATGAGGCCGATCTAGGGCTAGAGGCGGAGTCTGAGAGCGGAGTTTTGAAACGGTTATTTGCTCGGAATTCGACAGGCCATGAGCCTCAAAGCCTGCCAGTGTTTTCATGGCTCGTGGCAAGTTGAGGCAGCGGCCGAATGCCGGCGTAGCTCTCGAAGGCAACGGAGAATTCCATCCGGCGGTTTCTCGGTCCGGACCAGGTGTCATGGATCACGGCCCGATGCGGAGTTGCCTCCGTACTGTGAATTGATCCAGCCTCAAGGACGATCTCCGTACAGGATTGTACCCCGTGGACTCTAGGCTCATGCACAACATCTGCATTATGATCTGGGCTCCTTGCTCGGTTACTTGCGCCCAGAGCTGCCGACGAACGCCCGGCGTAGACGAGGCGCAGGTCGGCCGAAGCGGGCCCTGCGGGTACAACGCCCGCATGAGCACCGACTACAACCAGCCGGGCGCGAGCTGGGGCACCGAAACCGCGGCCGCGTACGCAACGGGGCAGACGGTCGAGGCGCAGTGGTGCGTGGACCGCAACGGTGACCACGGCGTCATGTTCGCGTACCGCGTCTACCGGGACCAGGCGCTCGTCGACAAGTTCCTGGACCCGGGCGGGTACCCCGACTGCGGCGCGCGGGACCAGGCGTGCTATATATAGGAACGACTGGTTCACGTGCAACGGCTTCGACGCGGCGCTGGACTTGTGCACTACGACTATTGCCGGGGGGTACACTGTCACTAGGTAAGACGGTTCGGATCCCTGATTATGCGTCCAACCACACGCTGCTCCCGTTCAAGCGGAACTCGTTCCAGACGCCGCAGATTTACTTGTCGTGCGCGGCCATTGCTATCGTGGATAGTAGTGCTTCGGCGTCCGAGACGAAGACTGGTGCGTCATTGGCCTTGCGTGGGTCGCTGCTGGTTAGGTGATGTTTTGCTGACGTTGAGTTAGGCCTTCGTCGTTATCTATGGGGGAGCCGTTGAGATCGTGGCTCCGTGCCCTGCGGCTGGGGAACTAGCGCGTGGAGTCCTCGCGTTCGGGTATGAGTTCTTCAGGATCTCGAGGACGGTTCCACGCACGTTCTTGTCGGCTGCGATGGCTGTGGAGGGCAACATAGTGGTATATGTAATTGGGAAATATGGTTTTCTCTTCTCACTGTATATTTCATAGATTTTAGGTAGTTATTTTGGGTATTTTGGTACTACGTCCGAAGATCGAAAATCCTCGCCTTGATGGGTATTCTCACTTCAGAGATATACTATTGCTTCTAATTGCATATTTGATATTATTTGATTACAGAGCTTGATCTACATATCAGGGTGCTCGGTCATGGATCTCATCTCGAGTCTCCCCACGTCATGATTCACCAATCTCTTCCGGGTATCACATTGGCATGTTCACGAAACTTAGAGGTACCAGCCAATGATTACTCGGCAGAATGATTACTCGGCAGATTCGAATCCATTTTGGATTGTGTAAGAGGATGTGAGAACGTCATTAGAACGAACCCAAGTCTCGCGCCTAAAAGAACGCCAAGCGCTTCTCTAAGCACGGCGGTTTTTCAAATCGCGATTCATTGACTGTGCTGCGTTCGTCATCGTCTGAAGATGGACCGGACTGGAACACATCGAATACGTCTTGATGACGGCAATGGTTGTCACTCCTCCGGATTCTTGACGCGATGTTGAGTATAGCTACAATGAATATCAGCCCCAAGGTCTTCGCGGCTCTTCTCGAGTTTCAGTAGGGCCAATTAGATTCCCAAATCACTGGAGTTTACCTTGATTGTAGGAATTGTTTATTGCAAACGAGTATCACCACAATGTTGCGACAAGCGCTGCGACCAGCACAGCTCAGATGTCTCAGGGCCTGGCCGACATCCATGCCGATAGCTCGCGTGGGGCTAATCCGTCCGTATTCCGACACGATCATGTCGAACAGCCTCCCGAAAAAGAACTCAGATGGCCAGACCAAGAGAGATAACCGCTCTCCGCAGGATCCCACCCAGACCCTCACTCAGGCGGACAGCATTTCGTCGGTTATTAAGCAGGATCACCGAGAGATCGAGCGGTATTACGACAACCTTGTCAACTCGAAAGACCCCGATACTCAGCGACGGTATCAGAACGCCTTCGTGTGGGAGCTGACTCGACACGCAATAGCTGAGGAGCTGGTTGTTTATCCCTCGATGGAGACGGGCGTCAGCAACGGCAAAGAGATGGCAGATAAGGATCGAGCAGAGCATCAGGTGGTATGTATAACACGGCCCATACCAGATATACGTCGAGAGATGTATACTAACGAGCATTGACGTCTCAGACCAAGGAGGCGCTGTACAAATTCCAAAAAATGAGCCCCGGGGACAAGGACTTCATCCCAACATTGGAGTCGCTCATGAAGGACCTAAGGATGCACATCAAAGAGGAGGAAGAGGAAGACCTGGTCAAGCTGGAAGAAGCCCTACTGCCGACGAGGTCGAGAGATCTTGCGCAGCAGTTCGAGACGACCAAGTCATTCACGCCTACGCGCAGTCATCCGAGCGCTCCGAATAGACCGCCGTTCGAGTCTGTTGTGGGTCTCATGGCGGCGCCGCTGGACAAGCTCCGCGATATCTTTCGTGCTTGGCCCGATGAGCCCAGCCGGAAGCCGCCTTCCGGAGGCCCTGCGAGGTGATATTATGCTAGGGAGCACATTTGATCCCGGTGCATCCCAGCGGCGGTATGGTAGACAGACCAAGAACTCTGTCGCCAATTTTTATTGAGCATATGGGAAAAGGCACATTTGCATCATGTGGTTACTCTTGCATGTAGCACTCCAATCTGTGGCCACCTTACATTGGCCCCATCGATTCAAGGCAAACCAAAAAAACGAGAAACGGGTCATAGCACATACGGTAGATATAAAAATAATTCTTATTGTAATTGGTTCCCCGTGTTCCCAATGAGGTTTATTGGATACGACTCGACCGCTGTAATTTAGCCGATTCGATGACCGCAGAAAGAACTTCTCGATGCAGACATATTGCAGGCCAAGCCTCGTAACCAGTTGGTCTAGACCAACCAGTGCAACTCTATGAGCTAACGTTACGCAGTGGTGGTAAGATTCAATAGCCTTTCAGCTTCGATGGTCTTGTGATATGGTATAGAAAGGAACATATAATATCTGCTATAGTCACTAAGGAGCCTTCAACGTCGAGACAGTGCATTCCATCATATAAAAATTCCAAGTCAAAATGAGACATTCCAAGCTCCTCCTAGCCCTTACGAGCTTCTTCGCCTTCGCCAGCTCATCGAGAGAATACTCACGGTCTAAGCGCGAGCCAGAGCCCCTGGCGCCATGGCAAGTAACGAAACTAACCACCGGCTCGCCCTCGGGGCGTCCAGGTAGTAGCTCATACGCCCATCTCTTCGCAAACATCACGAACCCCAGCCCCATCCCCGCGGGGCCCGGCGCGTCGTTCGGCCCCAGCAAGGCGAACTGCACCGTGGAATGGGTGTGGGCGGACGAAGAGCCGTACGGCCGCACAGTGGAGTGCGACACGGAGCCTTCGGAATCAGGATCGGGGTCGGGGTCGGTCTCGAAATGGACCATCGAGGTGCTCGAGGCGAATAGCAGCTACCCGTCGCCGACCACGGACATGGACGTCAAGTTCACGCTCGCGACGAACTTGACGGTGGACGGGGAGGTGTTTTACGAGGTTCTGGAGGGGACGCAGCGGTTTCGTGTTGGGGGGAATATGAGGGGGGCTTGTGGTGGGAGCGGTGTGGTTCGTATTTTAATCTCTTCAGTTCTCTTTTTGTGCTTGTCCCAATTGTCTTTATTTCATGGTGCAGGTGCTGACTAGGTGGCTTCTGCTACAGTGCGCGTGGGACTTGAGGAAGATATCCCGGTTTTGGTTCAGCCGACTGTTGTTGCTTGACGGGAGACTTATTGGCTACATACCTACCTAGGTACCTACCTAGGGTACCTCCTAGTAGGTACCTACTCATGCGACATGTAGGGTCGGGTGCTCGTAAAACGCTATTTATTAGCTACGATCTATTTTGCCATTGATCGTCTGCTGGGAACCTGATTCTGAATATCCTTTGACATGAGGGGAAGCCTCAGTTCTAATTCTCTTATGCATAGAAAAGCTAAAGAGATCGTAAAGATGTTAATCACTTCTAATTGCCCAAAGTTTTCCAGTGCCAAGGCTCCTATACCCATTCCGATTAGAAAATACTCGAGGTTGAGCTCGGTGGTGAACTGCGTTAATAGGTACCTCGTGCTTGAAGCAAGGCTTCATCCCACGCTCCACCACACAAGCCAACGTCAACAGCAGGTTCGGCGCATCTATAGGTGTCATAGAGTGACCCTTTCTTCCGGAAGAGGCACCACGGGCAGTCCCCAAACGATCTTAGGTGAGGCGCCCTCGCTGCTCCAGGCCTGGTCGAAAGCAATGTCCGACCAGGCGGCGGCCTTCGATCCTCTCTCGATCATCTCATCTTGGTATTCTCCAAGCACCTTCTTAACCACATCGGCATCATTCGTCTGTAGCTTTGCTAGTATTTTGCCGAGCTTAAGCGCGTCCAGAAGAGCGTGGAACCCTCCTTCACCTCGGACTGTTCCTGTATTAGCCCCTTTCTCTCTCGACGAACTCGACGAGACCGCTTACATGAAGGCATGCAATGCCCTGCATCGCCGAGAAGCGTAACTCGCCCATGAGGCAATTGCTCGGGTTCCAAGCAGAGCGTAGAGAAGCGTATTGGCGGTTGCTTCATCCCTTGGACTCCAGTCTTCTCGATAATAGTTGTCAGCTTAGGCGGCAGGTGCTTCGTCTTCTCCAGTACCGTCTCATGCAACTTCTCCTTACTAGCCGTACCCGTCCAGAAGTCTTCTTTAGTTGCCTCCTCGTCGCGCCAGAACAAGTTGTAGTAGTATTTCCCGGATTTCCCGTCAGCGAGCGCCTCGTTCAGGCCCACAAAGAGGAATGCGGGCGCTTCTTCCGTCGGGCTCACGTCGACGAGATAGCACGAGTGGCCCATCTCGAGTTGCTCTTCCATATCGCGACCGCTTAGTTCGACTTCACCATTGATTACCCCTTGGCGTGGTCTTCTGATGACATCCTTGCCACCCAAAAGATATTTCCTGGCTAACAGGACGTCAATACGCAGTTCCAAGCATATCCGTAGAAGATGTGGGGATTCTTACTAGGACTATGAGGTCCGTCGGCACCAACGAGGATATCACCAGTCGCTGTCGTCCCATCCTCGAAGTGAACGGTGACGGAGTCATTCTTATCCTCAATGCGAACGGCGTGTTTCCCGTACTGAACCGGCAAGTTCGTCGCCAGCCATTTGCGAAGCCGGGCGCGGTTCGCACGGATAAACTTCCCGCTGCCGTCATCTCGCACTCCGAGTTTCGTAGTGCGGTCATGTCTGTACCAAGCGAACTCGTAGTGCAGCTTTAGAGGAAGCAAGTGGTTTATGAAGTCGCGCGACCCCATGTCATCTGGTACCGACGCATCAAGCTCGTCAAGTATGCTTGACACAAGTTATTAGCTCCCCCCATGTCTTTGCGCTAGATGTCGCTTACGTATGAAGGCCAATTGCCCAGCCTTGGGTCCGCATGTTGTCGCTCTGGTCCCTCTCAAAGATCTCGAATGATACCTTATTCTTGCGGAGGATCTGGCCTAGCAATAGGCCGCCAAGGCCACCGCCTATGATCAGGATATGAGGGGAAGCTCCTTTCGCCATCTTAGCCAATCTATCAGAGTGTACGATGCGTATGATGTCGCCAGAATGCGAGGGTTGGAATAAATCTATTTTTATGTGCGAGCGACACCTCTAACCTGAAGTAGATGACTTGGCACTTCGGCGTCGACCTTATATACCTCGACCTACGCCAGGAATCGGATACTAATAACCAAGCCTATCAGGTAGATGAACTTCTTTCTGGTCGATAAGATAGAGCGAGGTTTCCATCGGCGGACCAGAGTTCAGCGAGAGACGCGGGATTTGCTCGGCTCGGTTATACGTACTGCTCCGAACTTCTTTGAGACGCGTTTGAGGAACCTAGATGGAGGCAAGGAAGGCTAATGCGACAAAGGCGAGTCAACAGATCCTGCGGGCATTTCACGCCCAATTATCGGCTGTGGCTGTTACCAGGAGGGGGAGCTTCCTTCATCTACACCCCGCCCCTCGTCAGGCAAAGCAGCTCTGATTCACTCACTGCCATCTCTGATTCCATATGGGATTTTACGTAGGAAGGACAATGTCAACGAACGTCACACATGGACTTCCTGCTGCGTTTCTACTGCAATACTATAGCACTTATTTTACACGACTTTCTAACGGAAGCAAGGACATCTATCAAGAGCCACAGAGCCTAGGAAGGAATATCAAAAGGACGCAACGGGGGGGCCCTACCTCCTACCTAATGGTCTCTTCAGCCGCATATTCTCAGCACAGGTCGGACAGAGTCGGGTTTTATGTCGTGTTACACGGCATAAGTGGACGTCTTTTCGCGCTCCCTTGCTGGTGATCCTATCATAACGTGGCTTTCGTGCTCCTCAGCTCTCCTTGATCCCAGTGGTACGTGGGAGCAGGGGTTTCATCACAGGCCTATTCAGTCTGGAAAGGATTAAATAATCAAGCATCTTCGAAGCTCCTAAGCGAGATCGCGAATCAACTGTGCCACGAACCGCATTGTAACGATTGCGAGACCGTCGATTTTCTTGAGATATTCCGTGGTCTGATGTTGCGCTGATGTGAGCGACACCGAACGACAATCTCCCGAGTTTCATAGAGAAGGAAATACGCCGTACTTCCGAACGGCCGCGGATTTACGGGCTGCATCACACTTTCGGCTCGAAACTCCCGCATTTCTCGAAAGGAGCCACCGTCAATGCCGTGACATATCGTTCAATTTTGGAGAGTTGTGGCACATTAGATTGACGAGTAATAAGAGCATCGTGTTGGATAAAGTACCTCACTTATTCACAACATAGCTGACCTGTCAGGAGGCCGGTCACCTCGCGTTTAAGGCCTCCTTGCATAGGGACCTTGCCACTAGAACTCTTTTACCTGTTTCGCTAATTTTCAACATGTCCCTGAAAGTCAATAATCGACACCCAGCGAGACCTGAATTCATGACCATTTCGGGGCGCGGAGAAAGGTCATCGAGCACGGTCAGCGCCCCGTGGAACGAGGCACGGGCGACGGGCCAAACCCTGCGGAAGAGAACCATTGACCGCCCCATCTGCACGGGAAGGAGTTAGCTTCAATCGTGACGACCACGACTCGCTCTTCGCCGGCCAATCCCGTGGAGGCCGGATGTCTCTGCATTAGTCAGACCTGAGGGAAATGTCATCAGTTACGCAAGCCACTTTGCGGAATATGCCTGATGTCTTTCCAATTGCCAAAGCTGGAAAGCCGAGAAAAACTAGCACGCTGAAGATTCCACCGCATAAGCCTCGCATTTGACATCTTTTTTGCAACATCCTGCTCGGTCTCGGATATGGCACTATCGATTACTCATGATTGGAGTGGTTGTCGCTGATCCTCGCCGAAATGTGCTGAATATGGCGCATTGATATCTCCGCCGCTTCTGCGTATCTCTATGTAGAAGCCGAGCTCGGGAATGATACCTACGCACGGTCGCATTGAACTACAAGTTTCTAATTCGAGATTGGAGAAATTAGAACGGCATAGGATCGCGTCCCAGGGAGAAAACGTGGTCGGATTCGAGTATCATCGCATGGAATCGATGCCACATGGTTTCAGGGACTGTTCAGCTCGTCAGCCGCGGGAGGAATCGCTTGATGGAACAATTACATTCAGCGAAGGATGGGATCCCAGGTGGGGGTTGTCTGAGATTGGCAGATTTCAAATCTCGGCGTCGCGACAAAGCGGACCTACCTATTTGAAAGTCTCATTGACCACATGGCTCATTTCTCGTATAACGTAACAGACACTTGCAAATCGGCTTAGGGATGATCAACTCCACATAGTGAGTGAGGCTCTTATGAGCCGAGATCTTGTGGTTATCAACCCATAGGGGGCAAATGTTCTCCAAGACGAGCGGTGAAAGAACCACATGAGAAGCTTAAAAGCGTAAGGTGAGTGTCGTAAGAGGCTCAACAGTGAATTGGCGATTCGGATTGACGCGTACATGTTACCTGGCACTTGGCAACTTGGCGAATCTCAGCCTCTTGGCCTGCAGGGCTGACCGGGTCCCAGGTCTCCAAATAGCCAACTTACAATTTCCATAGTGCCTATGAAAACTTATCTCCATGAGCGTCTCGATCTAGCCACTTGAACGGCGTCCATATTACGTTTATCGACAGCTACAGTATCTCAACAATTCGTGAATAGGGCGGAAGACGGAAGCACAGCAGATATTACAGAAAGTCTCGTGACAGCAACTCCCCTCGTTGATACCGTGACTAATGAAAGTTGCAGATTAGAAGATATCTTCGATATACTATAAGACACAAGGGTCGCACGCGATGCACAAAGTGCGAGACGAGACGTTTCCCATAGCAGGCCTTACGTTGTCTACAGTTCAGCTCGACATCAGCTTCGCACAACCACGTCACACCGTTCCTTAGCGAGAAGTGCGCGTCTTGACGTGTATCCTATGAGGGGCGATGTTCACGGTATACAGCATGTCCTATTGCGTAGTCGATCCAATTATCCAATCGTCCATCCCTCCCTATCTGCCTAGCGAGATCTACTTCGATACTCTCAAGCCGGCCTAATCAGTCAATATACTCTTGAGACATTCTGGGGGGTGCCATCAGCTGCAATGCCCTAAAAGAATACCATTCTACGGCGACGATAACGAAGCAAATAGGATTTTCAGCCCAGGTGATCAGGGTCAGACATCTGACCCTGAGTACCGTTCTCTCTGTCCGCAAATTTCACAATAGTATCGATTGCGGCGTAGAATCCAGGGAATGCCTCTTGGCAGATGAGAGTCGTGTTTGATGTGTCTACCGCGTAGATGTGATGTAACACCAAGTTGGCACCAACTACTTCAGCCTGCGGGATCTAAGAGTTGAGTACGCCCTCGTACGTTGCGTCGTTACCACGACTTCAACGACGAATGTGATTTGAAGCTTGTTCAGCTAGAGCCAAGATGCTGTGGATGACCCTCAGGTACAGGGTCTAACCAGATGTCAACTTTCAGGCATCCTAGAAGAGCGGCGGGACGAATGCGAGGCAACTTACAAACGCCGGTTCACCGGCTCCGTGGCCGCTCAAGTGATAGCCTACGTTGTGGGATATAAATAAAAGCGGTTTATTGTCCACGTGGCGTCGTCCGTATCCCTTGCCGTCGCGTGCGCCTCCCTTGCAGGAGCAGTCTCCGCGTCCCTGCTCAGAATCGTTTATTATTGCCCTTGGGGCGTTACCGTTACCCGCAATGGTAGTTCATTTTCGTGGTGGACTGATGTTAGATCATGAGTCATATATCCTGGGGAGGTTGACAGTGTATATAGAGTTATAGTGCATATACCTAGGTACCTAGTATCTTATCCAACGCCTCTTTGAGCCTCCGAGGAACTTGTGAGCAGGTAAATGAGAGAAGTATGACTTCCTGGAAGAAATCTAACCTATGTCATACGCATGAATGGCATTCACGGACGGCGGTTGGTGGCTTTCCGGTGCAAAGGGTGGAATCTGGGCGGCCCTGAGTGCCTAGCATGTCGTGGTACGTCCTCCTCCAGGTAGAAGGGACACCAAGTGCTCTGATACTTGTCAAATACGCAGCAACAGCGTAAGTAGGTAGCTTCTCACAGCGACAATTCGTATATTCTCTAGTCAGAAACCATTTCCTCCTCTTTAAACATTCCAGAAGCAAACCTGATCGGTATGCTGCTAAATATATCGGACATCTTTACTATCCAGTCTCGGATTCAGTGCTAACTACCTGTCTACCTTATAAAGTAAAACATCGAGACTCTTCCACCGGCGACATCTCGCTTACTCCGTGGCCGTTCACAACATCATAGCAAGGACAGGACATGCCTGCGACTAATGGAGAGCTGGGAGAAGTCTCGTAGGTCTCTGCAACAAAGTTAACTACCTTCATATCTTATGTATTGGGCGGATGTCTAGAATACAGGATTCTTTTCTACTCATGGGCTTCCTTGATTTTTCCTGTATATCATCATCCTAGTCGCTAGCCGTGACGGCTACCGACGAGGAGAACGCTCTTGCACCTGGCATGACATGGGTTCATCTTCCTTTTGAGTGCTTCATCAAGTATCCCGTAGATGATTTCTGTATAGCCGTGCTTATAAGAAATTCTTGGAGATAATGGGCGTCATGCTTAGACCATCACAAGTCGTAGTAGAGAAGTCAATTTACTTGCAAGAGGTAAACGACGAATAGGGGTAGAGGCATCCCACGAAGCCGCAATGCCAGAAAGCGAGAACTGTGCGACATAGCTTAGTCCAAGTTACCGACTGGAACGACGTATCTCGATAGCCTCCAGTCTGGGTGTTTGTATAAGGTCCTGCCGTATTGATAGTCTCTGGCTGTTCAAGCGACACAGTAGAATGAACTAATACCGTGTCATCGTCGTCCCTCCAGAGAAGAGACATTTAATGAACTAGTCATTTGCCAAATCCTGGTAGGCATAGAAGCCTCTAAGTCCTGCAGGCGACATATCCGATGCCGACGGAAGAACAGTACGACACTTCAGCATGCGCTGCGTACAGAGTGTGGCCCGTTTGAGGGTGCTATCAGGTAGATTGGGAGTCCAGAGACTCCAGCGAGGATAGCGCGGGTAGAGTTTCTTCGAATCGGTTCTCTTCCCGCATCCTATGTAAGCCCTAAGAAGTGCTGGCAAACAGATTAGGAAGCAAATCATGCCAGAATCTTCTAGCTTTGTCAACTGATGCGCAGACCGAGTACAGTTTTGGCCAGTGAACACAAAAATCAAGTATCCAGACCAATCGAGAGCCCAAAGGTGTCTAGACTGGAGCCGTGGCGCCGCGGATACGTACGGGAAGCGCCAAGTTTGGAAATAAGGAGGCGGGAAGGGGGCCATAAGCTGACAGATATTAGAAAACGGCTCATAAAGAAGCACCAACAAAGCAACCTTCTGTAGGTACAAGCTTGTTCTGGTACCTTACATGTACTGCTATCTGACCTCGATGCGGAAGCCGAGGTAGGTAGAATTCTGGTGCGACGAGGAGTTAGCACTATCACTTTATGAAGATGATGCTCTCTAACGAATGAGAAGAGCGACACTTAACCTCGTGGGCGTCTCTGGGAAAAAATTGTTTGTTCAAAACAGCGCTAACGAACCTGCTGAGAGATTGTTCATCTGTGCGGCCACACATTCGCGGGACCCGGAACGACACTGCTTTCCAAGTCAAGTCTACAACGCACCTAAAACCTGCTCGTCAATATCAAAGGCGGCAGGGGCAATTCCATGTTCAGGCCATTTGTAATTCATTGATATATCATTCAAGATTATCAGAAGTTGAGGGAGTCGAAACGAAACGATTGCGCGTCAGATATGTACGAGACAAGTGATTTTCTACGGGAAAAAAGGGATGATGATATCAGGCTAACTAATGAGGTTGTGAAAGCTCTTAACATACTGATATGCTTCTAATATAAATCTCATCCCTAGAATTGCGCCCGCCATGCTCTTAGGTACCGCCATTGATTATTATGACGGAGACATGACAAAACAGTGATTGCAGCCCTATCCAGACACGCACAGACATCGAACTGAAGAAGCCAATACGATACATAGCGTAGAACTGTGTTCTGTTTTCCTACGGCTATTTGTAACATGAATCAGTAAAGTTAGTAATGCTTATAGCTAGAATAGGCACACGCACGATAGATCTCCTTCCTCTAGCATTGGACTATTCCGATATCAAGGCGACACCTTCTGCTCGGTGGAATTCCAAGGGGCAACGCAAGTTACCCTCGAGGAACTTAACACGGGTGACTCAGTCGTACGGCACAGCATTTTTTTTTTTCAGACGCCTTTCGGGATTTGAGATAAACTCATGACTGCAACTGCATCTCCTTAACGACGTCGCTATGATACTGCTCGCTTGTAGAACGGGAATGGCATCCTTGAAGCCGGCAAATCTGCAAAGGTATCGATATCTAGTTCACCGCCTCTTAATCATGTACGGACGAGCCAACCGCGGCAATGCAACATATCGCAACAGAACGGCCGCATCATCCGGGGCCGAATCGAACTATAACCTTCCCGAAAGGGCTCTATCCTTTGTTCCTTCTCTCAAGTCCTAGAATACAAACTGGAAAGGGGTAGTCGCTTCAACGCGCTGAGCGTGTTTCGCGTGTCAGATTACGCTGTCGCTTGAATGTCAATGTTCGGTGTAGTGCGAGACGCCAGAAACGAGCCAACCTATGCGCGACGAAAGGACGGGAATTCCATCAGGCGAGACCGTGCCGGGCGGCCTCGCCGTCCACATTCACCACCGAGTCGGCCTTTACGAATTCGTATCAGGAAGATCCGAACAGAAAGCGCATACAAACGAAATCACTTCTTCAAGCACTCCTCAGGGGCGGGTGACGATCTTTCCTATCTAGTATAATACGCCGTTATATTAGATACGCGTACGTTGTTCGATTTTTCTGGGACGATATGTTTGTTTTTCCCGCAAGAATCTAGTCTATCCGGTTTGAGCCACTTTCCGGTCCTAATCCTCACTGTACCCATCCTCGCGAAATGATTGGCATTGCGGCGCGAAGAGTGTGTGTGATGATGGGGAGTTCGAAAACGCCCTAATGTAGGTGCTCGTTTCGAATTAGTCATCTCCGTCGACTCGGATCAGCCGTTGAGATGCCGGGGGTGTTTCAGCCATTCCTTCTATTTCTGCATCCCCATTCCCCATCCCGCGTGAGGCTCTCCCTATTGTGGGCAACCACGCGCGTTTCTGGGTCTCATATGCGGATATGTACGTATCATGATGTCTAGACCGACTCTGTGTGTCACTTCTAATCTCGAGTCGTGTGCATATGCGAGTATTTTCCGGCTGAAGAATCCGCAGTCGAGGCCGACGCAGAGTTCTTGGCGACGATGATCTTCCTCGACGACAAAGCTTAGTTGCTTCAGATAACCGACGTTATTATGGTAAAAATCGGTTTTCTAGGGAGCTTGTTCACTTCAATTAAGTGGATTGCCTACACGTCCATTACTTATCTCAGTATGGTGCCATTAATTTTTATTATCTGTACGAATATGGAAATCTCTCAGACCTGACTCGAGATTCCCCCACAACGGGAACAATGCCTGCTCGAGCCCCCCAACCAGGCCAGACGGGCTTGACCTGGCAGCCCTGGGCGAGTGCGTGCTCGCTTCCCTGCCCATGCACAGAACCCCAAAACCGTCCCAAGGAAAATAACCCCCTGACAGAACCGTTGGACAAGGGACATGAGAAACGACACTGGTTCAATGGGCAACCGCCCCAACTCCACGGTTCGCGTTCATCGCATCCCTGAGGTGTGAGGTTGCACAAACCACAAGCAATCGAGCTTATCCCTTGCTCTCACTCGCAGACTCGCACAAGATGCCCTTTATTTATCCCGCTAGACGCTACGACGGTAGATGGGGACTACCCTATGTACGTAGACGCACTATGCGAAGCACGGCATTTTTGCGCGCAAGGGTATTATGGAGGGGAAAGCATGGGGAAATGACAGGCCGGCACGAACATGAACATGGGCATAACTTTTGGGTTAGCTTGGTTGGTATACAACATTGCAAATGTTAAATGCACTTCGCTAGCTATTGTACATATGTCCTATACCCCCTCTGCAATGGAAAGACAATTAGGAAACAGGATGGATTGGGCGCGATCGATCTAACTTCATAATGCAAGGTGAAATGAGCAAGGGGCGGATTCGAGGAGAGCCGTGGACATTAGGCGCAGGATTGCGGAGATGAGCGAAGAGGAAAAGGCCTAAGAGGAGCGCTACTCTGTTTCTGCGCATACCACTTAGCCGTAACCCGCCCCGAGCTCGTTACCAAATGTAGTTGGACAGTGGAAGGGAAGTTCCGTTCAGTTTCATTTCATGAATACCCAGATTGTCATCGGTGAGTTCTGACGACAGCATCATCTACCTGGCGTACTGTACAATGCCGATACCACAGTATGTTATGCTAAGATCCCCAGCCCGCTTTAAGGCGTAGCGATGTACCCTCAGACAAGGTATGGCAGTGGTAACGTACGGGGAACATGGTATAGCTGCAGGAACGCCGGTCCCGACTGGGGACCCCCTCTTCTTTTACCTTAGCACGGACGCTCGCGCATAGGATCTTCCTTTTCGAGTCCTGGGAAGACGCGTCCGTGATGACGGCCCTGCTCCGTGTGATAGTAGCGCTCTTCTCGAACAATGGTCCTCTAGCCGCGGTAAGGCCTGCGAAATCGCGGCAAAGCACAGAAAATTAAGACGGAGGAGTGCCCGTATGTACGATAAGGAAGGACATGGGTTAATATGCAAGCGCGCGGCAGGATACATTCGTATAGGATCAAAGCACCGATGTAGACTATCGCGCATGCTGTAGGACTACTCCATCTCTGTGTCTATTAAGTAAAGCTTTATTGTAAAGAGATTATGCTACTATAGTCGCGAATGAGCTTGCCGGAGATACATACAGCAGGGACGCGTCGAAGATGTTGATTACGTATACAAACAATTAATTCTAATGATAATGAAGGCGGCGTAGTATTAGAAAGTAGCTACCTCCTATGTGGTCATGGAACGCCAATGGAAACATGGAATGTCACAAGACCGTAGAAACTCGGCCATTTTAATGCATTAAAACGCAGAACCGCGGCACGGGGAGCGACGGGTTACCTGAATATGTGAGGGAAGTATACAGTACACCGCCCGCATATTATGTACCTGCAAGGGTCAAGTGGAATGGCACCGTAGCATTCGCATTGCATCCTATGTATGGCAAACGAAACAGGGAAAAGGAAAGATTCGCCCCCTTGTTTGCCTGCAAGGTCCAGGGGGCAGGGTAGGAAAACAGCCCATAGGGGAATTTCGTGTTAGTTCGAGAATTTCCCCATACACGTATACGTATACGCCAGCAGAGTTTCTATCAAGGGCGAATTGGGCGTGAAATGGTCCTTGATTTAATTATTAAAATAGTTGATTGCTAATGTCGAGTGACAAATCATCTCCAATCTGGGAAGTGTAGATCGTCACTCGGCTAGTTTGGATGCATGTATGTATGTATGCGCGTGTACTGCGACGTAAGCAGAGCATTGACTTTTTAACTATCGAGAATTGTACCATTGTAACCACCAGAATGAATCGGCCTATCATGGCCGTTCGTTGTGCACGGCCCGAGCTTCTGCGGTAAGATTATGGCGTGCCAGGATGCGGTATGAGCGCCTCATCCGTCAGTGGGCAGATGAGCTGAATGAGCAAGGGGCGATGGAAGAACCGGGATTCGTTGCAATGGTCAACTATTGTCCGTGCTTGATACAGAGCACTATGAACATGTTCAACCAATGTATGGAGGAGTGCGGTTGCTATTCTGAAAGTTGTTTCCTCGATTTGTATAGTCACGAAAACGACTATGTACTGTGCTAAGAGCTCTTTAAATCCTCGGCTTACATGGAGCCTCGGTGAGATGAAACTCCATAACCAGTGTGCAAGCTCATAGTAGTGATATAAGTGATATACTAGACTTACGTACGGATCTTTTAAGTAACACTTTCCCCGGAAGAAGTCTGTCTCATAGGTTGGGTTTTATGTGGCTCGATGACGCTGAAGTACCTTCTAGTATCTTAGCGACGACCGTTCATCCTGACGTTGATCCAACGTCCTCGTACTCGGCGACATTGTGGATGCTGCTCATGTCATTCCTATTTCTAGTTCGAGATCGAAATGAGACTGTTGGTGCCTAAGACTCTGAACGTAGGGGATAGACGGGAGGCAATGCCGCCTGAAGGGGTATCTCCAAGTGAAAAGCCTGTGAAGAGCGAGCTTCACAATATGGATCCCCCTAATTATAGACGTTGTTTCTTTTGTTAGACGAGATCGAATTTGGCAGTCACTTCAATGCCGTTGGCGTATTGTTGCTGGTCGTGGACGCCACGTCTGACGATACGTATCACCTCAGCTTCTCGGTCATATATGACTCTTTGATAAGCTGCCCACTCTGGAAACATCTTCCTGCCAACAGCTCTCACGTGCTCAAGGAGCTTTTAGAATATCGAATAACTCGTAATTTGGATGGGATCTCAGGGACGATTAAGCTCGTCATCAAATTAGGCTTCAAAGGGATGGCGTGCCTTGGCGTTAGGCCATAGCATTAAATCATAAAACTTGCAAACAAACCGTTGGATTGTGAAGGATTCGAGGTCCCCGCCGGTAGTAGCACTTAGTCCATCTAAAAGAGGCGATGTTTCCGTGATGGGCTTACGTTAGGCATCTACGGCCAGTCAGTTGAAGTACAGAGACAAAATTCTTCCTAGCTCATTTGAGCCATACGAACATGTTTGCCCCCTAAACTTCCCACAACTTGGAAGAACGAAGAAAAGTTTCTTGTCTGAAATTATTTTCATCCACACCGAGGATGTTTGTTGTACGATAGTGGCAAGAAACATTTGGATGTTTCTATCTCACGTTGTGGATGCCCAAGGTCTAAGTCTGTTGGTACTTTTCCTATGCCGGGAAGTCTGATTATATTGGGTCTCTTGACGAGGTAAAGCCATGGCATCACAAAGGTTTTCGAGATCCTATACCTGCTAACCGTCGAATGTGAAGACATTTTTGTAAATTGTTCCTTACGCCCACGTTTCTCGGCCGAGTCGGTTGCTCACGGAGATTGACTACCCAACTAATGTAATACTAAGTCAGATATATGTAGCCTAATCTCGGTAAACGTTGAAAATGTGATAGAGAACGATAAGTACTAAGTGCCAGTAAGTGATAATGAGTGCAAATACCAATAAAGGGCTGCTAACTGTCAAGCTTGTGGTTGAGAAATATGCCGTATCAGCAACTTACCCGAAAATTGTTCGGCCCGGGGCGAGAGCGCCCTAACCGTGAGAGTGGAGTGCCCTGGTTTCAGTGTCCAGGGCGAGTAGCCAGGATATCCCCTGGCCGAGAGAGCTGTCAACGTCTGCCGTGCCTCCCGAGAATTATGAGGCCATGGGTTCATATCTTGTGAAGGCAGCAAGATCACAGTAGGGTTCTGTTGTAGGGCTAGACGTCGCTTGTGGCATTCACGCACTCGCCACCTACTGGGTATGCAAGACACGTCAAGGAGGGCATGTCCGATCTGTATATAAGGAGCCAAGTCAAAGATGGCTTAACTGAAATATCAAACTGAGATTTAAATATATCCTCACGCTTTTAACCAGTGGGCTTAGCTGATAGTCACACCAGACGGATGGGTATAAACCTGACAAACCATAGATAACTCTGTTTTCTGTCCAGGCGTTCCCAACAGCTTGTGTGTTAGATATGGCGGTGTTATCGTCAGCAGGGCCGGCGTCTTTATTACTATATCCGTCCCGATACAAGAGTATTCCCATGTAGCCTGTGCACTTGTTTCTATTCCGCATGCTCTGACTCTCTTCAGATGCGCTCGTGTGTAGAGTGAAAACTTGTTGTTTGCTTCATATCCCACGATCTTCAATGACTGCAGAATACATATTGTAGGCTTGCGGCTTACTCAAGGCGTCGAAGGCTCGAAAGGTAAGGCACCCAATCAACGTGCGTAGTTCGGCCACACCCTGCATATCAGGTACAGATGATTGTTACAAATGTGGAGATTGTTGGTGGCCGGAAACCCTTCATTGTTCTCGTAACAATTAGCTTTTACCCATTAGCATCGTATACCCTGATATTCTGAAGCACTAGCAGCGAGCTACCGTATATTTGGAAGGCTGATATTACCTTAGTAATAAGACGAAGTAGTTTGTGAGGAGATGATAGTCCTGTTGCATATTTGTTCATTCCGGATGTCGCCTCGGTTGACAAGATGGGTGCGCGAAAACGGATGGCTTCTAGTATTTAGTCGTTGTTTAATATTCAGGACGTGGAGATGGTCTTCGGCTTTACGAGCAAATATGGCACCTCAAATGAAACTATTGCCAGAGGCTGATTCCTTTCAAGTATCTAGAGTACCTGGTTGCCAAACACCCAGTGCTGGTCTCGAAGTTGACGTTTTTCCTATTTCTAGGGCTAAGTTGAGCGAGGCCGTGATTCGTGAATTGGTACCTACCTGCCTACGTAGATATGCGGACCCCTGGCCGAGTTGCTAGCCGGGGTCATTTGTGTCTTCAAGCCACCACAGAATAGTACGTACCTACCTGTGTGCATGCCCAAGCTCAAGGTAAATGGTGCCTCTTTGCTCATCTTTACATATGCAGACCTAGGCATAGATTCGTCGACATGTGATTGGGGTGAGAACATAGTGGGAGTAAGGTGGTGTGCTTAGAACTTGGAGTGTAGTACATTTTTCAATGGCTTTGCCAAAGAAATCAATTTATTAGACCTATCCTCACCTACACCTCAAAAGCGCACTGCTACTACGAAGTAAAATCATGAATAGGCAGGTACTATAACCATGAACCACGTGGGGAAATGTTGTGAATGTGGTTGCATCCTTGCGTTCAAAAGGTCAGGATGTTGCTTTTTGCGAAGGCTTCTGAGATCGCTTGATGGAAGGGAACGAGATCTGTCGCCTGGGCACCGCTGCAAGCTAGCAGGCTCGACAGTTGGTGGCCTGTCCCTCCCAGCGACGACCATCCTCGCAGACCAGCAGCCCTGGAGCGGTAAAATTCTCCGAGGAACAGGCGGCCTGGTCTTCCCAGGGCTAGCGGGGATCAGTGATCAATAGCGTGTCGAGGTTCGTAAGGCGCCCACACACCTTGTCCAACGTCGGCCACGGGCCCTGTATGGTTCGATTCCACCATCCAGGGGCTTAATGTTGAACAATCTGGGGATTTTATTTCTGGCGTGGAAACGAGAGATCTGCCGGTCAAGGATCGATGCAGGGCTTTACATCATGCAGCTTGTCTGATTACAACATGTATTGGAGACAATAAGCACTTCCACGTGCGTATCTCTACATTGATCTCATCATTGACTTTGAATCAAGTCCGCTGAAGACCATTGTGGCAAATATACATATAGGTACCTAAAGACGCCTCGCAAATGCTTGGGTCTTAAGGGGGTCCCAAATTTGTGGAAAAAGACCTCGAGGCACGTGAAATCCGTGACGGGCCATTGACGACAGCACATCGGCATCTTAAAATCACTACAGTCACGTGACACCTTAGGCTAATGCAATGCAGATACGTTGTCATCCAGATAGTCATCTTTATGGTTGAATTTGGGGTAAGGTGGTCTTCCAGTTCTTTGAGCACACAATGTATCAAGTACCTCGCTTATAGCAAGAATACGCGTGGTATCACCGATCGGCCCTATTTATCTATGCTTACCAGATGCATAATTGTCATCTCCGAGACTGCGTGATAGTTGCCAGAATGTACCTTTCTACCCTTTAAGCCACTCGAGTACCCGTTCATTTCATGTATGATGTCTCAAAAAGACATAATCATGCTGTCGATGAAGATTCGTATGATGCGCAATTATGCCGATCTTAATCGTGTTTGGCAGCTGTTCATTAGCATGGCTCGCGCTTGCTACACTATATGTGAGTTGCATGGCCCGCAATCTGGGATTCCTGATACATTCTGCGGTTTGGATCGAATGTGGACATGTCCGAGAGATGTAACATCCACCGAAGCCGGAGTAATCCTTGGGATTGGGCTTTTCGACTTCGAGATTCCTCAGAATTATTAGACGGACGTCGAAGCAAGAAAATGCCGTGTCGCCATCTAAACAAGTGTCGTCCGTGTTGATCACGACCCCAAACGGATGCAGGTGAAATTTGCGTACATGTTATTCACTACATCCCTATCTCACGGCTTTATCCTTCCTTGGTTCCTTCCGCAATATTTGAGCAAGCTGTCGGGAACGAGGACATGGCGCCAGCAGACCGGATCTTGAAATCCCAATGGATTTGAAGCTGAAAGAGGCGTGTCTTATTCCGCACCATTTTAGGTTTAGGTGGGTAGATGATAAGGAGAATGCTGTCCGCTAATTTCATATGAATGAGTCTTTTGATTATAGTCCCGTGTGAATCTGTCATATGCACGCAGCAGGCTCTGTAATATTTCCTGAATCCAGCCTGTTGGTAACGAGTTCATCTCCAGAATACCAGAGCCTGCGGTAAGTGTCCACTACAAGGTAACGACGACATACATACATAATCCATATCATACGTCTTGACCCCGTGTTGTAGGGTCTCCTGGGGGAGATACCCACTTGTCCTGTCACTTCTCGCAATCCCAATGGAAGCCCAGTCTTCGATCTCAGCACTACCGTGCATACGTACCTTGGTAATCAACTTGCCAAGGTAGCCAGCCCCGTTAAGCGACGGTGCACTACGTATATAGCCACAAGCTCAACTCGGGTCGCAAAACATCGAGATAGCGAATTCCTCCTGATTAGGGGCCCGCTTAGGTGGTGTCCTAGTGGAAGCAGCCACAATCAAGCGCCCGCTTCCTCCCTTATTAGAAATGAGGATCAAGTTCTGCAATTACATGCTGCCCAACGGTGTACTATGTATTATACGACCAAGATACCAATGAAACTTTATGGGGTGATAATAAATATGTATTCATCGCGTGATTAGCTGAGATGGTATATCGGAATAATGTTGGTTCATAAAACATCCATCCATCCATCCCAAACCCGGGGATGGTGGTATGCAATACATAACACGTAACTGCCTAGATACATACTGTACCTCACCACTGCATTTGGAGAACTGCAAGCACACACTAACGCTAAACCTGCTTAGGAACCTAAGCTGGCTAGGCGATCGAAAGGCACGACCGAGACTTGGGATATTTAGGATAGTCACAGGGTAAGGACGGACTATAGTCTATCCTAAGAAAGGAAGCTTCGTTCCTCAAATGAATCCTGCCTGGTAACTACCCACAGGCTACTACTACCTGCAGTGCACTAGCCTGCGTGTAGGGTATTATTAGCCAACTTGCAAGGAACACACTTCCGTCCCGACGACAATTCCCTGCCGCATCCTTCACTTGCAAGCGACCATCCATCCAAATTTCCCCTGCTTCGTCTACGGCGCAATTCGACCCTGGGTGTCTGCATGGAAACCGACCCTAATGATCGACCCTAGGTCCTTGAATCCTACGACGTACACTACGCACCACAATCCTGAACAACTGGGTCCCCCGGTAATTCCCAAGGACCGCGAGACTGCAGCTAAACTCGAACTGCTTCAACGGCCGCCCAAAGAGGGCACCCTGTCGTATTCGTCCACTTCGTTTCCCGTTTCCAACCACTGATTTTTGGGGATTCTGCGCCACGGACTACGACTCCCCTCGTTGAAGATCCATCCCCAACCCGTTGGCGATTTGCGTTACAGTACCCTCTCCTTCATTATCGACTTCACCAGTTGTCGCTAGCTTCGACCAGTTCCAGAGTCGAATTCACGGGAGCGAAGTCTACCCACTGCCAATATTAAAGACACCAATCGCGTTCGCCGCGGACGCCGAAAAGTGAGATTGTCTGGCTAACCGTTTCATCTATCTTGTAAGTAACCGGTTGTTCTTATTTTAAGCTTGAATTACTCCCGACGTCGCACAACACGAAATGTTTCAGGGGTTATAGTTCGATTCCAGAGGACGTCGAGGCCCATCTGAAGCCGCTATCCACAGCGGCACAGCCCAAGTGGGACTACATCGCGTGCCTGCGTAGCAAGCGTCATTGTTGTCGCGAAACCGCACTGTCCATACTCACCTACCCAGCCTACTATCCATCAATCAAACTTGAGCATCTATATGTGGACAGGCGATGCTTAGTTCTATGTCTGTCTAGGAACTCGGATCAATCTTCTGGCTGCCAAAACGCTCTAACTTCTTAAACTGGGCAGCATTTAATAATTGCGATCCATCCCTCTCCTCGAATACCTTAGTTTATTTCAAATTCGATCGATATTATCAACCCGACTCTAAGTCGCTCGCGACACATTCCAAAGAAGAGTTAGTTTTATCAAATCGCGCTTCTCCGTGCGGGCAATAGAAGAGGCTTGATTCATAGTCTCCTTGACCTTTGTAAGTCAAGCCCCATTTCTACTTTTCCTTCAACCGCTCTTCTATCAATTATCAGATCTTGTCTTGGCCCAAATTACTGGGACATGTCCCTACAAGTCGACGTTGGTGGGTGCCGCCTACAAGCGTGCAGCACCTCCCATGCCCCCCTGCCCCTGAGCCTGTCCCAATTAGCCGCAGGATACCTTGCAAATGCGCGTGGCCTGCACGACGCGGCCTAGAGAGTGCGCCGAGGTCTCTCAAGTCTTGCTAAATTTCCTAAGGGGGTTACAACTTCTGATGAAGCTAAAGCCGATGCATCTGTCCATATCAATTCTTACCGTCCTGCCGTATTATTCAGCCCAAATTCCTTTCCCATTATTTCACAATAGCGCAACGGGAGACCTGGCCAGTGACGTGTTATGGGCTTTTTTCCCTTTCACGTGGGTAACTTCAGCCGTTGATCTGAATCAGGGTTTCTCCAAACCGCGGTATCCCTGCTTGCTTCCCGCTCTCCACGACCCCTGAGGATTTGCTGATAATCCTAGAAGACTATTATTCAAGACTTGATGTCGCAAAAGCTGACCTGACCTTTATTTCTATCTGGCAGTAGTAAAGGATCTTGGTCCACCTGGTACAACTATACGTTCTTATCACCTCCTCCCGCCAACCTGCGCTACCGCGAAACCGACGGGTTATAGATCACAAATTCGTGCTATCGTACAACCAGTCCGCGCTTATTTATCTGAGAAAAGGTCAGATCACACAGCGAGCGCCGGAGCCAATCAGGCGTGGAGCTTCACCCGACATCCGTCGAAGCTTGTACGTCCTCGCGATCTTGTCAGCTTTTCGAGTGACAGTAGAGCGGTGACTGTTAGCTGAGTCAGAGAATATCGGTCCAGCGGCGTTGCAACCAGAAATATAGCAGTATCGGTCGCCAGTCTATCAGTTGATACTACGGTTAGCAGGCGTCGTCAAAGAGGCTGAGAATTCACCTGTCTGACGCATTTGTTGATCCCTGATCCTGGCAACTCAGCATAGTGACAGCCGACGGTCCGCTGCTTGACTACCGGCCGTCCATTCACCATTAGTCCATCCGGGCCGGCATCTTTAAGTCTACTCGGAAAACGATTATCCCGGTGAGAACAATCCCGTTTTCTTTTCTCGTCATATGCGATTACCGCAATGTCTATAAATTGAATGGTGGCGGCTTTATGCTATCAACTGTGCCTCTGAAGCTACAATCTTATCTCAGCTGCTCAGATCACACCCCCTGTCATTCATGTTTATTGGGTTAGTCGTTTGTCCAGATCGGATTATGAACATTGCCTTATACCCCCTTGTCTCCAAAGTCCCACCTACCAAATCGCCTTGATACGGAAACATCTTTCTTACAGCTGGCCACTTCTTCCACGTGCTGTTCCGGCGTATTTCCTGTATATACTCGTCTATATCCTGAATATAACCTATCGGGAAACCAGCTTGGAAGAAAATTCATTTATTGTTTTCATCATTTCTTATCCTTGATTCGTCACATCCCGGTGCTTGAGGCACCGCACCTGTACTAGTTGGTCCCCCGTTTTACTTCCGTGTGGAAAAATACCATTTTGCCGGATCCCAGTCGCCTGGCCATTCTCTGCATCCCTCCACCACCACCCATCCCTTGTCGTCCCCCATCTGTCTTGGGGAACCATGCATTTGTTCCCTCGACCCTTTTCGACGGCATCTGACTAGACAAGGCTGGCATGCATGAACTAATATGGCAGCACAGATCGAACCCTGGGTCCTGGCCACGACAGATAACCTGCAGAACATTACGTCGTTCGCCTGGTTGATGTGCGCAGCTACCTGCAACATTTTGCAGGCATAGTTAGAAATTCGTACCTGAGACAAGCAACTTGACCTTGCTGATACCAGCGGAAAGGTTCAACCTTGCGAACCACCAAGAAATAGACGCGGGATCCTGTTAAGAGCCGCGTACCAATCTCCAACGCTCCGGTTTTATCCAGCACCGGCATGCGACAAACTCACGGCACTGCAAGGACAGTCAATTATTCACTTTTTCGGGCGAAATATTCTCGGCCTTCTTCTAGCCGCAGATACTTACTCTGAACCAAGGTACGTGCATCTGATTACTTGATCCCTACCTTTGAATATAATTCATTACGTTCATATGTCTACTGCCTGCCTACCTATTGCGTCTATGATCATGAATTTCTGTTACGCACCAAACCCTTTTTCATCATGAGTCGTTTCCTAAAACCCGGCCTCCTTCCCAGCACGCACCCACCTCCGTCTCATTTTCTCGGCAAGCTTCAGCTGAAGGATTTGCATGAATTTGTCATTCGCAGCCCGTTCTTGCTAAACCGCTTCTTATCGATATGTGTTACTAATTATAATCCTGATGTTTGTTGATGGTCATCAATGTTGTATCCACATCTATGTAGACCATAATATCGTCTGTAACTAACCTCGCCATAGAAAAGCAGCCAGCCACCCTATCGTCTCAGCGAAATATCTGAGCTACTACCGTCTTCTCGCTGCATTTCCGTGGCGGTTAATCCGTACCTCGAGATTAAACACAAACTAAATCACCATATCTCGTAAGTGTACTCATTTCTACTATCGTACAATCACTGTCAAACCTTGTTCCCAAGTCCGATGTCTGTGCCGGCGCATGGAAATACGACAGTCATCCCGGTTTGTTATTTAAGGCATGTGGAGAATTTCTCCTAATGCATGGCGTCTCTTTTGCTGTTGATCCACCTGCTCCGGTGTTTTTGTCAATGGGCGCACCAAAGCTGGGCCATGCGAAGACGACTAGATTGGCCATTGTTCGTTGCTTTACTGACTTGAGGTATATAGCAGGACCGACAAAGACTCTACAAATCCACTTGATTTCAAGCGCTCATTTACAATGATTACGAAGATGGGGCAACATCGACAAGCTCCTAATACATACCTCAAAGAGGAGCAGCATCAGGACCCGGTGAGTTTTAAGTTTATTTCCTTCATCATAGCTCTACACTACCCACCCCCATTCATGCAGCAAGTGCTACAAAGCAGATGTAGATGTACAGACTTGCAGATTCGATACGTCAACTCGAGTCAGCACAAGCTGTGCGACATCTTCAGATGCTACAACGCAACAACCTAAATCGTCCCGCGTCAGGCAAGGCAACGTAATCCTCGTTATTAGATGCGCGAAGATTGAAACCTCGCGCGTTAGGATACTCTGCGCTGAGCTAGCTCCTTCGTTCCCAGAAGATCGCGGAGCTTGTCGCAAGCCTGTCCACCTTAGATCAGTCCTGAAATCAAGGGAATTGCAGGGGAGCATCTTGTTTCACAACTGACCGGGGGGCATCTTCTGGAACAGGGCTTGTGCGGGTTACCCTTAGCGTCCCCGGTCTGCTCTGCGCTTCAAGGGTGATGATTTGCCCTGGTCCTATCAAGAAACCCTTCAAGACTGACGTGCCCGTGATGCCCCCCAGCTTCAAGTGGATGCGGGGAGACAAAGGCGCATTTTCTTAATTCACGATTTATCGTTTCGCTGCACCGTATGTTCTCCGCCGCAGCCACACTGTCATGAAAAAAAAAGAACTCTGGGTCTTTAAATTTTTTTTTTCCCTACACGCGACCCGGATATTTGATGGCGCAAGTGCCAAACAGCAGAAACGGTCGCTGAGGGGCTAGAGCCGTTGGAGAGCATCATTTCCATTTCAAGCTACGGCCTAAAGAGAGTTCAGCGGGCTCAACGGGCCCAGCGGAGTCGAGATATCTTTCCACCGCGCTATGTCTTTTAGCGCTGTCGAGTCGATTCTCTCCGGCTCAATTCTTACTTCCAACACGCACATCAAGTCTGGTTAGTGCGGGTGGACTTTATCATGCCTTCGGGGCAGAAACAGGAAAAGCGAGAATAATATTCGACCGAAGTCGTACACAGTACTTTACCCTAAGCGTGATGGCTGCGAAGGGTTCAAGCCTAACGGAGAGTGGGTGTTAGCCATCAAGTGGGCCCCAACACCATTCTCCAATAGTGGATGTGTGCTTCAGTTAGTCACCACCACACCACCACGGTTCTCTGGTTCAAAGTTGAGCAGAACGAGAAAGGGGGGAAGACTTGCTGCCGAGTTACATACGTTTCGCAGTCAAGTGACGGAAGAGTTACCGGCTAGGAGAGTTTCAATGTGAGGATCTTCCAGTACCTCGTCGTGCTGCTAGTCCGAACATTCTCTTCTTCGAGCAAGGGGGGCCACCTCAATGCCTGAACAAGTTTGGTCGTGGGTGGTACTCTGACCTTGCGGTGGGAATACACGCAATTCTCGAGTACCTCGATCACGCCCCTACACACCGCCTTGCCCTCTGAGAAACTCGCGAAGGGCTTGCCCCCCTGTCCTGTTGGCTAGCCCCGGACATAGAATACCTCATCGGGTAGGCTAGCCCTGCTTGGCCGCACCGCCATTGGCCACTTCATCTAAAAATGCAGCTGTCCCCCCTGCCCCCTGTCACGTTTCTTCCATGCGATGTCCCACATCTTGATCCATCCACACCCTAACACGAAATCTCCAAGTTCCATTTCTTCTTCTCTCTACATTTCATGCTTTGCCGCAGGCATCGCACGTCCTTCCTCTACCAACCTTACCCTAAGCTGTCATATCGTTCCTGTTAATTATCCCGGAATGAGAGGCTACTGGGACGTACATATTGATACATAATAAGCCCCATACCGTACCTTGGGCCCCAGTTTTACGCCTGGAGACGCGCCAGAGCATCCTTACCTCGATATTTTCATACCTTGCGATCTCACCTTGCATAGCTCAAATATCGTTGGCCCTGCCTCTCTTCATCGTCGCATTTTGAAATCCTCGCTCCGATCTCAAATCTGCTGGCGCCCTCTCTGTGTCTCTTCCTCTCGCTGCCTCTTGTCGGTCGTATCAAATACATCTCATAGCTCTAGCCGGCGTTGTTCGAGGCATTGTGTTGATGCCCCGTCCTAAATAGGCTTGAAGAAGAACCTAGTTGGTGAACTTTGAGACTTTCGGGTTCCGCTTCCGATTCCTATCCACTCCTCCCTTTTAGGAGCAAGCACCTGGTGGTGTCATTTCCTGGTACTGCAATTCTTTATCTCTTACGGTAGTATGCTTAGGCCCCCCGGTCTTATAACCTATACCTCCCCCCGTCGCTTAAGCAAGCCTCACCCGTTAAACCCTCGTCATTAGGAGATGTTTAAGTTCCTTGGACCTTGACAGTGTCAAGTAAAATAGAAATTGCCGACGCGTCCTACTTCATTTTTCTTTCCATGGTTGTCGTTACTATTTGGCTTTGACACTCCAGAGTTCAGGACTAATGGTTGTCTCCTCTATGCAGCATCATCCCCACCACTCGCAGGGTCCGGCGCCTCCCCAGCACCTACAGCATCCTCGGCCCTCGAGTATCGTTCACCAGCAACATCACCCGGCACCGCAATCGCAGTCGCAGCATCCGTCTGCGTACTCGTCAACCCATTCGATACAGCCTGCATACCAACAAACAGGACACGCAACCAGCGCTCAACACGCGCAAGACCTGCCTTACTACGCTCAGCAGAGCCCTTACAGCACTCCAGGCACGACGAGCGGATACACATCCGCAGGTGAGTTCCCGTCGCGTCGCGCGCGTTGTTTGGATGCCATTGTGTAAGCTGACACGTAGCTAGACACCTCCGATATGATGGCCGCAGCTCAGATGCCTCGACCTTACCCTCCGATATCATATCATACTCATACACCCCAATCGAACTCTCCCGCTTCTGTCGCGTCGCCGTCAGGACATGATCAGCACCGAAGTCTCTACGGTCAACCAACGTCACAACTACAACCCCAGTCAATGTACTATGGTGGGCAGCAGCCGCAATACTCTTCTATGCCGCCACAGGCGCCCTCTCCATACCAGCAGCACGCTCCTCAACCACATCAGTCTATGGCTTCGCAGCCAAATATGATGATGTCTCACAGCGCACCACAGCACCAAATGAGCCAGCACGCGAGCCAGCATGCGCAAACAGGCATGACTGGGAGTCCCCGGCACACCAAAATGGAGCCGCAGATGCCCTCGCAACTACAAAGGCCTACCACGGGGCCGCTAGGCACATCTCAGCAGACACCAAACGGTGGACAGCTGTCGACCCCTACCGGATCAACGACACCTGGCGGGGTGAACAACAATGCAGCGCCGGGACCGATCCCAGCAACTACGCCGCTGGTCGTGAGGCAAGATAACAATGGCGTCCAGTGGATCGCGTTCGAATATTCTCGCGATAGGGTCAAGATGGAGTACACAATTCGCTGCGACGTCGAGTCTGTAAACACGGACGAACTAGGCAGCGATTTCAAGACAGAGAACTGCGTCTATCCTAGAGCCTGTTGCCCTAAGGACCAGTACCGCGGAAATCGGCTGCAGTATGAGACCGAGTGCAATACTGTTGGGTGGGCATTAGCCCAGCTGAACCCGTGTCTTCGCGGCAAGAGAGGTCTCATTCAGAGAGCGGTCGACAGCTGGCGAAACAGCAACCAGGATCCCAGATTGCGAAGTCGACGCGTGCGTCGCATGGCCAAGATGAACAATCGCAAGGCGGTTCAGGCTCCCCACTCTACACACATGCCCGGTCCCAGTGGTCCGGCAGGGATGTCAACCCCTGGAGCCATTGGCCCCGGTGGCGGTGCTCCCATGGGGAAGCCTGGGATGAGCAACATGGGTCCGCAGATGCATCACCACCACGCCCACGAAGGAAACGCGCAGGGTGGAGGAGACGAAGTCGGTATGTTTCACCAGATGTGATTCATGCGTTGCTGCTATTGCTGTTGTCGTTGTCATTGTGCAATTACGTGATACCTTTTTATCATTATACCTCGTGCCGTTTCGGTTATTTTGGAATTGGATGCCACTTTATGTTTATATAACGGCGCAAAGCCGCGGGCGCTTTTGGAGCACTTTTGGGGAATGGCACTATTCTGTACATTATCTAGTTGCCATGCACTTGGTAGTCCTTGCTGCTTTCGGGACGGTCTAGTCGTCTGTCTGGTAGCAAAAGTTGCATGGCCTTGCTTTGCATCACACTGCACAAACACACCAAGCGCACATATCACAACCTCACATCGTTGCCTCCTTGTATTTTGGTCCCTTCACAAAAATTGCAAATACCACGTCGCTTCGAGTTTCTTGCTGCCTTGAATTTACTAAATAGCCTCTCGACCCTGGTCTAGTCCGCTAATTCGACTCTCTATACAGGAGATGGAGAGTACGTGGATGGATCTCACCACCACCATCACCAGGCGCCCACCGAGCCCGGATCTAGAAACCCGGACGACGTTCGTCCAGCTCACGTATTTACCGGGTATCCCCAGCAGTATCCAAGCCACCCGACCTCGGGATCGTCTATGCCGCCGATCCACGATGGACTCGGCGGGGCCCATCACAGTACTATTGTAGCTCGACGCATGAGCCGAGACGATGATAAGAATCCCGAAGGCCTGTTCCCGGACATACCGGATGCTAAGAAGAGAAAGTTCATACTTGTGGAAGATAGTAAACGTAATTCTCGCCTGCGAGTGAAGGTCACGCTTGAGGATGTTGATCCCAAGGAAATCCCCGACTCGTTTCGCAAAAGCTCTGCCGTATATCCGCGCAGCTACTTCCCGCGGGAAATGCAAAGCCCACCACCCAGCGCCACCGGCAGTCGGTTCTTCGAGGACGACCTGAGCGACGATAATGTTGAAGTCGACGGCGGGCGCACCGGACGTGCTCGAAGGGGCAACGTGAGAGAACGAGTTATGGTGACTGCACCCATGTCTGATGGACGCGACGCCGAGGTGGCTATCCCGAGAATGAGAAAAGGCACACGTATAAAGGAGGTGCGCCTCAACGACCTGGCCTACCGGATGGCATGGATGCACAGTCGTGTCTTTGCCGGTAGGACCGTTTTCCTACAGCGGGCTCGTAAGTTTAGCTGCCTGTCCGAGGCCACATAACGAATATGTTGCTCACTTCGTCACAGTGGATTGCTACCGGAACAAAACGTGCACTGCGATCGAAGGCGCAACGCAGGACGTGAGAACCATGGTGCCTCATTACGAAACCAGAGTCGGCAAGCGGAGATGGGGTGAGCGTATGCGTCGCGGCGAGAAACAAGACGACGAGTCCTAGTCTGAGCTATCTTGCTTGCTGTCACACCGTATAAATGATACCCGACTGGCAACGGTTTGCCTCGCGCCAACGTTTGTCTTGAGGCTCTTCCAATTCTACTTTCCAATGCGTTGCGTTCTATATCGGACCGCCTTCCTATTTTCCTCGCCGGGCGCTTAAGATAATGACTTCATACATACGTTGCGTACCGCGCCTGTATTATATTCGCACTTCATAGAGCCGGCAAAAATCAATGACGATGTACGACCGGTTTTCTTATCTTACCGAGATTGGTTCACTCCGAAGGCGGCAGTGAACTTTTATTTGCGTTTGAACTTCTTCTCTCAATCTCAGATTCTTTCACCTACCGCGATGCCGCCTCAACATTCCGCGGTCATTCCCAACACAAAGACGGGAGTTTTATGTCCTACTATGACCATGGCATCTTCCGCAGTTCTTCCGTTTGACCTTAATTTCATTACTCTTGTCAAGCTCGATTGTCTACCGGTTAGCACAACGAGCCATTCGAAATATCCACATCATTTGATCATATTCGTCTCCGCGTTCGGGTTCTCTACGGAAAAATACTTTCAGGATAGAGTGCGTTCATCATCGTCTTATGGTGGCTGACAGGGAAAGGAAAATGCGCAGAAAAACAGAAAAATAGGAAAAGGAGACATGGTGCCGAAGGGTTTCCATAGGCAAAAGGTTCCTCATGGAGGAGATACCAAGTTTTATCTGTGTTTTCTTCGTTCGATTTAAGAGGAGGCTGAGGAGGGAACAGGGAACGGAAAAGAAAAGGGGGGTATAAGGAGGAGGTAGTTGACTGGCATACCACAAGTGTGAACACGGTGCTTGAGCTTCGGGGCAAACTGCGATTAATCCCATGGGCGACGCTGATACCAGTAAAGACCTGACCTGGCTTGTTCGGGCGGGGCGTATTAGCCGTCCTATTCATATGTCGCTATTCAAATATTACGTATATGGACTCTTATATCGTGAACTTTTCATTACGTGCCTTTTAATCTCTGGTTCACTTTATTCTGGGGGCGTACCTGAGATGTGTGTGTGTCGTCTCCTCAGCCTTTCAAGGTTAGGACGACATTGCAAAAGATTAAGCACGGAGGGCGCTCGAGATGGCGCGCCGTTGGAGAATTAAGTTTGCCAACGTCTGGACCGTGATTTCGTTCTATTTTCGACGTTCGTTTTGCTTACGACGCCGACGCCGCCTCTTCTGACCGAACACGCCATGATGGGTGGTGGGCAGACTTGCAAACAAAAGTAAGTTTTGAAAAAGAAAAAAAAGGGGGGGTTGGTTGGATGACGTGGGTGGTTCGGTCTATGTAGTCATCGGCGTATACTTTGTTCTTTTCTTCCTTTTTTTCTTTTTCGGGGTTTTTTTTTCCGGGGTCTTCTATTAGATAAAAGGCAAGTGGACTCATGTCATGTCACACATTGCATTTACTTCTGTACACCGCAAAGAAAAGAAGAAAAAAGTCGACTAGCTGAAGTTGCCGTTGCGGCTGTCAGATCGAAGAGGCGGTATACGTCTCCTGAGTTAGGTACGTGGATGAACATCTGATACTTTATCCAAGGTTTCTGAGGTACGTCGGTTTACCGCCCCTGAGGGCCTCGAGAGGAAGGCTTTGTTTTGGTTTGTTTGCCACTATCATATTCATGATCAGATGCGCGAAGATACGGAAGATCGAGAAACGTGGGATTTGCAATCGGAGTCCGTCTCTTCTTGGTTTTACGTCTGGCTTGGTTTGTACATGTATAAGGGAGCTGAGCTATCTAGCTGTCCTACCTACCTACCTAAGCATGTACACTCGCACTCCTGCCGAAGAGACCCATCTGAAATAACGAAGCAGTCAATAATCTCATACCGACGAAAAAAGTTCCAGTCAGTGTAATCCCCAGTATAGAAGTACATAATGTACTTACGTATAAAATCATGCGTACCACCCTGTGTCACACCACCCCAACACGCGCGCCACGAATGCGGGTTGGGTAGGGCCCAGACACGAGGTGGACGGACGGCTACCCGCATCGCCTACGTGCCTCCCCTGCCTGCCCCAGGGGCGGGCCGTTGCGCGGCGCGATGGGTGGCGAGCTGGCGGGACGGGTGGATGCGTCTTCTGTGCTAGTAGGTGCCTGGGGACGGGGGTGTAGTGACAAGTTTCCCTGGAGGCCGAAAGGTGGATGCTCGATGAAGTATTCGTGGTGTCTTGATGACTTCGTGGGGATCTATGACTACCTCCCCAGGTAGATATCTATGTGAAGAGTAGCAAAGGTGTAGGGACAGCTCGTGCCTAAGATGACCCCTTTTAGTACTGGATACTTGGGCAGTCTAGAGGAGCGAGGTATGTAAGGAGGTATGTATGCAAACTAACACCTCAACTTTTAATGACAGCTGCAATATCAATAAAAACCAATGGAATATTCGGTTACCCGCATTGACAGAACTCGTGTTGACAGACCGTAAGAAGGAAAAAAAAATCTACGGGGGTATATCTAGGAAAGGTACCTGGCCCAAAGCAACCAACTCTCCTCATCCCATCCCCATCCCCTTCCTCATCTTCACCTCCATCTTCATCGTCATCTTATTGAAAAGTTTGTGGGTATCATTTTTTTATGGTATTGAAAAACGACGAACTGAACAAAGGGAACAACAGCAAAAACCCCCCAAAAAACAAGAAGGGGGAGTGAGAGGGAAAGGAAGAAGAAAGCGACCGACTATACATGATGATCATCTAGATATCCCATCCAACCAACCCTATTCCCCCTTCCCGCTCTCGTCAGTTGCCTGTAGAATTCTCTCGTGATATATACGCAGCAAGAAAGCAAGCATTCTTCCCGATACATCGTTACAGGATACATACATAACTATCCCCCCCGTTTTCTTTTCCACGCCCATCCATATACACCATCCCTCATACATGATATACGCTTCCCCCCAACTCCAACTCCAACTCCAACTCCGTCTATATCCGTATCTCGCAAGATCGAGTCCGGTAAAGTATGGATATGTATGTAGATGAACCCCCGCTGGCAAGGATGTACATAATGGAATAAATGAATAAATCGTAGCTCATATACATCATATACGTCTCTTCTCGTCTGACAAGCAACCTAAAGCAGTGGAATCTTAGGTAGGCAGAGTTGAGTGAGCTCAGCGCCTGTCGTCCGAGTTCACGGTAGCGAGGTCGTAGTCGCGCTCTCTGTGGGAGCGGTGGTGGCGGGCGTCATGGCGGCTGCTGCCAGCAGTATCGTACTCGATGGCGCGACGAGGCCGCGCTTCCTCGTCCGAGTCCGCATCCCGTCTATGCCGACGGTGACGCTCCCTATCGCCCTCGTCACGGTCGCGCCGGTACTCGTAGTCGTCGTCGTACTCGCGGCGGCGGCGGTGACTCCGCTTCTCCTCATCGGAGCGGTCGCGGTCGCGGTCGTGGTCGTAGTCGAAGTCGGATTCCTTCTCGAATTCCTTCCTCTTCTGAGCTGTTGGTATAGTCAGGAAACCGTCTAGTTAATATGGTCGTCTTGTAGGTAGACATACCTCGTATCTGCGCAGTGGCAGTGGCGTAAGCCTGGATCTCCTCCTTGCTCAGGACGCGGAGCACAATGACGAAGTCGTCGCGGACCTCAAACCGCTCCTTGCCCTCCAGAGCAGACGGGCTGATCAGCTTCCGGTTCACCTTGGTCCATCGCGCCCCCGGCGGGACGCCCTTCTTGGTTTTGTCGTCCTTGTGCGGCGCGACGCCTTCTCGGATCGGGTTCTCCTCCTCCGGGAACTTGGCGCTAGGCGGCTTCAGGATGCCCTTGATGGGTTTTGGCTCGGGCTTCTCGGGGCGCGGGGGCGACAGCACGCGGACTGTCTTCTCCTTCTCCTGCGTGGTGGTTACCTCGCGACCGCGGGACTCCTCACGGGGTTCTGACAGGCGCTCGTGAGAAGCAGAAGCGGAAAGCGCCTTGTCCGCCGCCGAGTCCTTGGCGGCTGCTTTTTCCTTAGGCTTCTCCTGGCTGTCCTTCGCAGCCAGCTCAGCTTTGACGTCTAGCAAATCCCTAGGATCGGTAGGATCAAAAGTGGAAGAGTTGCGCCTCCTTCTTCGAGATGTGCTGGCGGCGCCGTCAGAGGCCGCGGGCGAGATGTCCCTCGAGTCCACCGCGGCTGTACCATTGAGTATGGCCTCAGTATCCCGCCTGGCGCGCTCTCGCGGGTCCAAGTCGCGATCTCTCTCACGCTCTTTCTCAGCCTCACGCTGGTCCCGGTCCCGTTCTCTCTCGCGCTCGCGCTCATACGCACGCTCACGAACACGTTCCCGGTCGGTTTCGTCAACAACTTCATGCCGATCACGGTCTTTGCCCCTCTCGCGTTCGCGCTCCCGCTCCTGGGCACGTTCGCGCAGACGCTCCCTCTCGAGCTCGCGGTCTCTAGACGCTGACGTGGAATCCGCGCGCTCCCTCCTCGACTCGCGGCGCTCGATGGCGACCTCCTCTCTAGGGGAAGGCTTGCGCTCTACAACGTCTTTCTCCCGAGTCCTGTACCTATCCGCGGCGCGAGGCACACCCGGCGCCTCATCCTCCTCATCGATAGCATCGCGTCGCCGCGGGGAAATCTTGCGATCATCCTCCTTAGCCGCGTCTTTCGGCACAAGCCCCATCGCGGCGGCGGCGACGCTGAGTCCCGTAGCCACCTTCTCGCGCGCGCGGCCGCCGAGGCTGTTCTTGCGGCTCAGCCCCGCGTCCTTGCTGTCGTCGACGGCCGCCAGCTTCCGCGCGTCGTGGCTGCGCGTGTAGTCGATCGACTCGTCGGACCGACGTCTGGGCTCGCGGTCCGCGGCGCCGACCTCGCGCCGCACGCGCCTGTCGTCGTAGTCACGCCTGTCCACAGACCGGGCCGGCCGATCTGGCTGCTCCGGCTTCAGCGAGTCGGTGCGGATGCCAAAGCCGCGCGCCGTAACCTCGTCGTCAATGCTGTAGTCGTCGCCGCGGTGCGTTGGCCGCCGGTGCAGCCGCTCGTCGTCGTGGGATCGGTACAGGTCGTCCGTGTGCGAGAGCCGCGCCGGCGCGTCTTGGTACAGCGACACTGGGCGCGGGCGGCCTGTCCTGCGGTCAGGGGAGGGGTCGCGCGGGGCTTCGATGCGCCGCAGAGGGTCGACTGGCGGGGGAGCGGGGACGGGCGGTGGTAGCGCAGGCATGGTCACCGTCGGCCGATCGTATAAGCCTGTGGCCGCAGCCCTGTTGTACCGGTCGAGGCCAACGGACGTTGGTGGTGGTCCGCGGGCGCGACCGGTGTCGTAGCGGCTCGGGTCGTTGCTCACAACGTTCACGGTGGGTCTGTAGTAGTTGGGGCGATCGACGCTGTCGCGCCGGTTTCTGCGCTGCTGCTGGTGGCGGTCGTGGTCCAGGTCGTATCTGGCGAGGTCGCTGGGCTTCGTGTACTCGTAACCCTCGTTCTCGTAGTCGATGACGGCGGACCCGAGATCATGGGAGGGCGGCGCGGTGTAGGCGGCGTGGGTGAGCGGGTAGCGGTAGTAGTCAGTGGCGGTGGTGTGCAGCGGGGCTCGCAGCCTGTCGTCGCCGACCCGCTCCCTCAATCGGTTGAACTCGTCGTTGCTCAGCGTTGCGCTCTGGCTGTAGCCATGGCCGTAGCGGTGCTGGCTGCGCCCACGGAGGGAGGAGGCGGGCTGGGTGTAGTAGGTCTCGTCGCTCGATCGGTAGGGGTCGCGTGACGGGCTGGCCTGGCGGGCAGCTGACGAAGAGGTCGCGTGCGAGGACGAGCCGTGAGGCCGGGTATGGCTCGTGGTGACTATGATGGGCTTGACGGCCGCGTCGACGGTTGAGGAGCGACGGCGTGCAGTGTTGGAAGTGCGCGGCGCAGGATCCTTGGTGACGTTGTAGGTGGTGATGGTAGTGGTCGGATTGGCAGCGGAACCCGAGGCTTTGTGGTCATTTGCTCTGCGCGGGGCGGCGGCGTCATAGCGAGCCGTCTGCACAGTATGAAGATCGCCGCTGTAGTGAGGGTTGTACCCGACGCTGACTGGCATCGAGGCTCGCGCGGGGTTGAAGGTAGGCGACCTGCGACCCGAGTACCGGTATCGAGGCTCAGCCATGGCGTATGTTGGTTGTGGCTGGTTGGTTTGATTGGGTTTTGATAAGCTCGTCCACAGTATGGATATGGGTATGTAAAATCAGAAATGACGCAGGTTGAGAGATTTCTTGTGCGATAAGTCGTGCGATAAGGCGACACCGGTCACGATAGCGCCAAAGTTTGTCGGCTGTCTTGGTTCAAGTTGCAAGTTGCAAGTGCAAGTGCAAGTGCGAGCTGAGAATAAACTCGGGAGGAGTGAGAAAAATAGGAATCGAGCAAATGGGAAAGCCGGCAAAGCAAGCGTCCTTTCGACAGAGTGGGAACGGGCGGAAGGTAATTATGTCCGGCTTATCCTTATTCTTGGTAATTTGTGTGGTGATATGACCAGGTTTCGCACGAGAAAGGTCAGGTTTCCCCGTTTTGGGGGCGAAAAGAAAGTCGTGTGCCCTTTTCTTTTCTCTTCCTTTCTTCGTATGTTTTTTTTTTCCCCTTCTATCGAGTCATAAAAAAAAGAATGGGTCGTTCTGCGACAAATATGTAAGCCACTGTACACTGGGGAGATTCCAAAAATGCCCCTCCTCAAAGGGTGAGAGTGTGTGTGCGTGTGTATATAGAGGTATGTATATGTGCGTGGTGAGTGTGTGGTGAATTTTTATAACAGCGGCCACAATTTCCGGAGAATCGAGAGCCGACTGGTGCCGGTTAAGAGAGACTAGAGAAAGTAGAGCAATAGAGTAATAGAGTTGCATACATACCAAGAAAATACCCTGGCTGCCTGGCAAAGAGACTGGCGACGGGTATCAGGGTGTCAGGGTCCCTATCGTGGGGTAGAAGCCATAGAAGGGTCGTATCAAGTTACGAGTCGAGTTTGCGTCGTCGGGTTGGGCTGCAGAACAGGGAACCGGCGGTGAAATTGGGCCACTAAAATGGAGGACCCTTGAACACCAGCCCACGAGCCACGAGGGTAAGGGTGGTAATGTTCTGTTCTGTTCAGGTTCCTCCTATTAGTACCCTTACTGACAGATCTTGCCGCCGTCACAGTTCGTGAGCCACCCCTCCAGCCGGGAAGAGGCGAATTGTGTGAGTTGTTCGCTTCGGTCGGGATCAAATGACGCGGCGAATAAGTGCAAAAATGCAAAAATGCAAAAAACACAAGGAAACAAGCCGGACAGGTCGGTCGATAAGAGCAACTCCAGGCGGAGGATCAGCCAGCCGGGCGTCACGGTGATGGTTGCGAGATGCGTTGTCTACCGGGTCTTATTTGCCTGAAGAGGAGTTCTTCTCTACCCTCCAAGTTCGTCCTGGTAATATAGCCAATAATGCGCGCTTTTGTTCCTGATATATCCAATTGTAGTAGTAGTAGGCGGGGTGTCGTCGTTGCTGCTGTGTGCCTCGCAGTCACTGCAGACCACTGCAGATACAGTACTTTCAGAACGCAGCTTACTGGATAACGCCCTCGGATATGTGCCGTTCTGGCCAGTTTGCCCCTTGTTTCCGGTAGCGGCAAGCGGGATAAGCAATGGAAGATTCTATGGAATTGCTGCTTTGGAAGATGCCAGCAACGGTCCTTTGAGGCTCTGTACTGTATGTGAATAAGCGACCGCTGACGAGAGAGCTTGCAACTAGTTCTTTTAGCAGGTGGGCTCTTTTCATGCAGCTTGGTGATCTCTTAGGTAAGTCGAAGCTTTAAGGCAGGTCATGTAAGGTGTGCTTTGCCATGCATGGCAGAGAAGCGCAAAGTGGGGTGTTCGTGGAGTTGGTTGGCTGTAAGAGAAGAGCACAGCAGGATATAGAAACGCTTCCCTTTGATGCCCTGCTATTGGATGGCCTTTGGAGGATTATGTCGTTGAAACAGCGCAGAATGATCTGATGATAACACGCTGCACCTGGTCAGGTGTAAGAAAGATCTCGAAAAGCTAAAGGAGCTGGAGCAAGATGATGACCGAGGGGCAAGCCAGCAACGTCGCGCCGGGCGAGCAATGATAAAAGATGACAATGACGATGGTGGTGGAGGGACCGCCCTACGCCCAACTAGCGAATAGGATGGGGAAAGGTACGGTGATGACGTCCCGTTTCGCAAAATAGAATTGCGTTGCGTCAATGGCAGAGCTTGGGTCGAGCTAGTTCAACCCACGACAGGTACCAGCCGGGCGAGGGATGGTTACGCTGATCGGAAGACCAGGAGAACCCTCGTTCGAGAGTCACTAGTCCGTATCAATGGTATGGTATTAGTGCGAGCAACTCTCTTCCGCCATCCGAGATCGTATCCCCCCTTCTAGTTCGTAGGAACACGAGCCAAATGGCAACCTGGATCAAGATCAGCAGCTCCTGAAGAACTACGCCGCTCTGGCACCCCGTCGTACGTAGGATTGACTGCACGGTCCTAAATGTCGTAGAGATGGATTATAAAAATGCTGCCGAATTTCAACGGACGTAGTAACGTAGGGATTATGTAGTACTGGACGGAATCAGTTTGTTTAGTAGTAACCACCAAGTGGCGTGTAAGTGTTAGTGGGTGTTAGTGCTAATATTGGAAACTGGTGTCGACGGGACCAACACTGCAATCTGTCGGCACGAGAGATACTCAAAAGCAACCTGCCCTTTTCATATTTATCTCCTCTAGGCTCTCCTCGGTTTCAAAAAGGCCCCCTTCTATTGTGACAATAGGCACATAACAGATGCTTTGTCTTCCTGGTTTCTAGACATTGCTGACTCTTGCTCTAATTCGACAACATGCCAGCGAATCTTTGTTGACAGTTACACACAACGAATAGGTTCGTCCCCTTTATCTCCTAACTTCCACAATACGTAAATAGTCACAGCGCATATTCTTCCATATGATCATCAGTGGTCCGAGAGTCCGATAAGGCTATTATTACTGAGTCGGCTGTGTCATCCATCATCAATAATCCCACTCTCTCGCCATGGCAACAATAATAGCGACACCAATCGCCAGATACTTCCGTCTCTTTTTCGAGGTTCTCTCACCTTACGTCTCATCCATCTCCTTATGCCTGTTCGGCCGATGAAGTCTGGTTAGCCACGCTCATTGGTTGCTTAATATGGTGTTTCGGGCTTCAATGCTAACTCGATTGGAACCCAATGGGTCTCCCCCTCTGGCTACAACCTCTCTTTTGAGTCACAATTGTTACTTCGAATTGGTCAGAAAAAATCTGTCAATTCTAATCCTCGTACCCTCGTGGCCCGGCCCGAACCTTTGGTTCCGGCGTAACGCCTCGTCTCACCTAGACAAGTACTTCGTAACGTGCAGCTCCTTCGGTCCTGGGCTTTTTTCTGTCAGCCCAGCTAGGCTGTTACCTCAGGTAGTCGAATGCTGTGTTGTCCGACCAGTAAGTAGAACTAAAAGGATCGCATACGTAGACAATCACTTCAGCTCCCGATCAATGCGTCGTGGTCTACCGTGGTGAGAGGATCGAAAAGCCGCCCAAGTGGCGAATGGTTCAACTGCCCCTGTATGATTGGGCTGCCATAGCATGAAGGGACTGTTTGCGACGACTCCTCAGAACCCCTCGCGGCACTTGACAAATTAGTCTCTCGAATCACATGCTACTCTCGAGCCAAGATTTTTGTCTGTAGTCTGTTTCAAAAATACTCTCCTTGCATTTCCCTTTCGACGACCTTCAGACCGGTACGGTTACCTGAACCGGCAACTGGGATGCTAGGTCGACTCGTGGGTGAACAACTAACAACCTTCACCAGTATTGGCCTAGTAAGATTCGTACATACTAATATAGTAGTTACTGGATCGGGAATAGAGCTCTACTGCATTATTCACCTCTGAAATTTCCACTCGTGCACGCACACCGTGTATTCATATTGCTCTAGACCCAACACGAGAACAAGAATTGCACCGTAGCAACAGCTCCGTTGACGGTCGGCTCCGGAGCTAAGAGTCGACGTCGATTACTTCTAACGGATCCCCCTCCCCGTTAATCTAGGATTCCCCAGTCTCGGTTGGGCGTGAACAAAATGTCCCACATGTACAGCGCCTAACATACAGCATAGCACCATCATAGGATACGCAGTCTTGAAGGCGAGTCCTAGCTGCCTAGCTCGAGGAGGGGTCATCCATTCTTGCGCCTTGTCAATTATCAAGCTACGTCCAGTAATGAAGCCTGGAAGCTTAGACTGAACTTACGGGAGATCGTAGGAGCCCATGCAGCGCCATTACCAGCTGAACGCACGTGGTAGATCGACTCTCCAGGCGCGTGAACAGCTTAAGCGCCGCGCAGATACTCTGCCTTGGGCTTCTCACCACCTCGGCCCGCTTGAAGGATTTGTTAGATCCTGGGTTTGATAGGGGTATGGGCGACCAACTGGCGTTGGTCTCTAGAGGCTGAGCCTTATCCGCCAGGGCAGCAGGCTCGATCCTTTGAACCAACGAGAACAAGCAAAATAATACTGAGACTGCTATTGGGCTACGATCGTAGAATACAGCCGCGGGTGTAAGTCGTTGGCATTCCAACACGTCATATACATCCAAATAGCTTTGCCTTGGACTTCACCGCTCTCATCTCTTCTGACATGACTCTAATCATGTAAACATGGTAATAATCGTCTTAAGACGAGACCGGAAGTAAGACAACAGAGCCTCATTCTAAGCCATTTACACGTCATTAGTAAACAGACCGATGTTGAGTTCAAATCACCAGTCATACTCTAGATATTCTCCGATTAGCCCTCATACATTGTAAAAATACAATATCGGCTTGACATCTTAGGGACTTACGAGTCCTGTGATATTAAGCAGTGGGTGGCACAAATGCCAAATCATCATTGCTGATCACATCATACCACATACTGCCATATTACGTTGGGACGAAAGGAGGCTGAACCCCTACTTACGGTAGCGTCGACTAGGTAGCCAAGGCATTTTGGCAAATCCCTAGGAAAAGCAACTACTCCGAAGAAGGTAATATTGTTGTAGAATGCCTCTATCATGGCAACATCTTCTCAGCATGGCTGACGTTTAGGGGTATACGTAGGAGAAGCAGGTCCGTAAGAACGTCCTTCGTCCACGTCTACTTCGGAGCCATGTTGCGACAGCGTTTCGTCATATTCTCATCGCCAATGCCGCGTTTCCGACAACAACGACATTTTTTCGGTGAGTCCTCACGTAGCCAGGCAGTCAGACACACGGCATCCACTTAAGCCTCCGAAGCTGACATGTCGCATAGAAGGAGGCTCACATGCAAAGCTCTATTCGCTGACACGCTCAGCAGAATGTTTGCAATCTGATATTCTCGCCACATCAAGATGATAACGGCGATAGTGAGGCAAGCCGAAGTAGACCGATGACTTCGCTCCTCGCCCTTCGTATATGCTCAATTTATGCTGTATCACAGTGCCACGGAGAGCCACCCTGCACGCGTCGTCGCATCCGCGAGGAGCAACTTCGCAGCCAGACGATGCCTGGGTAGGCGCACAGATCGGAAAGACCCTACGTGCATGCGCCTGCATCGGGAGCTCCAGGCCCCGGGGAAGCCCTCCTGGGCACGTGGGCGTCTAATATCCAAAGATCTTGTCAACGCCGCGCTAGGGCTTTGCTAACGAATATTCGTGTGCGACTCGGGCGAGATAGGTTGTCTGATTCTCCTGACCGGATCTACGCGGGCTAACCCCAGTGGCTGGGGAAAACTGTTGGGATCTTGAGATCTGGGACGAGGCGTGGGACAGTTCACTCACCGGGACAAGTCATCCCACTCCAACATCGTCTTCGCGCGAATAGGCAAGCACGAACTGCTGTGTTTCATTCAACACCCTTAGAAACTTCTCCTCTGGAACTCGAGCGGGACAGTCCGCCAGCTTAGCCCCGTGCCTGTGGCTGCATGCAAGGTCTTCCGGTTCCGCGATACGGACTCTGCGCGATCTAGCCACCGCATTGCCTGTGTGACTTATGCGACAGAGCCGCTTCCGATGGGAACCTGGTTGTTTCCAGCTTCCTCGAAAAGACCTCAGAGACATTCTTCACATCCGACTTCGATGTTCGCTCCTGGATCTGTACTCAGCGATGGCTGCTGCCAATCTGGCATGATATCCTGGCATGTTGATATTGCCTCCCTAACCGGACTAGACTATAGGAGATAGGGGAAAGGAGGATTCTGGCCATTGCGTGGTACCATTCCGTGGTAGAAAACTAGCTCAAATTACATCAACTCATAACAATGAGGACTCAGGAGTAAAGCACATCCATTGCCTCAGGATTAACCGAAGCTCGCCGCCTAAATGAATCGGCTGCGGAGGTAGTAAATATTCAATAGAATAGACCGTCACAATGAAACCCGCCGCATTAGAAAACAAATAGCAAGCAAACCCAGAATCACTAACACCTCAAAAGACCAAAACCCTCATAAATATCGTAATTCCCATCATAATAACTCCCCAAGTAGCTTCCATATGGACACCGCCTCTCATACCCGAGCAGGTATCCCCTCAAGCCAAGCTCCCCATAGGATCCCAAAGCGGCAAAACGACCGGCGTCTGCCGCAGCACATCCCGCACCTTGCGAGCAAGGAACCGCGGGTCGACAACGGCCTGGTAGACGAACTCGTCCATCCACGCGTCGCTCATGACGAACCAGCCCTTCTCCCCCACGTCCGCGCCCCAGCTGTTCTGCACGCGCCAGCGCACCGTATTACCGTCAGCGTCGACGTGCACGGCCGTCAGCACCATGGCGTGCGTCATGGCGCTCTCGCCGACGCGCAGCCGCGCCGCCTTGTCCAGCCCCCCGCCGTACAGCCGCACGTTGAACCCGAGCTCGAAGTCGAACAGGTCCGGGTCCATGACCCCGCGCCCGCGCTCGCTGAACTTGCCCACGTCGGACCCGAAGAAGACCGGCAGCCCGGCCCGCAGCATGCTCGCGCACGCCTGCTTCAGCGTGCCCATGTCCGCGTTGATGTACGTGACGCCCCGCCCGCCCACCACGTTGCCCAGCCGCTCCACCGTCATCAGCGTCAGCGGCGCGTGCCGCGGGTCGTGCACCAGCGACACCATCCCCGCGATCGCCGCGCTCGTGATGCGGTACTCGGCCGACGAGATGTCCCTCGCGAAGCGGTGCGGCGTCGACACCACGGTGCGCGCGCGCCCGTCCTTGTCGACGAAGGTCCACTCGAAGTCCTCGGTTGAGCTGGGCGGCGGCCCCAGGGTCAGCGTGAGGATGAGCTGGATCTCGCGCACCATCTTGTCCTTGGTGGCCGAGAGCGTTGCCGCGGTCGTGGTCGTACTGTTGACGAGGTCGCGCAGGACGATGGCGTACTCGCGCAGCTTGGCGACGACGATGTAATTAATCGTGCTGCTGCTTATCGCGTTCCAGCTATCCGGGTATAGCGTCTGGGGGACGAGGCCGTACTTGTCGACAAGATTGTACACCATATCCCACTGCCCGCCGTCGCTGACGGGGTCCGCGAGCAGCCTCTGCACGAGCCGGTCGTCGAGCGGCTGGTCGGCAGTGTCGATGACGTTCTCGAGGAAGAAGTTGGCCTTCTCGAGCTTGTCCCAGAAGAACAGGTACGCCTGGGACAGCTCGAAGGCGTCGAGGTTGTACTTCTTCATGAGGGCGATGCGGAACACGTTCGTGCTGGCGAAGAGCCAGCACCGGCCCGACGACCGCTGGTTCGTGATGGGCGCGCCCTCGAACGGGATCCGCACGTTGAAGACGTGCTGGTCCGCGATCTTGGCGGCCCGGTTAGTGAGCACCTCTCTCGGGTTCGCCGAGCTCAGGGCCGAGAGAGCTAATCTGCACCGGCAGGAAAGGTACCTGTTAACCCCATGGCCGATACTAACGGTATTGAGAGCAATACAAGGCAACCAACCTGTTCTTGGGATCCGCGAGCAGCTTCGACTGCCAGTTCTGCGTAATCTCGACGGCCAGCTTCTCCGGCTGCCTATTAATGCCGCCGCTGAAGACTGGCTCCTTCTCGCTGCTAACGTGGACAAAGTCGTCTTCTAGTTTAAGGCTCTGTAAATGATCGAGAATAGCCTTCTCATGTGCGGCTGCCTCGGGCGAGGTCTTGGACTGTTGTGCACCCATTACGATTTAAAGACCACGAGGTGACGATGTTAATGACTTTGATAAGGTGACTTGAAGTAGATTCAGAATATCTAATTACATATATGTAGCCTCTCAAGTAAGGGAAGAGGTTGGCTGTTTTGTGTTTTCAGCCAGCCTTCTAACAAATACGATTTAAAGCATTGGAAAGGTGCAGCTACAGATTATCTAACGGGGGGATCAAGAGGCATCCCGCATAATAGCCCAGTTGAGAAGGTGGGAGGATGATGTGATTGCGTCTTATCGCTGTATTCGCTCGATAAAGGAAGCCCTTTGACTATGTGATTGGCCAAGAGGAACCCGGCTGACCAATCCTCGGTCCAATCCTGTTTCTAAGGGCGAGTAACACAACACCTTGATGGCCAGGACTCCATCGTAGTCAACACTAGCAATAGGCTAGTTGGAGTAGACACCGACCACGGACAATATCACATGAGAGGAATTAAAGACAATAAGTGTTGCACGCTAAGGCTTGACATTGCATTACCATCCATATACAGAGCTACGTATCGACATATGCCAAAATCCATAACGTCCTTTTTCCAATCCATATAGTAATTACGCGCGAAGGATCTTTGAAGCAATCTTTAAGAGATCAACCGCGACTCCATCATAAACCATGTGCAAAAGAGAACGTTCCCAGCTATGATGACACGTATTGACACAACAGTTGACCCCACGAACCCATAGCGACAGCGATGTTGGCGTGTTTACAGGTTGGAGGCGTGGATCACCTTCATGTCAACGACGAGCTCGCGGCCGCCATCGTTGAGGACGAGAACACGGACACTGCCGTGGCCAGCGTTAAAGGCCTGGTTGAGGCGCTGCCAGAGGTTGGACTGGTCAATGACGGGAAGACCAGTCTTGACATCGCCAGTCTCGGTCATGGCGACGACGGTACCATCCTCCTGGATGTCGAGGACACGGTACTGCTTGAAGACAGGGCCGAGCATAGTCTGGACGACAACGCTGGGGGCAGGGTTGGAGATGAAAGAGGACTCCTCGTGGAGCTGCTTGGTGAAGAGGTCAACACCAAGGTAGCGGTGCTGGCCGGTAGCAGAGGAGGTGGAGATGCGGATGACCTGGCAGGGGCGGCCCTGGAGCATCAGGATGTCACCCATGCGGATGTGGTGGCAGGGGATAGTAACAGTGTTGGGAACCGAGGGGGCTCCGGACTTGGGCGCAGAGGCAGAGCGAGACTCGCGAACAATCTCGAGGCGCTCGCCCTCAGGGTGGAAGACGCGGTCGGCCATCTTGTGAATACCGTGACGAAATGAGTGATAGTGTCCTGAGTTGCTAATTAGCAGGGAAGAAGTCTAGGATATATAAAATTCAGTTAGCTCACCCTCTTCGTCGTAATATCCCATTCTAGACTTCTGGGAAGCCGGGGTGTGGTTGTGTCGAGGATACTCTACGGTTTCCTCAACAATCTTGGTGTCCTTCTGCTGCGAGAAAGTGGAAGGACTGGGTCTGGGTGGGTCGACTGTTGTCTCGGTAACGCTGACCTCTTCTTTGAAAGCGGGCAGTTGCCTCGGGGGATCAACAGTAGCCTCAGTTACGTGGACCGACTCGGTGAATTGAGAGCGAGGGGGTCTAGGGGGATCAACGGTGGTACCAACTACGGATTCCTCCTTGTATGACTGGGGCCGGGCACGAGCACGATATTCGCGTTCGATACGGTCAATGGAGCTGACGTGGGGCTTGTGCTTGAGGTCGAGCTCAATAGATGTCTCTGCACGAGAGTAAGATGAGCTAGGGCGAGGAGGCTGGTGCTGAGGCTCCTTGTGGTGGTGGTGGTGATGGAGAAGGTGTGGAAGATGAGGTCTAGGGAAAGATTCGATGTTAGTTTGAGGTTGAAGACAATTTTACGGGTTACTTGGTTAACGGCAAGTCGGATGGGCCCCATCCACTAGACAGGGGCTATTGAAGGTGAAGCGAGTCCCAAGCTCCATATTGGCCAATTTAATCAATCCAACTGGAGCCTTCTGGCCAGTGCGAAATTGACCTGATGCTGCGAGCCAAGGATTGGTAGCGCCGGAGCCTTTAGGGGGTGAATTGGACCCATTCCAAGTCAATTGCTTAAATGGCGGTTCTGGACGGTTTGTAGATAGAAAGTCGTAGATGGCAGTTGTCTTGGAAATGGCAAAAGATGCTAGAAAATGGATTTCAACTAACCTATGCTCCTCGAAGTACTCGCGGCGGGCACCGGGACGGCGGTAACGTTCTTCTTCACGTGTAATTCGGACCTCTTCTTCGCTGAAGCGTTGCTCTCGGCGCGGAGGTAGCTGAGCAGAAGCAGAGATAGAAGAGTATTGACCTTCCCGTCCGGCTTTCTCTGGTTTTCCGGGGAGATCGATCTGTATCTCTTCGTGGGTCTTGGTGGTTGTCGCTACCTCAGCTTCCTTGTATGTGCGAGGGAAGATGCTGAAGGGGACGGGTACGCGAGCTTCAAAGTCCAGGTTGGCGACCTTTACGGCGCGAGAGTCCTCTCCTCGACAACCTTTCGACTAAGGGCGAAAGGAAGACAAGAAGATTCCTCTTGCTCTTCTTTCTACAAAACTGAAAGAAAAGAAGGGAGGAGAAGCAGCGGGAGATGCTCGCTTCTTGACTCGATTCTCTCGTTCAGATTCAGGCTTGAAGAGCGGGGAATGATGGATAAGTTGGGTGTGAAAGAGTTGTTGGGTTTGTGATGAGATCAAATGAGAGAAAAGGAGGTGAAGTGGCAGAGGAGATAATTGGAAGGATAGAAATAGGAGAGCATGCAGGGAGGAGGATGGGCGGTGCAGAAGTATTGTACTGTACTGGCAGCAGCTGGGGATCGCTGGGAATCACTGGGAATCGCTGGCCCCCCGTCGCTCCCCAATGGCGTGGCAGGGCATGGAGGCAGCTTCCCAGTACGTGATGCAGGGATCGAGTGGTTAGCACTTGTTTACTCGGGTGGGGCTGCATGGGTCCGCTCTGTTTATCTGACCCCCAATCAGGCTAGGCGGCTGGGGGCCGAGGACCTCTGGAAATTGGGTCTGTTCTCGCACGGGGGCCGCGAGTTACAACCAACACCACTCTGACACTGTATTGCGAAGGTCCCCATCTTCCAAACCCACTTCGGCCCAGCTCTGGCCACTGACGGGCCACCGGCGGACCACTGCTTCATTTCATCCCTTGTGCTTTTTCTTGTTTCCCTTTCACCGTTGGCCGGGCAGGTCGGGGAATCCCTTCCAATAGCCCCAGCCGACATCCACTGCCAAAGATTGGGTCGATTGCCCAGGTGGTGCCTCTGCTGATGATCAGATCGAAATCAGATCCACTGAATGGTCCAACCTCCTTTTCTGGTGTCAAAATAAAAATAAGAGAGGCCGGTCACCATGGCAGCCGTCTGTTAACTTGTCACGCCTCGATTTGCTCGGTCAAGGTCGATGGAGATTGCAGACGCTACTACGTCTAGTAACTATTTTCGGTCATTACGAATTGTTGCTTTTGCCTGGCCGTTTTGCTAACACCTAGCCATGGAACGCTCACATGTGTCAAGCTCAAACGGTGTTGCGTTTGCATAATACGACGATTTTCACCGCTCACCAGTGCAGCAAGTCTTACATCTACCGTAAGAGTTTAGTCTGGGCGGAATATGCAAGCTGTCCTACTCGGCTAGTAACCCGCCGCTTTGAGGGAATCGGAGAGGCTGGTCCTTTCCGAAGCAAGCTGGCTGGATGGCTGGGTTTGTCTCGTCTTGTCATTTTCGATCGTCTTCGATGGCTGGGCAGCAAAAAGACCAACCACTTCGAGAATTCAATGCATCTTGCACACGCGACGAATCGGAGCTTAGGAGTGATATGATTTCCAACCACCTTTGCTGACACTTGCAGCTATCAGGAAGGCATCTTCCATTACGCGTAATATCGTGGGTATCTCTCATTGGATTATGCTGTGGATTATGGTGCACAACCCGGCTCGACTTATGCACGTCCCAATGCAGAGACGCGAGCTGAGCAGTGAGCTTTGCTTTTCCGTCGTACAGCTACAAAACAGTCCCACAGGAGCCACAGATCCGACCCCCTGTCCGTGTCTAGCGGCCTTTCTTTTGCCAATCTCGTACAACTGGCCATCTCGATAAATTGATTCAAAACCGCCTCGCCTTCCGGCTGTTGCGAATTGATCGATTGATGTTCGTCATTAGCAATTGACCTCGGCATTTTCCATCCAACATGTCTCGACTGGTAGGAGAAAAGCTCCGTCAACAGCTGTCGCGACTCCAATTTACCCCTGATCGTCAAGAGACCCCAAGTCGTTGCTATGACAACCGGCAAGCGAGAACACGCTACAGATCCTTTCCTAAGCGGAGAAGCGCGGAGACAGGGTTTTTACGAGGTAACGCGCCTCGCAATTTTAGGAGAAAGCTGCTCTGCCAACGATTGTGAGAATCGGCTTTTCATCACATGTCTCGAGTCGAATTTCCGTTTCGCTTCGATGAAATTAGCTAGCGCTTAGCTTCCTTCACGCCTGGTCTCGCCAAGTCCGAGTCGCCGGATCCCGAGGTTCCAGGGAGCATTGTTTTGAGATTTAGATCAATCTAACGCTCGATAGTCGTCGTGCGGATTTAATCCGTCGCCTACCTAGCGTCAACAACACGCTTCGCTTGGGATTTCTGTTAAAACAGAAATGATACTTACGAGATGACGTAGAGCCGTGCGGACCGATTGCTTTAGGTACTTTAGTCCTCTGACCGCTTTCAATGGCCTCGAAAATCTAGCCAACAACGTATCGGATCTGCGAGCGATTAGCAAGGTGACGATGACCGACTAGCTATCGATGCTGATTCCACGTAAAGAGGCCTGATGAACATAGACTTGGCTCCCCCTCCCAAGTCCTCACAATCTCCCATGAGATTGCCGTCTCGCCCTCACAGATTTCGCTGTTCGATCGAGAAGCGGAAGTTGCAAGAGTGAATCCGATGCTTCTACAATGAGTGGGTAAGGAGCCTCAGGCGTCTAGTTTCAAGTTCCCCCAGCCATGCGCATTTTCGTAAGGTAATTCATAGCAGCCAACACTGGACCGCGATTGATTGACGGCGTGCAACTGCTCAGTAGAGATGATTGCCTTGCGACTTGACCGTTGGTAGCAGTATATACGTAGTAGACCGGTGCTTGGAGATCCATCTCAAAGGCGCTCATGGCTCTCGTGGGCCATTTGGACTATCTAATGTCCCGTTTTAGGCTCATTGCGAATATACATCCATTGTAGTCAGATCTATCACAGAATCCGGAGCCATGATGATTGTGATTTATAGTCTGAGATGATCGTGTCCTACCTACCTTATAGCCACACGTCCAGAGACACGCCCTCTCGTATTAAATGACGTAAAAGCGTTATGTCCAGCCTACTTTCCCAATAGTAGCGACGGATGAGGTTGAAACTTTGCCTCATGTCGAACAGCCTGATGGGCGTAAATCGTACCCGTCTTATAGTTGATAGACTCCTGGGAGCGTACCTTCTTATAACCAATGACGAAATTCTCTTCACTGCCATTCCTATGCATGACATGCCAGGGCATCGGCACCGTACACGAGAAGCCATAACCTTAACAGCACGAACAGGACTCATTTACAAAGGACCGATGCACCTCCTGGAACAAATCCGGTAACCGCTAGGGAAGTTGAAATCACTTCCAAGAGAAAGAGAAGGTGCGCCTTGGAATAGGACCCAACATCTATCCTTTTCGCGAGGATATTCCGTCACGACAAATTCAGGTCCCATTTTGCTCCCCCTCCCTCCCTATCGACAGGCATCGTATCCAGCACGTCTAGGACAACCTCCTTGCAGCGAAAAAGCAACGACCTCGACCATCCATCTACACCGCCATAGGTGTAACTGACCACGCTGTCATCCCTAGATGACGGATACCCGTGCTGGCTTGCACGCCCACGTAGGGGGATGAGTGAGCTGTATTCGATCTCCTCGACGCTCGCATTCAAGTTTCCACAGCGACGTGTGCTGTCAAGTCCAGCTTCCATGGTCCTGTCCGCACGCCGAGAAGCCATCTCAGCATACTGTGTAGGTCTCATCATCAGCATCCGAAGATGCGCATCGAGAGGCTCTCTTTTGCAGTTCCACAGCGCCGCAAAACTGCATCGACCCCCTTTGTTATGCTGCAGGTCCGTGTGTGTGCCTGACCTTATGGGGCTTCCTGTCCCTCTTGGAGGAACACGAGCTCAGGGCTGTTGACTCCACGACGCACGTGGATGAGATACCTGGGTAATATGTAGTGTAGACGGTGAGGTCGCTGTTAACGTTGTTCTCGAAGCTCGACTTGGGATCTATGTAGAACGGGTCCCGTCGGTGGGTATCCATCCCCACGACAAGCCTCGTATTGCCTGCGTGGGGGCTCGAGTGACGCTGCGATTCTCCACATGCCGTATGCCTTAAGTTTTCTTAAGGGTTTGTGTCGGAAAAAATAAGGGACCTAAGGATAGCTTCTGATTGGCTGTAGGATTGGGGTTTGATTGGCTCTGGTTAATTGTGGCTTGTGTAGCAAAAATGTGGGGCGGCACTGCCACGTTGCCACATTTGGCTGCCTATAGCGCTGAAGCCACTGGAGCCCTGGAAAGATTAGCGCTTTAGAGCCCTGGAAAGATTAGCGCTTTAGAGCCCTGAAGCCACTGGAGCCCTGGAGCCTCTGGAGCCCCTGAGCCACTGAGCCCTGGAGCGATTAGCGCCTTGGAGCCCTAAAGCCACTGGAGCCTTGGAGCCATTAGAGCCTTGGAGCCCCTGGAGCCACTAAAGAGCACATGCTATATTTACCTCTCCGGGCTATAGCATACCTCGTTGCCGACGCAGGCGTGATACACGGAGAGGAGTTACACTTAGTGGACAACTAATAAGAAAACTTAAGGATTTTGCCGGCCCCGCTGGGGTGGCCTCCAGTGTGCGATGGTGGATGCGGGTTTGGCATTACACTACACTATTGGGACTGCTCAAGTTAGGCATTGTCTTGCGCATTTCATTGTAGTTGGATGTCTATAGCTAAATAAATCGCTTGCCAAATAAGCTTCGAGCAGTTATCAATGTTCACTTGCCAACTTAAGAATACCTACATAACCTTGGAAGTATGTAAGGAAGATTTCTAGAATAGCCTCGTATAGCTGCGGCGAAGGAAAATAGAACCATCATAATCCTATTCAGATAGTGTTTAGAGTGCCTTATTCGTACATCTATAGTTCTACAATTATAACTGAACACCAGCAAGCAATTGCGCCATTCGGAACGACAACTGAAAGCTATATTGTACCAATCCTTTGGACAGCTACCATTGGCGCTTTTAATATCATCTCAACCCGGTCTATCACCTAGCTTAACCCAACCAAATTCCTGCATCTGATATAGTAAATGGTTTCATATAGACGTTCTGGAGCGTTTCGTTTTAACCATGACTACGGCTCCAGCTAGCGATCGGATCAAGAAGACCGATCTTAGCAAACGGGAGCCTTAATATCCCACCACGAGCAAAAGCAATATATACGTAGAGCGCGGAAGCGACAATTATAAAGTATAGTGTTAGGTAGGTATCTAGATCCGGGCGCTAGATCTGGCTGTCTTGTTACATCGTGCCCCCGCACTCTTCGCGACCGCCATGCCTTCTACAAAGGGAATACGGACGCACCCGGAGACGAGACTCCTTCCGTCGCGGTGGGATTGGCGAATGGAAAAATTGCGCGGACGACCAATTATCCGGCCAGGCTCGCCATGACATTGTGCCGAGATGGAACGACGCAGGAGCTGATGTATATATTGCGAGAAAGGGGAAGGGGATCGGCGTAGCTGGATAGTATTAGTGGTAGGAGAAGCTGGTTGCATTGCTGCTCTGTTGGACAAGCTACGACAACAATATGAAGCCGTATTCACTACTGTGGGCTTGGGCGGCGGCCGGCGTCTTGGGCGCGTCCTGGATTGCGCCCGGAGCCGTCTGGACTGACACCGACGGGAACAAGATCGATGCCCACGGCGGTGGTGTCGTAAAGCGTGGCGATACCTTCTACTGGGTCGGACAGGCGGCTAGCAGTAATTCACCTTCAAATTCCTCTCATATAAGCTTGTTGAACGCTAACGTTTTCGCGAAGATCAAACGCCGATGCTGTATTCTTCCACCGATCTCATCAACTGGAAGAACGAAGGGCAGCAAGCCAGCTCGGTCACTGGGATGTGGCGGCCGAAGATAGCGAAGCCAAACGGTTCTTTTTGGGTATGAAAACACATGTCTGGCGCTGGTTCACCTTGTTCGATTAATAGCTTGCTGATCAGTTCGCCGGAAACAGTTATTTGGCCAGCAAGACCGCTACGTTCTTTCCCTCAAGTCGTCGAGCTTCATCGGTGGCTACAGCCAGGCGGCCAAGGTCCACATACCGCCGAACGACTACTCGTATTCTGACACTGGGATGTTCTACGACGACAGTTCAGGTGAGCGCAGTCTCTAACTACGGAGACTCCGTTCGCTGATGGAAGCAATGGGTTAGACACCTGGTTTCTCCTGACTAGCGCAGACCACAACACGGTCCAAGTCAATCGTATCAACAGCGACGGCACCCTTGGTGACAGAGTCTCGCAATTAAGTAGGTATCATCATACCGAACAAGCCTGTGATAGCTGCTGAACAGAGACGAATAGCGGCCGGAGCGTACGAGGCTCCGGGAATAGTAAAAGCCGACGGAGTCTACTTCCTGATCGTATCGGGGAAGACTGGCTGGCGCGCCAACCCTAACAAGGTCTTCTGGTCGACCTCGATCAACGGCCCTTGGACGGGTGGCTCGGATATCGCTCCACAGGACCAGAATACCTACGGCTCGCAGAACACGTTCGAGCTGACAGTTCAAGGCTCCCAAAAGACCACTTATATATACATGGGCGATGCGTGGGACTCCAAAGGCGGCGCTAGCTCCAACTATGTGTGGGCGCCCCTGAATATCAATGCCGGGTAGGTGGTCCAAGCGATTTTGAGATCTGTAGGCCGGAGTTCGGGCCAGCTAATACTAGCTTTTTGATTCCCATAGTGCGCACACCGTTACTATCGACTACCATTCAATGTGGAAAGTCGACGTCAACACTGGCGTGGTATCTTACCCTAGCACCAAGAAGCGCTATGAGGCTGAGCACGCAGTGTTATCAGGCAGGACAGGTAACTCGTCACTCGGGCTCATGTGCTGAACGTATATGACTGATTAGAAGTAGTGGTGAAGGACTGCAATGACTGTGTGAGCAAGCGCTCCGTCCACGGAGGTAAGTCATAGTGCTCCGCCTCCTGAAAGAAATCCATCGCAGCCTGTCAATCTAACAATTGCTATAGTCGACAGCAAGAGTGAAGTGACTTTCCATAACGTCACCGGCACTGGAGAGCGTCAGTGGTTCTCCTTCCACTACCGAGTCAACAACCCAGAAGGTAAGCCGTAATGTTGTGTTCGGGCTTAGACTGCGTCGACGCTAACAGAGCACTGCTATAGCTGGCGAGGCTCACATATTCGTCAACGATGAGCCAGCCGTCAACATCTCAAGCCTGAACTCTCGCGCCGGCTACCACACTTCCACGCCGGTCCAGCTTACTCTGAAGCGTGACGATGTGAACACCATTACTTTCGGAGCCACGGGTAGCGACGGTATGGTACCCGGAGTCAACTCAAGCCCTGGCCATAACTTGCTAACAGTGCTACTACCAGGATTCGAAGTAGCAGTAGACGGTATTGAGCTCTTTGAGGAGGACGAGTGATGTACTCATTTACCTGAAATCGCCATGGTTATAGTTCCGAAAAGGAATATTGTATATAGTCTTGGATTGGAAACCCGCTAGATATTGCTGTTGCAAACGTTGAATTTTCCATTGAATCGTTTAGGGGTCTTCATCTCTCAGTCTTACTCAGTGTGACGAGTCGACGAGCCAGAAGGACGTCAGGATAAGTGCCCCGTGTGCGAGTCATACTGTGATGTACTATGCCACTTCACGTACAGTTTATACAGTATCGTACGCACATGGGGCACTTGTCCTGACGTCCTTCTGCGAGCCTGCTTCAGGGCGGTCTTTCCTTAAGGGATCCACTCTTGGACAGGCAAGAGCAGCTTCAACGTTATTAAGAGTCTTAATTGATTTGGAAGTCCCTGCCCTTTCATCCTTTCCCCTGTGGCAAGCTTTTCTTTCCCAGGTTTGTATAGGTACAGGCAGGGGAAACTGTAGGTTAAGCATCGGCAAACGCAGGGAATGACGTAATCTGAATTTCGTTTGATGAAATTTACTCCGTACCTAGTAAGTGTTTGGACCCCGCCCGATCCGATCTACTAGCACTGTAGGTAGCGACGTTTCGGAGACGTATAAGACGGTAATATCATTTTCATTTCAGTCCACGGGTGGTTCTGGCTGTTGTATGTAACGGTAAAAGCCTGTGCCGTAATTCAAGCTTGATTCTTGAGCGAACGTTCCGATGTCGAGCTTGCCCCGCGCCCAGTTTGCCAGTCATTTTGAGTTACTTCTCACAACAACGAAGGTCTGGTTTACCCAGAGGTCGCGGCCGGTTATAAGGGACTTACCACTGCGGCTTGGAGGGCAGGGAAAATGAAGCAGAGGTTCTCTTCGTTAGATGTCAAGGTATGTCCTCCCAAGCTGTCCTGGTTGAGAGTTGCTGACTTGTGATCGACTCTAGGCCATCGCTCACGAGCTGTCTAAAAGTATTGTGACCCTTCGTGTCGCCAACGTCTACGATCTATCCTCCAAGATCCTCCTCTTCAAGTTCGCAAAACCCGAAATAAAGAAGCACCTCCTGATAGAGTCCGGCTTCCGATGTCACCTTACCGACTTTGAACGGACGACTGCTCCCGCTCCCTCCGCCTTCGTACAGAAGCTGCGCAAAGCGTTGAAAACCCGTCGCGTCACAGCCGTCTCGCAAATCGGCACAGATCGCATCATCGAGTTTCAGTTTAGCGATGGATTCTACAGGCTGTACCTAGAGTTCTTTGCCGGTGGCAACGTCATCTTGACAGATAACGAGCTCAAGATCCTCACTCTGCTCCGACACGTCCCAGAGGGAGAAGGTCAGGAGCCACAGCGCCCAGGCCTCACCTACTCATTAGAGAACAGGCTGAATTATGGAGGGGTGCCTGACCTGACGAAGGATCGTGTACGAGATGCCCTCCAAACTGCCATTCAAAAGGCTGCGGCTTCGGCTGCCAAGGGCAAAAAACCCACGAAAAAGCCGGGCGACGAGTTACGCAGAGGTCTCGCTACAACGATCACGGAATTACCTCCAATATTAGTTGACCATGCAATGAAAGCTACCGGCTTCGACTCGACCCTACAGCCGGCCACCGTACTAGAAAATGAAGGCCTTCTCGACGACTTACTTCACTCGCTCGGGGAAGCCCGCAAGGTCGTCCAGGAAGTGACCGGCTCTGATGCCTGCAAAGGGTTTATCCTGGCTAAGACGAGACCTGGTCATAGCAGCGCATCACCTGGGGGCACAGACGGTGATCAGCAGCGAAAGGACGACTTGCTATACGAGGATTTCCACCCATTCCTGCCTCGCCAATTTGAAGAAGATCCAAGCTACACTGTGCTTACATTCGACAACTTCAATAAGACGGTGGATACATTCTTTTCTTCTCTAGAAAGACAGAAGCAGGAGTCGCGATTGACGGAGAAAGAAATTGCCGCAAAACGGAAGCTGGATGCTACTGAAACTGAGCACGCCAAGCGAATCGAGGGTCTCCAAGCTGCCCAGCTAATTAACATCCGTAAAGCTAATGCTATTGAAGCCAATGTCGAGAGGGTTCAAGAAGCTATCGACGCCATAAACGGGTTAATACAACAAGGTATGGACTGGGAGGATATTGGCAAGCTTGTCGAACGGGAGCGCCGTAAGAACAATCCCGTGGCTTCCATTATCGGACTCCCTCTTAAGCTACATGAGAACACTATCACTGTGCTCCTTGGTGAAGCCGAGGAAGAGGAAGAAGATGACGATGACGCATCCGACACTGATTCGATCAGCTCGAAAGACAGTGGTTATGGAGGCACAGAGGCATCTATACGAAAAGCTGGAGAAAATCGGCTACCTGTTGAAATCGACCTCGGTCTCTCTCCTTATGCCAATGCGGGGGAATATTACAGCGAGAAGAAGAACGCAGCCGTAAAAGAGCAGAAGACAATTCAGCAGTCGGAAACAGCATTGAAGAACGCGGAGCAGAAAATTGCCGCAGAGCTAAAGAAAGGCCTGAAACAGGAGAAGCCAGTCCTTCAACCAATCCGAAAGCAATTCTGGTTCGAGAAGTTTATATGGTTCATCTCCTCTGATGGTTACCTTGTTCTCGGCGGCAAAGATGCTCAGCAGAACGAGATGCTCTATAGACGATATCTGAAAAAGGGTGATGTGTATGTGCACGCAGACCTTCACGGTGCTCCGAGCGTGATCATCAAAAACAGTCCAAGCACTCCCGATGCTCCTATACCACCTTCAACTCTATCTCAAGCCGGCTCGCTGGCGGTTTGCGCTTCATCCGCCTGGGATTCAAAGGCCGGTATGGGTGCATGGTGGGTCAACGCGGATCAAGTATCCAAATCGGCACCCACTGGAGAATTCCTCGGGACTGGTAGCTTTATGATAAGGGGAAAGAAGAATTTTCTGCCTCCTGCGCAGTTGATAATAGGTCTTGGATTAATGTTTAGGATCAGCGAAGAGAGTCAAGCTAAACATGTGAAGCATCGTCTCTACGATATACCGGAATCACTATTAAGCAAGCAAACTTCGATGGGTGCCGCGAGTAAAGTGAGTGTGGACGCTGGAGAAGGGACTAGTGCGGAGCACGACGACAGTGACTCGGAAGACAGCGCTATAGATGTCGAAGAGAACGCTGAATTCAGAGAAAATCCGCTTCAACCTACGGGCCAGCGTGATGACGACGATTACGAATCTCCAGAACGAATGGAAGAAAGCCCTCCTATTCAAGGGGTCAACAGCTTACCAATTTCTGGAGAACACTCTAGTGGCGCTGCTGCTAAGCCCGCGCAGGCGCAAACTAGTGAAGTCGGTGAAGAGGAAGAAGAAGACGAAGAAAGCCCGGGGCCAGCGACAGAAACGGACTTAGGGCCTTTGACTTCAGAAACTAGTCAAGTACCTAAACCGTCTGGCAAGTCTGCATCTCAACCTCAGAAGAAAGGCCAGCAACCAAAACGGGGCCAGCGCAGCAAAGCCAAGAAGATCGCCGCGAAATACAAGGATCAAGATGAGGAAGACCGTGCGGCGATTGAAGCCCTAATAGGTGCTACAGCAGGGAAACAAAAGGCCGAAGCCGAGGCCAAAGCAAAGGCAGAGCGAGAAGCACAGAAGGCAGCTAACCTCGAACGCCGTCGAGCCCAGCATCAACGACAGCAACGCGAAACGGCCGAGCATGAGGAGGTTCGCAAGATGATGCTCGAGGAGGGTGTAGAGACCCTAGAGGCTGAAGAGGCGGCTAGCTTGACGCCTCTCGACTCACTTGTTGGGACTCCCCTCCCCGGAGACGAGATCTTGGAGGTAATTGCTATGTGCGCACCTTACGGCGCCCTAAGCCGCTGCAAGTACAAGGCCAAAATGCAGCCCGGCGCCCAGAAGAAAGGCAAGGCAGTGAAAGAAATTTTGGAGGCGTGGAAGACGGCTTCTACGAAGAAAGGCGTCGTAGATGAGAGAAGCGAGGATAAAGAGAAAATGTGGCCACGCGAAGTAGAGCTCTTCAAAGCCCTCAAGCCCGAAGAAGTCATCAATGTCGTGCCCGTTGGGAAGGTGAGAGTTATGATGAGCGGGGCGGGCGGAGGTGCGGGTGATTCGAAGGGTAAAGGTGGGAATAAGGGCGGTGGCAGTGCAAATCGTGGTAAGAAGAGATAGCAAGGTGAGTAGGTACCTAGGTAAAGATGGAATGTCGGATAGATTTGTCACAAATCTAAACTCCTACTTACCCCCAGTGACTGAAGCATCTGCTGAACCCCTTACTACACGTCAGTCTTACCTAGGTAGATTTAAGCACAACCTTGGAAGTGAGAACACTAACGTCCATGCTGCATAGGTAGGCAGGTAGCTATATGCCTTCAAGGACTTACCGCCTCATTATCCTGCGAATAGAGAGACGATATATATCTCATCGCAAAGCAGCATTCACCTTGGACTTGATCCAAATCGACCTGCCAACACAAGTGGTAACGCACATGCACGATTCATAACGCTTTCACTATATATGATAAGCTCTTCATAATCTCAGTCTATTTTCTTTTCTCATCATCCATAGTCCCTGAGCACCTATCCACAATATTACCGTTCGCGTCTCGACGAAAATGTAGCTTTCATTTCGGCCCGAATACCTGTGTTGGAACTCGTGCCATCTCGATGAAAGGGTCCCGAATAAGAGGTCTCCATGGGATTCCTCGTTCATGAGGAGAGAATCTTGCGAACGACAACTTCTACAGGTCGGCTGGCCAGAAAGGTTCATCCCACGACACCTTTGAGTGCCTGGGTTTGATGAACAAGTTTTCGGTCATGATGTTTTGGTAGTAGTTCTGGACGCTCTCGGGCACGTTAAGCGCATCAAAGATGGCCTCGCCACGGATGATCCGAGTTAAGAGATTCTTGTACAATGCCGCTCCCATTCCCCTCCCTGCATCGACCACATAGTAGCAAACGATCATCCAGGCTAGAATATGTTCGGGGTCTAACGTAGTTGCGCAATTGCGGAACTCGAAAACCCCCCGCTCGGCATCGACCACGCTGAAGCCTAGCTCTCTTTGGACATACTCCTCCATGGTGATTTCGCCCCTTCGGCGCCGGATTTCCTCGGTTGCCGAACCTGATCCCGTGCACTTCGTCTGCATTTCCACCTTCCGCATTGGCAGGCCCGTGGTGACCGCTTTGGCGATATCGGTTACATTGGTGTATTGCCAAAGAGCTGTGAAGAAGACATTGTCCGAGAGCCCCTCTCCTAATGCTGCAATGAGGTCCACAGGCACGTACTCTTCCATCTCGGCAAGAAGAGCTCGTTGTTCATCGGCGTTTGGACGAGGCAGTATCCCGTCTTCGTCGAAACCAGGGACACTGTGATCAGTGTGTGATAGCGCGCCAAGCCTGGAGACTCTCTTAATAGGCCCACAGACTGGTTCGAACGACGGGCTTGAACGATACTCCAAGTTCAGCACCGCAAAAGCACTCTCCAGGAGGGCCACGAGAGTGATGATTTTCTTGATCTGCAAGAGCGTGAAGCCCCTGGTGCAAGAGATGTTGATCTGGCAGGTGCTCGCAATCGCTGGCATGGCTTTGTGGATGCGAAAACTACCTCGCAGCGCCTCGCAGATCCTACTAATAACAATATCGTGATCCACCGGCGGCCAGTCCAGCGGAAGAACAGGCGACGCGACCTTGACGACCTCGTAGTGATATGGACTCTTCTCGACCAGGTCAGGGGCTGGTGAGTAATCGGTATCCCGCACGTTGGGTGAATAGTCCATCGAGTAGACCGACCAGGCCCTGTACCGTCGCTTCATGTTCCTCAGAGGCGCGCCTTGATACTGGCTCTTCAAACGGAAGGCCGCTGCGCGGACCATATTCTCAAGAAGGTACCTGGCATAAATTCTCGAGGACGTACGGACAAGTCCCGTAAGAGGCGTAGCATTTACGGCGTTGCGGATCTGCTCGTCGCTCGCCAGCGCGAGGTTTATGCCACCTAGTTCCCTATTGAACTCTTGCGTCAGGAGCCTGTTGATATTATCTCTGGCGGCTCTTTCACCGCGGCGATCGTAAGGTGGCGGATTCTGTGATTGAGGTTCAAGTCTGGGCAACCCCCTGCACAATCGTTGCATGTCTTTCATCCTGCGCCTGTGCTGCTCGGTGCCTTCGTCGTCGTCCTTGCGAACGAAGACCTCCTCCGGCAGCTTGTCGCTCAGCGTGTTCAATACCTCGTTCACAATGTTCCTCTGGATCTCGGCTCGGGGTATGCTTTCGTCCCAGAACTCCTTTACGTAACGATTGTCTCCGGGGTGGTGCGGGTCGTCGTACAGATCCGCCTTCGAGTAGACGGCGATGGGAAGCTCGAGCTCTATCCCGACTGTCATGAAGCCTGGCAACGTTTCCTTGTCGATCAGAACGGTATCGACGACGTCGGGGACCTCTTCCTCGTCTGGTTCTGGCTCGGGTTCCGGCTCGGGCTCGGGCTCGGGTTCCGGCTGAGGTTGTGGTGCTGGCTGGTGTTGCGGTCCTAAGTGTGTCGTCTTCCGCTTCCTCACCGGCCTAGGGTCTGGGGACGATGAGGATGCTGGCGGGGCGGGGTCGCGGAGCCAGTCGCGAGCAGACGCCCGGGAAATCCTAGTCTGACGGCGGAATCTCTCGATCGTGGCAGGACTCATATTGCCTCTGGAAGCCCGGGGCCTCGGGTGGGCCAGGTCGTAGGTGCGCTGCCCATCATCAACCCGGTTCACGGTGGCGTCGCGGACCTCTTCCCAGGGCACGGCATCCAGGATGCCCATGAACTCACGCCAGTCATGGCGCTCCCAGTCTATGCTGAGGAGGAGCTGGTCCCAGTCCAGCACACTCGACATCGTGACGGTTCTGCTTTAGCGCTTGTCTATTTGGGGTTGTGCAGATCTATTCGCTAATGGTAGGTTTTTCGGACTTGCTTTCGTTCGGATGTTTTTGCAGCTTTTGTTTTTGTTAAGTGCTGGAGAAAACTCGTCGATTGGATTTGTTTTGTTTTGTGTGTTCTGACCTCGTGAGGGCAGTGATGCGCGCTCCTGAGGGTGAATCTTATACGCATGGCCCGCGCACCAAGTTTGTCACGTTGGCTTTGTCGCAGCCGGGCAACGAGCAACGAGGGACAAAGATAAGGGACGCGTTTCGTTCGGGAGAAGGTGGTGGTTTTCGGGGCAACGCGCTTGTTCTGCACTGTGTCTGTTGACGCTCTCATTGTTCTTTCACCCCCCGCGACGTGTGCGCGACGTTCGAGACGAGATATCGAGACGTTTTTCGCGCTGTGCCTTCGGTTCTTAAGCCGCTGAGTCGCTCCCATCGTGCTTGTGGCTTGTGCAGGTAACTACGGTTACGATAGGGGTTGCGCTCAACTACGCATTAGGTCTTTAAGGAGGCTAAGGGGTGTAGAGCGTGAATGTGCTATGAATTGGTGCGAATTTACATGTAACCCCTATATCATAAAGAGATATATTCATAGGTTTGACAAAATGTTTCTGATATTGCGTCTTATGACATATATTGATTGGATTTCTCTTTCTGCTATCACTAACTACCTTCAAGACTTATATTAGAGTGTTGTCTAAGGAAAAGGAGCGTTATACGTTAATCCCATTTCGTCGGGCTGATAGATTCCTCTTTAGAAACCCTACTTACGCGCAATACCTGCCATCTGAGCTCCCCTTTCTCCCATGGAAGCTCTCTGACGGGGCGAACGAAGATGATACACATGATGGCTTCTCGCCTCTGTCAGAATCCTATCAGTATGGGGGGCCTGAATCAGCGCGGCTGCATAGGTATATAACGACAGTACCGTTCCTGGGCATACATCGACCCTCGACACCTTCTAGGCGATGATACGTATCAACGGAAACGCTAGGATCTCAGTCGCTTCCCTATTCTAACTAGTAGTCTACGCATATTAGGTATCTAACTTGCTGCATGCTCCAAGGGTACGGTATGCGCTCTGGCTAGCCTGGCGTCGAGATTCCTTTCCTGGATTAGAAGAGGTCGCGTTCGTTTCGAGTTGATCACGAACTCGGGTAAGGGGTATGATACCGGAACCCAATTCGAGAGCGCAGTAAGGTTCGCGATGTCGTGAAGATGAACAGCTACCTCCGTGACGGCTGCGGTGTAGCGACTAGGGTGGATTACATGGCTATTCCAAATAAGTTGACCGGCGCTGGTTCCGTTCACCGGGCCAGTTCGGGATGGCTCGGGCTGGCGCCAGAGGCTTGTTAATCGCTCATCCCACGTGGCCTAGCTGACGCCTGAACTAATGTGCTTCACCCCTAAGCTGTCCCATGGCTCCTCATTTTCGTTCTAGGGCTGTTAGTTGCGTTCTAATTTCTGGTTTAAATAGGGGGTCACGTGTGGTGATAAGTAGTAGAGCAACCGGTAGGCGTGCCGGTAATGGAAGGGCCACAACTAAGGTCACACGATACTTACAGCAAAGGCTGAAGTTAGCAGTGCTCCCCTGGACAATTCGATCATAGAAGATGATATATGGTCTCAAAACATAGATTTTGCCCTTCTAGGACGTTCGGCCGCATTCTCTACCACATCACCTGTATCGTATCCCTACCTAGACAAGAACCCGAATTAGAAGCACCAAGCGTTGCAGAACACGGGTTCACACTCCGCGTCCTAGGAAGCTACTTCGTATCCACTATGACAGTCTGGCTGCATTCCTTCTGCTAGGTAATCCGGGGTTTCGACAGCCGCACGCAAAATGCTGATGGCCGGGCTGCTTAGCCTCACGGCGGACCTGGACAAAATAGGCAATGGAACGGCATGGTGTTCTGCATGGCTTCGGACGCAGCCCGTCGCGGGCAATTGCGTCCGAGGGGCTGACCGAGCCGCCGGCGGACGGTTCACGCACCTTTTGCGGACATAAAGTCCATGATCCGTCAACGTTCGCTTTCCGGTAGGATCCAGTTTCACGCAGCGGCCGCTCGGTGTTGATGCTGCTTTCGCTTGAGGTATTCCGCTTACTGAATTCTTGGCCGTGGTGATCCGAGACCATTATTGAAAATAATTTAGCTGTGCGCGGTGCATTCTTACTTGAATTGTTCTGGTGTTTGCTAAGTATATCTGAGATAGTTGTAAGCTGTGGGCAAGAAAACATTCATTGAGTGGACACCGTCGACATGTGAAAGACTCGGGAGCTGTCAACTGCAAAACGTCAACATGCAGGTCCCAATTTCAGTTGTTCACATATTTAAGAGCATGCGCACTGGCGATGCGGCTCTAGACTTGCAAGAGTCTTTGGGGTACAAAGTATGTACGATAGCAATTATTCCCCCAAGTTTGCGAGTTTGCAAGTTTCGGTCTTCAGCTCCCGGTACGTAGCTATTTGGAACATCATGCAAGGTACCCAAGGGGCAGATGTAGTGCTCCTTGGCCGAGGACCCAACAAGACTCGGTAAACTGACGTGAGCAAAGCAAATTTTTGGCAAGTATTCCCTGTAGGCCAATGGAGCAAATGCAAATGGCCGGCCTCTAGAGGACCCTTATGTAGCATTCTGTGAGATCATGAAACCGTATGGTATGCAGCTAGCGAATCCTTCGATGTCGTGAGCACGTGTCTCCCATGTAATAAAAGACTGGTACCGTAAGATTGCCATCGGAGTGGCCGTGGCGCTGAGTCGATTTGGGGTTTCCGTGAGTAGCGACCCGTCTGCCGGTTTGGAAATCTCACGGGAGAGGCTCTCTCGTACGAGTAATTAATATTCCTGGGGTCGAGTTGCAGCAGTTTGACACATTGGAATGGCGACAGCTTCTTTCGGCTGTAACAGGATCCGGAGAAAATGTGGCTGAATCCACGACGATGGAGATGGCGGGATGCTCTACTATTGAATGGATGAGGCTGAGTCTGGCCTAAGCCTCTCCAAGTTGAAGTTTCGCATGGGAATCCCCTTGAAGAGCGGGGGAGCGAAAGGGCAGGGCGGGGCTGGAGGGGCTTGGGGCTTGGAGGGGTTGGCGCAAACAAAATCGACTAAGTGGGTTTGAGCGCAGTCCAGGTCGGGCACCAATTTGAAACAACTTAGCGCCGTATACTTGCATCACATGCATTGCTCTAGTACAATCTGAAGTACCTTTGTTATCTCGGCGAGGTTAGTTCCAGATGTCCCTTGGGATTGGTACATATACATGATCCCTGTTACAACGGACTTGAACAGGCGCAGCTGTGGAGAGAAGTACCTAGGTACCTACTTGTACCTGGAAGCAAATGCGCGCGAATATTCAAACCTCCTACCAACACTCAACTTACCGCGTATCGCTTCAATATCGCCCATGGATGGGAAGGGCCGAATCTTTAAACGATGCATTCCATATGACTTCTTTTCGAGTTTTGGCATTTACCACAAAGAAGCTTCGAAGAGGTCTCGTCCGGGCGACGGAGCCAGGGTCCATTACCCTGGGTCTAATAAAGACAACCTGTCAAAGGAGACTGCATGTGGATGAGAAGGGGGTTCGTAGGACTTCGCAAGATAACTGACTAGACTTTTCAAGTCAATCATATCCGAACTTCACTCACCTATCACCCCCTATTTGGAGCATGATAGTAGCTTTTACAACGTTGCTTATCTAAGTATATAACGGATCTGGACCAACTCGTTCTGCGAGGTTTGTCCTAGGCTACATACTCGTCTACATAGGCGAATATATATATAATCGGCGACTCTGTACATACAGCCAGCTGGGGCAACGCCAAGCTGCCACTTTGTCTTGTTCTAGTTCTTCGCCATATGTACAATGAGTGCCACTGTCACCGTTTGCGATTGCGTAAAGATATTCGCCATCCATTCTTATTAATTATCTTTCTATCCTTCCAAGTGTTCACGTGGCCTATAATCGCCACGATTAGAGAGGCGAAAGCTCCATCCTCCACGGATCCATATACACCGCGCAGTTGTCGCTCCTATCGGCCAGCTGGCAAGGCGCTTACTCGCATCAAACCCCCGACGAGTTTTACGAGCTATTGGGCAAGGCAGCGCCAACTTTGTAGCTCTTGTCGGCAACAAAGAGGCCCTGTCTGCTTTACATACGCAGCAGACAGATCTGTCTAGGTACATAGGTCCTTGGATGGAACCCACGATGATGCGCAAGAGAAGTGCGAATATCGAGTTATAAAATACTTACCTACGGTGCCATTGCCAACAATCCATTCAGTGAGACGGGTGCTCCACAGGTCGAATTCTCGCACGGTTGCATCGTCTCATCTCTGCTACCCACACTGCCTACAGGTTCCCCTCTTTCAAATCTAGGACTTTCGACCCTCTCTTCGCAGATGTCGAGGGGACTCCCTTCAGCCTTATTATCCTGGAATTCCACCTAAAAGGGTACATACCTCCATACCGCACTCATTACACTGCCAACTCGTTCTAGCGCGGTCAGCTCCATCAGCCACAGTGGAATCCAAAGAGCGGACAAGGAACAGGGTGATTTACGGAACGAGCTGTGATTGATCCTCCTCGAGAGTTGCTGTTCCACAGCCTACTATTTTCTCACCTGCTGGCCCCATTCAAGCGCATCCCAAGCCCGTCCCGCCGCCCGCCTCTCTTTTATTAATCGCAAGTCCTAGGTGGTGGAAGCGCGACCTCGCACAGCACTGCAGAACGCCTACATACGAGCGACCCCAGGACTTGTCTGCTGTTCTCGACGGTTGAGCATTGTACAAGTACAAGTACCTCTGGCAATTTTAACCTGAGGTACAACGCTTTTACTTGCCTCAGGTACATTCACCACTTGTGCTGGAACCCACTTGCCTGTTTGGTCACTACCTTAGGTTTAGGCCAGGTCAAGGGAAAAGGAAGGGGAAAGGACGCGGGACAAGGGACTTGTTCTATACATATGTACACCTAGGCGACCTAGTGAGGAAGGAACACACCGGCGCCCCTCTCACGTCGCCTCTGACTTTGTATGGAAACGATCCGACGCCCTTTTTTCGCTACTTCGTACTTCCATCTTAGGATTGTCAGCAATCAACTTTAGTTCCCTTGCCCAGCCTAGCCCGCCTTATCGCAACCTAGCCTAGCAGCAAGAGCGCAGCGAATCCCACCTCAAACCGAATCACACCTTGGGACAAAGTCCTTCCCACCCTTATTTGGATCCCTCTTTTTTTTCTTCTTTTCCCTTTTCCTTCCCTTCCCTTCAGGTTTAACTTCCTTATGAATTCGTTAAACTTGAATTCTCGCTTCAAGAGCCTAGGATTAGGTAAACGGAAATCCACCGCCAGCATCCCCTCTACCACGCCTGACCTCCCTCGACCTGCGACTTCGACCCCGACCCCGACCCCTCCAGCTCAAATACCGCAGCAGTTCCCACCGGCTCAAGCCCACCCCCATCCACATCCACATCCACATCCCTATCCCGGTACCGCCGCTCCTCCTATAACAGCTTCGTCGTCCCAGACGAGCCTCCCGATAATGAACCATCCCGGCGCTGGACCTCGTCCACCCAGCTATTCGCAAAACTACCAACCAGGCCCTCAACAACCTGTTGGTCGGACAAGTCCTTTAACGCAGGGCCCTGCTCGTACACCGCCCTCTCAAATGGTCGGCGGCCCTCCTCCGATCAACACCGGTGCTCCCGTTGCTGGCTATCCCCCGCAGATGCACGTTGGGCCTGGTGCGCAACCTCCCGGAATTGCTGGTGGTCCTCCTGGATACGCTGGCTACCCCCCGCCTGCTCCTGCTCCTCAACCGACCAACACCATGCAGCCGTACGGTCGACCAGCCGCCGAAGTGGAGGGAAACAGTCGAAGTAAGGCGCAGCTGATTGTTGGAATTGACTTTGTACGAAATCCCCCCCAAGATTTGAAGATGGTCCACCTCTCTGTGTCTGTGCGGCTGAGCTAACCATTCGAGATGTAGGGCACAACCTTTTCTGGTGTCGCATTCGCCTTTGCGACTAATAATGAAGCGAAGGAAGATATCATTACAGAATGGCCTGGTGCTGGATCGTACACGAAGCAAAAGGTAGGGAAATATAGACGTCATGGCGCAGTCGCACAGCTGGGACGGGCTAACCGAAATAGATTCCGACTGTTCTATACTACGATCAGTACCAGAAAGTTGTCGGATGGGGCCCAGATATCGCAGATGCTCTAGCGCCCACAGGATACCCGAAGCCCGGTGTTCAAAAGGTCGAGTGGTTCAAGCTCCAGCTTATGTTGTCGGGGAATACCTATATCGACCCTATTAACCTGCCGCCTCTACCTCCTGGAAAGTCCGAAATCGATGTCGCGGCGGACTATCTGTTCAAGCTGCGACAGGCTATGCGCACCGCGCTGCAGAAGACACTGGGCGAGGTGTTCAACCGAGAAGAACGAAATATCCGCTACTACTTGACGGTGCCAGCTATCTGGAACGACGCGGGCAAGGCTGCTACGAGAGCCGCCGCCATCCAAGCTGGTTTCCTTCGAGATGAAAACGACAATCGATTAACGCTTGTCAGTGAGCCCGAGGCTGCATCTCTCTTTTGCGCCAAGACCGGCCTGCTTAACTTGAAGGTCCACGATGCTATCCTGATTGTCGACTGCGGTGGTGGCACTGTTGACTTGATCGCTTATGAAGTCGAAGACGAAAACCCTTTCACCGTCGCAGAATGTACAGCAGGATCTGGTGACTCGTGTGGCTCTACGGCCCTCAACAGGAATTTTAGTAACATTCTTCGAACGAAGATCCGGAAGATGAAGCTCCCTGACGGATCTAAAACTGCAGGCCGGGTCTATGCTAAGTGTATTATGGATTTCGAGAATAGAATCAAGGCCGATTTCAGGAATAACGGTCAGAAGTGGGCCGTTGACGTTGGTATTGAGGCAGAATTTCCCGAGGCTGGCATCGAAGAAGGTTACATGACTTTCACCAACGAGGAAATTCTCCAATGTTTCGAACCTGTCGTCAACCGAATTTTGGAACTCGTCCGAAACCAGATCATTGCTATTCAAGCTCAGAACCGCACGCTCCAGAATATCTTGGTCGTCGGTGGTTTCGGTGCTTCTGAATACCTATTCCAGCAGATCAAGCTCCATGTCCCTCCTCAATTCCAGTCCAAAGTCGTGCGGCCTATGGACTCTGTGGCTGCCATTGTGAAGGGTGCCGTTACCGCTGGTATCACGGAACGTGTTATCACACATCGTGTGGCCCGTCGGCACTACCTCATGGCGACTCTACAGCCCTTCAAGGAGGGATACCACCCCGAAGCGTACCGTGTGCCATCTCTAGACGGCAAAGACCGATGCAAGTTCACTCGACAGATCTTTGTGCAGAAAGGCCAGAAGGTCAAGATTGGCGAGCCAGTCAAGGTTTCGTTTTTCCGACAGGTGGCCCCCGGCGCTACGCTCATGTACGAAGATATCCTTTACGCCTGCGACGATGACGTCTGCCCCGAGTACACCAAAGATCCACGTAAGCTTCCTATCTTCTATTATATCCGTCGCATTACTCACAAGTTCCACAGGTATAAAGGAGGTGGTCACCCTTACGTCCGATCTGTCGCGCAAGAACCTCGAGAAGGACTTCGAGCGTATGGACACGCCCCAGGGTACCTTCTATAGGGTGTATTTTGACATCTACCTTACGCTCGACGGGTCCGAATTCAGCGCTGAACTGGTCTGCCAAGGAGAGGTTATGGGCCGCTGCAGGTCTAGATTCAGGTGAAATGGTTATAATGAAAAGAGATGGATGTCATTTGTGACTGGGATCTTTTTACTAACGTCTTGTCTACTGCGTTGCTTTACTAGCTTTTTAAATGATACCTCGTTATAAAAGAGCAACAACGTACTCGGACTGATGGGCAAACTAGCAGTGCGGAATGGAAACAAAGACACCTTCTGCTAATCGGCCATCGGTCATGACAGAAGTTTCCGTTCCAGCAATTAGAGCTGGTGAGACGGGTTTAATCATAGCGAAATGGATGACATTTAAGAAGGTTGACGGATGATGATGGTGGATGGGATGATTGCATGAACGGGATCTCCACGACGTCTTTTGCTACCCGTATGCAGACAACTTACCAATTTAGTAAAATTGTGATTACCGTGGTGTTTTTTCCCTTCTGCTCTCCAATGCTTGTGGCAGTACCTCTAGGATGTTGTCCCTTAAAGACTAAGCCTCCCTATGTAGCCCCTGAAGGGAACTTGGAAGTGCGGGTTTGATACCCGCCAGAATGGATAGTGACGCACAGTCTAAAGGCGGCAAGATGTACATATGATAGAATGGCGTTCGAGGGCGACACTGAACTTTGTATTCACTTTGTCATGTGAGCTTCATTTACCTATGAACAGCAGCAAGGGGAAACGACTTGAGCTTGGACCACCTGGGTGGCGTTGGTTTAAACAATTTGGGGATGGGGAAGGGACAGGGGCTGAGATACCCCTGGACCCATTACGACATATCCAACCTTAGCTGTATGGTACCTGGCAGCCAGTCGCAACTGCGTCATCGCCCGTCCCTCCAACTTTCAATGGCAGGCTCATCGAAAAGCAGTCGCCCTCTCCTTACCAAGTGAGGTAATGAACTCGCTCATTATGGCTTCACTCACCAATACCAAACCTCCTTGAAGGTATCCATACCATTCCTATCAATCCTCCATATCATTTCTAGGATATACCAACCTCTGTATCACGCATTATCAGATATACGCCTATTCCTCCTCTCCGCGAACCCTGTTCCTGTTTGACCCTGAGTCCCTGGATATTCGGAGCCAATATCAAGACCAGGATCTTCGCGGAGTTCGTCCAATCAGCCACGGCCGTCTACCACCTCACCTTCATTCCTCGCTCGTTTCCCTGTTTGCCGTTGTACGTCACTCTCTACAGAGTTCAGACTCCTTACGTTGATAGAAATTCGAGTTCAACTTCATACTCTTTAAGCTGGGTTTCCAATTCGTTCGCAAGAACCATCCCACCTTTTCTCCAAACTCAGCTTTAAGGCCAGTGTTTAGGATCCTATGCACATAACTGTGTCGGCGTTCTCTCAAGAAAGCACTTATGATCCTCATGGTTCTTGCCAGACGATGAACTACCAGGTACTCACTGTACTTCGCTCCCAAGTGCCTTTTTTGTCGCCCGCCAGTCTACTTAGGTACCTAGCTATATTCGTCCTTCAATATAGTCGCAAGCACAGGGCTTCCAACTTGGAGCTCTGCGCTTGCGCAGCAACACGATACCATGTATCTACAGAATTGGAAGAATGGCCGCCGGCATGGTTCTACGAAGACCCAATTGCCACTTACCGCCGCTCTCCTTTTATTATCACAAACGCCGCAAGCCACTGCCGCAGTGTATCCGAGTAATCATGAGCTCTACTCCTTCGACTACCTGGGTACCAACAGACAGTACCAAGGAACAAGCCGGCCCCTAACCAAGCACGAAAATCCAATCCCGTTGATAATTACCAACAATTGTCCAGAGACACTATGGCCCGGGATTAGAACTCAACATGGTGATCCTCCCGACTCTCAAGGTTTTGAACTTGGTCCTGGTGAGACCAAGAACCAAAGTGTCGGCCCAACCTGGCAAGGCAGAGTCTGGGGCCGTACAAACTGCACCGTCAGCGGGGATACGGCGACGTGTAAGACTGGCGATTGTTTTGGCAAACTAGATTGCGAGTACGGTGTAAGTAAGACAACAGACAAGAAAACGTTATTTCAACCACTAATACCGGAAAAGGGTGCCATACCCGCCACCCTTGCTGAATTCAATCTCGCCGGTGGTACGACTGGCAGACAGACTTTCTACGACCTTTCACTCGTCGATGGCTACAATCTGCCTATAGCGATAGTCTACCACCCAGCAGACAACACATCGTACATCCCACCAAACCTAGTCAACCCCTCCTGCATCGCAACGCCGGGGTATCTCGCCCCCTTCAGTAAGACTGGGCTGTTCTACACCAATTCAACCTATCCTATGCCGTACGATGACATCCAGTCCAACGCGGGTATATCGAGATGGTGCCCCTGGGATCTCCAGGCCTTTCTACCAGAGAAACCCGGCGACGGTGTTTACCCATACCCAGACGACAACCTACAGCGTCCGGTTTTCGACCCCTGCAAGAGCGCGTGCGCGGCGTCCAACGACCCTCGGGACTGCTGCACAGGCAAGTTCCATGACCCCTATATCTGCGAACCCAGCGAATACTCGCACAACGCGAAAGCCGTATGCCCCGACGCGTACAGTTACGCGTACGACGACCAGACGTCGACTTTTATCATCCCGAGCGGGGGCGGCTGGGAGGTTGTGTTCTGCCCCGAGGGGCGGAGTACGACTATCCTAGCTACCTTTACGGACGAGCTGCATTCGATCGCGGCAAGCGGGAAGGTCAGCCAGGAGGTTATGCTTAAGGCTATGAATCTAAGTTATATTGAGAGCAAGCAGAGCGGCGCGGTTGCGGGAAGGGTACCACGAATAATGATTGGATTGGTGTTAGTTGTGGCCCTGGTAAAGGGTGTTTTACTGCTGTGAGTGTGTAGATGATGGTGAAGGTGGTTTCTCGAGCACCACGGTGGTATGATACATGCAGAGATGAGACGGCGGGTTGAGTTTCATCTGGCGTTTTCGATATACAGGTTTGCGATAGGGATATATTCACTGGTACCATTGGTGCCAAGGTAACGAGATGGCGATGGCTAGGGACATCAACGAGGAAACGGAACGGACCGCAATTAGATCAGATCCCTCTTACACACAGAGAGGAATTTTGTCTTAGTATTGACCTAAAACTTTAGTATACGCATACTCTGGGAGCCATTCCTAGGTAGATTATTGATACCCCTTTTATTCAGACAGCTCAGAGTTCTTTGCGCGCCCAGCTGTGTCCCCTAGTACGACCGTGCTGAGAGAAACTAACTAAGTAGCTATTCATAAATGGTCGTTGGCAAACGTGACTCGTGATATCAAGATTGTGGTGCCTTAGCAATCTATATGTACCTATAAAGGTAGGTTCTCCTTGAGATAACTTAGATTTAATAAGTTGTGTAATGATCACATCTATAAGCTTGCTCTGACCTGAAATAATGAAAAGGGTTGACAATCAATTGAGTTTCGGCAGTGATTAGTGATAAGCACAGACCATCTCTCCCAGTAGTTTCGAATCTATTAATAGAAGGGAACCTTAGGGAGAGGAGAGGATTCCCGATGCCCACCTGCACCCTTGCCCATCGATTGACGCACATACAAAGTAGCGTACAACGCGAACCCCCGTCGGTAATGTGCGAAGTTATGTGCAGACCCATTTCAGATCCGATGCAATCTTGATGCAACCCTGAGCCAACGGACAACGACAGCTCCTCCTTAATCCGCGTCTCGTCGGGCGCCCCGACGACGATCGCTCTTCGCTTCTCTTCCCGGAGCCAGCGTCCGCTTACACGAGAGAGCCCGGCAGTTATCAGGATGCGTCGGAGATGCATACCATTGAAAGCACCAGAGCTGTGACGCGCTGGACAACTCGGTCAATTCCATTGCTACTCGTTGCTGCTGTTAGCTACGCCACGTATGCCGTCGTCGGCCGCGTCTGTTGTGGGTTCAGATCCAGTGTCCCGGGCCAATTCGCAGCAATGAACTGACGAATCACAATTCTAGCCACTTACTTGATCAACGAGCGCGGCGAGGTCGGAGCAGCCATTGCCATCCTAATTCTATACTTCCTGCTTCTCTTATTGATGGTAGCCACCTATCTACGAACCATCCTGACGGTCCTTCTCGATCCCGGAGTCGTGCCCCTCGGCCCGCTAGCGGTAGAACGGAGGAAGATTGCAAAAGATAATCAGAAGCGGGGACGGCATGCTAACGATCTCGAGAGCCAGCCCTATGACGGCGGCCCCGATTCTAATCCGGATAGTCCGGGCCTAGAGCTGTTCTATACAAAAGATATCTTTGTTTGCGAAAATGATGGCCGTCCTAAATGGTGTTCAGAATGCTGCAACTGGAAGCCAGACCGTGCCCATCACAGTAGCGAGATCAACCGCTGCGTATATCGCATGGACCACTACTGTCCGTGGGTCGGCGGCATGATAGGGGAGAACTGTGAGCAACGACTACATATTTATTCCTCGTTAGATAGGCTGTGCTTGCTGACAGCCCATAGCTTTCAAGTTCTTCGTGCAGTTTACTACGTATACCGCTTGCTACTGTGGTGTCGTCCTAGGCGCCGCAGCTTCGAGTCTCCGCAAACAGATCAGCGAGGGCGCTTCATTAGACACTCACTTCATACCTGCCGTTGTGCTAGGCGCCTTCTTCGGGCTCTTTACCTTCCTGATGACCGTGACGTCGTTGCGATACGTATTCCTCAACATGACGAATGTGGACGCGCTGGGGGCGCGGTCCAAGGTGTACCAATTAGCTGTCCGCGTGCCCCGCGGCACCGAGTCGACGGATAAGTTCACCACGGTGACTTATCCGCTCCCGAAACCGAGCGAGGTCGCCAATAGCCGCGCCAACGGCACGGCGAGGTCGAGAGCGGTCGAGAGCAGAGGCTCTACTCCGCCGCTGAATCCGTCGGGCTCCTCAGCCCGTGACGACCTGGCCACGCGCACGTTCGCGATACTCAAGACGGAGCCGGGCGAGAATCCGTGGGATCTCGGGATATGGCGCAATTGGCAGACAGTGATGGGTAATAATGTCTTGGACTGGTTCCTGCCCGTTCGGAGATCGCCCTGCGTCAACCACGACAGCCACGATAGCTTCTACCCCATGGGCCCCGTCCTGGCGGATGTACTCGCTAGATACGACCTTACGAGCCTTGTGATGGTCAATGGCTCGGGGCTCGAGATGAAGGAGCTAGGGAGAGGCAATAGGTCTTAGATATATGTGTGTGGCATGATACCCCTTTGGACATTGGAGTTTGGAGCTGCGGCGGACTCGGAATCGGATCGGAATCGGGGTCATAGGGAACTTATCTCGAGGCATTTTGGTAGGAATAGGTACCTACCTGTCTTAATGGCGGTCCCGCGTGTAATGATGCGGTGATCGGGGTGTGTGTTAATTAGAATTCGGGAATAGATTCCTGCCTCTTAATGAAAGTATAACGCATGTTTAGGTAGATATTTATATTTAGGTACCTAATTAAGCTACTTGAGGAGGTGTATTCCCGCCTCTTTCATCCATTCGATCCGGGTATGTAGCGGTGAACCAAATGAGTTATCAGATTTTTGTTTTTGTTTTCAGCCCAACTTGCTTACAACTTCCAATCGACAATCGCTATATCTATGGATTATGCCTTGCACAGATTGAATAAGCAAGACGCTGCATTCCGTCAGCCGATACGTGTCTAACTATAACAACATATTGGCCAATTATGTCCTCAAGTCCAAATTTGACCCTGTAACTGGAGAAGTGGCTATCTGGGGTACCTTAGGTAGGTATGGAAGGATCCAGGTCACATAACTCCTTACATTAAATAACCTTTGGAGGTACGACCCCCCTGTGCGCAGATGCGCCAAATAGCGAGCCACTGCCAGTCGCCAAAAAGGGCATTCTTTCCCAAAAATTTTCACATAGATATACCGAGGCAGACTTTTTCAAACAACCGGTTGAACTTTATGATAAATCTAAAATCTAAAGCTGAAAACCTCGAGGTCCATCAAGCAGAACGAGTGTGATCTCCATCACTACTCCAAAGGGACATAGTGACAGTTATGTGCTACCCGAAGGCGTGTGTAACGCGAATAGAAAATAGGAGAGGAAGAAACAACAATGTAAGAAATCCAAATCTCAACCATCAGAAGCGAATGTTAACTCTAATCCAAGCCTAGCCTTCAGTCCATGCCCACCAAGCCTATCCACCATAGCAGGCTTCGAGCAGCGGTGCTCGAATCTTTATGTTGACGAGTCCTGCAGCGATTAAGTACTGCAACTTGAGCATCTCTTATGGCCACAATGCTTGCACACGGCATCCTCCGGATCGGATGTGTACCCAAAGTAATCCTCTTCTCCACAGTCAGAGCATTTGATCCTCTCGTCCGTGTCTCGAGTCACGTTGTCAGGGGGAGGATAGTAGTCAGGTTCTGGACTCGGAGTTCTGTCGCCGTCACCCCTATAGGACCTGTTAGATCAGAAGTCTTACAACCGCTAACAGATTCTCTCTCACATTGTACCAAAGTAAGGGGGCGTTACGGTCGTAATTTGTGTAAGTATAAATCTCGGAGGAGTCAAGTTGAAATCGCCAGGGTAGCCAGTATAGCTACTTGAGACTGACAGAGAACTGAGTGGCCTTAATGACTCTGGATTCTAACCTAAATCACCTCTCTTCTACTAGGAATCAATGCCCTCCTTATACACGAGAAAGTCATCGCTACGGCACCCCCAACTTCTACGGTATCAGAGCCGCATACTCGGATCACGCCGAGTATCCGCCAGGAGAACCTCGTAAACGATCCCCTCAGATTTCATGAAAAGGAGCAGAGCCTCAAGAATACGCACATCTTTCCTTCCATTCTTGCATGCTCTACAGACTTACGTCTCTCGGTGATCGTTGAGGCGATGATAGGATCGTTGTATCACCTGACATACTCAGCAGAGAGGCCGAATATGCAGTGAAGGCTGTGTTACCGATCAAGGATTCTCAGGGCAGAATGATATGACCATCAGGGTCATCATAGGAGTAGCCCGAGAAAGAGACGAGGCCGATCTGCGATGCCGGAAGACATTTCTAAGCAAGAAGTCTAGGGGTTCCAAAGCCAGTTGCCCGCCAATGAAACTGGATCCAGTCTAGATCGAGGAAGTTCTACGGCGAATAGACTCGATCTAGAAGGGCTGAAAGAACGGGCGAAGCCGAAAGAGGCACGTTTGATCGGATACCGCTCATCAGGGTCGACGCCATGCGAGGAATTAGTTCAATGGGTGGATATGAATGGATACCGACAGCTCGGTTCATGATATCACAACATATGAATGACCTAAGCCTGCACTCGATCAAAAGGGCAAGTACAGCGGAAGTACATAGCCCTTCATGCAGGCTGATCCTCTAGGGAGCTTAGGCGATGGTCACATCGTTGGCTCTCCGAGATGAACGTGGGATTCGGAAATATACGTCAAGAACTCACCGGCCTCGGAACTCCATTCGCGTTTTATCCAAGTATGAAAGGGTGACAACGTGTGTGGATCCGCATGGGCGAAAGATCCCGTGAGCACCAAGCTTGTCGAGTAAGTTCGAATTGCACTTTCTAGTTGCGGTCACTCTATCAAAATGTTCCAACCGTCGACGTTTCAGAGGCCATCGTGAAGCGCTTGTCCGGGCGAAATATGATGTCTATAGCAAATACTGCGCCTCCTGTACTGCCATGGCCGCTCTGGACGTGACCTGAACTCTCCTAAGCTCTTTGGTTAACTTTTACCAGAAATGAAAGACGAGATTTTCAGTCCGCCGAATCGGAGCCATGTTGGGTCTAAATGTGCTAAAATGGGCACGAAATCAAAAACATCTGACGACCGAGCCTCGCAAGCAGGTACATTGTCCAGCCGCCTGCCTTCAGATCACTGCCAAGTAACATGGTAGTAGTGAGGCAAGCTGACATTCGCTGAAGATACCTACTCATAATAGTGAGCCGGCCCGTCTCTTTGAGACTGAAGATCCGGAGTCCTCGGTATCTACCGATTCTTCAACAGCTGTATTCTACCTATTTTCGCCCCCAAAGCTTCATCATGCTTCATGGACCGGCGGACTTTTTATGTAACACAAACTGAACCGCGCGTAGTAAGATTGCAGCTCTAGTTAAATTAGGTTTCACAGAACGAGAAGCTCTAATCAGGTAGAGATTGCTTATGGAATGGCTATGACGCTGCAAGGGGGAGACTGCTCGTCATAGATAGAGCCTTGCCGGTAGTGAAAGTCTCGGGACTTGTTTCAAGCAGGCGTTCCGATAGGCGTCGGCCTATCAGCGAACAGGAGAATAGGGGGAGTTTTATCACATGACAAGTCTTACAAGCAGGCTCCCGTTTAGGTTTCTGACGGTATGGGGGTTAATGCCGGTAAGGATATTCTAGCGGCACTCGGACGGCGGAGGTCGTGAGAGGCGAGATTAGGGGTTCTCCGATGTAGTATTCGCTTTGCCGTATCCGCTCTCCTGGAGCGTCTCGGCGATATGCTCGAAAAGGGGGCTCCTCACTGTATATCAGCGGGTGCCTGTTGACGGTAGACGGATGAAATCTGGGAGGTGATAAAGTCCTAGCTTACTACGACTATCGGCGGCGTTGGGTAGGTACCGTAGACTCTCTGGCAAGAAGATGGCGGAGATCGAACTTGCACGATCGTCTCTAAGATTCATTCTCTTAGCAATGTGAGCCTCTCGCCTAAAATCGTCGTCGGATTACTACTTCCTCACGACCGGCGAAATTTTCTAGACTACATGCTGTATAACGTAGAGGATCTCATAGCAAGGAAACCGGGACCATTGATAATACCCCCGTGACCCTCCCTAACAAGCCCAGATTCCTTTCTCATCAGCCACCATGCACAGAGAAGCCCATGCCTTCCTCTCCATTACGCATGATCTTGCGAGAAGGAATGAACTTTCGACTACAGTATTGGACCGTCGAAAATTGCTGCTTTCAGTGACCGGTGAGCGTAAATGGGCGACTCAGCTCGGCTTAATATAATTGCTCGAGGGGGCTCGGTCTAATCCGAAGCCCCTTGCGGTGCTGTAACCCTATTTCCTTTCTGACGGCATACTGGTGCTGGTACTGGTACCGGCACTGGTAGCCTTGAGCTTATGTATACCACCATGGGCTTGGGGGGGAACGGGCCGCGAACCAGGAGCCGCGAGTCACGAGAAGGCTTGCAGTTAAGGTGAAAAGTTTGACCGTTATTAGCTTAGTCATAAAGCCTTGATACTCCATCCTCCCTTTCCGCGTCAAACCTGTCATAGGAGGAGGGGGAGGAGACTCATCAGTCTCTGACGGAAAGAATTTCTCCCCCCGCAATCTTCCGTTCCTGATCCTACACTGAGGAGAACGGGCGGCACGATGCGGAGTGTCGTTTTGTCCAACGCGCGTGTTTTGACGCGTGAAGTCGAATATAAAGCTGGGGATGCGGCGTGCTGGTGGCTATAAGGAGACGTGACGTGACGCGGTGGTAGGTTGTGGGAGGAAGCGTGGAATTTTCTTATGCGGGTGTTCCTGCACGCGAGCATGGGCGGACTGGGACGGACAACGCAGCAACGCATAGGGGAGAGTTCTGCTGGAAGGTAAGGGGGTCGTGGCATTTACGAGTTAATCATTCACCACTCCTTTTTTCGACGAATCGAACGCTGGATAACACCTGCGGAAACTTGATGGCATGCACAATCTGCGACTACATATGTATGTACTGCTTGCCTGGAGTTACATTGCTACGTACGAACAATCGTGGGAGACAGGTACCTAGATCTAGACGTGACGCCGGGACCGCGGCCTTTCGGAAGGAGATGCTCGAACTGGGAATTTATCTCTGTGTCTCGCTTTACGCTGTTTATGGGGTGGTTTTGTGTATATATACCTGGGGTATAACTGCGCTTGGCGGCCGCGTACCTAGGTAAGGTAGCAGGTAGGAAAGGGCGGGCGGGATTAGTATGCGATGCGCAAAATCTCACCTTTGTGCTACCTTAGGTAAGTAATTCGGCCAATCAAAAGGGTTAATTCGCGGCCCCTTGGCGCTGGAGAATTCTGCGTTCTCTCTGGAAGGTTCTTATTCGCTCTCTTTTTCTCTATTGCGAGCGACGAATTAGGGACTATGAATTGAATGGTGTGCGGTGTTCGGGAACGGGGAAGGAGGGAACGTCTATGGAAGCCTTAACGCGGGAAAGAAAGGGGGAGAGACAGAGTCATGTGGTGTCTGGCAAACTAGGACTGACGTATAGAGAGGTGGCGTTGTCCCCACTTTTTAAGTGCAAACTGCCCGACTGGCGCGTTTCTGCATCCCGCCGACACTGGAGCCCTCCAAGGCGCGTCTTTCTTCCCCCGGAGCGAATCCTTTCCCTTTACCCAGTTGCCGAATCCGGTCTTGAGATTCTTCTATCCCGTTCCGTCCTAGCCGGCTCCGAGATCATCACTTACACGGTTGTGATCTCTGTATCTCTTGATCATGAGTCTGGGAGAACTCCGGTGCCTACGTATTTTTCGGGTCGTCCTGTTAAGCGCTCCCGGGCTTGAGAGCTGACGGTGATCTCTATCTACAATTATCCGGGCATGTCTTCCCCGGGTTTCCAGGCGTCCTCGCCGGCTCACGGCACCGGCCGGCGAAAGTCTCAGTTTACATACAGACAGCTGAGCCTATTAGCATCTTATTCAACATCATGTCCTCTGCGTGTGATCGCCCATATCGATTTAGACGCCTTCTACGCCCAATGTGAAATGGTCCGCCTAGGCATACCTGAAGATCAGCCTCTAGCAGTTCAGCAGTGGTATTTGTTGCTATCCGTAACTAGGCGTCTATCACAGCTGGCTCACGATGTCACAGGCAAGGGCTAATTGCCATCAACTATCCCGCTCGTACCTTCGGTATAGGTCGGCACTGCACCGTGACTGACGCAAAGAGGCTCTGTCCCAAACTCATCGCGCAGCATGTTGCTACTTGGAAGGAGGGTGACGAGACATGGGCGTATCACGATGATGCAGCATCTCACATCGGGACTCACAAGGTCTCTCTAGACCCCTACAGGCTTCAGTCACGAAAAATTCTCGCGTTAATCAAGGAGAGCCTGCCACCCAATATGCAGAAGATCGAGAAAGCAAGCGTCGACGAAGTCTTCATCGACTTATCCGCGCATATTCATTCGATTCTCTTGGAGAGATTCCCGGAGCTTACGAATCCTCCTCCCTACGATGACCCCACGGAGAAACTGCCTCTCCCTCCGGTGACTGCTCTTGACTGGCAGGCTGATGCTCTCGTCGACCTCGAAGATGCAGAAGCTGAAGCAGATGACCCGGATTGGGACGATGTAGCTATCCTCATTGGGTCAGAAATCGTTCGAGATATACGAGCTCAGGTCCGGCGAACCCTGGGCTACACATGCTCGGCGGGCATAGCAGGTAATAAAATGCTAAGCAAGTTGGGCTCTGGCTACAAGAAGCCCAACCAACAGACAGTCATTCGGAATCGGGCCGTGCAGCACTTCCTATCTGACATGAAATTTACCAAGATTCGTAACTTGGGGGGCAAGCTTGGCGAGCAGGTCGTGTCAACTTTCAATACGGAAGCGATCAAGGAATTGCTGCCTGTTCCATTGGAGCAGATGAAGCTCAAGCTAGGCGACGATACCGGAGTCTGGCTCTACAACACGGTTCGCGGCATCGACCCAAGCGAGGTAAACTCGCGCACGCAGATCAAGTCAATGCTATCTGCTAAATCCTTCAGACCCAGTATAAATAATCAGGAACAAGCCTTCAAGTGGTTGCGGATCTTTGCCGCGGACATATTCTCGCGATTAGTGGAGGAGGGTGTTCTCGAAAATAGGAGGCGGCCTAAGACTATCAACCTACATCATCGTGGCCAGGGGGGTCAGACCCGCTCGCGACAGAGTAGCATCCCCCAAGGGAGGACGCTGGATGAGGCAACCTTGTTTGAGCTTGCCAAGAATCTGTTCAGCCAAATTAGCCAGGAAGGTAGAGTCTGGCCATGCGCGAACCTGAGCATGAGCGTGGGAGGGTTTGAGGACGGTATCACTGGCAACCGAGGTATAGGTGCATTCTTGTTGAAAGGAGATGAAGTACGTGAATCAAAGGGAGTTTCTCGGGAGCCATCGGTAGGACTATCTACTACGCATGAACGGCCGGAGAAGAAACGACGGGTTGATAATCCCGGTATCCAGCGATTCTTTCCCAAGAAGGAGAGTTCCTCGGGTGGAGATGCTGAGGGGACCTCTGACGACGATGTAGTAAATACGGGTAAAGCCCAGTTTCGGACGAAGGAAGCGTCGCCGAACCGGACAGGAACTAGCCCGAAGCCAATCACGGACTACTTCGAGGTATGTACGCGCTGCGATGCAAGGCTCGAGGATGCCGAGGCCCTACAGAGCCATCTCGACTGGCATCTCGCCAAAGACCTCCAGGAGGAAGAACGTGGCAGACAGACATTTGCCAGCCATAATCCCTCGGTGGCACGGGGCCAGAGAACTGCAGCTGCATTGTCGTCGTCCAAGAAACCTACAAGAGGTAGTTCCTCCAGCAGTAAGCTCGAGCATGGGCAAAGCAAATTGAAGTTTGGGTGAATCAATCGCTACCATGCCAGTCAACTCGAAGCGAACGCTACATGCGCCCCAGTCAATTCCATCTTATACATTCGTCCAGATGAAATGCTTTTTCACTTCATCTGAGGCGTCCAACGGAGAAGAGATAAACCCCTAGCATTGAGTGCGCCTCGAAATAGCAGGTCTACCCACTCATGCACATCCCCCTATGTCTTAAGTCGGGTGATATAATCTGGAGCCGCCTATGGGATCCCGGCCTCAGAATTGATGGCTTATGCCGATTCTATATGTTGAGGACAACAAGAAATGTTCAGGCACTCGCTCGGCACGGAACCGAGAACGCTTTGGTCCAACCGAAATGTCGGTCTGCATGACCCACCTTCTAAGGCACAAACAGCTATAGCGCGGTGGTGATGCGAATTGACCTAGTGGGTTGCTCGCGGACTCGCGCTGATGGCTTGTCGAGATTTTCAAAGTCGCTCGAGCAAAAGTCGGGGGCAGACGTGTACAATTGTGAGCCGGACTCGGCGAGACAGCCAGACAGCCCAGCGGTCTCACGACCATTACGACGGCACCTACCGGCGTTTCCCTGAAGATCACATGCGGCATAAAGGGAGGCGACTACTGGGTAGCATCTCAGGAGGCTCTATAGGCAAAGATGTACAGCAGAGCGGAATAAGCAACGACAATGCCTGGTACGAGAGTCGAGAGATGGACATTTTATGCCGCCACCCGCTTTGCAGTTTGACAGGTACGCGGGCACTAGAATGAGGTATTCAATTTGAAGCGAATGATGTCGCGAGGCGGCCTGACTGTCATCAGCTACCTGTCCTCTTCATCTCACTAAATATGTATTTGCCATTGTCATCATGTCACAGGAATGGGACCCAAGTTGGCAATGATTGGCTGACCAGCCCTTCCAGGTTAGGCACCTACGACGCAGCAGCCGCTACGTTTTTAGGCTCGGGTGCATTGATACCCAACCGGCGAGAACAGGCATTTTCCAGCTTTTTCTGCGAGCCTGCTTTTCTCGGTTTCTTCACAGTGCCACGTCTCGTTGTCCATCACGGGCGAGAGCCTAATCGCTTCGAGCGGGATGAGACCACCAGGGAGTGGCGGGGACCCATTCTAATGTATCGGGCCACTCAGGTTGAAGCCGCTCTTGATTACGTCCCGGCCACCAACTGCGGTGCCGACCCAGTCAAAGACACGATGTTAATTCCGTCCAAAGCGAAATCCTCTCCTACATAATACGGTACCCTCTTTTCATTTGGGAAAGAGGTTCGGTCGGTAGGGTGTCAGGGTGTCAACCCGAGCCACAAAGGGATGGGACAAGGCAAATGGGGCATTGCTCCTTTCGAGTAGGTAGATTCCTCCAAAAATCAAGGGAGGACGTGTGCGTGTATAATAGGAAGTCTAGAGACCGCGTCCCCTACCTGTGGGAGATTTTCAAGAAAGTTCTTGGTCTTCTTTTGGGCGGATTCCCAGATCTTAACAAGCCGGTGTGAGAGGAAGTCCTCGATTTTCATAAGAAAAGCAGCCCAACCCGTAACGGGCCACCGACAAGCAAAATTTTGCTCCACCGACGGCTTTAAGTAGTCAGAACTGCGACACAATTTCATCCTAGCTCCTCGAGGTTCAATTTTTCTCCCCTCGTTCCAGGAACCTTTGTCGGTCAGCACCAGTCTAGCTGCGACTAGCGAAACCCACGATTATATGTACGGATTGACCGATAACTGCGAAGAGTTGCATCGAAGAAGCGGTGCGCGTGTTTGCTGCCTCTTGATGCGAGACATAGGGGCGCCCGCTATTCATCCCACCCATTTCAGAAAATCCTAGGGGGCTGGTTGGCATCCCGTCCATCAGCCACACTTCGCCGGGCTACCCTGGCAGTCTAGAATTCGATAGGGATTCGGATAGCGATAGGTAGCGACTTTGTTCTTCGATTGCCCAGGACCCCTCCTCTGTTGCGACCAGCCAGATCATTCCCGGTTAGTCGGACCCGTCGCTGCGCGTCACTTTCATCGCCGGGGTTCCTTTCAATCTCTGCCGCTCGATCAAGTCGCAGCCCGGGGTGAGTCTTGTCAAACTCACCTGCATCTCGAACCACCAGCAGGCTGTAAGCTCTGCAACTACGCTACTCGGATCTGGCTGCAACCTAGACTGGGCTCTGCCCTTTTGTGATATTACTCCATTTTGCTTTATTTGTTGCTTTCTGAGACTCGTCATCTCACTGGGTATATACATATACGTTTCTTGTCATAATTATTTCGCCTCACATAAGGCCCTATCCGCCAACCACACCCTCCTACACGCCGACTAGCACAGTGACACCGCTCCACTGTGTCCGCGCACTAGGCCAACTCATTGGTTTCTGGCTGCCTGTCCGGGAGAAGACATCTCTCAGTCTCAGCTGACAGCTAATTCGCTTCCTACACTACCTAAATAACTGGCTTATCTGTCCATCCATCTTTTGACCTATTCCCCCCCTTCCCAACAGGTCAGACAACCTGGCCACTTTGGTACTACTACTACAATACGGTTCCATCGCCAAGCACACGGTATTATTTGTACACACATCCTCTCAGGCTCAGCTGTTTGTGACCCTGCAAGCCCTGTAGGTCACCATCGCCACCCGTTAAGGATTGGACTGTACGCCACGCCACCATCCCTGTCCGGGCCAAGTTGCGTCGCCATTGTGCCTTGTCGTTTCCCCTAATAGGCCCCTCCTTTCGCTGCAGTAGGACTTTTTTTGTGCCGTGGGCCCTCTTCCAGACCCACCAGAGCGAAAGCGTCTGCCGCCCTTTTCTCCTCCCCACCACCCACTCTCTCCTCACCATATTCTCGACCGCTCGCTCTTCTGTTGTCCATCCTCCACGTTTGTCCTCTTCTACCGTCGACATCTCCCCTTTTCCCTCAAACTAATCGTCGTCGACCGGTAATTCTCTTTATCCCTCGGACACAATGTCGAGAAGACCAGCACCGTCTAGCAGTAGCACCCTGCCTCCGCAGAACCGCCAGAATGAGTACTTCGTGCCAAGAGACGGTATCGACCGTGAAGTTATCACAGCCGACATCTGTCGCTACCTTGGAAACGATGCCCTCGTTCGACCTGGCACCTACGAGGTACGGCTCCTGAGTCTGTCCCTTCTCTATCGCCAACGCTGACAAAGTGTGCGTTGCAGAACCCGCAAAGCGGCCAGATCATTCAAGGCTACTACATAAATGCCTATCGTAATCTAACGACAGTGAGTTCCTCTCGTCTAGCCGACACTGCCGCCGCCGTCGCCGCCGCGATAGCTGACTGGGCCTCGCACCACACAGGCAATGATTGAAGACTTAAAAGCAGACTCGGCGCGATGGGATCAAGAGAGACGGCAGCAATCGGCGAGCCGTAATAATGCCGCCGGAGGTACTATTGCCTCGAGAGAATCGAATGGCGTATATGTCAGAGTCTCTAACTCGCCGATAGTCCAGTACCGGAATTCGGATACACACCAGTCCCGGCAGTACTATGGTCCAACAGAAGGTGGATTCGCGTCGGCAGACCCAAACCGGGATCCTTACGGTGATGCCACTCCCAGATATCCAGGAACTGGTTCAGCAGGTTACACGGGAGCCGCTGGCTCCTACGGCGCCCAACAGTATCCTCAGGGTGGGTATAGCACCCAGCAGGGATATACTACTGCGCAGGCGTCGCAATTTCAACCTCCGGGTGCAGGCGTGACTTACTCTACCATGCCACCTCAAGGATTTGGCCAGCCCGGCCAGGAGCCTCCCTTCCAGCTGGTAGGAGCAGATTCCAGAGTAGCTTCCAACCCTCAGGCTATGTATAGTGATCCATACGCCGGCTCAAGAGATCCAAGGGATCCTAGGGACCAACGGACACCCATTACTACAATGCCAGCATCTAGGACTACTTATGCTACCTCAGGAGCACCGGCACCACAAGGTTATCCCGCCACCGCGGCTGGTGGCAGCTATTACCCTTCGAATCCATCACCGTCGAACCCTGCCTATGCACCGACAGTTCAGCCTGGAGATCCATTTTATGGACGCGGTGCGTACACCACAGGTTTTTAATTTATACCTCCTTATTCCTCATTTCTGATTGTTTAGCGTCTCCAGCAGGCACAACCTCTTACGGTGCAACAACAGACCAACAACAGTATGAATCCACCCCTGCCCCCTCACGCACTCCAGCAACCACAGCCAATGCTCAAATACCAACTAGTGGATCATCCTCGTCACGACATCGTGAAAGGGACAGTGTCGACCGCCATACCGAATCCAGGCACGCCCACCGGTCTCATCGCTCAGGTCGATAATCAAGCCGCTGGAGTTTGCGGCGGACTTCCGTCTTGCCTATGATAACTGCGTGTTAAAATTGTTTCATTACCGAGATTCCCAGGATTTGGAGTCCAACATCCGCATCATGGTCTTTTTCCGGATTTTTGCCATGCAAAAAAGGATAGACCCGGACTGAATTTTGCAGACTTAAAAGTGTCTTGCACAGTTGCAAGTTTGCGACTTTTGAAAATAATGTGTTACCGAACTACCCTCTGGATACCTGGATCCAACCATCATCATTCCACCTTCGGGAACGGCTTTTTTACTACGAATACTATCTCACCGCACATGATCTTTCTATCTTTGGGGCCAGAATGGATACGGCGTACTATGACGGTGATCTCGTTACGACTTTGCATATGGGTGGGCCTCAATTGACTGACGACAACCATTGTTTCTGCTATACCTCTGTACGGAGTTGGCTTCTGCCACAACATTTTATACCAGGCTCAAAGCCGACGGGGAAAAGAAGTTCTCTTTTTATTTTGGTTAGTATTTCTATCTACGGATCAGCTCCTGCCCACTTGCTGTCCGGGTCCAGCCAAAGGAGGCTATTTTATTTATCCCGGGTTTTGCGAATTCAATGGCCAGTCTTCGCGGATGTTGCATTTATGGTGAGATGATGGAACGAATTTACTAATAGATAGGGCTCGAGATCCGGACAGCAAGGTGAGCACTGGACGGATTGTATATATATGCCAACCACTCCTGCGAAGGATATCTCCAAGACTTTTTTCTCCCAATACTCCTTTGCCTACCTGGTATTTCCACATGGATTTTACTCTTGTGCATGCGCTACTGACACGCAGGTCACCGGGAAAGGCATACAGCATGGCAGATTCCAGGAATTCCACCCAAGGACACTACCATGGAGACACCTATTGGAAACCAACCGGATTATTTGGCCAAGGATTCATCGACAACTTCCGCTTGGATCACACTTCACCGGAGACAACAGAGCAACTGGACAAATCCCTGGAATTCATCCGGTATATGGACAATTGGCGTGCCTGCCATGGATCAGAAACCTGAACAAGGTTACAAAAGAAAGAAATTATCGCTGAGAGATATCAGCTTGACGGTCCAGGTGAGATCTCTATCCTAAGCCATACCCCAGGACTCCCCGTCTCCCTATCTATCTGTTTGTCCGTGACATGTTTCATCAGTCATGCTTCATCTACAGGAGTACCCTGGAAACAATATCCTGGAAACTCTGAAATGATGGGGAGGCGACCGCTTGATTCCGCTGATCCGCACAGACAAATGGACTTTTACCTAAGGACTACTATGGATTCATGGAACACAGCCCAGGGCCCTGCCAGCCTGGTCATGACAGTACAGGTTGGACCTGGGGCTCACTGCCACACTGCTACTTGGAGTTGTCTCAACAAATGATATCCATTCTTATGTGCTCTTACCGGAGATGGGAACATCCCAAGGATTTAGTGACTCAAATGGAACATCCTCAGGAATACTATTTCATACCGGCACTGGACTTTCTCAGCGACGCCCTGGATATCCCGCATGGAGTACGCTTATTCCAAAAGGGCCACTTCGCCTTCCCTGCGGATCCGCCTCTGGACTCACTGTCCGTGGTACTAGCATCGGACTATTCAACATTGCCAGATAGTAACAACCCAGGATTGTCTTCGCGCGCTTTGACTTCTGTCCCTTCCTGTGCTTCTGCGTGTCTTCTATTCCGTCATGGACTTCCCTGGACCCTGGAACTTACCGCTGCCTTGCCCTTGCAGCTTGTCTCTGATGGTTTGGGTGGATATGAGGTTACCTCTGGAATTAGGGCCGCGTGTGGGAAGTGTTTTGGCTGGTGGTTAGGAGAGCGAATCATGTACCGGAGGGGATTGGTGGTTTGTGCGTTTGAACGAGGTCAGTGAGATTGCGTTTGTGACAGTGAGGGTGAGGGTAATGATGAGCGTATCAGCATGTGTGGACGGACCGGGGAACATCCGCCGTGGCGGCCGGCGAGATGGGATACTAGGCTAGTTGGGCACGTGTATATAGGGCGCAATATATCTCCTTTGATGGGCCGAAGTCAATTTGCATCTATTTCAATCTTCTCCAGCCCAATCCAATCATGTAGCGTGGTGTGTGTATGTACCCCGGCCCATGGGGGATTAGCTCATCTCGTTAAACGGACGCTTTGGGTTAGATTGGGCCTTGTGTTTTTGTGTGCATTGGTCTGGTTGGGCTGGGTTCGGCTTGGGGATGGGACTTGTGATGATGCCGTACCGCCGGGCTTGGTATGTGGAAGGGGAGTGGAAGTGGAAAAGGGAGAATGAAGGGCTGTCGCGGAGTGGGAGTTGGGGGTTAATGTTGTCTATTGGTATATAGTTTGGAGATAAGTCTATTTGGTCCTCTCGGTTTCTCATTCGCTTTCTTTGCGTACTTGGTTGTGCTATGCTTTGAGTTGTTTCCGACGTGGTTGCGTATTTGCTTTTTTTCGCTTTGCTCGAGGGCCTGATTTTGGTCATGTTGTGGGTATGGATACCTACTATCTGTCCTCTTCTCTATATGATGAGCTAGTGAGCAAGTAGTAAGGGCTTGCGCCCCATCACTCTATATTGCGTATTTGTTTGGAGTTGGAGAATTGAAGGAGAAGCAAAAGAGAAGAAAGGTGCAAGTGAGATATGTATGAAAGTTCAGGTATATTGGTATAAAAGCAATGTATAAATAGTATATAAAAGGAGAAAAATGTATGCATGAACGGGGAGTCGAACCCCGAGCTCAACCTTGGAAGGGTTGAATGTTACCGCTACACCATTCATGCGTATTACATAAGAAGCTGCTGTTAGTAGGCCTTATATGCTTGCTAGCTGGGTTGGCGTTGTGGAATGGGTCCGCTCCAGCTGTGTTTGGGTTAGGGTGTTTGGTTGTTTTCCTTTTTTTGAGATCTAAGGTTGGGTTTTTCAGTGTGGTTTACTCACTATGTGGGGATGGTGCGTCGTAAGTCAGTAGGTGCAGTTAGGACGCTGGCTGGTTCGCTGGTTAGGTATGTAGTTTAGCTATTGGATAAGAGAGTCTGGTGAAGAGGAGATCGTAGGCATATTTCGGCAGCTTGGTTTGGTATGAGAGGTACTGTAGCTTGAGACTGGCTGCCCGGGGCGTGCGTAGAGGTTTTGCGGGTTTTATATATACCTAGGTATATTTACAGGCCTGCTGCTTGGTGGGCGAGGAAGGGAGTTATAGGATGAGTGAGATGGTTTAAGGAAAGTGGAGGGATCATATGAGTCTCGCATCTGTTTATAACATCAAGTTCATTTGACTTGTATAGGAACCTTAGGTATCTGAACTATCTGTTTCGCTTGATGTGCTCCATTGACCAACTCTGTGCTCAATGTTTTTCCGTGCGAGCTGGGTCAGAGTCGGGATAAGGGGTCCCGCAGATTCAGACGAGCACTTTCTTCTTGCCAACCTAGGTAGGTAAGTTGGTACGTAAAGTAGAGCGGCGTTATAGTTGAGAAGATATTGCGATTTACGCTATGCTCTGGACCATCGGCGAGTTAGAAGTAGGCTATCTGGGGCTGCATATTGACTCTTCGCCCCGTCTGCATCTTCTCACCGCTGGTTCTTGGTTATATGGTATTAGAGGAAGTTGCTACATGGTGGAAAGACGCCGACCCTTTAGTTCCAGATATTGGACTTTGGTACGTTACTACCTGTGAGTTGGAATACCCAAGGAGGTTCATAAAGCTTCACTGAAGTCCATCGTATCAAACAGGACCAGATCATACCACGCACGATAAAGGGGTCTGCGGAAAATATCGAGAACGATAATAGTATCATTAATGGAGTTGTATCACGAACGTAGCTGAAGGGCGGCATTCGAGTATCTACTACCTAAGGAATAGCCTTGTCCAACTCGAAACTGCACCCTTACTGATACTAGGTGTTCGGGCTGGTACAAGCAACTGAGCTGCGCTTGTCCTCTAGTTGCCTAGGTATACAAGTATCTGCTCGTGGCCGTCGAGAGATAATTACAGGCAAGGGAAGGTATTAGCGACAAAAGAAAGCTGAGTGTCTCGGGTTGCCTAGATCAGGAAGGTGGTGAGATATTGATCACCGACGTCAATATCCATAAGGCTGCATACCCTCTCTGCATACCTACAGGTAGGCACGTAATGACACGCGCATGGATCTCCACGGAAGCACGTCAGACACTAGTTTAGCTAGGCAGCAGCCTGACTCGGAGCCTCTTATACTCGATGCACCTTTTGGCCCCCTACATGCGTATGTCATATATGGCCGACCTCACCGAACCGCGACTGTCCAATCGACGGTCCTCTTCAGAGCCGCATTTGCCAAGACAGCCGGCCACCCTCTCGGGATCCCTTAGGAGGCTTACGGCGTCGTGGGAGAGCGGTGAGACTATCTAATTGTGCGATGTCGGCCGTGAGATGAGATGTTGGGGTCCAGGGCCGTGGAACGGGCGTCTTCTGCATGATCTTCAGCCTTCAGCGATGTGGTGATGAGGCGCGAGGCGGCGCATGACTGAGGAGGTAGGTATTTTGGTACTTCGAGGCTGTGTTCGGGGATGGAACTCCGAGGCTATTTGGTGTGAGAGGTCGAGATAATTCGTATTTCGCAGTGTTGTCACCTTAGTCTATCAGGAATGAGGTAGCGTATTAATAGCCATTCGTAGAGACACAGTTCTACACGCCGTTCGAGCGTGTTATCCCGACCGAAGATTATTATCCAGCTAGGAAGCATATGAATCTACTGTAGGTTCATAGCCAATGTCTCTTACGAGATGTGTTAGATGCGAAGATAGACCGAAGCCTTCGTGCTTTCTCGTATTATATGGGTGTATCGTCTCGTGTCCTTCGCTGCTAACGAAGAGGTCGGGATTAATGTCTACGGGATAGATGCCATGGTAGCCACCATATGCCATCTGTTCCTATCGGAAGCTTAATGCTGTGCTATACATTTCGCAGGAGGCTTTTGCACACACGCATGTAGAATAGGAAGCGCTCACCAAAAATCCCATTCTCATAGTCAGCTGGAAGCATCTTACACATATCAACCTCATCGAATCTCCTTGCTTAATTCAATATATCTTTGAAGTGAAAAGCCTTTCACCAAATATAAGCCAGTTATATTGCTTGGACATATAGTAACTCGGTAACGGAAGCCCATGTATTAATGTCGAGAGTCGACAATGGGTAGCAGGAATGGATATTGAAAATCCATCCCAGGATATTTGAGTTTGATATGAGAACGGGCAGTTGAATACGGGGGTTGATGCTCATGTTAGGTTGTTTGCCTATATCTAAGAGGTAGGTAGAGGTGAACATATTCTTCATTACATTGAAGGATGGGGGAATGATTCGAGGCCATCGTGAAGAGAATACCTGGCGAAATAGTAGGCTTCTTTTATATACCTTTACCCTGTAAAAGACACGATCGCTGCATATGGCAATGACAAGGATCAGAGTCATCAAGTTCGACTTTATACCGGCGAGGGCGTTGAATACCAAGTAGACCTGTTCGGATTCGAGTCTGTGGTGGCATGAAGAAGATAGAAGAGTCTCGTCGGTCCGTGAACATACACCTACCTACGCAGCAACAGCATATCCCTCAGCCTTGCGGTGGCTAGTAACCGGGGCGTGTGGGCTGCGAAAAAAATTCTTTTCCTGCGAAGATTTCTTATTTGATCTTCCATGCATAAAGCGCGATGACGTCGAGACGCTTACAACCTTACATTGACTTGTGCCTATGAGGATGCCTGCAAAACCGAGAACTGCCCAACAAGCAAGCGGGCACGCGGACAGTCTCGTCTCGTTGGCTGTATTGTATCTTGTGTTATGTGATAGGTAGAACTCGGCCCGCCGGCTATGCGTCAACTCCGGCCGGAGGTGGCTCGAATACACGGATAATAGTTGGCTTATCTACGCGAAGGTAGATTCTAGGATCTAATCAGATTCCTTTTCTGAAATAGTGTAGACTACCTATCCAAGGGGGTGTCCACTACTGTACTAATTGAGATTGAGAACTGATGGTTACCGTATCGAATAAGACCCTTGTCTAGGGCCTGGGGTCGTGTGTCTTGTTGACACACGATGGCTTCAGCTGAAGGAAGAGGGGGAAAGACTGATCGAGGAGAGGCAATTCTTGCAACTCTGCGCCATACCTCGAACGCTTGCTTCTGAGACGTTACATGGCATGCCCCGAATTGCAGATCTCGGGGCCGAGTACCACTGGATATTTCATGGAAAACTCCATAATACTGAAAGCGCCCAACTACCGACGGCCGCCTTTCACGATAATTCAACTCGAGCGATAAATGCCGAATAATTCAGATCAAAATCACGTTTACTTTCCATTGTCTCCGGATTTGCTTGTGGGAGAACTCACTTGGAATGATGTCCTGCTCTCTAATCACTGCTGTCCGTCGTCACGGCACATAGTAAACAGACGTGGTTTGTTAGGGTATTCGGAGGGGGATGCCGGGGCGGCTAGTCATCCCATTGGAGAGGTCCTAGGGAGTAGTACCATGGTTTTGAATCCGGCAGAAAAGTAGTCCATGATATCAATGCGCATGGTGGCTGGCAGTGATATATACAAACAGCGCTGTTGTACGGGGTGAAAGTAGGGTTGTGGTGGGCATGAAATGTGTATGCAGTAAGAGATCTTCAGGCACGAGTGAGGAAGTAGAGCTGAGGACACTGGATTAAGGACGCCGTGGTATAGACTATTTGACAGAGGCTCGGTTGGGGAAAGGTCTAAATTCGAAGGCTATTGAAGAATAGTTGACGTCCGGGTGCATCGGTACGGCCAATGGAGGTCTATAAGTAGGTAGGTTCAACTACTCAGCCGTCTTGTGAAGAGGATATGCTTAATTTTGCTTCTCTGTGGAAATTGTGGGGGAACTATCGCCAAGTCTACAGTAGCGTAGAGACTGGGCAGCGCAACCCTGGAACAGCATTGGGATGCAATGGAGGGGGAAATCCAGATACGGGTAGCCAATAAGATTAGGTAATTCCCAGGTACTCGAAGCACGAGGGGGCGGCAAGCGTGGGTAGCGGGATACATTGTACATGACAATTACTTGTACTGGACGGACTTGGCCTACGGCTACTGTACGTATGAAGTCGCACAGAAAAGCCACTAAGGCGGTGACGCCCTCGACCGCCTTCGGCTTCCCAAGTTCAGTGCAATTCGCCCTTGAGTTGATTGGACCCTGACATCCATGGATGCATGTGGACGAGGCGCACTAACGACTTAGCAGGTATATAACCTAGTACATGAATGTATGCAGGAAATCGTGCTTGTTGCAGTCATTGTTTAAAGAATGTAGACCCTCGACCATATGCCCAGTACTGTGTTTGCACTTGTACAAATTCTTCTGATCCCCCCCCGAGAATCCTTCGTGGGGTTGGCGCACCGTTCTGGAAGTTTGAACGTTTTCACATCATTTAGTTGCTGTCTCATCTGTTACGCATTCCAATTCCTTCGAGTCATGGACCCTTGTGGGCATCAATGTGCGAGACCCGTGGGGTCCACTATACGACCTTGTGCCTAATATAGCCGTATCCCACAAACTTGAACGAGAGGTACATGTAGGTATGTAGGTAGATATTCGCTACCTACATACTTGGATGCATACCAACAGGAGCTGAACAATCTCGTGGAAAATCCAGTAGGCACGTAAGGTTGATGGAGGATGTATGTCATACCGATTCAAGTCTTTTGCTCTGTGTCTGAGAATATATGGGATGGATTTGCCATCTGTGTGTGTCGGGTTGCCCTATCAAGACGGAGGCATTCCAAACACGTTTTCAGTTGACATTGAATGCTACCATCCGCCGGTTCATGTTGAAATTTGTACAAGCACCGGATTCGAAAATTTCTAATCAGGTATCAAGTTCACTTTGAAGGTAGCGAGTCGAGTTTTCTCAGGCACATTATGTACGTGTAGATGCCTACATGTATGTAGGCAGAAATATGAGATTCATCCATTGTACATACATCCAGATGTAGGTAACTAATGTATGGAAACTACCTAAACCTTATCATCATCCATTGAATTCTGCTCTGCAGTTGCAAAAGTTTAACGGTGCGTGCCCACTGACCCTAGCAGCCCTAGCAGCGTATGGCGCCGAACTACCAGCCTGCCAGCCTGCGAGCCTGCACCCAGTAGGCCTGTGCCACACGCCCACTACAGATTAGTATCCACTAACTGCGGTTAGCGCCAGATTACACATGGTAAATAGGTAGGTACCAAGGTACATATACACTAGACAGAACCCCTTCCACGACCTCAGTGCCCCGCCATTCTCGGACGGCGCAAAAATAACGAGTAACCGGTTGCCAGTCTAATCGTGGACCTCACATAATTTTTTACCACCACAATTGGGTGCAGCCGCCGCAGCTGAACAATCATCATCACAAACCTGCATTTCGGCCGACGACTGCCTCGCTTTGCACCTCTGCCTCGTCCATTCCACCCCGTCGCGCGGCCACTAACCCCGAATCCTCCCCGAACCGAGAGAAATCAACGTCATTGCTCTTCCCATCAACATCAACATCGGCACAACCCAACCCAACCCATAATAACAGACCAGCAGCATACGAAGACATTTTGAAGGATCCATCATGAATGCCGAAGCCATTAGGGCTCGTGTCGTCGCCACCCTCTCCCCCGACGCCAATGTGCGAAGGGCTGCAGAGCTCGAGCTCAAGGCGGTATGTTTACCTTGTCCATTGTTTGCTGCTTCCCACAATGCCTTCCGACCCCCCCTGCTCTTCTGTGCTGGGTCGTGTTGGGCTACGTGGATGCGATGCGAATGCGCTTCCGCATCCCACGTTTGACGCGTCCGTTGTCGGGCAACGCTTGCTAACAAAACACCATCTGGTAAACGATAGGCCGAGGGACATGCTGGCTTCACTGATGTCCTGCTCGATGTCTTGACTGCCGAACTCGACGACTCTGTCCGACTCTCCAGTATGAATATATGCTCCCGCCCCCGTATCGAAGGCCTCGGGCCCGTTTCGCTAACAATCTTGATTCTCCAGCCGTCATCTATCTCAAGAACAGGACGAATCGAGGCTGGTCCAAAAGCGACCACTATCCCGACGAGCCGTTGATAGCAGAAGATGAAAAGCAACGCTTTCGCGACCGCATCCTCCCCATCCTCGCCGCCTCTCGTGGCCCCGTCCGCCAGCAGCTGCTCCAGTTGATTCAGCGCATTTTGCATTTTGATTTTCCTGGAAAATGGCCAACATTTATGGACGTCACATTGCAGCTGCTACACGCAAACGATGCTCCCTCCGTTCTGGCCGGCCTGCAATGCCTGCTCGTCACTTGTCGCGCCTACAGGTTCAAGGGCCCTCAAGACAGTAGCAGAGCCGAGTTCGACAAGATCGTCGAGGCCAGCTTCCCCCGACTGCAACAAGTTTGCAATGAATTGGTTAACCAAGAAAGCGATGAAGCTGGCGAGATGCTACACATTGCCCTCAAAGCCTACAAGCACGCGACTTGGGTAGGTGCACCAGTCAGATATTGGACACCATACATGAGAGAATCAATGTCTAATCCCTCACTTCAGCTCGAACTCTCGAGTTTCTTACGACAACACGACGTCAACATCGGTTGGTGCACCATCTTCCTGCATACCGTGTCGAAGAAGATACCCGCCTCGGCTATGCTCGACGACATCGAAGAACGGGAGCGCCATCACTGGTGGAAGGCTAAGAAGTGGGCGTACTTTAACCTTAACAGACTCTGGATCAGGTTGGCATCACACGAGATATTTAGGGATACCCCTGAAAGTTGGCTAACCAGTACTTAGACACGGTAACCCTTCGTCCGTCACCACTAAGAACGACGAGACGACGAGATACGCGAAAGAATTCGAGAGCACCATCGCCCCGGAGATCCTGAAGCACTACCTACAAGAAATCGAGAAGTGGGTATCCAAGACGACTTGGCTCAGCAAGGCCTGCTTGTCCTACACACTTGTCTTCTTGGACGAATGTTGCCGACCCAAGTCCATGTGGAACTTGATGCAACCGCATCTCACAAACCTAGTTACTCACCTAGTCTTCCCTGTGATGTGCTTGAGCGACGAGGACGTAGAGAAGTTTGAGGACGAACCCGAAGAGTATCTTCATCGAAAACTCAATTTCTACGAAGAAGTTTCCGCTCCTGATGTGGCAGCGACTAACTTCCTCGTCACCCTGACCAAGACTCGCAGAAAGCAGACGTTCGAAATCTTGCAGTTTGTCAATGGAGTCGTCAACGAGTACGAACAGGCTCCGGATGACAAGAAGAATCACATCGCAAAGGAGGGCGCGTTGAGGATGATAGGCACATTAGCACCGGTTCTCCTGGGCAAGAAGAGTCCCGTTGCCGATCAGATTGAGTATTTTCTTGTCCGTTATGTCTTCCCCGACTTCAAGAGCCCTCTAGGTTACCTTCGAGCGCGGGCCTGTGACACCATTGAGAAATTCGAGCAGCTCAACTTCAAGGATCAGAACAACCTGCTTATCATCTATCGGCACATCCTTGACTGCATGGCCGACTCCGATCTTCCTGTCAGGGTCACAGCAGCACTAGCCCTGCAGCCCCTTATCCGACATGATGCTATTCGTATCAGCATGCAGCAGAGCATCCCCACCATTATGCAGCAACTGCTCAAGCTGGCCAACGAGTGTGACATTGATGCACTCGCTAACGTAATGGAGGATTTTGTCGAAGTGTTCGCCGCCGAACTCACGCCCTTCGCTGTCGCCCTGAGCGAACAACTTAGGGACACCTATCTCAGAATCATTCGTGAGCTCCTCGATAAGAATGACGCTCGCAACAATGACGATGAATTTGGCGATTACTTGGATGACAAGAGTATCACTGCGCTGGGCGTTCTGCAAACTATTGGCACTCTCATTTTGACTTTGGAAAGCACTCCGGATGTGTTGCTACACATCGAGGCCGTTCTTATGCCAGTCATTCAGGTTACTCTAGAGAACAAGTTATATGGTAAGCAATTCTGATCATTTGATCGTTCAATTGGCTAACACATGCCCCCAGATCTCTATAATGAAGTCTTTGAGATCATTGACAGTTGCACATTCGCTGCCAAGAGCATCTCACCTACTATGTGGCAAGCCTTCGAGCTCATTCATGCAACGTTCAAATCCGGTGCAGAACTGTATCTTGAAGATATGCTTCCAGCGCTGGATAATTTCGTGCAGTACGGTGCTAGTCAATTGGTTCACAAGCCCGAGTACGTCCAGGCCTTGTACGGGATGGTCCAAGATATGTTCCAGGACCAGAAGGTCGGTGGTGTCGACCGCATCTGCGCATGCAAGCTCGCGGAAGCCATGATGTTAAGCCTCCGCGGTCATATTGACCAGCAAGTCAACGGGTTTATCACCATGGCCATGATGGTCCTTAGCGGCCAGGATGTCAAAGTCAAGTCGTACAAGATCCACCTGATGGAGATGGTTATCAATGCCATCTACTACAACCCGGTCCTGACCCTAGCTGTACTGGAGAGCAAAGGATGGACTAATAAGTTCTTCAGCCTCTGGTTCATGAACATGGACTATTTCAGCCGAGTCCATGACAAGAAGCTGTGCATCGTGGCCATCATTTCTCTGCTGAATCTGAACGCTGATCAGATCCCTGCCAGTGTTAGCACCGGCTGGCCGAGGCTCTTGCAAGGAATTACTAGTCTCTTCAAGACACTGCCCAACGCCTTGAAGAACCGTGAGGAGGCCTTGAAGGAGGATTTTACATACGACTCGGCCAACTACGACTACGATGATGATGATGAATGGGCAGACGAGGACACAAATTGGAACGCCGAGGAAGGAGCCGAAGGCGAGCACAACGATACTCGCGACGATAGCACCGCATACCTTGAGTTCCTCAATGAGGAAGCCGCTAAGTTCAGTCAAATCGAGAGCCAGTACAAAGACCAGGGTGAAGAATCGGAAGATGAACTAGGGGAAGATAGTGTCTTGCTCGAATCACCTCTCGACAAGATTGAGCCGTACCAACTCTTTCGAGGTGTTCTTATGAGTAAGTATCAAGGATGGACATCCGCTTTTACAGTGTTCTTAGCTAATCGTCTCGCAGAAATGCAACAAGAGAACCCTCAGCTTTACTCCAATCTTACTTCAAACCTCTCGGCGGATGAGCAGGGCGTCATCCAACACGCCATTCACCAAGCCGAAGTCAACGCCCAAGCTGCTTTACAAATGGCAGCCCAGGCGGCACAACACCCGCAAGGAATTCCCGGAGCATCTAACGGCGGTGCCATATAGGAACAGTCAGGCCAGTTAGCTGGGGGGGCCATGGACATTGCTGTGGCGCTATGGTGAGCCAAAGAGGCTCTCAGCGCTATGAGCTTCATGCTGAAGAAGCAATGCTGGCTTTTCCGCAGCCATTGACCTGAGTGGACAAGGCTGCGTTGATGATGATACTTGATGACAATCTCAGATTCGACAAATTCGAAGTCTGTTGCTATGACGGACATCGCCTTGGGTATATCTCAAGTGCACGAGGAATGGATCCCATACCATTGTTGGCAGTTAATAGGTAGGTAAAAGGCTTTGTCGGTAGCTAGTTTAACGCAACAACCCCCTTGGAGCATTTGTAACGGAGGAACGGAAATCAGGAAGGATATATCCGGAGGCGCGCGTGACAATATCGACAACGGGCCAAAGATGGATGAAGGGAGTAGTGATCGTCCTCAGAACCAAAAAGAGCTTAGATCGTGCAAACACAATCACCCCGTCACCACACCCCCCTTCTGGCCCCAGAGACAGACACCCAAATTTGATAGCATAGCTCGTTTCTCATGTCCGAGTTCCGTCTCCGTGACTGATATGCATAGCTCAATCATGTGACATAGCAGCAAAAGGGCCAGGGGGTGAGCTACCTACCAGCTTGATTGCTGACACCATGTCACCATTGTCTCATGACTGACACCACACTGCCGACATCCTTTTACTGACAATATTGCCGACAGTCCATCGTCGACATGAATTGGGAACAGATGGACAAGGAAGAACATCACCGACTATCACTGACAAACTAACCGGGGGGAGGGAGCATAGGGGAGCTTGGAAGAGAGAAGATCGCTGACTTCTTTATTGGGAAACTCTTTACTTGGCGTGTGTTGACAGGGAAGGCTTTTCGTGAGCTGGTTAGGCTGCGACTGCTTGGTAAGGACCACTGGATAGGAAAGAGAGTCGATCAGAATGATGGGAGATGGTGAAATGGGGTGAAAAGAAAGGTAGAAAAATTTACACCACTGTCCCAGCGGCTTTGAATTTTTCTTGTTCATGAGAAATGTCGTGATAAGCCCTTGCCGTACTCGTGAGACTTGTATACCATCCGCTATTCTTAGGTCAGGGTCATTGAGGTAGTTCGTGAGATGATCTCGATTCGAAGGTATGGACATTTTGGTACGTGATATGTGACGATGTAGTTAACAGGACTACTCGTTCCTGAATGGTTCGTAGAAGAGCCTGACGTAGTAGCCTGGCTCATGACCTAACATCTCACGATACTGTCCACCTCCTTGAACTCATGAACAATAATACGGCCAGGTAACGAGGGAGTCCATGATATTCAGTCGACGTCGAGGCGTGTGTTCTTTCGACCCCCTTCCTATCTCGTCTTTCATCCCTCCCCTTATGTCATCGCCAGCCACCCTCTCCAGGCCATCTCGTAGCTATCTCCACCGTAGGCCATAGGCAATTGCCCAGCCAGCCCGTAGGCAGCAAGTCAAACGCTCTTGCCGTAGAGCAGCGCTGGAAATACTTCGGCCTTGAACCGCAGCACGTGCAAGACGCGTCGCCCATTGGCCCGCCCAATGTACGCGCCGGCGGGTAGGGTTAAGTATTGCAACAGCACAGTCCCCCTCCAAGGTGTCAGCAGCGCAGTTGGCTCAGCGGCGTCCTCGTCGCGGTTCCATACAAAAACCTGCCCGTTCTGACGGCGCTGGCGGGTGACGCGAGGGTTCGACCCCCGGTGGGAACAAACCTACCGGATTCCCCATTTCTGGTCCCCCTGCTCTCCGCCCCCGCGCCCACCCGAGAGGGGGTCAATCGTCGTCGCTGTCCTCTGTCGCGGTCCAATTCACTCCACCGGGGCTCGATCTGACATACCGCACCTAGAGGCTGAAATACTGCATTTCTTACCGCAATGGTTCCCTGTCGGCCTTACGCTCTGGTGAAAGTCCCTGTCGCGGGGGGACGTTTATAGGCAGATGACGAGCGGGCTTCTCTCTACTATTTTTGTTTTTCTTTTTTTTTTCTTTTTTCAAGCATCTATCTATCTCTATGGTGTTTCTCGTTTCTCGTATCTGGTTCATTGGCGGCGAACTTCTGACGATCCATCCAGGCCATTCATTCATTTACCTCGACATCGTCGTCGTCAAACATGCAACCGACGTGATCACGATGCACACACTTAATCCCTTTTCACCCTTCCTGATCTATAATAACCACCAACCCATACAACCAATTAGCAATACTCCCAATTGCCATTGGCGTTATGTCATGATCGTATATCGCCGCACCAACCCAGTTCTTCTTTTTCCCATGGGCTTTACTGACTTTCATTATTGGGCGACAAAAAAGTCGTCTGAATACCTCCCATCTAGAATCATTCACTCATTACAACGTATTTATCGCCATGATATGTGCATGCATACCTCCCACATCAATTGTCAGGGCTTCACATGGGGGTGCACGCGCCATATATTGGACACGGAGTGCATTCTCAGCCACGCTATGTATACATCTTCACCAACTACTCGAATACATAACCTTTTGCTAGGCCACGGGACTAATTGAGGAGAGTACTTCGCAAGTCATGGGACAGGGTTTCAGCCATTGTAGCGAACAGACTGCTTGAGGTAAAGAGGATGCCTATCTGTTTTCACGCACGCCGTTGCTAGAATTTCTAGGAGCAGAGCTTTACCTTATGTTGATAAGTATGTACGTGCTGCAATGAACTCCCTCTTCTCTAGTAATGCCTTCAGGCAAGGAAATTTCAATACTTCCTCATATCAAGTCACTCAGCGCGTAGATGTGATAATCGTTTTCTTCTACATGCGAATTCAAGGGGAACGATAAAAGTCACAAAGAGACTAGAGCAAGAATTACTACTCATTGGAATAAGTCCCATGCTTTGCTGCAGAGGATAGAATATATCGTCGAGTCTTAGTTGAACCACCTACCTCTTGAGACCCGGCTGGTCGCAGAACTAGAAATGCTTGGACATCTCCGAATCAGACTCATTTCTGTTCATATGAATAGAACCGACCAACCAAACTTCTACCATGTGGTAGTGCTGTATGGCGATAGATCGGAGCTTGCCTGCGAGAACGTAGGTGATGCATGTCACGTGACCCCCATTGCTTCCCCCTTCTCGAGAACCATAATTGTAGAATCGCGCCTAAGTAGTGCGACAGCAACTTGACTTGGAAAAAAGACACTGTATAAGTCACCAAAAGCACAATGGACACAGAGAATACGCCGTAGTTATCGGGGATCGCCGTTGATCTAGACATCAGGCGGCCGAGTTGCTTCTACACGCATCTCATAGCAGAGAGGAGCGTGGTGGGGTGCTTCGAAGTCGGTGATAGTGTTGCTAGCCAATGGCCGGTCTGGAAAGAAGCGTTTGCAGCCGGAAAGGGAAATTTCTTAAACCTTAACGTACTTAATCTACATTGTTATTTGTTGGGTTCAGCATAGTTCTTTCTTGGGAGATATTTCTGAAGAATTCGTGTATTGGGCTTCGTTGATGCCTTGTACTCGAGGGGCTAAAACTTGCCGTTTGGATTACACAGTTGGGTTAGGTGTAAACGAAGGGCATTTTCGCATGTCGCTGAAATTTCTCTCTGCTACGTAACATAGGAGCTGTTCTCCTCTGCACTTGAATTATGTACCACGGCATGTCGCATCTGGGGGTTCTTGGCTTCAGTACCTAACACCTACAATCCCCATCTGCCGAAGAGGCATTGGATATAACCTCATTCTCCCTACTTCGGCGAACTTAACTCGGAATAATTCTACTTCGCCTCGGACGCAGGAGAAACTGCAAAAAACAAAGGCTTGCATCAGCCGCGAATCGAACGCGGGGCCCATCGATGGCAACGATGGATTTTACCACTAAACCACTGATGCTGGGATCGTGTGTTTTCGTAGGTCTAGACCGCTGAAGGCGAGGGCGGGGATTCTTTTACCCGGCTGTGATGGTTGTTTCGTTGTTGGGGTTTATAAACGGAGAGCTAGCGGGCTTGCTAGTTTTGTCTCCACTTAATGGAGATATACACATGCGCGTATCCTGCCGTGATTGCATTTGACGAAGCCAAACGAGCTTCAGGGTTAGATCGAAAGGGGAGAATAACTCACCTGGAGCAGTTGAGGTATGAACCTAGCTACGGCAGGTATGTAGATTATCAAAGCTGGACAAGGACCACGACGGTTGATCACAGGACACTGTATGCTGAACCTACGTCATGCGCTGTGACGGCTGGCTGGTGTTTGGGGGATACAGCTTCTACAGAAGAACCCCGACGTCAAATGAAGTACCTCCATAACCCCCGCAGTCATGTAGATCAGTGCATCTATCCGAGCTAGGAATCGGCACTGTGGAGTAGATCTGCCAGTCGATCGTTCCTAAATGGCCAATCATCACTGTAGCATCACCTGTAGCTGGGTTGGAAGCGTTAGAACCATGCTTTTCAGATCATCGCTTTGACATTGGGTCCCGTGCCCCCGTGTCTCTGGCGGGAGCTAGATAATCCCTTACGTGCGCTGGTCGCCAATTGGATGCCTAGTTCTTTCTTCGCTCTAGCTGCTTGACCTGCTCCTCTCGATAATCAGCTCTGTCATCGTCGCCACCATCGTGAACGCAGGTATTCTATCTTCTAGAGGCACAATTGAACAATATGAGATTGGTTCTGGTATTGGGAACAACAGCGGCCTTGGTCGTTACACAGATCGGATACGCTGTAAGTCATCCATTCATCCCTCCATCCATCCATTCTTCAAGAGGTAGCAATGGACTTCAGCAAGCTAACCTCATCCAGAGTGCCGACCTAAACGATAAGCTAGTATCCCTGACGTCGACGGATATACCAACTTTGACTACTCCGCCTCCAAGCTCAACCACGACAGACACGGTGGCATCGTCGACCAGCTCGGTCTACTCCAGCACTGCCATCTCAGCCCCTACGGTCTCGACAAGTCCGTTTGCCAATGTCACGGCTACCGGAAGCACTACGCAGACCCTTGGCGGCGGGAGGCCTTCGAGTACGCTTGCGAGCTCCCTGATCGAGTCGCTGAGCGCGTCGACGTCGCCTAATGCGGCTGCGACGCCGGCTGGGCTCGGGGCTGGCGTGCTGGTTGGTATGCTTGGTGTAGTTGCTGTGTTGTGAGCTGGCGAGGGCAGGGAATACTGTATGGTCGTATGCAAGCGGGGTTGAGGCTGAAACTGGACAGCTAATATCTGCTAGTACGGGTGTTGAGGGTGCTCTAATGGAATTGCCTCTAGGATCTGGTCATTGATACCTATGCGCGATGGCTACTCAGAGAGAGCTTGCATCTCGTGAGTTGAGGATACGACTACTAGGCTTAATTAAATAGTACATTATGGGACAAAAGGTCTTGATAATAAGTACACATAAATCAAATATCTCATTCAAATTCGTCGACTGAATGGGACTAGGAGGTAGAGTTACTCTTGTGGAATTCCTGTGCGTTTTTCCCTAGTTCGAAGTGACATACCCGGGAAGCCAACTTGTGCTTAGTCAACCCCCCAATTCCCTAAATGGAGCGCTACTAAAGCAGCAAAGTGCTTGCAGCAGTTGGATTCCCCACACAAGCTTCCGTGAATCTCAAAACGCAACCGAGAACAACATCTCTCAATCTTTACTTCTTCCCAGTCCTGTTGTCGCGCTGACCAATTCCACACTGAAGTCGCCAATAACCAACATACCAGGCACAATGGATGTCAAAATGGAGGAATCCCCGCCTCCCATCCCGGCCGACAACGAGCCCAATTACGGCGGCTTCAGTCGCTTCGAGATTGAGCTCGAGGTAACACTCCCACTCCCACCCTCCTTCGATTAAGGACCCCCAGAGTGCTCTCTGCTAATACTAATAATCACTAACAATCTCTACACAGTTCGTCCAATCCCTCGCGAACCCGTTCTACCTAAACCACCTCGCGTCCCAGAAGCTCCTCAACGAACCGGCCTTCGTCGCGTACCTGTCCTACCTGCGCTACTGGACCCGCCCGCCCTACGTAAAGTACCTGAACTACCCGGGCCCGACGCTGAAGCACCTGGAGCTGCTGCAGGAGGAGCGTTTCAGGCAGGACATCATCAGCCCCGAGCTGGTGCAGATGCTGGCTACCGAGGGGGCTAAGGCGTCGGTGGATTGGCACAGGGGTGATTAGGATGGTGCATGATCTGATTTGCTGTTGTTTGGGGTGATACGAGGTGTCGCCTATTCAACTCGATCATGATTTTGTTCGTACGGAGACTACGGAGACCCCGCGTCGAATAGAGAGGAGACATTGCTATCTACGATACTTGGAGGCCAAGGGGGTCGAACGGCGACATCTATAGTTCCCGATGGAGGGTCTGCTCAGGTTTGGTAACATCAAAGGAGGCGGTACACCTTCATGCGAGCATGATTCGATAGAACGAGAACTTTCAGCCATACTTCACATCGGTGTGTAGACGGCAGACCGAGATCAGATCCGACGAGAAATTGCGACAAGCATTTGGACAATTGGGATGGATAATGGGTCGCCCTATAGATGAACATGATACCAAACGCAGAGGAATGAAGTGGGAATCGCAAAGTGTTTCGGAAGAGCGTAGTAGCAAGTTGGGTATCATGAATATTATGCAACATCTCAACTGAGACCATCGAACCACCAAAAGGCCGAGAACGCCATAACCTTTTCGACGTCACCCCAACGCCAGCCAGCAAAATCACTACCAGTCTAACCCTCTACCATGTACAGTATATCGTCTAGTTCTCTCTCCACCTGTGTCCGCACGTCATGCACTATATCCAAGTCAGCATCCCGGATCCTTTCACCCACCCCTCTCCTGGCAACCCGTCGCGACAAGCAAAAGCTCACCTTATAGAAGCTCGTCATGGGCTCATCCGCAGAACGGATCTGGATCTGGTAGAAGGCGGCCTCCTTGCCGCTGCAGTTCGAGTTGTTACATTGGACGGCGGTCTTGTCGGCGTTGTCCCAGGCCCCCTCGCCGCCGAAGACGTCCTCGCGCTCCTTCTTCTTGTAGTACGTGCGCGCGTACATGGGGGCGTCGATGGAGTGCTGGTAGGGACAGGTGCGGCATTCCAGACGGTTGCGCCCGCTCTCGGGAGACGCCGAGACGGTCAGGATGTTGGAGCATTGCGGACAGACTGGGGATGGATCGTGTTAGTTGGTGCTGTTATTGCTCTTTGGCTCTGGCGTGTATGCTGTGGAGGGCGGAGAGTTGGACTTACAGAGCAGCATGGTGATGAATCAAAGTATATTCGCAGTAACTTGTTTGAGTGACGACTTGTAGTAAACTGCTTGACGGGTTCAGTCGGTATAGATTTGGCAATGCGTCGTGACTGAGAGGCGGATCGCCTTGTAAATTTCGGCGGGACCAGCGACGAAATGGGGACCTTTGGAGTAGGTACTTAGGTACTTTCCCCTTGCTGAACCTGAACCATCCCGCCGGAAGCCGCTGTAATAATTGCTCCGGAGAACCCCGCGGTCACACTTTGTTGGAGACGCGTGGGTTTCAATGGTGGGGTTTTGGCGCCAGGAGCCAGGAGGTCAATTTAGGTACTCGGACGTCACACAGCCTCCTTTTCGGCGCTTGCTTGCCTGCCCGTTGCTGACCTGACTTATGTACATGGAAATTAGGCGCCGTCTAACTCCCATAGAAAACAGACGCCAATCGTGACGACGAATACCTGTCTTGTCTTCTGATTCACACGCGGTTCATATTATAGGAGTGCTTGTTTTTGAAAATATCTGTGAATAAAGAGCAGCATTCCACATCATTTGTCTGGCGAACTCGCTTGGCCCTGATATATACCCATGAAATCCAAGACCCGGACGCCTATTCGCTTGGACTGAGCACGACCACGAGCCCGAGATGGCGGACGACCAGGAACATGAGGTGAGTTCGACCGTGTCGTCCGCATCTACAGTTAGAGTTATCCACAAACTAATGGCAGACAATGACCAGGGCGCCTCCGTCAAAGAGCAGCTGATCGAGGCCTGCCGGCGGAACAACGTCGACCTGCTGAACGAGATCATTTCGAACTGCAAGAATGACGACGAGATATCCGACCTCCTGAACAATACTACGACCGTCATGGGGAATCATTTATATCACGAAGCCGCGCTTCAGGGGAACTGTACGTGTCCCGTTCCGTCGTCCCTTTTCTCTCCCCCGGCTACCGCCATTCTCCAGTCCAGCCCAGTCTCTCCCCTATTTCTCCCAGCACTCTCCCACAAACCAAGCACCCCTCGAACACTAGACTAACCCGCCCGCCCATCCAGACGAAGTAATCGACACCCTCCTAGACCAACCCAACTTCGAATGCGACCCCGTCAACCGCACCGAGGGCGACACGCCCCTCCACAGCGCCATCCGCTGGATCAACAGCGAGCCCCCGGCGCAGCGCGACTTCGGCAACGCCCTGGTCGCCATGATGCTCGAGGCCGGCAGCAGCACACGCGTGCGCAATAAGGCCAAGCTGACGCCCCTGCAGCTCGTCGACCCCTCCAACGCCGGCCTGCGCGACCTGATCCAGAAGCACGAGTACGCCGAGCTCAACGCGGGCGACTTCGTTAGTGGCGATGTCGAGGTCAAGGCTGCTGCGCCCCGGGCCAGTGCGTTCGTGGATATACAACGAGATGGTGGTGATGAGGATGATGATGATGATGCCGAGTTCTCTGGTAGCGATGAGGAAGAGCGCGCGGAGTGGGAGCGGCGGCGCAAGAATAAGGGCCGGTAAGCCACGATTTGAGTCGTGAAAAGGGGGGATACTCGGTGTCGGAACGCCCAGAGCGTAGATATAGACCTGCTGCGAGAAGTAGGCTCGGCACGGCTCAGCGACTCGAGAAGAAGCTGTTGTGAGCCACTTGACTTGGCTTGACTGTGGTATTTATAATTCATAGAAGAAGCGAATAACGCATTGCATTACCACCTAGATTCATCCGTTGGATCTGATTAACAGCTTGAACTGAACGGCCCAGGGTTAGCACCTGTGAAGAATGGAGCTTTTACATCTGAAGCCTTTACTCTCTCGGTCCCTATATATTGAATGTAGCTGGCCTGGGGCCATATAGATGCGACTTTTCACAACTCGAGTCCGACCCTTGGAGCAGAATCAGGGGTGGTTCGGTATGTGTAAAGTAGCTGAGCACCACGCAGTTCACATCACAGCAGAGATAATTACGGCCCGAAATTCACACAAAAGGACGCTGGAAGCATAGAGGAGAGGAAAATTGCATTGTAACGCACGATGAAATCTGAACTATCTGATGGAAGCTATAGGTATATGCAGACCTCGTATATCTAGGCCCTTTGAAAGCAAAATATTTGCATGCCGTAAATGCTGCGAGATGCCAGTAATGCGCCAGTATTAGTACGCCAGTGTGAGTAATGCCCTTGAAAATGGCCTCATAATATCCTCCTCTCTGATTCCTCTCCTTGGAACCCGCGCGTTCCGTCTTCCAGTCCGCCATTTCAGCCAGCCAGATCCATGCCCTAGTAAACCCGTGTATCATGCAAGCAAAGTAAAAGAGATAATTAGAGACCGTCGACCTCATCCAGGGGCATTCCCTCCACTCTTAAGACGTCGAAAACCACTGCTGGTTGAGGGTTCTGAGTCTCCGGCATCTTTGCCATCCATGTTGATCTTGGATGGTTGACTGTAGGCCGACTTGTGGTATATCGATTTAGCACCGGGACTGTTAGGTGCTTAGGTAGGTATTGACGCTGTGCGCCGGAGTGCTGTAAATATCGGGAGTGAGGAGCAGTTATAAATGAAATAAGAATGGGCCTCAACCACTGAAAGAGTGTGAATCGGCGATTGATCTCATTGCGTGGTGCGTAGTAGACCAGCGCAGATGATCCGCTTTTCCCAAGTGAGAAACTGATGCGGACGAACAGTTGATGTAAGGGTCGTGTCTCTTAGTTAGAGACAGGACGGGAAACTTCTTCTCCAGTGGTGATTGATTCTAACTGATCAAGCTCTCCATTATACTGGATGTCATTCCACTCAGCCGGCAGCCTGGCATTCTCAACGGCCAGTTTTCTCTGCTCCTCATCTGGAATCAGCTCTGGCCGAATATGTCGGCATGTCATGGCATAGCGGAGGGTGCCGTGTGCGTCGACCGCGTGCTAGAGAAGACATTAGTATTGTACACCAGGAAGCCCAAAGATTAAATATAAGCACGTACATTGGTTAACCTCTGGATCTGTGCTCCATGCATGACCATCATGTCACCATGCTTAAGGATGAAGCTGAGAATAGTGCTTTTCTCGTCTCCAATCCCGGAACCCTTCTTCGGTATAAACTTCATAACAGAAGGAGATCCAAGAGACAGGGTCGCAACATTCGGCCCTAACTCCTTCTCTCCATCATCATGTGGCTGAGGTACAGGTTAGTGAGCTATATGAAAAATCCAGGTAGGGAAAAGAGACGTACAGAAATCTTGGACTTCTCAAAGTAACCAAGCACCAGCTGCTCGTTATAGGGCTCGAATTCGGCCGGAATGGCGCCATCCACGATGACGAGGCCGAGCTCTTCGATGCACTGAATGGTAAATTCTACGGCTGCTTTGCCTGCCCAGGTAAGGCGCTTTAGAATCTCCAGGATTATCCTTTCGGCTAACAACCAAGGGATCGTGTCATCAACGACAACTCCGTACTTGTAGGGAACACCCTGCGACATTGTTAGGATTGTCAAGAATGTACGACTTATTTTACTTACGAAGTTGATATTGAACTGCGACGTCAGTTCTTCGATACGCTGGCCTGAGACTGTCAGTACTAGGCCTGCTTACGATGCTATCTTTCTACTTACCGGCATTCCGGGCACCTCGTCTTCTCAGCATAATCGTGGTCCCCTGCACCTCAATGAAGATGTCATCTATACCCCCGAATCTTCGCCGCGCCTTTCGTGAAGGTCGCAGTCTTGTGACCGATCCGAAGTAGGGTCCGTTCTCGTGGGCTCTCAGGAAAAATGTCGTGACTAGATACTCACCAACACGATTGTCAAAAGAGGTAACAAAAAGCTTGTTGTGCTTCTTATATGTGTTCTGCCGCCTCATTATCTTTAGGTTCTGCTTAATGACCTCCCTGATGGAGACCGTCCGAATTGGTATTTTATATGTAAAGTCGCACTTTGGGTTTTCGCAATACCAATGATGCCACAGAATTCGACGGCTGCAGCAGTGGCATCTCGGGCAAACGATACCAAGCTTGAATTCCTTTTCGCTGCCAGAGTTATTGCCTTTCAGAACGGGCAGCGCAGGAATAAGGGTATGCTGAGGTCGAGAGCTGGTGTACGCAGTCCTCTCTCTCAAAAAAGCCTCGCTATACTCCGGTGTCTGGATTTTCATGCCTGTCGAGGACTGGAAGAACTTTTCGCACAGTCTATTCAAGCAAGTCCAGCCCTGCTTGTATATCTCCTTGCTTTGTTCTTTGCAACTTGTGCAGCTGCGTGAAGGACAGTGATATTCGCCGACACGAAACTCACCCGCCTCATGGCCGACAGAATCCTTGGGCGTCCACCAGGACCGTGCGGCGAGGTCAATTTTCTCGAAACGAACCATGAACTGACTCAATATCTGACCATTTAGGCCTGGGACCGCCTCGTTCCACAAGTCTGTGACGTGAAAATTGTCCAACACAGAATAGTAGTGTGGTGGCTTCGACGGGAACAGCGAGTTTTTTGCACCTAAGGCGCATTAGCTGTTTTCTAATTCAGGTAATGTAACGACTAAAGCACTCACCTGCGACTATGGCAACGGGGGTCTTCTCTCTTCTAGCGTGATCCAGCGCTACGAAGGACTTGCAATCTTCGCTTTGGTCTGCGGTTCGGACCATTTTCCCGGTACCCTCTTCAGCGACGCGGCCACCTCCGCTTTTCTCAAAGTCAGTATTGCGTTTCTGGTGAATTACATGACAAACTTACAGAGTAGTTATAATGACCTGGCTCCCGAAGTAATCGGTAGGGCCAACCTCGGCGTCTATCAGCATTCCCTGGGGTACTTTATTGATGGTATGCAAGCTCCCATTGTGTGATTTGAAATACGGAAGTGCGTCGTTAATCGCCGCTCTCTTCTCTGCCCACGCTGGGGGCTCGGCAGATGGGTCTGGCTTGTCTTTATGGAAAGTCGCAATGGCGCTCGCGAGAGCGTCAGAACCGGGACCACCAACTGCATGGCTGGCAACGGGATGGGTGTTTGAAGACGCGGGTAGCTGAGCTTGGCCTTGAACTGAGCGTGCAGACTCGGCCTTTTGGCGCTTTGAGCTTACATCATTCGGGACGTAGTCTCCGTCCACTTCGTCTGTATTCTTGCGCTTATAGGCTTGCTCGACTGAGTCATCCGCAAATGACTCGTGGTTGTCAGAGACAGAGTCATTATCGGCGACTGGAGATTCAGTCGGCGAAGCCATAATAGATGATGGGGGTAGAATGACAGGATACTAGGCAGGTGCTACTATGAAGAAGCCGCCACGAAGACGAGTACGTTGAGAACTATGACAGTCGGGGCTCTATAGTGGTATGTTCTATACCTTGGACAACAAGCCCAAGTTGAGGTGGAGAGATCTAGAGGTAGAGATTTCGAGTAGTTAGAAAGGCTGCCAATGTAGCCGACAAGTCTTCTTCAATAGTATATGTTGGAAGAAGAAGCATAGATGATATGTTGGAAGAAGAAGGATGGATGGTACGTTGGAAGAACAAGGATATATGGTACGTTGGAAGAACAAGTATGGATGGTACGTTGAAGTAGAAGGGATGGATGATACGTTGAAGTAGAAGGGACAGATGATATGTTGAAGTAGAAGGGATAGATGATATGTTGAAGTAGAAGGGATAGATAATATGTTGAAGTGAGAGTAGAGAAAGGTGGTAGAAGATGATGAGCTACAAGTAAATGTGGATGTGGGGGTGATTCCTGACGAGGTAGGAGACAGTCGCGGTTTCCTTTGCTGAATTGTGTCTATTTCGGGGCGAATGGAAACGGTCGGAGAGAAGAGGAGAGGAATCACAGAATATGAAGTGATGTTGATTGGGTTTGAATGGCATGAACATGTCGCTGGCTCAGGCCATCGTTGACATTAACAGTTGAATGATACATGATGATTGCTCCCTTCAATGGACATGAAGTTTGGATAGACCACAATGAGAGTTTCACATACCTATAGACTAAACGACCTATGTCGCGACGGCCTGGTAGAGGAAGTTGAGTGACAAACCAGGACTGGCGATGTCAATGTTCAGATCCCTTACAGTAATACGAGAGAGGGAAGGGAAAGTTAACCTTAATGTATGTAGGTGACAGATAGATGATGTGATGTTGGAAGATGGGAAGGCTTGTGAATGTTGAAACATTGAAGGTCGGTAGTAGGAAGACGATGTTCCTGAGATGGGAGAGGAATGTTTGGGAAGAAAGGAAAAACGATCTGGACTTCGGGGGGTGGGCCGGGGTTTTTATACTCGACGATTTGGCCTTCGATCCAGCGCGCCTGCATCTTGCAATATCTACCTAGGCAGGTAGCATGGAGACCATGGGCAGGCATAGTTGGACAAGAAAATCGCCCCTTCCGTGTATACAGAGGTAGGGGGGGTGGGGCAGAGGTTTGCGAGTTCTCAAGTTCCGTCATTGGGTAGAATGGAGGAAGTGACAAGCCCAGACAGCTAGAGAATGTGGAAAGGCGAAGGCGCCAGGAAATTGAACAGAAAGAACGACTTACCAATACGTCTTGGCACAAGGAAATAGTTCCGTGCCAGATTGCAGAGTGCTAGTGGTAGGCGTGAGATATGGAGAGAGGATGAATGTCTTCGAAATGGGAATCTCGCTGGCAGCATCGTCAGTGTCTGAAGAATTGGCTATAACAGGCGGTGCTAGACATTGTGAAGGTGCTGAAGGACGTACTCAGGTTTGTCTGACAGGAGAAATTCCCAGACTGGTGGAGTGTCTGCTGTTGTTAGACTGGAACCGAGAATAATGTTGATGGATACCAAGATGACACTGCTTGGAAGGAGAAGAGGATTGGATGCCTTACCTTGGACTAATTGTTGAGACCGCTGCTGGGACTGGCTGGTCACCTAGTTCTATGAGGATTTCATGCGAATAAATGATGAAGAATGATGAAGAAACTGATGATGTTGAGAGAAGTGAAGTGACTGCGAAGTTTACCATGAACTGGATGTGTTGAAAAGATTGGGCTGCCAAGACCCTTGGAAGATGGGTAGGTGATGCCAGTGAACATATAAAGGGAAGGATCGAGGATGCCAGGCAAACGCTGGTCAAGACTGTGGATGAGGTCTTGCGTTATACCGCATTCGGTAAAACGTATCCAGGAATAGGGGAGTGTCCTCGGTTTCAGGCAGGAGCGTTTCGTCCGATGTGAATAGCACTAGGACAGGTAATAGAGGAGCGACTACCTAAGGTACTGCATTATTACGTAGGAAGTTTGAGTCATTCTGACTTTGGAAGTGACGAATATCTGTAGGAGGGCAGTCATGGGATCGATCACGGTCATAGTTACTCCCAACGGCAACGTCGATTGGGAAAGACCCAACATGCCTGGAGGCTCGCGGAGATTATTCTCAATCGGCAAGTGATATTGGAAGTGCTCCATTTTGTAGATAAGGTAGGTGCCTGGGTACATACTAGATGGGATACTATGACGACATGAGGCAAGAGACTATCTAGTCGTAGAGTAAAGGCGCGAGATTACATGTGATTGAGAGGTGATAAACCTATAGGAATTTCTGTCTGAGTGAGGGACATATTCAGCAGCACCAAAATGCCACGACTTGACTGGGGAGTGTATTAGCACCCTCACGCCATTTAGTCGATAATGTTCTTTCAAGAGACAACATGAACCATGAGGTCTCAAAGGCAAAACTGATCGGTGAGGTAGGTTTCGGGAGACTGTTATGACAGAACTGACCTGTCGTGGATCGGCCTAAGGTGTCTAGATGCCAGAGCGTATTGAGGAGTGAGCTATGACACAGCATGGTCAGAAGATAGAACCTAGGTCGTATGTATACTGCCATTCATTGGTAGATACATATGCATATTTGTAATTACTCACACAAAAAGCTTCGTTTATACTCCCATACTTGATTGTATCGTGACGGGAGGCATATGTCTGAAATGGCAATCTAGAATAGCACATGTACAAGTTTGGGCTGCTTCATACAACGAAAGACTAAGGCGTTATTCGTACACATCAATCACAATACAGTGATTTATTCCTAGGATAGGCTTGGTTTGCAATCATGCTGTGCCGTCCATATGCTGAATTGAGCATAGGAATCAGTCTATTATGCACGATACAAACAGATTTTCACATAGAATTGAGAACGGAAGCTTGCGTTATGTAATAATTATTTGTAAATCGTAGAGCAAAGCTGATGGTTGCTTTGCAAGACAATCGTACTATCATATAACGTATGCTAACCTAGGCCTCTGGTTATCTTCACAAACATGGTCGCATTCGGTTGTTCTGTCAGGAACACTAAGAGTATCTATGCCATCCATATCGCAGTCATTCAATATTGAATTGCTAGTATTGTAGAGCGGAAGCTCCCAGTAGCTCTTTGTGGAATTGTAGGTCAAAGGTTCCTTCGAGTCGAGATTCTGGCAGATTATTTCTCTATTGATATGTAGACTTTTCTAGGGAGGACAAGTCTTGAGTTTGGTGGTTGCCATTTGACCGACTAGATCAACTATAAATTTAACTGACAATTAAGACAGAATTGATATACTGTAGCATGAGACAGCTAATTCACACTGTAGTGGCATGTTGGCGTATGAAGTAGGTGGTTTTGAGCTCTGAATTCCACATGAGCTGATTATAACATCATCTACCTTCATGTCTGTCGGCCAGTTCTGCAAGGCGAGCATTCCAGGAATAGACTTGGTCCTGTAGCTGCGTGTAAATTCAAACCGAGGATATTCAAGCAAAGTGGCATGATCAAGCACTTTCCGTCGTCGAGTTCAATTGTCTGCGTGATTCCAGATAATTTGACCAGATGGAACATCGTTGAGGTTCACGAGTTACATGGATTACGCAGAGGTGGGACGAGGAACCCGGGGATTAATGTCATAAACGGAATTGCAGAAGAAAAAGAATTTTCATCGCGCCTGCGCTGGGTCTTGATTGCATGCTGGGCATCATATTGAGACTTCTGGCTAGGTATGGAATACAGGCACAACCCAGAGTCTGAAACCTCGTATTTCCACGTCGCTGACATACTACAGAGGCGAAGAGCAGAGAGAGTGACTGGTGGCAGGGAGCAGAGCACTGTCGCCTTGGAATACTAGGCCATACGCGGCGAGTCAATCACGCGTTCATATGGATTATCGATAGTGCATTTCTACGTTTCAGAGCAAGCCGGGGAAGATGTGGATTCACGATATGGGATGGGGACGGCATTTTGAGGGATTCAATTATCGCCAGGAATGGCGGGAGAATTGGAGCTGTCGCATCCCAAGGTAGGTAGGTATTCGATATAGTATTCGGCTGGTGGGCGTTGTAAGCGTCCCAACTGATCTAACCTAGTATCGTGCAATGTTGCTGAGATGGGATTCCCTTCAAAGTACGCCACGACCATGTCGAATTCCGAGAGATGTGTGCGAAGGTAGAATTAGACGATCTGGGCGCCGGTTTACCTGTAGATATAAAACCAGCTACATAGTATCTACACCATAGCTGCTTCGCCGTACATTTAGAGCCTAGCTATTTAAAGTAATAGATGAGGCTCAAGTCGTAGCCTGCAAGGAGGTGACGTTCGAAGGATGGGACAGGGATAAGCGTGGCTCACGATCTCGAGATAACGGCCTACCCCTAGATTTGATCCGAGACAAAACTCCTATTGGCTGCTGGCATGCGCCAATGCCAAGGATGGAGCGTTGAGGTGACTGGGGTTGCCCGCTCATTCTGGGGTACAATCGATTCGGTAAAATGTGGGTTAATTCTCAGCCGAGATAGCCCGAGGTCTTATGTACAATGGTAGCCCGTGGACCGTGGCCCGTGGCTGACAGTGGAGGACGTAATCCGTTACACAATTTTGGCGCCGTCGAAATAGGTGGTTCTGATTGTGAAATAATGCAAGGTAGTAGTGGTAATCGTTAAGCTTGGGGATGGGGGAGTCGAGACCTTCCAGTAGAAGTAGACGACGAATACAGGCCGGACTAGATTCTGTTACACGCACCCATATAGGTAGGTAGGTATCTTACATACCCTAACATGGTGTAGACGGGCTGTCGAGTACGGCACGGAGTCTAGGTATTTTACCCCCGGCTGTAGACTCGAGACATCTCCACATTCCACATCTCAAAGCGATGTTCCGACACTCAAGCCGTGGGGGTTTTGGACAAAAACAAGGGGCATGCGGAGTTAGCTCAATCTGAATGGGCGGGCCATTCCGTAAGGGTCAATCCTTCGGCATTCTAAGTGCTGTCCATTTGCAGTTTATATCCGCCGCCGCCGCCCGGCCTAAGCACCGAATTCCTTTCTGAGGTCAGCATCTCTTTGTGAAGCCCTCGACGAGAACCCTTTGTTTTAATAGACTGTAAAGTTTGCGTTGTTTCCCCGATTCCTCATAGACTCAAGCGACCTGCCCGATACAATACCTGTACATTCCAACGTCGAGGTAATTGCAAGATGGTGTTTACCCCGCCGCCCTGGGTACCTGAATTGCCGTTCGGTGCGTATATGTTTTACTCCCATCTCAGGATACGAAGACAGAACTTACGGGTGATTTACAGAACCACCGGACTCAATTCCCATTCATGAATTCTTCAGTAGTGAGAGATATGGCAGGCAACCGCTTTCAAGATCGCGGAATCCCTACACATGTGGGATCACGGGGAAGACGTATACGGCGGCGCAGATGACCGAGAGATATGAGCTGCTGGCGAGAGCACTGGCAAAGCGCTTGGGCTGGAGAGCAAATGAGGAGACGCCTTGGGATAAGGTTGTCGGGCTCTTCTCGTTCAACTCGGTACTTTGAATACCCTTCATAAATGGGGTGTCGATACTGACTGGTATTCAGATTGACTACATGATGTCGACGTTTGCGGTACATCGCCTCTCAGGTATCGTGACGCCAGGAAACGCCATGTACTCTGCAGCCGAGTTGGAACACCAGCTGAAGTCATCGGGAGCCAAAGCGCTGTTCACATGTATCCCGCTCCTAGATACGGCATTGAAGGCATCGAGAGCGTGCGGTATCCCTGATGATAAAGTATTTATATTACGACTCCCTGGGCAATTTGAGCCTGTTCCTTTCAAGTCGCTCGATGACCTGATCGATGAGGCGAGGTCGCTCCCCGAGCTTGAGCCGCTGGTCTGGACGAAAGGGCAAGGTGGCCGACAAGTCGCTTACCTGTGCTATTCAAGCGGCACTTCTGGTCTTCCCGTAAGTTTTCTCCTCTTGCCTTGCCGACCAACACAGAGACTAAACTCCTTGGGCAGAAAGCGGTCATGATCGCACACCGAAACGTAATAGCGAACATGATGCAAGTCCGGTGGCATGAGGAAACAGGAAGAAGAGCCAAGGGTGTTGAAACCCAGGTCCAGCTCGGACTCCTACCATTCAGTCATATATACGGGCTGGTTGTGGTAGCGCAAGCAGGCACGTATCGAGGAGACGAGGTCATCGTCTTACCTAAATTCGAACTCAAGACCTTCCTAGAAACCATCCAAAGGTTCAAGGTTAACTTTATGCATATTGTTCGTGCCCAAACCCTCTACTTGAACGGCTTGATGTTAACAGTGTACTCAGGTCCCTCCTATCGTTATCCAAATGCTGCGGAATCCGGAATTGTGCTCCAAATACGATCTGACTAGCCTCCGATTTGTCTACACTGGAGCCGCGCCACTCGGCGCTGAGACGCATGAGGACATGCTCAAAGCCTTCCCCTCTCTACAAGTCGGCCAGGGCTACGGGATGACTGAGACCAGCACGGTCGTCGTTAGCACAGGCGAGAACGATGTGATGGTGGGCACGTCGGGATCTCTTGTCCCGGCCACACGAGCCAAGCTAATCGGCGAGGACGGGCACGAAATTACAGAATACGACAAGCGCGGCGAACTCTGGGTCCAGTCACCTTCTGTGACTCTCGGTTACTTGAACAATGAAAAAGCTACTTCCGAGGCCTACGTATGGGATCATGACGGCCGGTGGATGAGGACTGGGGATGTCGCAGTTGTCCGAAAGGCACCGTCTGGCAATGAACATATCGCTGTTGTTGATCGTCTGAAGGAACTGATCAAGGTCAAGGTGAGATATTTTCTATTCCTCTGCTATAGCTTCTAGCTAGTGAGCCTTTTGCTAACGAAAATTATCTAGGGCCATCAAGTTGCTCCTGCTGAGCTGGAAGCCCATCTCCTTAGCCATCCCGATGTCCATGACTGCACAGTTATCCCTATACCAGATGAAGGATCTGGAGAGGTGCCAAAGGCCTTTGTGGTGAAATCCGCTGCGGCAGCATCGAGACCGGATGAAGAAGTTGCTCGAGAAATTTACAAGTGGGTTGAGATTCACAAGGCCAGGTATAAGTGGTTGAAGGGTGGGATTGAATTCATTGACGCAATACCCAAGAGCCCAAGCGGAAAGATCCTGAGGAGACTGCTGAAAGATAGGGAACGGGAGAAGAGAAGGGCGAGTGGAGCGAGATTGTGAGGAGTTATGTTACAGCATGGATTCACCAGGCAGGAGAACATCGGTTACACTTCGAGCGCCATTATAGATCCAGGTATAGGGAATTATTATTTTTCTTCAATTCGTCGGAGTTCTATATTGTGCTCTTCGGCCAGGAGACAATCAGGAGATCGGCATTTATTTCTTGTGCTTCTGCTTTAGATATTCCTCGTCGTCCGCCTTCAGATCAGCGTCGATCTTTGCGCCTTTCGAAGGCTCATTTCCGTGGAGCTTGGCCTGTGATTGGAATTAGTCGGCAGCTTATAAATTCTACTATTGAAAGTGACATACCGGTAGTGTCGGGTCCTTCTTTGAGGCGGCAGTCTCAGGGTCGTCTTGCTCCTTGCGATTCAATTTGCGCTGTATGCGGTCAGCCTGTGCTCAGCGTACATCCATGGCTAGTGGTTGCGAAGGGTACCTCTTCGTTGTCTAACCGGTTGGCAATAGACCTCTCGTCTTTGGAGTCGTTGGGGAGGTGGGAGTGCTCAACACCCTCTTCGTATCGAGGGCGCCCAGGAACCTCCGAGTTCTTCAGGTTCTTCTGGTCCCCGTCCTCGTAAACGGAGCCTTGGCCGACGTTAGAGTAACCAGACATGTTGAGTATGTGTTGTCTCTGAAGTATGTGGAAATAGAGTGTGAATTATTCGGCGAAACGGGTATATGGATGTTTGCGATATGTGAACGAGAATGATGTTGAAGAGAGAGTTGGGTAACTTGGATTTACCTTTTATAAACCTGGGGTTCTCTGCTGGATCTACTGCTCTTACCTACGTCATCGCCTGCAAAACCATCTTATCGATATCATTGCGTAAAGGCGATCTAACATGATACAAGGCGTTCTTGAGTTTCCGTCGAGAATGCTGTTTGCAGCGGAAGAGCAAGTCGACGTCATAGACGACCCATATGGTGTCGTTTAGACACCTGCAAGTCCCCAGGGTCTGACGTTTAGGTACAACAGTCCCCTGAAAAAATGGACCTCAGAGCTACCGACCCGCTATTCTTATCGTTGTTCTAATCGCTATCGTTATCTTGGGTATGGATAGTTGCCAGGAATGAGCCGGGCCGACACCAGCTGGGACGATAATGTGGAGAAATTCAGAGTTGAGCAACGACTCCCAGAACTTTCAAGTCTTGAATCGATTCACAACCCAGCGACAAATTTCCGTCGACGCCGCCAAAATGTCGATGTTCCGGGCCAAGAAGCTTGATATTGGCTGCTTCGTCAATATCAAGACAATCCGAGACCACTCCAAGAGAAAGGCCTACGCTCAATTCGAGCCTGAGAGGTGCGCAAACCATCCAACCTAGTCACATTAATATCTCGCTTCTAACCACAGTCGCGCGCAATCGAGCAGACAAGCTTTGCGGTACATAATCCGGAACACCACTCTTCCCCCGCGAACCCGAGCCGAAGCACAGCTGCAACTAACCCAGATGCACTGCTACACGCGACCGACGCAGATCCGGGGTCGATGTCTGCTGGGTGGGAAGGGAAGAGGTATATTCCGAGACTTCAAGCTCTCAAGAGTAAGGCCTCCGTTACAACTCGGTGAACTCGGACATGTTCTGACTTTTTGCATAGTATAACTTCAGAATGCAGGCTTTGGAAGGGAATATACCGGGTGTGCGCAAGGCTAGTTGGTGATGTCGAGAGCAAGTCACGGCTCTTGTAAGATATGTGGCCACGCTACGCCAGTTCACGATTGATGCCTGCGGCGTATCAGGTGTACATTATTTCACCACGACAATAGACCTGGATGATCCTCCCTCGTGCCTTTGGTTGTTCTTTGGCGCTGTCATAGCACGAAGATGTGTCTAAGTGCTCTAAGTTATTGATTTCAATATCTTGACTCTTGCTGGGCAAGTGAAATACCAAACTCTCGGCTGTGAATAGAAACAGGGATAACGCGCTCCGATGGGTATGTCTTGGTTTTCAAGGTAGAAACAACAATTGTATAATCCGTATTGTGGAAACCGGTCTGCAGCTTCCCTCAGTGTCCCCAGTGCAAACGACTCACCTCATAAGTCGTTTGTTGACTTGACCTTTATTTGGCTCATCACTGCAGCTCAACATTCACCCTACCCTCTTCCTCTTCAGAGACAGGCAGCGAGCTCGAACAACTACATGCTCAAGTCCTGTTATCTTGTAGTGGCGTTATTGCCGCCGAACAATTCAATTGACAGCTTACGCGGGAAACGTCGAATTCATCATAACAAACCTTGCACAAACGAGTTCACTCGCCTCCAAGACCCCATACCAACGAAGCACCATCCATTATCGCCGCTTCTTGTCAACGGTGGACCAACACCAGGATGTTCCGCCGAAAGTGGTCAGGTCTACCAGCGGACCCCCAGTTCCCTAGTGATCTGACGGAGCTCGGGTAAGCATCCATTTGTCCCGACTCTCACCGTCAAGTTAATATCGTAATCTCTTTGCTAACAAGCGTTACCTCCCAGTTACTTCGTCAACAAGGACGATGAAGTCCGAGCTATTGAGAACCCCGACAACTACTTCAAGTTCTTCCTGAGTCGCAACCCGCGATGGAACGAGCGCCAGCGCTTCGGCATGAACCGTACGTATATCTCCTTCTCTCCGCGTTCCTAGAGTTCTGACTAACGCAAACGGACATACAGAGGCCCTCCAGAAGATAATCTGGGAGCGCCTGGAGAACCTTGGGCTAAAGAAGGAGTTGGTGCCCCTAGGCACCACCGACCCGTCCAAGCCGCACGTCCCCATCTTCGTGAGCAAGGACATCGCGGCCAAGACCCGCGTGGTCGTCATCTTCGGCGAGACAACCCAGGACCTCGGTGCTCTAGCCCACCGCGTCATCGGCGGCCCCGGCGGCATCAATAAAGGCTCCATGGTCTCCATCGTGTCCGAGCTGCTCAAACAGCGCTCCTCCCCCTCGGACCCGAGCCCTCCCGGCGTCATCCTGGCTAACATGGGCGAGCTGATCTGGTGGCCGGGCGGCAACCGCACTCTCAGCCGCTCCGCCTTCAACGCGACCCCCATGAAGAGCGCCGTGCACATTGGCAGCACTTACACGAAGGAGAACCAGGTCCCCGGCAACGAGACCTTCATGCGGCATGTGAACTACATCTTCGAGGAGGTCATCCCGCATTTCGTGAACGAGAGCGCTGGCATCGATGTTGTCGGTGTGGGCGACGGCGCTGATACGGTCGAGCGGTACCTGGACCTGTTCCCCGTCTGGGAGACGTGGAAGAAGCGCATCAACTGCCTCGCGCTCGTCGGTGGCTTGCACCCGATCTGGGAGCTGAAGAACGAGGATTTCGGGAACCAGTTCCTGCGAAACGTGCGTATTCATTTCATACATGCCCTTTACCTCTTGCATTCCAGCTCCCTCCTACACAATACTTTTCCGCTGACTCTCTCCCTACTTAACTCAACTAACACGCATACCCACACCAGAAAGCCCGCGCCTACGCCACTTCCCAAGAGCCCGCCGGCACAGTCCTCTCCGGCCCCGACGGCAACCCCAAGACGTCGACCTTCACGCAGATCGGCTGCCCCGTCTTCAGCAGCGGCGAGCCGTACTACACGGAGCTCACCCTCATCGCGGGCCGCGACGTCGTGCTCGGCTGGCTGCAGGAGGTAGCCATGACGCCCGAGGGCAAGGAGTACGCGAACCCCGAGTTCGACGTCGCGTTCGCCGACCCCGTGGCCGACGCCGGTGCCAGCAACTACTGGGGCCAGGAACCGGACGAAGATGCCGGTGAGAAGAAGGGCGACGGGGAGGGCAAGGCCGAGAATGGCGCTGAGGAGACTGGGGACGCGGGTAGTGGCAAGGTGGATGGTAAGGAGCCAGGCCTTGTCGTCGTGGAGCATTCACCTGAGTCTCAGTAGGGTAGGCTAAGGGTGAAGACGGTGTGGGGGCCGGAGAGAACAAGGACGAGAACTCGACGATAATCCTATCTGTTGCTTTCTGGCTTGACTGACGATGCCGACCTCCACAGCGGATACTACCTAGGTTCCAAAATATGCAGGACTAACTGGCTGCACTGCAAATGCGCGATGATTAATGAAGCAGATAATTGATGGACTGAGTTACATTTCATATTTTGCTAGGTTTTGCGTGTGAACATGTTCGCGACATCCATGATCCAACAACCTAGGCGTATACGGCATCAGCGAGAGTAACCCAGGCTGCTAAGATACAGCCTTTCCATATTTTCGGCAGCCAACTAGTTACATCCAAATAGGTCAAGTAGGAATCAGAACATACAGTGAATCATAACCCGATGTAAGGTACCTACAAATTTACGCCCAGAACAAGGATCCGAAACCAGCCTTCGGGGCCTCCGATTCTTCCAGCACTTCTAAAACCCTCCTCGTCCTCTCCTCAAGAACCTTTTCCTCGGCTGCCCATCGTCCACCCGTAGTCTCGGTCTTTCCATCGCCCCACAGGCCCACAAGCCATCCCCCTGAAGCTTTCGCCGGTTCCTTCGCCCCTCTCTCCCTCTCTTCTCTAGCGAGCCTCGCCACCATTGTCCGCCAATTCTCTAGGCCACTGCTCAGGCACTCCCGGCATGTCTTCTTCGCTGCGGCCGTAGAGGCCTCGTCCGCATTTCCTCTGGTATTCAGTTTATGCAACTGCTCCTCGGCGAGGTCGACGGCTTCGCGTGTCCATGCCAAGCCGTCCTCGCGGCTACTTCTCGAGCCGGAGGGCGAAGAGGTGTAGATGATCTCCCCGATATACAGATCCAGACCGGCTTCCTCGCATAGCTCCTTCGCGTCCCGGACGGGCGGGCTGTTGCCGTCGTCTGGGGGCGGTGGGTAGGCGGGCGGGAGGATGAGTCGTTTGGATATGCCAACTATGTTCTGGAGTGTCCAAGGGGAAGAGGAGTGCGCTTCTTCGGACTCGGTGTATGTTGTCTGCGTCGGTTTTGGACTAGGAAGGGATCGCCGCGCGCGTAGGATGGAGAGTAGGATAGGAAGGGCTGTGGCGACGTCGCCGCTGCGAGCCTTATGCGTGGCAAGGGCGGTTAGAGCAGTGAGGAGGTTGGAGGAAGGTTGGCGTGTGGCGTCATGGAGCACGAAGGACTGCGGGTCATACGGCGGTACTGGTGATGAGCTTTCTGTAGCTAATGCTAGTGCCGACTCGTACACCTGTTCGGAGGCGTCGGACAAGCCCTTGAAGTCTAGCCAAGAGGCATATTCTAAGGCGGCATCCATCTTCTGCTTCGGTGTGAAGCCCTTCGTCGCTAAGATCTTGTTGTAGAATGTTTCCGGCGATTCATAGGCACGTTCACAATCCTTCTCGTGAGGAGCGCTCGGCGAACCGTGGGAAATCGGCTTCGGGTTGGGATTCGATGGCCCTAGTACCTGATCCCTTGGGAACACAAAACGTCGCTTCTTATCGACGACCTGGTCGTCTAGATGCTCTGCCGCCTTCGCGCAGAGCATCAAAGCCTCGTAATATCCTCTCCTCCACGGTTCACTCTTTGCCGTTATGTCGTACCCGGATAGCTCTGCACCCTCAGTTTTGTTTGGCTGCAGTCCGGCGCCTTCAACCTTCTCATCTTCCAACCTCTCTAGAACGTTCTTGGCGTAATTTCCAACAAGAACCCAGTCGATCGTGGGTGTGTCTGTCCGATCAGGCGCCCATTTGGCCAATCTGAATCGCAACCGAGTCAGAAACCCCCATTCGTGTGGCGTCGGGTATTTTCTCTCGAGCCACTCTTGCTGTACGCTCCAGTAGCAGACGACGGAGAAACCGACAATGGCCCAGACGTAGACAGTGTACTTGATGCCGAGGAAGACTTCATAGGCTAGCCATCGCTTCCTCTCGGTTGTAAGATATCGGAACTGCTGATTTCGGGCTAACGGGACGGACAGAAAGGGGATCTGTGGCCGCACTCGAGAATCGAGCTTTGTATGTCTCGTGAATGGACGGGCGATAGAAGGGGATCTCGAAGCGCGGAGGACGAGGAGGCGGCGGAGGAGGGTTCGTGGCGGCTGCATCTTGACACTGATCAGTGGTTAATCTCGACCTATGCACAGCTCCCTGCTCTTGGTCTTGTATCAGAGGCCCTTGCAGGCCAAGCTCTTCACCATCGAAGCGCACAACTAATGTGGCGCATCATCAGTGTCTTGTTACTAATGGGTACGAATATATGGAAGAGCCTGATATCGTTCAAGATCAAGGACGACTACGAGTTAAAGATGCTGCGTGTTGAGGCTCGTCTCCGAAGTAGAATTCTATAATCCATAGTTCAATTCTAACCGCTATCAGAAAGGTTCGCGCCTTGGAGCCGCAGCCCCGCACTTTGAAGCTTTGGGTACGGGTAGGCCGAATGACGATTCACCCTAAAATACAGCAGGGGTTTTAGTATTCCTAGCGCTGTGACATACGCTAGGACACAACCCCTGAACCAGGACGGTATCCATCCGCCATGATGTATCTCGCCCGCAGTGCTAATATGGGCTGATACAAGATCCATGACTGCCTTCTAGTAATTTCTGGGCACTGGCCTACCTGGATCAACGCATGATATCTTACACCTACATGTAGGCATTTACCAACCATTTTCACCTTCAACATTCATATCAACTCACCATTCTCAAAGTAAGTTCTACGAACACTTCTATTTATTACACTACACCAACGACGACGATGGATTCGGAGGAAAAGCCCGACTGTCTGAAGAGAACGCAACTACAGCTCACCACGCCGGAACCTGTGGACGCTGAAGAGATGGCTCGGCTGCAGCAGAACCCTCGGGTCCGGGGACTTCGCCGAAGCTATAGGGATCCCAACAGGATTCCGCAGAAAAGGGCTAAAGAGCTCACAAGAGATGACAAGCTCACAGTCCGAACACTGAAGAAGTACTTCCCCGAGCTGACCTATATCCAACTGTCCCAGAAGACAGGCTTCACGTTTCGCCAGATCCAAGACGCGTTGCACGGTCCTCTTACACCTAGGAAGAAGACGCCCTACAAAAAGGTCAGACAAAACACTCAACTTCCAATTCCTTTTAATTCAACGTGATCCGTTAAGCCCTGCAGCGAAACCCTCCTTGTATGTATTATGATGTCTTCAATACTATGTAAGTACCAGCCTTTTACACTGAGTGAATTTGCATGGCTTAGTCAGACGCCAACTCATCTCCTTTCTTTCTATCGTAGATGGTTCTCATATTGATGCGACGACTCGACACCGGCGAGGATCCTGTTCTATTTTGACAGAGAGAATGGCATTTTCCCTGCGAAAAGTACGCCGAAGTCATAACGCGATAATTGTACCCTCGGTATATGGATTATCTTGTTACTTTAGGTACCTATATAAACCTACCTATATCTATAATACTATCGGGTTTGTCTACTTCATGACTCTTCTCACACTGGCAAGCGATCTGAATTGTGGTTTGACCGCGCTACCTTCCCCTGCTGAATAGTCCCTTACAATCTCGAGCGAAATTTCGATTGGCCAACCTTACACAACATACATTTTGTCCCAAGTTTACAAATCACGGCGGACGTGGTTAGCAAGTTACCGAGCAGTGCAGCCTTCCACTACACGACCCAACTGATACTCAAGAATGGCGTCCAAGCCGGCGAAGACCAGGAGAGAACTCGATAGGATTAGACAAAGTGCCCAGTGTTATGACGACTGTAATACTCCCTCCCCTTTTTACCCCCCCCCCCCCTCCCTATTTCTCCAATTGCTAAGGATGTAGCAAGGGAAAAATCACACTTGGGTCTTCACTGCTGAGTAGCGCAAGATGGCGACGAGGTACGCGCATACCTGGCAGTTGGTACCATGAGTCAAAAGGCCCAAGAACTAGCGAGAAGAGTGTGGTTCAACACTCAAAGTACCTATCGATGGAACTCTGCAAACTCATCGCAGGATGTATACGACGTGGAGAAAGTGTGGAACCCGCGAAAAACCGCAGCTAAGGACACCCGGACAGCGTGTTCCAGAAGCCGCAGAATAACGTATTGTTCCTACGCAAGCTCTCAAGTGAATAGCTGGTAGAGAATTGCAAAGAAGGCATGGTGGATAGGTACCTAGGTATGATTTGCGTCAAGGTGATCCATTACTATTCGGGATCCCCGCGGGGTTATACCGGCAAGATTCCATCCCTCAGTCTTCATGTGGCGCACTCATATTTGACTTCCAAGGTTCTCAATGTCAGCGCCAATAACCAACAAAGTAACGAAATATCGAAACCACAGAGCATCTGGCCATTGTAGAAAGTATCCGATTCTTCGGGGTCTACTTATTCTCCGCATCCCCGGCCAAGACACTTAGCAACACTTGCTGACAAATAACCTGCACTGCCTCCGGCGTGCCCCTGTGCCAACAACGATGAGATAATCACGATATATTAGGTAAATTTAATCTGGCACAATCATCGCACATGTAAGTCGCCTTTAAAGTTATTGGTCGCATTCACTGACGAATAAATCCTGCAGTCTCATCCGCAGTTCTTCATTTCTCAAGACTACCACCCATATCATGTCACCGGCTAGAATTCTCGTCACCGCAGCCACCGGAACCCAAGGAGGAGGCGTTGTACGGCATTGCCTCCGGGCTGGGCACCATGTCCGCGCTCTTGTCCGCAACACTTCTTCGCCGGCCGCCAAAGCATTATCAGAGCTAGGCGCCAAGCTCGTCGAGGGCTCATACGAGAACACAGAGTCCCTGAAGAAGGCAACGCAGGACGTAGACGTTGTGTTCCTCAACGTCCCGGGCAATGGAGCTCAAGGCGTTGCGCGCGATCCCGAATACGCAAAGAACGTCATTGAAGCAGCCAAAGCGGCGTCAGTGTCTTGGTTCATCTATTCTTCGGCCCTGAATACTGGCAAGCACGAGTCATTCCCTGGATGGGGTCCCAACCACCTCATGTACGAATACTGGCTCGTCAAAGACACGATCGAGAAGCTTGTGAGGGACGCCAGGTTCGAACGCTGGACTATCATTAGGCTGCCGAATTTCCTGCAGAATCTCAAGCCGCCGCTGAGTTACTACTGCTTTCCGGGATTTGATGAACATAAAGTTTTGAAGACGGCGTTTAGCCCTGATGCTAAAATAGGTTGGATTGATGCCTCGGATGTGGGAAAGGTTGTCGTGAAGGCCCTTTCGGAGCCTGAGAAGTATGCCGGGAAAGAAATTGATATTGCGGCTGATTCAGTCACGATTGGGGAGCTGGCGGAGAAGATTGGAGAGGCCATTGGAACGCCGGTTACTGTTGAGCCGTACACTGACGACGAGCTTGCAGCTATGGGTCCCAATGTCAACATCACGGCTCAGAGATGGGCTAGCGAGGTGCCCACGGGTGATTGTGCTGAAAAGGCCGCGGCCGAGTTTGGTCTTACGTCGGTGCAGGAATTCTTCGCGAGAAACTTAAAGACATGAAAGGGGCATAGGGACTGTCCAAAATTCTTCGAGATTGTAGGATAAGCAGAAAACTCCCATGAATGTAGAATTTCTCTTCGCAGCCTACATGCGTGACTATGCAAGTTCTGTTGCCTAATTATTAACGATTACAAATGTACAATATGCTAGGGCCTCGGCTCTGACCGGGCAGACCCGGTCATGAATCGGTGAAGGCCACACTCGAAGAGCCCCTGATAATAGCTGTGCCTGTGTTCTAGGCTTTCAATGACTCAACAAGGTTAAGCAATACTACAGTACCGATCATAGGGATAGCTCGTAGTCCGACATGGGCAGCTAAATACAACTCTATAGAAGCTCAGATCCCCTTAATGGGATGATTTTGGGCCGCGGTTAAATGCACCATTGCGGCGCGGACGTAGAATGATAGGGTCGTTCGGACTTTGAGTCGTATTCGTAAGACTTCGAGTGTCTCTTCGATAATATTTGGAATAGGGGCCTAGATATAGGAGTTTAGATAACGACGAACCTGGAGCGGTCTGGTCAGGCAGCCACTACCAGCTACTATATATAAAGTAGGATTCAAGAACCAAGGATGACTTTCATGATAAACCCAACATTGCCAAATACACAATCCATCAAACAGGCAAACCCCTCACTCGAAGATGTACGCTCAGCACGTCTTGAGCGGCTTGCTTCTAGCAGCATGCGTAATGTCCGGTCCTATTACCCAGGCCAAAGAAAGACAGGTACAAAGATCCGTGAGCGCAGATAACGTGTGTGTTCTGATCGATGGCGATAATCCTTACGTACTCGACCCCTTCAACCGTCCTCAATGCGCTTGCGACTGTATAAAGGAGGCTTGCGCTCAAGTAAGTTATCCGACATCCGTCTTCCGGCTCAAGCTGACATGCCTTGTTCGTGTAGTCTGATCCAGCCCAAACGGACCTCTGCCTTCGTTCGTCCTGGCCTTATGGCAACAGCACTTTCCCTGATACTTTAGTACGCTATGCAGCCTGCGTCGGAGTAAGTAGACTAGTTCGTCTTTCCCGAGTGGCTAACCCAGTTAACCCGCTCATTAGTCCACACACTGCGTTGGCGGATAAGTCAAACGGAGGATTACCTCTGTATGTCCTACATAGTGGTCTTGGGGACGATAATGGAAGTTGAAATGTAGAATTTCCTGTCGAATAAGTCAAACATTTTAATTGCAGCGCAATATTGAGTCCGTCCGAATAAATGGGTGATGTTGTTCCCACCTCCTTTTTACCCCTATCCCCGTTTGCCTGAGACATGCTAGGTTCCCGGTATATAAGTCTTGCTAGCCACAAAGCTATCACGTACGACCATACGATCTGGAAAATTCGGGATCCCGTCCGCTCTCCCATAGACAAGCCAGATACGGCCGGATTAGTAGTTGGGTCGGTGACGACCAGTGAATCCCCGGTGTTGTACGTTTTTTGTACCGCTTTATTATTTTTTTCGGTCTCTTTTCTCTTAAGAAAGACGTCTCCGAGTGGCTTCGGGGGGTATCGGCTTGTGCATCAGGGCTTTACGTACTTGGGTAGGTACTTAAGGTGGTTTACTCGTTTTTAATATTTTATTTATTAGCCCGATAATACCCGTTGCCGACTTTCACTTTCGTCGTTTTTCATGTTTTCACAATAATTGGCAAAATAAATTCATCCAGTTTCCTATGCGTTAGAATTTTATCCTAAATTTTACCAATTTTTAATTGTAATGTCGGTGGGCTTTGGTGGGAGAAAAGGGGGCTGTCTACACTAGCCTAGGTTGGTGGGTTAGTCCATCCTCGCGCTACAATTCTGACGTGACGAACTCATTAGTTCTCGAAATTCGATTTAATGGGATAGATACCTACCTCATACTCTATGTTGACGCCAAGCCTATCATCGATTCCCTTGAGAACAGCTCATCTTGCCCCTCTCTGTGAGTATGCCGTTTGAAGTTGAGTTTCGAGACACCGCTCGCCATGAGCCCGAAACCAGCGAGCATGAGAGCCGGGTTGATTGATAGACCGCCTCCTATTGTAGCTCCGATCCCCGCCAATATGCTCAACATCGGCAGAGAATTCTTCTTCAGAAGAATCCACCTCTGTTTACCCCTCGTCTTCTTATCTAGGTCTTTCTTGCGTTCTGTCAAAGCGATCTGCTCTTCTTTGAGTTTTCCTCGTTGTTTTTTGTCGGGTTTGTTGAGTTTGGACGTTTCTCTTGCCTCCGTTTCAGAACCTGCTTGAGGCAGCATTTGGAGCTCGCTTTCTCTTTGAATTTGTCGTAGGGCCTCGATATTTGCCCTCTGTTCCTCGACTAGTCTTTGACAGTCCTCTTGGTATTGCTTCATGCTTTCTCTCATAAGTAGAAGGTCTTCCTGAATCTGGGTATGCAAAGCTTGGTACTCCAGAGTTTTATCTTCTGTTAGATCTTCTAGGCTTGTCTTGATGGCTGATTGGGACGACTTCAAGCTTTCCAGCTGCTGCTCTGTAGTATTCATCGTCTCTCTCAATTCAAGAGCTACTTCGCTGTCGCCTTCTTGCAGTGCCTGAGAAAATTCAGATGATAGGTCTTCAAGCTCTTCGCGGTGTTTTGCAAGCGCTTCAACGAACCCACCCTGGACTATTTTGCCTGCATTGGTATCGTCGAGCGACTTCGCTTCATCGACTAGCTCTTTCTGAATCTTCAAGATGGCACTGCCACGGACATCGTAGAGGTCCATCAAATATCGAATTCCACCGAACGCAGAGTTTCTGTCACCCATCCATCGCATGACATGACTTCCTCCGCGATAAAGTGAGCCCCAGAAATTATCAGTACTTTTAAGTTGATCTTCATGGTTGAAAGCTTCCTGGAGCAATTGTGGATCTTGCGCCGTGGAATCCCACATCGAACTTGTCAATACAATTCTTGGAAACGCATCCGGGCCACAAAGCCCTCGTAGAATGTCAAGGTTCTTGACAGAAGATCCTGACATTCGGTTGTCTGTAATTCGATGCATATATATGATACCGGCTACATTGATTCCGCATTGGTACACCTTAGCTAGGACAAAGGCAATATCTCTCAGCACCTCAGCATTGGACCGGTAGGTGTCGTCAAACCCAGGAGTGTCCATTAAGAACACACGGCGGCCGTCTTCATACTTGAGCATGAAGAAGCTAACTCGCGCAGTGTGAGAAGTCAGATTGTGACCAATGATACTCACGTCTTCCTGAAGTAATTCTGATATAAAGGAGCTTTTCCCGGAGCCCGTTATTCCCATGACAAGAATAATGACGTCCGAGGGCCTATTTGTACGTTAATAAGATGGAAGGACTAGGTCATGCTTTATAGGTAGGATACTCACCTTAAATCTGATAATTCATTGATATCCATGGCGAAGAGGACACTGCTGCTGTTACCAGTAGTGGGATTTCAACGGGAAAGCTCAAGCAATAAATCCCGCCAGTTCCCCAATTCGTCAGCAAGCCACAACTCGGTCATACAAACTCCTGCATGTAATCAGCTGCTGCTGCGGCACTTCTGATTCGTCCCCAATTGCATAGCCCCGATGAGGGGTCACCGAGGAAGAGTGGCTGTGAAGTGTAAATATTCGGCTTGATACCTTGATGTCACAGCGTTCTTATCTTCATCGCCATCAAACAAGTGTTGAGATACCTTAATGTTGTATAATAATCTTTCTTTTAGGGTATAGTAGGATCCAGCACCATGGCGAAACATCCCCATTCTGCTGGGGATGTTGGTGCTGGCTTCATTCCGCAAGCATCTGATGTATACATTGCTGTCATGGGTGTTACTGGGGCTGGGAAGAGTACGCTTATTTCCACCTGCACCGAAATGGAAGTGAAAATTGGCCATAATCTCCAGGCCTGTAAGGAAACATTGACATACCTAAACTAAAGCCGAACATCAAGAATGAAGCTAACACCTTGCAGGTACACGGAGCTTGAAAGTCTATCCATGCTCATTGTTCAAGAACAGAAATGTCTATCTAGTGGACACTCCAGGGTTTGATGATACTAACCGTACAGACAAGGAAGTCCTCAAGGAAATTGCTTTCTGGCTAGGAACATCATACAAACAGCGGATCCGGCTGAGCGGAATCATCTACCTCCACCGCATAACAGACAATCGCATGCAAGGTTCTGCGCGGAAGAACTTGTATATGTTCAACAAGCTCTGTGGGCCAAATGCTCTACGACGCGTAATCCTGGCGACGACAATGTGGGAGAGGCTCAGTGATGAAGGTGTGGGCGTGAAGCACGAAAAGGAGCTTACCGAGACAGAAGATTTCTGGGGTTTTATGATACGTCAGGGATCTCAAGTACGTCGACATTATAACACAGGAAAGTCCGCGAAGGAACTTCTTCAAATCTTCGTAACATCCAACGAACCTCCAGTTGCACTTAAAATCCAAGAAGAGATGGTTGACGCGCATAGAAGACTAGATGAGACGAGCGCGGGTAGGGAACTCGACAGCATATTGGCCCAGGAGAGGGAGAAGTACCGGAGAGAGTTCGAGGAGATGAAGGCCGAGATGAAAGAAGCGTTAGTGGTCCGCGATAATGAGATGACAGAAATCTTTCGACAATACCAGAAAGAGCTCTCAGATAAAATCGAGACGATCGACCGCGACCGACAGGAATTGAAAGTGTCATTGGAAAATATGTATTCGGAGAGGATTGCTGAACTAGAGAATCAACTACGCCATCAACAAGATGCCAGCTCCGAAATGCGTAAGTCTATGCAAGAGAAGTTGGCGTCAATGAAACTCGAAGACGAGACTAGCAGCGAATCGAAAGATTGGCAGATGGTCTCTCGGAATGGCGACTTCAGGCCTGAAGAAACCAGTGGAAGTGATATGATGAATACTATTCGGAAATCTAACGAAGGACAGGTGAGTGACTGAGTAGAGTTGATTACTACAAGTGTAAAGCTAACGATCCTTAGTCGGAGGGAGCGCACCCAGCAAAATCTAGTCCAACGCCGCCTCAATCACCACCTGATACTTGGGTAGTGAGAGGATTCTTCGATATTCCCGATGAATTCCATCCAGTAATCTTCATTCATGATGAAAACTGGTATTTCGGTCGTGGTGGGAAAGACGATTACTAGTGAGAAAATCTTTCCACACTGCTAGGTTAAGTAGTTGTAACTGACCAGTCTCAAGCAAACTCCCAAGCGACGTAGGTGACTTCTTGGGAGGTGGTAAAATAAACAAAGTTAGGTTTATAAGCGCGGGCATGCACGACTGCATATACGCTGTATGCACCGGGAGCGACAATGCAGGGAATCGTACCTGTAGGTCTAACCAATACTCACACAGCGTCTTCTAACATCACTTCAGTCAAGTCTGGGCTGGTAAGCTTGGTCTATACGGACTTGAACCACTGGCTTGAATCAGCATCAAGGCCACAGATCTTAGAATTCTCACTTGGTCCCAACTGGGACTACTTTGCACGCGACGCAGACTCCGATATTCAGTGTTCTTTACCTGAAACCTTCCCTACCGGAGACTCCAATGCTCAGATAGAAAAGGTCGCTTTTGGTTACGATGATACGTACGTGGTCATATTTTCGGATGGGTCCGTAAAATATCATCTGGGGAAATATTACCCCTATTTAGCAACTGAACTAGATAGTTGGTGGGAGGCAAAGATAGTGGTAAGTTGCATTACCTCTCCTAATCTACCAGGTAATTAATTTTGGCGGTATTTCACGCTGATGGTGTGCAGGCTATTCAATTGGACGTCAAACATCCTTCTTCGTGGATTGTCATCTTCGGCAACGGTATCATCATGTACCACGCTACTTCCGATGCCACTTGGACGAAGGACCTTCGTGACTGGGCTATTACCAACTATAACATCCGCTGGTGGTAGCGCTAGCTAACTTATTCGTCTTTTATGCCTCAGCTATCGAGATTATAGCCCTCACCTTGAGGTAGAAAAACAATATCCTTTCCCAAATGTAGCGTTATCAATAGCATCTCTAGTGATGGTTAATGATGTATTTGTGGGGATAGAACGCGCAGATATGATGATAACTGTACAGGATAGCTTATGGTTCTATGTAGGAGGTAGATAGGTAGTCATGTATGAATGAAGGCGACTTGCTTAGGTCCCAGGAAAGGGTTGACGTTTGTCTAACGACAATCCTTAGTCTCCAAGCAAAGCATGATTATGGGGGTGAGCATCGTCGCTGTAACAATCCTTTCTCACAGCCCATCCTACAGTTTCCGTTGCGGCAATTTCTCCAACCACACAGACATTGCCCTTTACAACCCTCGCTCCCTCAGCACTCTCCGTAGTGTCTTAGCAAAATTGACCACATACTCGGGATTCAGCATCGTATAATGCGCGCCCTCTACGTGGTGGAAGCGCACATCACTCCGCACGAAGTCCTTCCACGCCGCCAATCTATTCTTAATCCAATCTTCCCTGTTCTTCGCCACATGGCTAAGCGGGTCCGCGACGAAGACGTCCATGTTCGCCACGCTGCCCTCGGGCTCGTAGTCGACAGCAAGACCCTGCATATTTGACGCGAGACCCACCCAGAGCAGGTAGTACTCCTCGTCGAGGCCCAGTTCATCCCAGCGCGCCGGGTCGCTGTACATCTTGAGGTAGCGGATGGCGTCGAGGCGGCGGCCCTCGCGCTCGAAGGCGCACAGGGCGGGCTTGTGCGTGTACGCCGTGGCCTCGTCCATCAGGCCGACGAAGTAGAACAGGTGGATGACGCACTCGTCCCACAGCAGCTCGCGCATGCGGAACTTGATGTGCGGCGGCAGGTTCCAGCTGCCGCAGAGCCGGACCTCGTCGCCGCCCGCCTCGAGCAGCTTGGTCACCTCGAACGCGACCATACCGCCGAACGAGTACCCGGCGATGGCGTACGGCCCGTGCGGCTGCCGCTTCTTGATGGCCGCGCGGTACGTCTCGAAGACCTCGCCGAGCGAGTTGAACGGCGTCTCGCCCTCCGCCGCGTTGAAGCCGCGGGCGCGGAAGGCGTGGATGGGCCGGTCGGTGATGTGGTGCGCTAAGTTGACGAAGACGAGGACTTCGCCGACGCCAGGGTGCACGAGCCACAAAGGCGTCTTGGTCCCGTGGGGTTGCAGCGTCACGACGGGGTCGTACTCGTGCTTCTTCTTTCCTGTGGATACGGCGACGCGCGACGCGATGCCCCTGGCTGTGGGATTCTTCAGGATGTCGGTTAGGCGGATGAGCTTTTCGTGGCCGGAGGCTCTGAGGAAACCGTTCAGGCGCTGCATGATGGCCACGAGATCCATGGACGTCGCGCCCGTTGAGAAGATGGAGTCGTTGACTGAGAAGTCGTCTTCGAATCCCATTTCGAGCTGCTGTGCGATGATATACAGAATTGCGGCCTCCTCGATAGTCTCGGGCTGACCGCGAACTTTCTGGCGATGTCTTGCAATAGCTTCATCATTCGTGGCCTTCTGGTCTGCGAATTTGCCTTCTTCTAAAGCCGCCTTCAGTTTCGTTCGCGACAGTTTGCCTAGTGTAGACTTGGGCATGTCTTGAACTCTTAGGGGCACAACCATAGGACGAGAGTGGGTGTGCATGCTAACGGTGCGAATGATGCTGCTATGAGCCTCATACCGGGCCGCATCGTCACTTTCGTCGTACGAAGGCAGGTATAGTACCACGACGACTTCAGTGTCTGCTTTCGAGGTGTCGCGTGTGGCGAAACTGCAGAAATAGCTTGGTGTGGTTCCAGGAATTTCCGCCTGCTCCAGGGCCGAGTCGAGCTCGTGGGGTAGATACTTGACGCCGTTAATATTAATCATCTCTTTGGTGCGACCGTCCAAGTGTAGCTGGCCCTGGTCATCAATGTAGGCGTTGTCTCCGGTTCTGAACCATCCATCCCTTGTGAACGCCTCGGCTGTAGCGGCAGGGTTGTTATAGTAGCCCTTGAAAATTGCTTCGCCGGTGATTTCCAGACTGCCGCTTTCGCCTCTAGCGACTTCAATTCCCGGACTGTCAAGGCGAGCGATGCGCATCCGCAGACCGGGCATGGGTTCGCCTAATGAGGCGAAAGCCAGACGCTGGGAGCTATCATAGCTAGGACACTTATCGTTGACAATGCATCCCGCGCAAGTCTCTGTCATACCAAATGATGGCTTGAAGACGTCGGCAGGGGCGCCGTAGCGACTCAGCACAGATTGCAACCCGACACAGACTTCGGTGACGTTCGCCTCGCCTCCCGTATCTATGTATAGTGCCTCCAAGTTCAGATCTGAATCCAATGTGGATCCCCCTGACTTGATCAGTCTGAGTATCTTGGCCAGTAAGAAGTTCGGAGCGAACATGCGTGACACGCGATGGCGGCTAACTAAGTTCAGGAGTTGTACTGGGTCGATCAGAATATCGGCGGCCGCAACCTGGATCTGCGAGACACAAGACACGATGGCGAAGATATGGCAATGGACGAGGTTGGCCACGTGGTCCATGTGAGTCCACGATAGGAAAGGACTCTCTGGGAATCGTAACTTGGCTGAATTCGTTTTCCCCTAAACGCGGCGAGAAGTTGTTGGTGCGTCAGGGGGACGGCTTTGGCGTTGCCGCTGCTTCCCGATGTGAGCATGACGGCAGCTATGCTTGACGGTGACGGCTCAGGAAAAGGTGTCAGGGGGCTTGAATTCGCGACGACTACACGATCCAATTCTTCAACGGTGGTGATGGTGATACGCTGTTGGCCGCTTTGTTCTGAAAAGGGGCCCATCAGGGACCGTCGAGTGAGACATAGTGGTCCATTAAACGTGCTATAGAGATGACTGAGATGCTTCTGGCGGTCCGAGGCATTCTGGCTGAACATGCCTGGCCCCGTGACGGAAGGGATGGCCCCGGCTAGCAGAACTGACCAGTACCAGACGATACTATCAAGAGCGTTGTCGAAGTGGACAAGCACAATAGAACCTGATTTGCACAGGTCCTTCTGCTTGAGTTTGCTAGCATTGGTTTCGGCTAGATTTAGCAGCTCCCTGTAAGAGAGCTTTAGCGCCGCTTCTGGGTTACTGATGTTGTTCGCCGGGTATGCCAAGATGCCCTCTGCTGTATGATTCGCAGCATATCGTAGGGCGTCGACAACATTGTCGAATGGGTAGTCGTTCTGTGACATGGCGGTCGTCATAGCAGTCGCTGCTGTTTTCTTGCTTAACCTAGATCTGGGGCTTTGATAATTGAGCAGATTAACAAAAGAGTCATATATTTATGTACTATCTCGCCGTCATCTCACGTGGCCGTCCCGGCATAGGGTTTCGAATAATGTTGTTACACGAGGAGCTCTAAATCTATCTTTCGAGGATTCCCGGTGTACGAGTACGAGGGACTATCCTAGGACCTTGCTGCCTTAGACCTAACCACCCAGTGGTCTCGGAACTCTAGTATCCAGGCTTTTCCAGGTTAGACCATCAGCTCACGTCTGACAGGTCAGCCTCCTGATATGTTACATATACACCCCCGAAGACAGTTGGAGCAGCTGAAGACTTAGACGGCCATACCGGAATCTGACTGTTTGAGATGACGAGGCTTTCGAGGATTAGGTCCCGGATGGCGAGCAACCAATCGGAATGTAGTTCATTTAAGGTGTGTCAAATATTTCTTCATCCATGACCGCTAGTTAGAAGTATGTTCGGTCCAACTGCCGTCGGACCGTCCCATGGAAATTATCCTTGACGCTCCGCCACCGACCACGGTGTGAGCAACGTATGACATGAACGCTCAGTCTCGTCAGGAAGGCTATCTGATCTGGCCAAGACATGGATCTAGATCTCACGTGTCTACCTGGATTTGCACTCACACTGACGCCTGCAGTGATTACATCTTAGTAAGATACCGGTGGTGTATAATATGTTCTCGGCCTGCGATGGGGAGTCCGTACCTGACATTATCCCGTCAGTTTTAGTTACATTCTGCAGTGATAAAAATCGGGGAATATCAAAGCGGTTTGAGCCCGCCAGTCGCATATCAGCCGCATCCGCGTCGGGATAGTTGCCTCGAACGGAGAGACATACATTTACCACTTCTACTTTTGGAATAAAACATTCGTCTGCTGCGGAAACTCCAGGGCAACATGGAAGCCGGAGACGTTTGCTACCGGCATCGTGGCTTGATTACGCCATCTTGCAGGAATAGGCGTCTTGAAAGGATTTTCAAGGCCGAGTTAGACTTGTGCATGCTTGAGGCGCGGCTTAGAGACAAGTCCTAGTATAGATCGGATTTTAACCAATACTGCTTAAATGGGTATATAGAAATGGCGATGGTTCAAGTTAAAACCCGATGCTTACGCCCCTTCGGCGTTGAGGCGCCTCGTATACTCTCACCGGTAGTTCCGAGCTGGTTCTGTTGCCCGTTGGGATCTTACCGGCATTCAAATTACGTTATGAGATCTACCGGGAGACGTAATATTGGATGCGAAAAAGCGGAGAACCATCAGGCGAGGTTACACGGCCCTCGCGGAAATAAACTTGCAGAAAAGCAATGTCTCGATTTCGCGAAGTAGGGTGTCCAACAACACGATTCACACTCCACCCGTCAGAGAATGTGGAGACGAGGCTGGCTGAAAAGTCCTTCCTCATTCTGTTTTTGGAATATGAGGAGCGTTTCCGTCCTGGAGAAAGTAAAGTTGCATACTGTGAGATCGGGTATGCGTGAAAAAGTCGTCTTACAAAATTCTCGATCCAAGCGCGTGACTGGTCAGATGTAATATGTAAGGTATCTAAGGTAGGTAGGTAGGTAACCGAAGGTAAGAAGTTCTATTTTCACTTATGTAGGTATCTACCAGATACATCCCTAAATAGTAAGATATGCCGTTACCGGTGAAGCTCTTTTATACGATTTGTACAATATCAGTTGTGAAAATACATTCTAGTCTAATTATACCAGTTCCATTTCTAGTAATGAGCGTATAGACGTGTCAGGTTTTTAAACCTCGACAGAAAAGCTGTAATATGAGAAGCCAATGGCTTTTTCATTACGCGGAAACTGTCGTGCTTGGGTTAGACAATCCATTCTTGTCTATACGCCCCGATGGGAATTGTCGCACCCAGTCCCCCCAAGCATCATCCACTAGTTGAGCTATCCGCCGACAAGCTTCGTACGCCTGTTCCTCTGTGATGAGACTAAAGCTGGCCCTTAGTTGGTGAGTCTTGCGATTGTCAGGCATGAAGGCAACACCCGGGATGGCAAGCAAACCGCGTTCCAATCCCTTCTTGCTCAGTAGCTCGAATGTGTCTTCCCCAGGTGGAAGTCGTAGTGTTAGCCAGAAGAATAATCCCGCAGTTGGCACATCCCATGTTGCACGATATTTAAGATGCGTTTCTGCGGCTGCTGCGAACACATCTCGCTTCTGCCGATAGAAATCACTGGCTCTAGCGCAGTGCTCTAGAAAACCTGCGTGGCCCCAATGTCGGAAGAGAGCTAGAGCTAGTATTTGGGTGGTAGACGAGGGTTGGAGGCTAGAACCTGTGTTAATATACTGTACAATAATGAACAAACTCGATTAGAATTTGTTTTTATCACGTACTTTATATTTTCAGTGAGCTTGATGACATTCTTCACAATAGGCAAAGGTCCAGTCAGGATGCCCAGGCGCATCCCGGCGCTCACGATTTTACTCATTGAATCAAATCGGATTACACGGCCGGTTTCTCCATTGACCTCCCTCTCGAGGGAGAAGTAGCTACGTGGTTTTCCGTTTGATCCGTCATCGTAGTCGAGGAAGTAGTATGCGTCATCCTCTAGAATCATGAAATTAAATCGTTTGGCTAGACGCAAGCTGTCACTTTGTTAGCTATCCATTTCTAGTCGTGCTTGGTGAAATACCACTCACATTTCAATTTTGCGCCACTCTGGGCACGATCGGCCGGTTGGATTCGATCCAGTAGGGATAGTATATAAGAGTTTAGGACGGGGCTGATTTTCAGGCCACTGGGATAGTGACCTCTCTAGTTCGAATGGATCTAGACCGTGCCTGTCTGTTTTGGCTTGGACCAACTTATAATTTTCTGCTTGGAGGAAACCTACAACCCCCCTGTCCTGTAATCAGCCAAGCTGCAGCAATAACAGGAGGAAAACAACTTACGGATATGCTGGCCTAAGTATCTTGGCATTAGTCATCACTTCTACATTGGAACCTGATCTCGAATGAAGGAACTTACGTCTCAATGAGGACTGGGTCGCCTGGATCCGTGAGAACGTGAAAGGTCCTATGCAAGAGTTCCTGACTGCCGTTTCCGATGCAGCAAGTCCACCCTTGGCTTTTATCGATTCCATGTAGCTCACATTGGAAGTCTTCAAACCACTACATGTTTTGGGTAGATAATTAGATATATTCGAAACATATTCACCTTAAGACGGGGTGTATTGCCAACCTTGACCAAGTCTGGATTGCCCCCTGGCAACCCATATTGTAGGCCTTCCGTAAGACCATCCTCTCGTGTCAAGACGATCTCTTTCTTTGATCCCTTGAGTGATAGGGTAATCTTTTCAAAAGGGAATACCTCTGGATTGGGTTTTCCTGGAATTTCATGTTAGTAACTTAGGCGAAAGGCAGAGAGGGTGCATACCGGCAACGAGCGAGATCATGCCCGGGAGGTTTTCGAGAGGGAGAAGTCTTCTGACTATGAATATTTTAGTAAGCTAGCAACCATTTTGATTGTATCGGTATGTGTTAGAGGGTTATCACTCACTGGCCCCTGGTGCGTATCGTTGCACACGGGTTGACAAAAGTGGTGTTGGGTCGAATGCAGTTGCTTCCCTTGAGTGAGCCATAGATGCCATCTTGGAAAATTTGACAATAAGGTAGATGATGAAAGCTCACCCAGCTTGCGCTGATGATGTAGGAGATATAGAATTATGGCGACGACTGGCTTAACTGAATAACCCGGATAGTTGCAAAGGGGCGTACTTTATTCCAACATCATGTGAGACGGGTTTTACATTGCGGCTCAGCACTTGTCTCAAACTTTATTTCCCAGAGAGGAGTCGAGGTACATCGACCCTACAGTACCTAGGTACATACCTACATGTATGTGAGATTAGATATCTCGGGGCCGCGGATCTTACTATGTTCCGGACCAGCCCACCGGCTTACGGGGGTGTGTAACCCAAGGTCTTTGTTGGTTGGTAAAAAGGGATAGGAGTCGTACAAATTACGTATGCCAAAGAGATGCACCAACGCCTTCGGGGCCGAATTTCTCGTTTTTTACACCCCGAGGCCCGAATCTTTTCGGGTCCGCCCTTCTGCTTTCTCCCTTCCGGTCCAAGAACGTTCTCAGTCTGAACAACCTATAGCCCAACTACTTCTTCCTCAAACTTCTCAAACCTATTCCTCCTTCGATTCTTACTTATCCCTATGCCATCAGCCTGGAGACAGTTACACACGGGCCGGGGGCTCTACAAATCATTCTTGCATCTTAGCCAAGTTCAACAACAACGATCTTTCAGTAAATCTGCACCATTAGCCATGAACGTGGCTCTCGTCACCGCCTGGGGCACGGCTCCCAAGTACATCACCGGTGCTCCCGCCCTCCCAGCCCCGTCACCATCTCAGGTCCAACTCAAACTGCTAGCCGTAGGCGTTCCCCGTGCGGCGAAAGGTCGCGCTCTTGGGAAGCATGTCAGCGTCAAGAGTGGGCTACCCTTTGACCCTAGTGTCGACGGGGTTGGGCTAGATGAATCCACCGGGAAGAAGTACTACATTGCGCCTACCGCGGCCCCCCTTTTCGCCGAGCGCGCCAACGTTGAGCGACATCTGATCACTGAGCTTCCCTCAGGAGCTGATCCTGTCACCGTGGCTGCGCTAGCGAATCCTGTGAGCAGCAGCTGGAGTAAGTAACGCCTACAGTCATTGAGTCCTTGCCGCTCCCGCATGTCTCAGACATATCTTGTTCTTTTACTCCGCGGGAGATCTTAGTCTTCGGATGCGAGGTTGAAGTCCTACATCTCACTTCCCTACGCACTGTTCTAGGGAACAAAGTATTGACGTATTGACTGCAGTGGCTCTGAGTATCCGCGTCACCGGCGGTATCAAGGGACGTAACTTGTTCATTGTCGGCGCCACTTCCGAGAGTGGCCGCAACGCCGCCCGTGTTGCTCGCCATCTCGGCGCTGTCAAGATCACAGGCGCCGCGCGTAATCAAGAAACGCTCAACAAGGTCGAGGGTCTCGATGAGCGTGTCCTTCTCACCGATAAGCTCGAGGTACCAAAGACAGTTGGACCCATAGACGTCGTATTAGACTACGTCGGCGGTCCTACGAACGTGGCTGTCATGAATGCTGTTGAGATACAAGACGGCAGGGGTGTACAGTATGTCAGTGTCGGTGGCCTCGCAGGTCATGAGAACCTAGTTATACCGGCTAGCTTACTGAATGCCCGAGATATCCGCATCCTTGGATCTGGCATGGGCGCCATGACATTGGAGGAAATCACAAAGCAAATCCCAGGCTTAGTTGATTTCCTTAGCAAGATTAAGAGGCCTGCAAACATCGTCACTGCTCCTTTGGCTGATATCGAGACTGCTTGGGACTCCACTGCGGAGAAGGAGAGACTTGTGCTGATCCCATAGAGGACGGTAAAAACATGTACCATTTTAGTTATCAGTGGTTATTACAGAGTCATTAAGCGTCTTCCCATCCGTCTAACGCTTCCAAAAGAGATACACTTTCATTAAAGACCGAATTCGATAGGTTTAGGTAGCAAACGAAATAACTTATTCCCCCTACTTGGTTTACAAGCTCGTTAGGCCTCCTACAGATACATCTGATTCATGATAGACTCGAGAATACTACTCTAGCTGATTAAGTAGCTTGATTCACTAGGAACACTTCGGCATGAAACTCCTGGATCTGAATCCGACATCACCACTCGGATATTGCCGCTCGGGTTTAGTAGATGAAGGAACGACGACGCCATTGGATTGGGAAATACGAGCTCTTCTCTCCGAAGACGGCTGCATACATACGCGCAATAGCCTTTTCAAACACCGGTATACGTTATTTCCACAAACAACGGGCCTCCTACGAACCGAAATCCGAATCGAGAGATCTGACAACTGAGTGCCGGATTATGCATTTAGTGGATGATTTCAATATACAGGATCCATGTTCATAAGGGAGGTCCACGTGTAAATATAGCTTACCACAGTCGTGGCTAGACTCATCCATCGAAGCAAATTTTGCCAACATGCCGGCAATCATAGCCGGATCCATATCGTGCTGTCCGCTCCGCATTCCTTTGAAGTTCTGCGATTGTCATCCCGGCGTGTCCGGACAAGGTGAAATGTCGGGAAACATCACCTGTTTTGCTTCTATCAGCTTATTGATGATCTGCATTCAGCTGAGCCTTCCTGTGGGGTCCAATATAACGTCTTATGCTAGTACGACTGTGACACGGCATACGTACTGAGCACCTGATCAGCCCGACAGAAAAGAATAAGCTGAATTGGCAGCTCACGGTTCTTAATGCCGCTTTTAAGACATGAATGCTAACAACTGGGGGGTCTGCCTAGCAGGACTAGTGGTACGAACTTCGGACACGGGAGACTATGAGACGTCCGTGGGAGACCTGTTAACGGCCATTCCTGGAATAGAGAGGTATCTACACCGTATTCCGTTGACGAAAGTAGTTGAGAGCTCCCCGGGCAGCAACGTAATAGTTCCTCAGCCCGCCTTGTTATAGGTATATTATACGTTCCTGCATCACAACGAAGTCCCTTTGCTTAGTCTTCAACCCTCACTAGGTAGTTAAGACTTGACCTTTCGACCTCATCCAATTAGTGGACTAGTGTCAATTTCTTCTCCCGTGGATACAAAAATCGCTACTCTCTCAATCTCGCACTCTGATGCTGTAGACAAGAAGCCAACAATGGCAACAACTTCAGATCAAGAATTTTGGTCAAACCATGCCCGCTCCACTCTAGGACCGCTATTGAGTTTAGCTGGGACCTATTCAGCTTCGGATCAAGCTTCCCATCTCCAATTCTTCGACGAACACGTTGCATCCCGTCTTGGATCGCAGCTGATACAGCCCAAACTGGAGTACTGGGCAAGCCCAGACTTGGCCGGAACGCGTTTTGAAGTCAGTCTCAACCTGACGACCCGGGGTAAGCCGAAGGTGCGCTTAAGCTTTGATCTCCTACGGGATGGAACCTCGCCAGACACATTCGGCGAGAACAATGCACGCGAGATGCTGCACAGTCTATGTTCAGCTACGGGCGGCGATCCTAGATTGATGGACCACCTCATGGAAGCTTTCTGGCTGTCGCCATCCGAGACCGAAGCCCTGCGCGACAAGGTCCGGCCGCACATGCAAATCCCGCCCGCTTGCATCGCGTTCGAGCTCGAGGGACACAGGCAAATCCTAAAGGCTTACATCCCGGTTGTGAGGAAAGCTGCCGCGCTGGGAAAGCCGACTGCCGGCCTCATTTCGAATGCACTCCGCGGCCTAGATCCCCTAGGATACGACTTATCGTATAATCTGGATCTTCTTGACGAGTATGCATTGTTCTATTATCCTAGTTTAAGAGCCCGCAGAAAGTATACATGACTAAGGCGTGGGATGAAATAGATACCTAGCCAGCCGCCAAGACGAGGCCAACCCCGTGATGATCGGCATTGACTGTCTAGACCCAAAGACAAACCAGGGGAGCCGCGTTAAGGTGTACGTCCACCTCAAGACCTGCACTTTTGCCACAGCCCGAGACGTCATCACTCTTGGTGGGCGTCTAAGTGGCGAGACTATAGTTAAGAAGCTGAACAATTTGCGATCCATCTGGCACCTGCTACTGAACGAGCCCGACGGGATCCCAGACGACAAGCTTGACACATGGTCGAAGCAGGAGCGCGCGCCGGGAGCGGCCTTTTCGGGCGTTCTCTTCAGCGTCGACCTGGCGGCCGGCAAGAAAATGCCCGATATCAAGATATACGTGCCCGTGTTCCAGTATGCCGAGCACACCGAGACGTCATACAAAAACAGCAATGCCGTCTTGAAGGCGGTAGGCCACGAGTGGGGCCAGACGGGGCGGTTTGACGAAGTGGCCACGGCTGTTTTGTGAGTACTTCCTTGCCTTCTCTATTCCTTGTGGATACTAACGAGTGTGAAATGCAGCGGAGGACAGAAAGCCCACGGGCAGAGCCACCTGTCCTACTCGTACACTGAATCGAAAGGCGTGTACCTGACGGCGTACTTCAGCATACCTGTCTTTCATGGGGAGGATATAATTAACGCTTACAATATCTTGGACTAGAGTGCCTAGTATCCGTGGTGTTTGTTGATGGGTGACGACATGCTGAGGACCAGGGTTGTAATATTACAGTATCAGAGTTCTCCTGAATATGCACATAACGCAATAGGAGCTACCCCTATTTGACCGACTTTCAATTAACCACATCTTCAGCTTCGCAGTTCACACCGACTTGACGGCATACCAGGCCAAAATTGGCGTACTATTTTTCATGTTTGTTTGGCTTGACCGCTCTTTTGAATGAGGCCCATGGGACAATGCGGCGGAACTGTAAAATCATAGCAATCAAGGCCTTTGGCGCGGCAATCAGCTGTGGCTGCATGATCTTCCTTTTTCGGCTGCGCCTTGGACCCGCTGTAATATGCAGGACACCGGCAATCACCGGCGATGCCCCGACCGGCGTAGATTAAGTCTAATTAGTGGAGGTACATGGTGATCTTGCAGGCGGCGTACTTATGCCAAGCATTCCCCATCATGTAGCTCATTTCCACTTTCACTGCAACCTTCAACCGCGTAGATCACATTCAGATCTTCTACCGGATATGCACAGGCTTTATATATATTGAAGTTAAAACAAACCGGATCTTTCTTTCTTTTTTCGGATCAATTGAACTCGATAGAAGCTTTGGTACTTACCTAGGATAACAAAATCCTAGTGTTGATCAGCTTGTAGCAAAATCACCAGTAGGACCAGGACCAAGGCCCTAAAAGGCGGCCATAATGTTGTGAATGAGGTATGTATTGAGCGTCTCCAGAGTGGAAACCTTGTGTCTCTATGAATCCTCAGTAGGATTTGATATCCCCACTAGCTAATTCGCACCTATGCCAAGACATCTGCCGTATTCCCTTCTTTCCCCTATGCCCCACACACCATTTTCCCTGAAACCAACGCCTCAGCCTCAATGCTGACCATCATCGCCAGAGCCGCCTAACATTATCCCACAATAGGGTCGATGTCGCGGCAGGCTTATAGTGTGGGCTCAAATGGCGTGTGGGCCAATCCCGTCAGATCCCGAATAAGGTTGCCCCTGAGACTGGTGTACTTCCAAGGAAGCGCTTTGTCAGGTTCATTGGGCTCTAGGATTGAAAGCGAGGTGACTTCGACGCGGTGCAGCGTGCGGTAGACTTTCCGCGTGTGCTGGCGGAAAAGTGAATCGCATGATGGTAACCGACCCCTCCCACCTCCTCGCTGTCCTCTCCGTCTGGATAGAGAGGAGCCTCTTCGAAGAAGGCGTCTTCATGGAACGATCCATCGCTGCAGGACCAAAGTTAGCGAAGCATCAGCCTTATGCACGATTGAGGTTGCCGCCGGGGCGAGTTCATATTTCGGATTGCAATACCGTCCCGTCAAATCGCTTCAGCTGCTCCGGATCGAGGTCATATACCCCTATACTGGACATTAACCCAGGTGGCACGTTTTATATATATTGAATGAAAACAACCTTAAGTGCAGTATTCTTTTTAGCTGCTTAAAATCTCTTCTTTTTGCTTTCTCTGTCGAGTGGGCAGTCACTACGCTGTGTAAAGGCGTCCGATTATCGTCCGGATCGGTCTCAATCAGGTCGCCAAACCACAGGCTTCATTAAAACCATAAAAGTCAGCATGTGGTATAGTTTCATTGTGTGAGTGAGAACTCATGTGAACCTCACTACAACTATATGTCTCCTTTCAGACACAATGCCTAGGTAGTCTTAGGCTTCGTCCATGGCGTGAAATGCCCGCCAATACCCGTCGCAAATCCCTCCTTACACCTTCCTCCAAGTAAAGAACCCAATCTGAGCTGCCCTGACGTTGGCCAACATGGCCCGTCTTCACAACTACCCCATAACAAAAGAAAATCCCGTCCAGTTTATCTGATCCAACCAACCGGAAGTCTCCTGACGTTGGTGTTCTTCCCATATGCCATCATTGTGATTGGCGATTGACCACTGACTGCCTGTTAGATAAACCCTGCCATAAAGAAGAATTGGTTATAATCGAGATCACTAACATACCTTTTAGTGTATGGTGGTGCAATGAAACCCTACCCCCTCAACCAATGAGCCGTGCATGTGAAGGGCCTTTTAGTCCTCGTCCGAATCCTCCTCTGAATCCACGTCCATTTCATCGTCGGATCCGTCTATGGGCTGCACATTGAAACCCAAAGGTTCATATGGGGTCTGTGCAAAGACAGTGAACCTACGGACCAAATCGCCATTGACTTTCGCATATATCCAGTCTCCATCTTCCTCATCATACGCTAGTACAGACAACGACTGGATCTGGATGTTGTGGCGTCTCAACAAGGGCTTCAAACCAATGGAAACGTGCATGTCGGGGCTGATTCCATTGTCTTCGCCACCCTCGTCGTTCTCAGACTCTTCCTCCTCGGTGTCATAGTCGTCCTCGTGCACAATGCGGTGCTGGAGGACTAGAGTGTAGGATGAGTCCGCGTTGTAGGCTTCTTGGCTTAGCCAGTCGTCTTCTCGGTCGCCGACAAGTGCAGGCCGGCGCAGGGTACCAGGGGTTACAGAGGGCCAGAAGATGCGGTGGACACCCTTTGTGATGCGGATGATGTCCCACAGCTGACCGACACGCAAGCCTTCCGGAAAATGAAGTTCGGCAATGGCATCCGGTAGAGCAAAAGGCAGGGTATCGTTCTCCTCACGGTCCTCTCGCATTACTTCCCATCGTACCTTGGTGATGGGAGGGATGGCGACCTGCAAGTTTCGCCACTTGTGATCCGATCGGGTCCAGTCATACCACTCGCCGCGGATGGATCGGCGAAGGCGTGTTGAAGAAACCTTGGCGGGCTTGACATGGCGGAATTTCCAGACGCCACGGGTAAAGGTGTAACGGACGCCGAAGATGTCCGGGATCCGAAAGGCTGCCAGCTCATTTTTCACATATCGGACGCCTTCAGGGACGCGCTGAGATGGGTTAAGATACTGTTGTTGTCGAAGGATCGGCGTCAGATTGATTGTGGCGTTCCAATCGCGACTGACTCGCTGGGTGTTGGTGAGTAATTCACGAGCCGGAAGGTGGCGAAGGATCGAGTCTAGTAGCTCGGGGATGTTAAGCGGACTGCGATCGTTCGAAGACATCGTGAAAGGTGGTGATAAGAAACGAAGTGTATGAATTTGCTTTGATTGGTGAATTGTTTGGTTGATGGACGTACGGTTGTACGAGTCCAGTTGTCTTGAGAGTCGAGATGAAGATCTATGAGTATGAGTGGTCGAAGTTGTTTTGGTAGTGAGAAGATCTTGAGCTGTCCAAGAAAAGAAAGTTGTTTTTCTTAGGATTTGTCTTGGGAGAGGAAGGGAGAGGAGGGAGAAAAATCTGGGGGAGGGCTGGGTATTTATACTTTTTCAAAGTGTAGAGGGCACCTGAGGCGTCGCCGAGGACGACTGGGATGTCCTAGGTGGCGAGGCGCTACCTAGGTGCCAAGGCTGGACACTGTGGAGGTTGGGAAGCTACGCAAGAGATTTTCACCTCAGGTGGTTGTTTGCACGGATGTTATCGTGCGAATAGGGGCGGTTGCCAAGTACCAGACGTGGTCATGTCTTGGTGTGCAAGCGAGCCAAGAGGTGCACTGTGCAGATAGCAAGCAGCTAGATCTATCAGTGACGTCTAAAAGGCAGTGAATAGGCGATATATTGGACATCACGAGGCCTAAAGCGGATCTGGGGGGCTGGTCATCTGGTCGCTGCTAAGCGATCTTGCAGTAGCTGCCATGTGAAGTGCAAACATCGATTGCGATCTGAACGCCACCCTTTCCGGAGATAGGCTGTTGCACACCTTAGGTAGTAGGTATCAAACTCCTTGGCACGTTACCGAGAGGGTCGTGCACAGGACCACCGTATAATACTAATTTTCAAGCTACCAGTGGCGGGAAGCCTCTCGTTATGAATGTGTGAGTCTGTATCCATAGGGCTTTTGCACATGATTAGCCCCTATCTGGGTTGGAATTCCACACAATCTCAAGCTACGCTACCCAAGGCAAAGTTTTAGACACTCTTGAACATGAGGTAAGATCGCTGTGAGACCTACTTAGTAATCAGAGCTTTGGAGATGCCGTGCTTGGTTCCAGGGACCACACTAGCTGCTAATAAGGGGTTCAGAAGTGTGCTCGGCCAGACTGGATTCGGTATTGATAGGGGCTGTTCAGACTGAGTTCAGGAACACTCGCATCTACTTATTACATCAGGCAACAATCAGAACTTATCAGAAGGCACAGACGAGGAAATGATAACCAAATATCCGCTCACTAGATTCCCAATCTTGTGTAAGGCTTCATTGAAATTATATTGAGAAACTGGCCACGGCTACCGCTTGCTTACTAGCGTCAACGGCCCCTGAACCCTTGAACATAACCGTTTTTGCTGGTTCCTCAACTTGAGTGATTGAATCACATGATTACAGCTACCTAGACTCTTGAAATATACTCACTATCCACGTTGGTAACTCCGTTTCCCCTATTGTTCCGGTTTTGGCCCCCTTGCTGGCAAGTATCCAGGTTATCAACATTCTGATCAGGTGCTTACTGCTAATTGATAAGAAAACAGGCAAAAGAGGAACGTTAACAGTAATGTAGTTCGTATGAGAAATGTTTTATGTACAGGTCTATTATAGATACAAGTATGTTAACTCCATATGTAATTCAAATCATAGCAAGCCTTCCGCTTCGTGATAGGCAGCTCTTCCCGCCGGAACACCAGCCCAAACCCGTGATTTTGAGTACCTAATATTGTGTGGCTCATATCGTGGTTGGTTGGGGCATCATGTCGGTAGCAGTTGAGCCTGCTACAGCTGCAGGAGGCTGATCGACGATGTCCCGCTCATTCCGGGGAACAAAAGTGGGCTCCGCCGGGACCTCGGGAGGTGTCGTAGGACTCTCCACTTCATCGTCGTACATGCGGCGCATTATCTCCTCGTACTCCTCCAGCCATCTCCGCAACTCTTCGTCGTCCATATCGTCGACATGGTCCTCGTGGCCGTCCCAGTCTAGATCATCCGAGTCGCGGTCCTCTAGGCTGAGGGTCTCGTTTGCGGCGGCGATGTCGGAAAAGCTGCGCCTCTTAGGCTTCGGGAACTTGGGGATCGTGGGCAGGAGTCCCCAGAGCTCCTCTGGGATCTGGCCTTCCCCGGTGCCTACCCACTTGTTCCACATGTCCTTCTCGTCTTTGGAGCCGACCCGCTTCATCATCGCTTTGAGGTCGACAGCCTCCATGGTATCGAGCTTCTCTCCGGCCTTCTTAGCTGCGTCAACCTTTGCTTTCGCTGCATCTACCATAGCCTTGGTGGGCGCCTTGCGGTAGCTGCCGACGTTTGCTTTGCTCTGAGGGTGGTCATCGTACCACGCATCGTCAGTCAGGAGTGCCCAGCCCGGGTCGTCAATCAATGCCTTCGGGTAGCATGGGTTATCCGCCAGGCCGTCGTCGTTTGCCTTAAGGCCCTCGAACTCGGAGATACTGAAGATAGCTCGCAGTGTGCTGACCTTGACGGTTGAATGTATAGCTGCGCTGTGTTAGTGGGACTTGGAATCTGTCGACAGAACGATGATGGGACTTACTCAAGTCTTTGCCTTTGGGTTGTTCTTTGCTGATCTTCGGTTTGTCCGACTTGAGATTTGCGCTTACCACATATGTCTCCTCCGGTTTGTTTGGCGGCTTCGTGGTCGACGCAGCGTTGTGGTCGTTGCAGAATCCACCCCACTATAGACACGACGATCAGTACAATGGACATGGGAGGATATGAGAGTCGGGGATAGGACTTACCAGTTGACCAGCACCCCGATTCTGATCTTCAGGGACGAAGCGTACCCATTGCCTCACTGTGAAGAGAGGTGGTTAATAATCGATGATGAGTGTGGATATGATTAGTTATACTCACTGTCCTTAGGCGCTTTGTCGTCACCAGGCCAGAAATACCTGGGTGGGAACTCGTCCCTGTCGCATCCCTTGAACACCTCGTTACCTTTCGCGTCCACCTTGACCTTGCCGTTCTCCATGACATTCTCCCTGTACACATAGCCGTTGGCCCAGGGGAACCAATGTTGCCATGAGATCTTGGCCGCCCGACCAGAGGTGCCGGGAATCTTGGCCAGGGCTGTCGAACCCCATTTCTCGGTAGCCAGCCCGTCCTTTCCCCAGCCTTTACTCTTCGCACTCGACCAACTTGTGGCCGTCGCCTGACATGTCCATTCAGTCATGCTTGGTGTCTTGGCATATCTAGACATAACGGAACTGTATAGTAATGTTCGTCAGCAAGATCCGGTCTCCAGTGCTAGCCAACGACTTTGGCGGCCGCTGCAGGATTATGACACTTACCGGTAATGATAGCATGCTTGCGTATGTTCCTTTTTACATACGACCTTGGGAATACTCTTCCTGTCTTGGACGTAGTAACCAATGTCTTTCTCGGTAGTAGTCACGTGGTGAGTGGTTGTCGTCTTGCCATTGTTGCATTCTTCCTCTATCCTCTCCTCGACGTCGCCAAACTTCTTCACCAACCTCTTATCCGGTGGATTGTAAGCAGCGCGCTTTACCTTGCAAGCCTTGGCGCTCTCTGTTGTCTTGGGGGGATTACTCGTTGTTTTAGCAGGATTACTCGTCTTTTTGGTCGGGTCATTCGTTTTAGGCGGGTCGGCTTTCTTGGTGCTTGTTCCCTTGACAATCTGACTCGATGTCTTGGGATCAGGCTTTGGGTCGCGTTTGCGGCACTGGCTCTTGTTCTTCTTGAGCAAGCAGCCTGTAGAAGAGACGCCTTTGCCCATCATTGAGTCTGGTGCGTTCACCATACCGACTGGTTACAAGTATTAGTCAGACATCCGAAGACTCTCAACTCAAGTGTTCGACCTACTGAAGGCGTCTTCAAGACTGAAGCTCCAGCCCGGCACGCCGCAGGCCTTGCCGACCCAATCGGTGTAGAAACCAGCAGCATCCACTAATAAGTAGTCAGTATTACTCGCTCACGCCTTACTCTTAAGAGGCAAGTTGAACTTACTTCCGTTCTCATAACCTGACTTTGCATACTGGATGACCTTATCGGCGCCCTTGATGGCCTGGCCACCAGGCACAAACATAAGGCCGATGTCGGCAATCTCCTTGATGGCAGACACGAAGACGGCACAGAGGATGTTGTCCAGCATAGACAACGCCTCGGCGACTATGTTGATGATCTCACCGGCCAAGTATTCAACTGCCTTATTCTCGCATTTGCACGGAGCTGGTATCCAGGGGTAGCCATCGTCGTCAACATACTTTGGCATACTGGTGTCTTTCTCGAGGTCGACGCCGGCATAGGAACTCATGTCACACTATTTGAAAAGGGGTTAACACAACACAGCCAGGAGACAAAGAATATTGGAAAGCGGTCTTGTATACCTCTGAGTACCCGTGTCCTCCGTTATTGGCACAGTATTTAATGCAAGGTTGTATCCCCTTATCCCAATTTGGTTGCCGGCTGGTATAGTAGTACATACACAAGCCCTGCTTTTCGTACGAAGCCATGGTCTGTGAATCAGGCTGGTGGTCCCGAGCTACGAGAGCCGTATCAACAGCGCCTTCATGAGCATTGGCTCCATGGAGCGTGCTGAGGGAGAATATTAAGGGTAAGAGAGGTTTCATGGTAGAGAGCGACTAAAGGAGATCGGATTACTCGATTAATGTCAAAGTTGAATAGACTGGTGATGAATGTCATACTCGAAATCTGTGGCCAGCAAGCCAGACTCTTTATACTCTTCATACCTAGGCCTTAACCGCCACCTCCTCTTCGACTCTATATTTTTACATTCACATATTCTCTAAAGACTACCTAGCTCTCGATGATTCTCACCTCGCCTAATGGCCCTATGCTGATGTTATTGCGGCACGGCGATTGCGGCGCGGGGGCGGTGCCGCCGGCCTTCCCCCGCCAATTTGTAAAATTTGAAGCCTGATTATCTGACGAAGCATCGTGAATTGCAGCATTCGCGAGGTGCCAAGAAGAAGCTAAGAAGGAGAGGTAGCAGTGAAGTCGCTTAGCTGAACAATGTCAGAGATTAAAGGGGGTCACCTGAGAAGGCTGTAAGAGCACTTCTAGGCATAGTGCCTCTTCTATAAATAATGCGACGAATAGGACCGGGCTGAAAAACCTGCAGCTGCTATAGTCTGCTTACCTACCTCTACCTACTCCAGGTATTTATGGTGCGCCAAGGCATGACAGCATAAGGCGTCCGTAAACGCCCACGAATAAGCGCTTATTGCGATCATGATTCATAAAAAGTTCATAAAAGACATGGGGAAATAAGCTTATTGTCTCTATAGTTCCAGACCCTGAAGCGGCCTCCTGATTGGCCAGCATTAAGACGGACCTGCATAAGGCCTGCATAGGAGGATGCGCGCAACGTGGCACAAGATCTCAGATAAAAATTCGAAATTACTGAATACGGCCTGAATACGCCGATCATAGCCTCATCGGCTGCGGCGTCTAACCTTGGCGTCTCTCCTCCAATCAAGCTTTCGGCCGAAAATAACAACGCGGAAAGAAGTCCCCTTTCTTGGGAATTTGTAGAAATCTTGATTTGTGTAAGAGAGAGAGACATTTAGTCATCTTCAATCAGCTATCAGCTAACCATACCTCTCTATCTCCCCTTCAATTCCCGCCTCCAAGCAAACCATCACTAGCAGCACGACTTCTTTCCATCAATCTTTCCTATACTCATCATGGCGGCAGACCAAGCCCCGAGCGAGGGCGCAAATAACTTGTACTCTCACGACGAGACAGTCGCGGCAATCACATCCTACTACAAGCTCGTCTCACGCGCGCACGCTGTGAGCACAGACTCCACCCTGCTGCATCCGCCGCCAGAAGGCTGGCCGCAACTGTCCGCCGACTCGGGCCTAGTCTCCGGCCTGGGTTTTAGCGACGAGGCCCTCAATCTCATTCGTCACATCCCATACTTTGAAAATTCAGACTTGCTTCAGATCCTACCAGATGTGCAGCCCTGCAGCTACATCGAGAACCAGCGCCTTCTGGCAGTCGCAAACCAGCGTAACTCGGAGCAAGGGGGCGACGGTGGAGAGACTAGCCCGCCGCCGCACCTCGTGCTATTAGGGCAAATCCCCCAGCAGCGAGAATTCGGGCACGACGTCTGGCTCGACACAAAGCTAGGCAACGCCATCATGGGCAACTACCACGCCCAAGCTCGCCCCAGCATTGGCGACATTCCCGAAGACGGCATCTACCCCGATGCCAATGACCACTCGTACGACAATCTGTTCTCCAAGTACGGGCAGAAGGGCGAAGGATGCACCTGGCGCATCAGCACCTTCTTCGCCGCCTGTGAGCGCAACCTAAGAGAGCTGGAGTGGATCCCCGGCATGGATGAAGGGGACAACGGCTGGCTTCTAGATGAGGGCGAGTCGCCCTATGCTATGTTGGATTATGAGCACCGGAAGCGCATCATGCGCGAGAATGGCTGGCCCGACGGTGACTGGAATCCGGACGGCGTGGTGGAAGAGCTAGATCGACTGCTTAGCACCGACGGCAATGCATAGGGCGACGCGAAAATATGAGCAACAAACGCGGCCGGCAAGTCGGGAATGTCAATAATACAGTTTGGGTATCTCGGCATACATTACGGATGAATTACCCTCGTAATCCTTGCCTCCATATTTGTCGTACTTTTGCTTTGTGTTGGGTATACTACTCCTATCGTGGCAATCTCGCGTCATGCGACTATATGTGGTTTAGCGTCTCCGTGACCTCCCTTGTTCCCTAATATTAAGACTAACAGTCTGTGAGGCAAGTAATTCAGCTCGGTATTTAAAAGAGCAAACAGCAACTCTGCGCTCGGAATACAACAATTAGTTCCTGAAAGTTATGTCCAAAGCTCCTCTGGAACGCAGTAGAGGTTGATGTTATAGGGGAACGCTAGTTGCAACCGAAACTGTACATTTCGCAATACAGCTTGTGGATCATTCGAGTAAGCGGTGAGATGTATAATAGCACTTAGATGTAGTTTCCCCAAGTCGGATGTTTGTAAAAGCTTTGTACAAATATATTGCGAATCAATAGGTGTTCTTTTTTCGTGTTTCAAAAGTTGCGGGGGAGGGGGAGAAGGAAAAAGTTACTATTGCAAATATCCTCCCATATCTGCTAGATCAACATAGTCCTCAGCACTCCCTAAACCAGCCACATCAATATCCTGGGGCATGTCCACATTCATATCGTGGTCCGTAGCCCAGCCCATCGTCATAGTCGCCCATAAGTCGTGGAACACTGCCGGCTTCGAAGATCCAGGCGTCCTTTCGCTTTGAACTCCTGAATTGAGCACCTGGTCATTCATTGGTATCGGTAAAGAGCTCTCGTTCAGCGATGGCGTGGCGTAAGATGAGTTCGTGAAGTTCATGTTGCCTTCCCACAGGGGCAAGTACTGGTCCAGACTGCCATCGAGCATAGGACACCCGTGCATCTTCTTGCTGTGCTCCTGAGCAGCGGCCTCCAAATCCGCACTCTTCTTGTCGTACTTAGATTTTAGGGATCCAAGAACAACCTTGAACGCGGTGACGACATTCACTTTCTTCGAAGTCCTTCCTGCGGCCTTGCCACTGGCGTCGTCGTCCTTTTCAATGCCATCTTCCCCGCCGTTTTCAATAGCGGATAACTTAGTCAAGACGGCGTCGAACTCAATAATCTTTCTGCCCTGGGTGTAGTCGTAACTAGGGCAAACTTGCAACGGGAATGATAGGCGGTATGCGAGGATAATAGTCAAGATGAGGCGTCCGATGTCACCACCGCAGAAATAACCGATCTGCTCTGCCGACAGGCTCGTAACATAGTCGAAGAAGGCCCGTACCGTGTATGTGGCGGCCAACAGTTTGGAAGCGTCAATTAGGGGGTTTACGCAGTCGTCAGCGCGCGGCCGGAACGTCTGCATTACGGGCGCGGCCAGGATGTAAGCGTCGGCCGCAAGTGATGCCATTAGGATACACGCTTTATTCACTATTGTTAGCAGCTGGGACGAAAGTAGTACGAGGGGGTGTATTACGCGTAGTTGAAATGTGACCAGAAATCTTGCTTTGGAAATCCCGCAGTTGGGTTTCTAGACCGAGCTGGACGAACTTGCGCTGGTGTTCATTCGGGCTGCCGGTATCCGGTTTCTTATAGCTCCTGTGCAGCTCCTCGTACTCGTTTAAGATGTATTGCAACCGAACGAGCCAGGCGAGAATATGATCTTGTTCGAGGTCGCTATACTGCTCCAACATATCGCAGCACTTTGCCATCCACGGCGTATATCTTAAGATATACGGCTTAGACCACCCCCAAGACGACCTATTTCGTTAGAACTGAATAGACGTATAGTGAAAAGGAGTAAAAATCTGTCTGCTCACATTGACATGATGTAAAAGCAAGAAAGATACGCGCGGAAGCCCTGTAGTGTCATGTCCCTCCGTTCGGGTGTCTGGGCTGTGATGTCCATGTCTATCTCCTCGTCTAATTCCAGGTCGTGAACTATGTCTACGGCCATTCGCAGATACTGAATCAACTGTCTGTTCTTTGGGCGTAAGTGAAAGGGGTACCTGCCATGGAGTTTACGCATTAGAATGAGTAAGTATTTTGTATATTAATGGAGTTGAATGTTGGAGCAACGTGACTCACCAAGAACAGTAGATAATCAGTCCCTGTAGCAGCTCAAGAGACCGTTCACCTCCAGCGACAAATTTCAATCCTAACACCTTACGGAACTCTTCGTCATATAGGCTATGACCCTGTAGACTTGAGGAACAGCTTGTAACGGCAAGAATGGCTAGCAAGACGAACGGCATACTGCGGGCCATAGACCGCACGTCGGCATTGTCAGGTAGGACGACGCATGGGCAATACGGCAGCATAGACCGGAACGACTCAAGCAATTTGGCCGCCGAGTCGAGGTTGAACTGTGGTTTGATGCCTAAACTACTCACGGGTCTAGAGTGCGATGATACGGTACTTGACGTCGTTAATGAGGGAGTAGGCATCGAGAGATCGTTGAAGCTGAACGTCTGTCCAGCCGATGGCGACATTAATGCCGAGTCTTCTGTTTCCTCTTCCTCTTCCTCGCTAGACGGTACTAGGTCGTCGATGAAGCGTTCATGCTTCTCCCGTAGATCATCAAAGTTGTCGTGTAAATCCTCATCCGCTGGCATGGTGAAGTCAATGCTGAAGGTCTTGCTAGGACCAGGCGGAGGGGGTAGAGCCTCTGCTTCCCTGCCACGAATAAAATCTAAGCTAGCGTAACCATAATGACGAGCAGAATAACAATTAAGGAGATTAATTGCACCTTAGGTTTTAGGGGGAGACAATGAAGTGTGATACTTACGGCCTAGACCCCTTGGGCCGCCGGGTTCGTGGACCGGTTCGAAAAACACATTCCCGCTTGAACTCGGAGCAACTGTATCGCGCAAGCCACATATTTTAGCCCCAGCCACTTCAAATATCAAAGGCCAAGACTAATGAACTGACAATGCAGCCATACCGTTTGCAGATCCCCGGTTGGGGTCCAGATTGGCACTTGAGCTTGGAAATCCGACATGCCTCGCAGGCGTAGTTCATCTTGTTAGGCTTCGGCGGAGCCCGCGCTTGCGGTTTACTTGAGCTTGGCTGCTCCATCGGGGATACTATCTAGGTTAGAAGTCTCAGTTCCGTTACTCAAGCCTATGTATATGAGTAGGCAGTTGTGAGTGAATAAGTCAGGCTAGCTAGATCTCGCTTATATTGGTTGAAAATACGAAAATACGTCGTATAACTACTTAGTAATCGAGAATCACGGGCTTGATATCTACAAGTAGTAATCAAAAAAGAGACTTCATCATGGCGAAATCCAAGATGTTGATAGGCGTAATGAAAAATCATGACCGTTCTCGTGACGGGGTGAGTAAGAATCTGGCGGGGAGCCAAAGTCCGGAGCAGATCGGTATTATGAATTGGTAGTGGACCTGCCCGGACTTGGATCATCCCGAGCTGGATATCGCGGATCGGACCTGATAAGCTAGTCCCAATTTGGTCAAGCGCATATCCAGCGTCCCTCTCACGTCGTCGGCGCTTCCCGGCTACTAGGTCATACATCACAACCCAAACACACCTCCTAAGAGACCGTCTTATTCAGATGAGGTATAACCCTTCGAAGTAAACTTACATCAGCTCGTCGCAAGACGAGAGGGAAAGGGTGCGTATGCACACGTCTAGGATCCATCATGCAGCCCTGTACACTCACACGTGAATAAACACCTACCTCATCTCATTTCATCTCGTCTCAAGTCTTCTAGTCTAATCCCACAACCTCACCTTCCCAATTTAATTTCTCATCGTTCTTCTCATGCAAGTACCTTATATATCGTATATCATATATCATAAAATCTCGTTTACTATTGCGAGAGGATACGTCATGCTATAAAGCCGCGGACCCCGATATGGCGAGGTAAATGCCGACGGCGACGCCGGCGAGGGCCATCAGCAGCGCCGCGGTCGCCGCCCCGACGGCCGCCAGGACGATCTTCCTCCTCCTCCGCTTGGGCTCCTTCTGCCAGTGCCACCGCGCAAACCCCGAGAACCGCCCGCCTTCCACGTCCTTGTCCTTCTTTCTCCTCTCGCGCTCAGTTAGAGGGGCGCGCGGGCTGCCCGGGTTGTCGTCGAGGTCGATGGTATGATACACTAGCGGCGTCGTGGAGTCGACGCGGGTGTTCGGCACGCTGGCGTTGCTTAGTCGCTCCGGAGTGCACATTCCGGGCGAGTACGGGGGCGGCAGTGAGGACGGTGGGGGTGACAGAGGTGCATCCGGGTCTATTACCGATTCCCGGAATCCTTGGGTATCAACATTGTAGTTGCTGCGTCGCCGCGGTGGTGTCATGGGTGGTTCTAGCGGGCATTCCGGATCGGAGTCCGGTGCTGCTGAAAGAGGGCTCTTAACCTTGGCACTTAAGGGTACTTGGAGATTCTCGAGTCCATTAGTGGCCGCGATGAGGCTAGCCAGCCTTCTCTGCGTCGGGGTTGGTGGTAAAGGCGCGGTGGGAGGCGGTGATGGAGGTGAGAACCACTGGCTTGCTGATTTCTGGGATCGTGAGGTGCGTGGTGGCGACTCTAGACATGGACTTGTGGAGTGAGAGGTAGTCGGCGGCGTGGTGCCGGGCGTGGTGCTGCGTGGCGGTAGTGGAAAGAGTGACGGTGAAAGAGAGACAACACTACATCTTGACGATGGTGAGATTTCCGAACACGGTGAGACGCCATCGCCATTTCCCTTGACATACTGGAAATCCACACTGAGAGCATGAGGTTGATGTGAGAAACGAGTGGCCGATGAGTCGGTGTCATGGTTTCCGGTGGGAGGTACCATCAATCTGGGAAGAGGCGATAATTCGAGGCCCTTCGGCTTCCCTTGCGTCGACTCGTCCGGCATCATCGTGGACGATATTACTACGGTTATTCAGGGCCACGTAACGATTGCGTGTTTCGTAAGTTTGAAAAGCCTGCACCGATCGCGTGGTAATGAGTAGAGGTAGGACAGCTACGCGTCGAAGGTCGAAGGCGGAATTCGCAAGGAGTGATGTATTCGGCTGACCAGAGCGCGTAGGCATATAATGTTCTAGATACTCGATTTGGGGGTTGGGACCAATTGAAGCGAATGGTTAGATCCAAGACAGCGTAAGTTCTATTCAAACGAAGGACGATATGACCATATTCATCATTATATCATCATCATAATCATAATCATGACCATGCAAAGAAGGAGCGTAACGGGCTAGGCTGGCAGCGAGGGAGAATATCTCACAATCTCTTTCTTTTACTCTCTTTCTCTCAAACCCCCTCAGCTTGGAACGGGTGCCATATTCCCGGGGAACCGTGAGATATAAAAACTAGCGAGAATCACTAGAGTCCTAACGATTGGGACTCGGATGACCGCCCCCGTCATGCAAGGGACAGGGGAAAGCGGATCGGAAAAGTAAAGAAAAAGAGGTAAAACGGCGAAAGGAACGGTGAGGTAGTGTTTCTTCGCACGGAATCCTCCATCCTTCCCAGTTTTCCCGCCTCTACACTAGATAGGTACGCTACACCTTCTCACATCATCAATACTTACCTCCTCTTAGTACGGTACGCACAGTACAGTTAGGAAAAAAACCCGAGAGAAGAAAAAGCAATGCAGTCATCAATAGCACCCGCGCACCAGCCCGGCAGTTGTCGATCCCTCAGCGCCGGGCTGCGCAGCCCACGCGGTTCCACGCCGTACCCCTGCGTCAGCCCGGGACTGGCTTGGCTTGGCCTAGATCAGTCAAATCACACATCGCAAAAGCCCCGTACGCTATTGGGCGCAACTCCCAGTCTTGACTTCCCAGAGGTCCGGGCCGACGCACACACCGCATATCTTCAGCCCTCCAGGTCTTATTCTGCGCTCTTCAGTTTTCTTTTTCGCACCCAAGGACGCTACCCGATTGGGCATCGTAAGCCTCGTAAGCAGCCTTCTCACCCCCCAACCCCCAACCCCCATACAAATAGTAGCTACCTACGTAAGACACCTAGTAGGTAGGTAGAGGGTAGGCATTACGGTCTCCATTGCGGTCTCCATTACGCTGCCTAATCTAGTGTACCTACCCACAACTGCATGTTTTACGAGACTCTACATCATGTATGCATCACAATCGAGGTCCTTACGTACTGTATGCCATGTACTAGCACTAGCCTCGCATCAGCAAGTCTCCATCCACCCACCTACATCTGCTCGCTCGCTGGTACCTTACATAAAAGCCCACCAGCCCGCCTTAGCTTGGCTACCACCCTACCGAGACACCCACAGTGTGGTACGGCTACCTAGCACCAACCAAATACCACCCCATTCAATTCCCGCAGGATCTCCCCCGTTCCGGTGCAGCACGGTGCATATCCCATTCGTGTCGTACCTGCGTCTCACCCTATTCTCCTGTCCATACCCTCCCACCACGCCTCTCTCTCTCTCCCACTGCACCCTCGTCCTCCCACCTTACCTGCGAAATCCGAGCAAACCCAGCCGGAAAGACGGTCAGACTAAGTGGCCCATGTGCGTATAGTACTGTATATACAGTACGTGAAATAGCATAGTACATAACCGTGCTACCTGCACATGGGCCATTTAGTCTGACGTCTTTCTGCCCAGCCAAAGCTCAGCCCACCGAAAGCCCACCACCGCACAAGCAACCCAACCTCCACGAATCGCCAGCGCCATCACACACAAAAGACGCCAGATAACCCAGATACGGACTCCGTAGTTGTTCCAATGTCTGTGTACACCTGCATTCCCAGCCCCAAGAAAATGGCCGATACGAATCTGCGAATAGACCGTACATATTCTGGTACCTACCTACCTCATACCTACGCAGCTACGCAGGCACCTAATGCAAGCCCACCTATACTACACCCGCTATAGAAAATCCCGTGTGCGACCACCTGCGTCATCGCCGCAAAAATACATCTCTGAACCGCGTTTTCTTTTCAAGCCACCAAAACGGCCACGGCGAACACGCGAGGTCTTCCACCTTTTCTGCTGGCCGGATTAATAATGCGTAGTTGAAAACATCTACTTAGTAGTCTCAGTATAATGCACATTTCCGTATGTTATGCTAATGTTCCCGTAATACTTGAGGCCGTGTACGGAAGGCGCTTGCAAAAGTTTTTTCCATAGAAGAGAGCTGGCAGACCCACACACCAGCTGGCAGGTAGTCAGCCAGCTGTTGCGCTAGCTACTCTGCTCTACCCGCTATAATATTATCCCCTTATAGCAGGGCTTAGCGCATAAGCTAAGGCTAACTTAGCATAGCTAGGGCCTATTAGATTCGTATAATAGATTATGTAATAAATGTGCCAGCTGTTACGCAGCTATTTGCAACTGGTGGGTGGGTCTGTCAGCTATCTCCTATGGAAAGAACTTTTGCAAGCGCCTTCCGTACATTACCACATAGATGGCACCGCACTGCACCGCACTGTACGATGAACGCCCGTATCTGATCTCCAGCGGAGCCCAGCTCCACAAACTTGCGCAGCGGCGCTGACTACAGTAGCCTAGACTCTCGACGAGGGCTGGAAAAGCCCTCGCTGCTCTAGCCTCACCGGACACTACATATGCACTGTGTGCCGCCCTGCCGAGCCAAATACGTGGATCTGTAGATACGCTATTTAACCAGGGCTAGCGGAAGACCAACAGCTCGAGGTTCTGCAATCAGCTCGTTCTCACGAAGCCATCGGACCATTTGTTGAATTCGATTCGATTAAACATTGCCTCGAAAGATTCTGCTCGAGCTATCTACGAGTTTTCCCCTTATCTACGCCGGCGCTAAAACGTCATCCCTACACATGCAATTGCTCTCCGTCGGTGCTGCCCATGCGTGAAAAATCCATAATATTTTGTACATGAAGACCGAACCCGCTCCGGGCTTGTCTTCGGTTTTAGAACATACGAGGTGGTAGTCATCCGTCCAGCGCACACTGGCTCCGTAGGCCCGTGACGCATTGCAACCAAGCTTGCTCTTGATTTCCATACCGCCAATGGTCTGATCTAAGTTGTTCCAAGTTTGGAACATGATTCGAGATATAGAAGCACACCGAGTCGGTGAGTACCATTCACCCGGCGCCACCGCCAATTCGTCCGCTGCCTATATCGACAAACAAGTTGACGAAATCAATCGTGTTTCCCCCACCGACGGTTACATTCTTGGCCTGATCTATTGATACTGGCGAAGATGTATCCTTGCCTGTTTCCGCACTGGTAAAGAACTGTTGCACTGAAGTCTGGGCGGTCGATGCATCGGCTAGGGTCTTTTCCTGGAAGATATATAAAACTGCTACGCGGGCAAAGTCGGCCACTTCCTCAGTGACCTTGAAGGTAGGAGTCGGTGTAGCTGACGCAGTAGTGCTGCTCGGAGGACTGGTGATTGACGCTGATGTCGTTGCGGGGGCTGACGTTGGGTACGGTGTAGGTGACGATCGCTTCGAGTTGCTGCCTGTGATAGTGGTGGCAAATATCGTAGAACCCGAGAACGTAGTTGGGGCAGTCAAAGTTGTCACCACAAACGTCCCAGAAAATCCGACGGTCCCCTCTGGGTTCTCAACCGTCAGTGTAATGTCGACGTCCGGGAGTACACTGAGGGTGATCGGTATATCAGCTGCAGCCACAGCAGCCTGTGCAATATCCGAATCTGAGCTAAGGTCGGAAACCTCATCCGAAGCATCCTGTGTTCGAAGAGATTGTCCATCAAAAGTAACCAGCGCGTTTTCGGTGTTACAAGAAAGGTTGTCCTTGTTGAATTTCGACTGTATCAAGGTAGCAACCAGGGGGATCGAGAAGTTAGCCTGAGCGTCTCGTATAAGACGAGGTATCGCCTGGCCGATAGTAACATTTTTTATATTGGAGTTCGCCATACTGATTGACGTTGTGGTGCAGCCTTGAGACGTGGGAACTGTGCAGTCTGCACCTGTAAATCCGTTGGAACAAATGCAGGAGCAGACACCTTGCAGAACGACGTTCGTGCCCCCGTTGGCGCAATTTAGTTGCGTCTCACAGTCCGAGATGGCCGGTTGAGCCGCATTCTTCTCCGATTTCTTGTCGACGACGAGGAGTTTGACCGGAACCACGACTGCAGCTGCTACAATGCACAATATAATGATAACCAAGGCGAAACAAGTCCAGAAAGGTAACCCGCAACAACGACGTTTCTTCTTCGGCTGTCCCGGCTCCGAATCGCCGTCTTGATCCGTTGCGACTGGTGGCCCCCGAAAAGACCTACGCCCCAGCGGCCAAGAGGTCGAGACTCTACTTTGCCGCGCTCCATTTCGGCTTGCGGGAGGCGGAAATGCTGCCAGCATATCAGATAATCCAGACTGGTGCCTCTGGTCGTCTGCAAAATGAGTCAGTATACTACCTAGACAATTAGAAAAGGCGAGACAACGAACAGGAGAGCTCCTTCTCGGGATCGCCGCCGTAGACGTCTTCTGGGAAGTCAAGTTCATCAAAACGACTCGCCGGTCTACGGCCTCTATCCATCAACGCTGCTAGCCTAGTTGCCCGTCGGATTAAATCTGGTAGACTTGTCAAGCTCCCTCTGGCCTCAGCTGCCCTCACTGCATCCATATCTAAACGCGGCGGTCGTCGAATAGCCGAAAACCTGGCAGGCCTTGGCGAAGGAGTGGCTTTTCGCATTGATGAAGGATCCGTGGCACTGGCGCCCTCAAAGGCACTCAACATGTTATCTGCGGTTAGTGCAGTTCCTACGGCCTCTCGGGAGCCATTCCCAGATGAACTTGATGAGCCCTCGATGTATCCAGTTCCTTCTCGAAACGGGCCACCTTGAAGAGGAGTCGGTGCCGGCCTTGTCCCCGAATCCTTCCTCTCGGAACTTCCTGTAGTTACTAGCGCCGGCCTTCCTCTCTTCCCTATACTCGCATTCCTTACTAGGCGGCTTTCGTCCGCATCGTCACTGATGATAGATTCTTCCGCAATCGTGTCGTCGATGGAGGCCGCATTCGGACTATACGCTGCTGGTGAGAAACTTCCGAAGCTTTCCGGTATTGCGGCGCTAGATGCATAAGAAGTATGTGACCGCGTTCTTGGACTTTCCTCTGGTATCGGGGAGACGAATGATGCAGTCGAATAGAAAGATGAGGCCCCTCTTCTTGAAGACGGAGGTGGACCTAGGTTCACGCTCCTCCTGGATGCGGGCAGGGGAGGCGCAGCCACTGGCAAAGGAAAATCAGGGATCGTTCCAACTGACGAGTTAGTTGATTGCCTCGAGGATGTGCTTTGTATAGTATCGGGCGCTGAAAGCTCCGATACTCTGGCGTTTTGAGGCGCGTACTGGAAAACTGGAGTGTGGTCCTGGATACGAGAACCATCTAGGATTGACGGCACTCTGCTCGGTCGGGGAGGGCGTTGAGGTGGCTGTGATCTTCCGGGTGGCGGTCGGTATGGCTCCGAGTCGGCAGAAGATGGCGCTGCAATAGGTCCGGCAAGCGGCCACTGGGCAAATGGTTGCGGTCTCGATATCGCCATTCCAATCTGCCCCTGCTCGTCTCTGATCTGCAGACCCGGTGGCGCTTGAGCCCGTCTTATTGATGGAGGCTCTGGGAAGGCAGACATGGCTTCCCTTGGCGCACCCGCTTGAGCTAGTTCCCTCGCCCTCCTAACGGATCCCCCCACGGCGGGTGTTTGACCGGTATTCCGTCCATATTGAGATTGACTCATTTAAATGAACAATCGGGGAGACGTAGGACCCAGATCAGATCTCTCCGCATTCCACTCGTCCAGTCTTTTCCCAATTCCTTCACGGCCTTTGCCGTCTATATGAACTGCATATGCAAGTCCAAGTTCCTTCCCTACAAGTTCGAGTCGATACAATGCCGGTAACCGATAGCCCGCCGGCAGGTGGATCAAGAGAAATCAAACGAAAACGGGATCGGAAACTATTAGCCTCGTGTTCGCCGGTGTAACGGGAAACGACTTCGACGTAAATAGGCCAATGCAATCGCAAACAGAGAACTGGCTCAGCTCGATCAACGGTCGTGAAACCAAAGCGCCGTTTCCACTCTATCCTGAACAATGGCGAGATAACCAAACGCGCTCCCGATCCTAGCTTCGACCAAAAGGAATGGCAAGAATGAAAACGCCCGGGGTGTTAAGCCCGCAATTATATGCAGTTAAGAAAGTAATCCAGTCACTTCAAGAGTCGAAGGGATTCTAACTTGCGACTGAGGTGTTGGTTAGCGTACATAGAAGAAATAAAATGGTTTGTGAGAACGAGAGTATACGGGGGTTTCATGGATCAACGAAAAGTAAAGAACGACGGTAGAAGCTGGAATACAACCCTCTCTAACTCGACGGAGCCAAGAAGTGGTCACATGTGCTAGCAGCCAGAAGCTGTCAAAACTAGGATTCAGCACGTTCAATTCCACTGCCAGCAGCAGGAATAACCAGCGAGTCGCGTCTTGACGGGTAATCAGATATGGGACGAAGTAGGAGATCACGTACGCTTAACGTTTCGAGAGATACTGGCCCTTCGTCGTACCAAGCCAATTCGACCAGGGGGTGTGATTCAATAATGAATAGACTGGTACCAGACCGAGAGGCAACCCCCGAGATTGGTAATATTCAAACGAACGGATTCCCGTGGCTGTTTCCGAAGTCTTCCAAGAAAGCCAAGGGTCAGACACACGGTCGGACATGCAATATTTGCCGACGGGTTGGTAAGTGCAAAGAGGTGAAGCTGCCGTGTTCGTCGCACAGCGTCACTCTCTGGTTAGGCGGGTGTGGGGTGGTAGAGTGAAGCAGATGATGCGACCCTGAAGTCTTGGATACTGTTCACGTTTCAGAAGCGCGGATGGGACAGGGTCGGAATGACAGAACAGCAGAGACCCTGTGTAATGCCTCAAGGCTCGTGCGATTCTAGGAGAGAGCCGATCAAGAGACAATCAGGCGATCAGGCAAAAGTTAGTTGTTTGCACCTGTAAGACGGGCTGGCGGGTAAATTATCGCGGAAAGTCGGGTTGAGAGGCGACGGCGAGATTGATGATTTGGTGAAGCGAGAGACGCGCGGGTAACCAAATGTCATCAAGACAGGATGGGATGTCCCGCAAGAGTGAAAGAAAGAAAAACGAGAGTAGAGAAATAAAAGTGAAAAAAGAGCGTCGAAAGGCAATTGCAATAATTGCAGGTGTTTGAGACCAGACGACACTTGGTCGTTAGAGGGATATCGTGAAGGTCGCCGCACAAAGGTTGGAGTTGGCAAGTTCCAGTCAAAACCAGTCAAGGCGGACAGAAAGACCCGAAGCGAGCAAAATGGCACAACACAAGGGGAACTCGAAAGGAAAGGACAAGTGCAGCGGCGACAGCAGCTAGTATGTAGTAGTGGAAAGGCAAAGAGAAAGAGGGAATTGGCGTGCGACTGCCAATCGTGACCTGTTTGATCAGGGCTGTCAGGGTATGCACGTCGGACTCCAAGTCGTACCTGGCATTAGCTTCATGTCGTCTATAAAATTATGGGGAAAGGGGGACCGGACTTGGATTGGAAAAGCATCAAAAATGGAAGCGAAGGCCAGTGCATTAGGATTTCGACCAGACTTGGACCCCATGAACCGCCAAGGGAACCCTAGCAACGACGGCCAAATCTGAGAACCTCATTCCGAATCCCTACCTTCAAAATCGATTAACGCACGTCTAAGATTCTTTATGTGCAGATACACGGCTGCCAGGTGGATCTTGCGTGTCGCCAAGAGGGATTAAGAATTGTACAAGTCGCGTTGCCCCTGGAGGTGATATCGACGATAGCTTCAGTCCCCCAATGACCACACGCAGGCTGCATTTTATCCAAAGAGCATTATTCATAGGAATCATCAGCAGCCCAGATTCAAACGACGCGATGGCCAGCAAATCCCTGTGCCTGTCTGGGACCCCTGCCATTCACCAAAGTCGTCAGCAAATCAACGAGCGCAGAGGGTGAGCTTCACCAATTAGAAACACTAGCGTCGTTACTTGCAGACGGTTCCACATTCGTCATCCTTGGTCTGAATCGTCTTGACCTCCAGACTCTGGCCAGTTCTGGTACGCCAACTCCAGTTTCGAACGACTTTGTGAGCTCGAGACAGGATAAAGTAGACCTGACGACGGTGCTGTCTGGCCGAGGGCAAATCTATTATAGAGTCATTTATCCGTGAATGGCAGACGGACCAAAAGCAGTATAAGATGCTTGACATCGGATGAGCAGAGAGCCGCTCGGCCCTTTGGAGAATGAGAATAGCATTACACGGTTAGCGTACTGCATTTCTCCTTTCATCTCGACAAAGTATCACTCCGTCGTACGACCCGAGTGATCGGGCTGGCGGCGGACTTTTTTCTTCTACCTACGTATTTGCCAGACAACTTGCTAGCAGTGAAGAGATTGTGTATCAGCGCATCTTGGAAAAGTCCAAATCTAGGTAGCGTTGGTATATGACTCCAAGCAGACAGATATCGTAATACCAAAGGTAACGAACGCAAATGACTCGGATAATTCAGCCGTTCCCGCGTTGACCAAGGCGTTGAGTAATGAGAAATCCGGAGGATTCCAGTAATAAGGTCGAAGTTATTAGTTGCGGCACGTATGCCCTGATCGATATTACCACGATTCTCAATTTAGTCGAACGATGATGTGGTACCAAGGGCTGAGGTGATGTCGAGACCACCCGTAGTGGCCCGCGAGGGCGATCATTAACGGCACTAGCCTATTCAGGGGCTAGAAAATCGCCCATTGGCTGCGTCCGCACCAGTCTTCAGCACTCTTTTCGCGCGCATCTCACCAGATCTAGCGCCTATCCACTCATTTGGCCAGACTGCCAGATTGCTGACAACACAAGTTTGCGCCCAAATTTCCCATGTCGATCCTCGTGGCTGACCAAAAACGTACTCAATCATGATCCTTTCACTCAATCTGAGATAATTGGTCGTCGTCCACGTCATACGCAAGCTCTGCTGCAGTTCCTGCAAACCACCCGTCTTGCAGAAGCAGTAATCCCGAGACGCTGGACTCCAAACGATGGTTGGGTCGGTTTCAGGTCAATCACTCGTGTTCCATACAAGGTTTCCACTTCTAGCCTATTTTCTAGATTTCTAGCCCACCTTTAGCCCGTCGTCGGCCGTCGGTGCAAACTTCTGCGCCCGAATCGAGACAGGCTTGTTCCACCCTTAGTCGGAACTTTCTACAGCTTGCTCAAGTGCAACTTCGTACGTATCACCGCAAAGCTACAGGGCTGAATCTCGCGATCTCTAAGGCAGTGACCGTACATAATCTCAACCATAGCATCCCGATCTACTGGCCTTATCTTTAGTTGAATTGCCCGGACAGGGGGTTATACCGTTGAAAAAGCAATCAAGCCTGTTTGCTTTTGTCGAAAACTCCGCAGCCGAATACCTAAATCAAACCTGTGCCCTTGGGAACTCCCAACCACCGACTCCAAGTCGCCAGCAAACAAATGTCAGTATTCCCTCATGTTAAATAACTCATATCCGTCGTCCGCCGGTTGATGCCCGACTTGTCTTTCCCTTGCTTCCGCCTTGTGGTGGATTTTAGCCACAACGGGAGTCGGTGTCTGGCAGTGTGCTCTACGGGAATGTTTTTTGATGAAGTCGCAGTACCCCGCGTAACCGGTTCCTTAGGCAGTAGCTCTTGATGTCTCCGCTCACTCCTCGCATGCATGAGTGTAAGGATACGCTCTTCGATCGAGTCCCCCTTGTACCCATAAAAGAAGGCAAGTGCTAGTACGACAAACGTGACCGGTATGGCAACGGTCCAGAAGAATCTCTGATCGTAGTCTGTATCCCTGATATCTGTCGTGTTCATTCCAAAGAAACTTGAGATGAACGACCTGCCGTGATGTGGTTAGACTTGAAAGATCCAAATATGATTTTATCAATAGGAGATGGGACTTACAAGGGCAGAAAGAAGACCGTCACGAGTGTAAACACCCGAATGGCTTTACCATGATTCTCCTCTAGAATCTCTATGGTCTGCTTAACCTGCTCTTTGAGGAAGTTCGTTCTTTCGCGTTGAACGCGGAGTTCCTCACTTTTGTCGCGGAGTCTGTCGATTTGAGAATCGATATACCGCGACTCAATGCGAAATAGACCTTTGCGGGAGGAGTCCGTCACTCGATAGGAACCCGGAGCAAGAAGCCTCTTGTAATTATCCAGCACCTGAAGTTGCGATGAGACAACATTCTGTAGCGCCTCCAAATCTTCCTGCAGCCTGTGAATCTCCAGAAATACCCGCCGTCTCGGCCGACGGTATGCTTGATACCGAAGTTTTGATGTGTATTCGTGATATAATTGAACAGCATCGGTCTCAGTATCCGGAAGCAGTGGCCTGTTCTGAAGATTGGCTGCCAAAGCGGCGGCGAGGAAATGGGGGCCAACCGATTCTATTCCAAGGGTATCAGGACTTCGGGTGGTTATCCCCGAAAGTATTATATCAGCCTTGGAGTTTTCAAGGAGTTCGCAAGCCCTAGTAAAAACGGCCTGAGCATCGGATTCAGACGACCTAATTTTACGCCAGTAAGACCCGACTTGAAGTTTCTCCTTGCTCGACTGTAGCGTACCTAGCCGATTGATAAATGAGAGCTGCCTTGAAGTGAAGAAGTACATGGACATAATTTCCTGGAAAGCGAAGAAGACGCGCTCGGGAAGGAATGGGCGCGACTCCGACTCGCTGCCTTGACGGGACGTGGTAGCAACGAGATAGTGCAATTCCATTGCCAGGTCCTTGACATTAGTCAATTCTTCGAGGAACTGACTAACTGTATCAATGACCTCCTTGTTACGAGCTTGATGGATCTGAGAGCCTTTGCAATGCCTAAGCCAGACAAAACAAGGGTCATCATATGGCCGCTTATTCTTGCCGTAAGCGAGACAGCTCAGATGCTCGGAATGTAGATGGTCAAGGGCCTCGACATGAGGTTTATATATCTTCTTGCTTTTACAGGCGTTACAGTCCGCAAACGTCTTCTTGTTTGTTGGGGCTCTAGGCAGCGCCTTGGAAAGCGTCGACGTAGGTGTGAAACTCCGTATCGCCCACTGCGCTTGGTGTGTTGCATCTACACGAGACCACAATATGTGCTGTTGAAGTTCATGGTTAGCGACGTATATCCGATTTCGGCGAGAAATTTTACCCGAAAAATCTCGTCTAAGGCACCCCAAAACCGCTTGCAAACTTTTTGGATGGGAGCACTGCCTTCTCTTGGGAGAAACGTTCCAAGAAGTTCCTGCGATGTGTCTAGAAGTTTTTTCATGACGATTTCGTCCGGACTCGGCAGCTGAGTTGATTCCTTGTTCTCTTGTCCCGCCTCCCCTCCTCCGTTATTATCCGGTATGTCAAACAACGCATGATTTTGTCTTGTGGCCCCTAGATCCCCCTCTTCCATGGCGGGAACATCAGCGGCTGAAAACTGACCGTGTGTTGCCGTTGTATCCGGCCGTTCGGTTTGATTATTGATGTTTGGTCCTGACTCTGAGACCCCCTCTTGCGCTGATGATTCGCCTGTTTGAATGTTAGGTGCCTCATTGTCCGGACCTTTTCCAATAACTGGGGATGCTTCGCCTTCAGGATTTCGATCTATCATAGCATCCTTGGCGGGTCCATTTTGGCTACCTTGTTCTGCACTAGTTGCAGACGATTGATATCTCTGTGTACTTGCTCCTATTGGTTGTGTGGTCCTGTCAATGAGATCCGCGTGCCTGTGAACAAAGTCATCAAAAGTGCAGGCATATGTTCTACTATAGAGCTTATCCGAGCTGAGTTGTTGGTCAGCTCTACCTAGCATCTGAACAAGAATAACGTCAGCGTTAGAAGGTCCCAGATCATCACCATCTGTTTGAACTTTCCAATGGAAGAAAGGTAATATGCTGGCTGCAGGTGGTGGCGGCCTGTCGGGCTCAAGGATTCGGGTAGTTGAGCCCCTAGATACGCTCCACGATCGAGACGAGTTAGATACAGAATAAAATTCTTTAATCGGTTGGGTCGCCTCAACTTTGATAGTTTAGTACTTATGTACTGAGACTTGGTGAATGAATTCGTACCTTTCCAGCAGTATTCGCTTGTCTTCAACAGCTCCTCGATCAGAGGGCCATTTAACGCCCTTTGTAGGACGACAGTATCACCCTGTCCTTTGTTAGCGTTTTGCTGGGGGACAATCAGAGGCTGGGTGCTTTACTTCAATGACGAAAGGGTAACCGAGGGCTATCACGGCCCGGAGAGAAATTAGTCTCGAGGGAATGGTCGTCTTGCCTTTTCTTGGGTACTGAGGCGTAATAGACTCAACACTGCTGGTGTGTCTGTATCAGATGATCCTGGAGACTCTTCAGAAGAGTCCTCTTCATTCCACATTCGTTTCGGTTCTCGAGACCGTCCTTGCCTTTGATTATCCGATGAAGTGCTCCGTTCACGGTTATCCCTCGTGTACGAGTCTTCAAGTGTCCTAGGATGCGATCTAGCAGACTCATTATCAGACTCTATATCCTGGTAGGAGGTCAGTCGAACTTTAGTGCGATCCTGCAGTGTACATTCCCCTGCTTACTAGTGATGCGGTAGAAGATCTACGGTCCTGTCCATTGTCTGACAATGCCCCAAGAGATAAAAGCTTTGGTTTTGCCGCAGCGTATGTGGCATCGTTTACAATAATATTAGGCCCTTTTGCACGAGACTGTGAGCGTTGCCCTCTGGAGTAGAACCGAACATTCGGCCCCCTCCCTCGTACATCTCCATTGTATGATTGAATCGATTTGCGCGAGTTAGATGTATGAGACCTTTGCCTCCTCCATGGGGATCTATCCACGGGGAGAGAAGTCTGGCGCGGTCGCGACAAGGATCCCCTTTCCCACGACGGACGACCGGGGCCCCTGAGTCTATATGCTGAAGTTCCTCTTACCCCACTAGAAGATCTAATAGTATATTCAGTAGGCTTTCGTGAAATGACTCGCATGTTTTCAGCTATATTCAAGTCGTCTTGATCCGTAAATCCATCTCTGCTCTGTCTAAACAAAGTACCATCAGTCGCGTGAGAATATACGAGCTTACAAGGAACATACCGATCCACTTGTTCCTCCTCGCTTCTCTCACTTTGATCATGCTCGGATTGATCTCGCCAAGTGATGAATTTTCTCCTATTACCGTTTTGCGTGGGCAACCCCTCCGAATTGCCAGCATTGTTTCTATTTTGCTGGTACTTAACAAGAGCCCACTTCTCAGGGTCGTAATCCGATCTGGGCTCTGGAGACATCGTCCTATTTGTAGTTATCCACAAGCGGTTGGGCCGTATCGGGTCTCGGAGGTAGACGTTGTTTATGAGTACCCTGGATGCGGACTTCTTAGTCAGATAGGGTCTCCTCTCTCTAGTGGTTGCCAGCGGACTACTGGGGCGCATTTCTTGCTGTCTCGGTTTCCTTAACTGCGACTGCGACTGGCTCTGGCTTTGGCTTTGGCGTGATTGACTCTGTTGCTGCAGTTGAGATCTCGGTACGATGTAGAAAATTTTGTCTTGAAGTCTTCCTCGTTGTATCAACGTGAGCCACTCCTGAGGAGTGACCAGTCTACGATTCTCATCCAATAGCTCATAATCTGTTACACATGTCCCAGTCTCTTCTTTAGCTAATGCAAATGTGTGTCTGAGAAAATCCTTTAGACACAAAGTGATTAGTTTGATCGTGCGAAATGAAGTGGATGAGTTCGTTGGACGCACCACGTAATTACAGTCCGCGTCAATGACCACACTATGTGGTCTGCGCCATTGATCAAATACCTTCACAGTAAGAGGTCTTCGCAGATTAGAAGTTTTCTGGTCTATTTCAACGAGATATTTCGCCAAATCCTGCACTGGTAGCTCAGATAAAGTGATGAGAACATCTCTTCAGAGTTAGTCGCCAGGTAAATACGTCTCACAGGGTAGGAAGTCTTACCATTGCCCACTAGCAAACACCACAATTGAGGAACATATAATGTGTCTTTCGATGACCCCAAGTTCATTCTCTTCATAATCTCAGTATCTCGCCGGTCGCTGTCAACGTCATATCCATAAAAACTTCCAAGAAGACTAAGCATATGATGTCCTTCGTTGGTGCTTCTAGGCGACGGTTGTCGATTCATCAACAAGTAGGGGCTCGCAAGGAAGATGACTGGCTCGTCCGGCAAGTCATCGTTAGCATCGTACCTATTGATGCCGCGAAATATAGACCCCGTCTCAACACGAGGACTCCCGATTAGTTTGCGCGATGCTCTGTGCTTAATGCCGTCCAGGACATTTAAGGTCACTGCTTTCAACTGACCCGAGATGTAAGGCGAATTTATCACCAGCTTCTGATACAAAATTTAGCCTTTAGCTCTGTCAATCAATGGAGGCTTCTTCCATACCTCTAAGTCGTCCAATCGCGCACGTTGTTTTTGGAGGTGCCTGAGACATAGCTTCAGTCAGTCCATCGGTCAACTGTCAATGGATAACAGGTACCTAGTGCGTACAGCCACCGGAATTGTACTACTGATGGATCAGGTTCCGTGGGTGGGGGCCGATCTGGACATAACAATCGGACCTTTTGCCTCCCATCTTTATTCAGACTGTATTCCGACGCATGTATAGTGAATAACCTTGACGTTGATCCATCGTCAAAGTTCGCTTCGGGCTGATACCATTCTCGGTGCGCTGGATTCGCAGCAATTTTTGGCGGCACATGCTGATCTCGCTGCGACTGGGAGATCATGAATGTCTTCGAGAGCCCTTCATCTTCAACTTCCTGAAAAGTTAACGAATCCCCCACAAAGAGGTTCCCGGTTTCAGCCTCGCTTATGTGATTATCATTATTCTCGTTCCGATTGTAATCGTATCCACTGTCGCGTTTTCTGAACCTCGGACCCCTTGGAGATGAGGTAGGATCACCCTGATATTTATAACTGTCATCAGAATACCACTCAGAAACAGGGTAATCCCGCCGCAAGGTTCCTCGGGATGAAGGGCGACGACGAGGCTCAAATCTTGCCCTTTCCCCTCTGGGGTTTGAGCTGTGGCTTTGCCGTCGCCTAGGCGGGGAATTAATGAACGGTGGGATAACCTGGTACTCAACCCTGTCGGAATCCGAAGAGCGCCTGGAGTAAGAGTAAGCCATGGTAAGGAGCCAAATCTACATTTGCCCGACCTTGTCTTCGATGATTAGAAAATAAGAATCGTAATCTACCTATATGAGTGAGATTGAGCTTTAAACTACCTACCTCCTAGGTACAATAGACGGAAAAAGCAAGAGGTAGGCTAGCTAGGGTACGTCGCATCGCATCCCACACTTGCATTAGCACCTGCAGTACAGAGAATGCTGCCGGGCGAGCATCGGGGGCCAAATCCAAATTTACGTACGTTAGGTACCTCCTCGCCGCCGACCATACCCTGTCGATCAACCTCAGCTCTTACCATAGTATTCATAGCGGCACGGCATCGATCGCCCACGACGAGTCCTGCCTGGTTTTCTTTAACTACCTAATATGAGATGGCAAGACGAAATAAAGCAACGGAAATTCTTTCTCTTTTAGCTGCTAGGAGTTCATGCTGCGTCCAATTGGACTTTCTACAGCTACATCTGTAATGCCGATATGCGCGCCTTGATTTACCAACATGTCTACCTAGGTAAACAAATGGCCGAAACGTAATGAATACCCTGAGTACTTTACCAGCTCAAATGCCACTTCCTTACCCGAGTTGCTTGCTTCTTAGCCCGTGCCGCCTCCCACTCACCCAGATTCTGAATCAATATCCAATCAAGAGACTTGACTCTCCTTCTTTCTAGCCTGCTCTCCTTGCGCTCCTTGCCCTTCAGATGCCTCTTCCAAGCTCGCTCTCTGCGTCTCTTGGCCTTCTTATCTGCCTTTGCGATCTTATGCCTTACTTCCCACGCGGCCATCCTCGCAAGCATGTTGAGTTTATATCTCGGAGGAGGAATATCATCAAACGATAACTCACATATCCTCTTGGACAGATGCTTGAGACACCTTTCCTGTAAGCTCAGATCAAGAGTGTCTTCACTGAGAGGGACCAGCATAGAGTCCTTCTTATCGAGATTGAACATATTCACCACCCGCTTGGAACTAACAACCTTTGCGTGAAGTTTACGGGGATGAAAGTATTCCTCATTCATCAAGCCAATATACTTCTTAGAGCGTGTGTGGGCGATAGCAATCGTAGCAAGCTCCGCCACAGCTTCCAATGCGCCGGCAATCCCATCGGCTCCATCGTAGGGAATGCACCCAACAGCAAGGGCCGCTAGCTTGACCACGTAAACAGCGGGATGCGGCCTAATGATAATGTTGAGACTATCAATGAACGCAACCAAGTCTTTTTGACTGATCTCATGGTCTGCCAATTCTGATGCCCACGCACGAGCGAATGGGATTTGCGGACCCGGGCTGGTCCGAGGGACTAAGACCGGCTTTGGCAAAGGTGGGAGCACCGCGTCAAGTGGGATAGGAGGGAAAGAAGATGTCGCTAGGTCGAGGAGATGAGTGACTTCGAGTTCTCGACTGGGGCCTATCGCGGCTTCTGTCGGAAGTAGCTCACCGTCGCCGGTAACTGTCCCATATGAAGAAGAGTGGGAGCTTGTACATTGGCTGGTATAGCGGGTCCTATCGCCAGCCGTGGCGGCGCCTTGTGAGGTATACTGATCTGATTTCTCGGATTTAGATCCAAAAGACCGTCGAACTTTCTTCACCAAAGTGACGATAAGATCTCCGAGGAGCTCTTTAGACGACATAGCGGAGGAATCTCATGAGATGTCGTGTCTAGAGAAAAGATTGAGGCCCATATTGGGTGCTCTTCCCTTCCCGACTCTTGATAATATCATGGAATTATCGCTGCGGTAATCGAAGGCTTGGCATTTCGAGCTGAATCGGTATCGGTGCCTACCAATGTTCGACTCATATGTAGATAGGTACCTCAGGTAGTCAGGCCTAGAGCTGTAGAACAGCCAAAGAGCAGTTTAGCAGCAGTCAAGGCATCTTTGAGACAGGCATAGGATGAACCAGTTCTTATAGGACCATCGTCACACATGACTCCCTATCGATCATTCGATGACTTGCCCCTGTTTGGTAAGGGGTTATGCTAACTCATGCATCTCGTAATTCGCATTTGAACATTGATTGAATCTGGGAAAGTTCAAAGGTACAGAGAACACAGCCACGCTGTGCTAAATCTACATGAGTCATGTGACATGGTGTGCTAGGCGTCCGGCAAGCTCGGGCAGCTCAGGTTCATGGATCAAGTAGATTCTAGAACCTTTTGGGCTAAGCGCCGAGCCTAGCGCATAGCTGTCCTCTTTCACTGGCAGATGCCCCCAGCTGCCCCAGGTGCTGGCGGGGCCGTTTCGCGTCACTGTGCCTAGGATCGAGACAGGTCGTCATATGGTCCCGCAGGGTCCGCAGCCTCCTTCCAACCTTTAACCAACCCGTCAACACGCCACCCATCAATCCTTTTCCTTTCATTCATCCAAACAACATCGAATTCCTAACTTCCTTTCGTGCCTTGCGCTTCCACGAAGCATTAAACCTATTTGTCTCCTGTCTCCTGTGTTGAATCACGCCGACGATGCAGTTGACATCCATCATTGCCGCCGCGGGCCTGGCGGCTTCAACCACCAACGCCCTTCTTCTCCCTCCCGAGGTGTCCGAATCTGACAACAATCTGGTCACCACCCTTCCAGTTCCCCTATCCGCCGTCTACCCTGACGTTTCGAGGACCCTGAAACTCAAGTGCCCCGGATGTCCTGTTCGCATCCCGCACCATAAGAAAGTCAAGGTTGTGAACGATGTTCCCAGTCATTTAGAACTTAACTTCAGCGTTGAGGCTGCTGGCGCTGCCGATCGCTTGATGCTAAACGGCTTCGAGCTCTACCCTAAAGCCGACCCCCTCCGAAACAGTCTCTCCGCTGTCGTTCGTCCCGATGTCCCACACCGACGGACAAAGCGACCGCACTACAAGGGCCCGCAATCAGAGGCAGCCCAGAACCTTGGTTTTGGCATGCAGACGCGTACTATCCCTAGCCTCGATGAGAAGGATTCATTGGAACTCGTTATGATCAACCTTGACATCATCGAGGTTGGCGACGTCTTCGTCGATGGTGTTCCGGATGTTCAGATCAAGCTTATGAAGACTCCGACCGGACAGTTGATCATTGGCGACATCGATGTAACGGAGTCGGACACGAAGCAGAACCCTATGGAAAACCAGGAGGAATGCACAACATTCATTTGCAAGTGGAAAGCCATCGTGGCACAGAAGCTTGCCAGTCTCCGCCTTCACAAGGGCTGTGGTGGCCATCGTGCTCACGCCCCAAGCCATGACCAAGCCAAGGAGGATAGTCAGATTAGCCAGCCTGACTCGACTTCTCCTGTCGATGGCGACAATGGCCGTCACCACGGCCACCGCCAAAGGAACTGGGGACTGCTGTTCAGAAACATCGCTTCCCACATCCTACTCCCCGTCGCCATTGGTATCTTGGCTGGTGTTGCTGCTAGCATGTAAGTCTTTTACCCGTCCTACGATATTTAGTGAGTAGGTAAATATACTAATTCACCAATAGCCTCGGCATGATGGTTGGCACATTCGTTGTCTTCCTCTGGCGACTAGTATTCCGCCGAGGTGGTTCCCGACGACACCACAGACATGGACATCACCACAAGGCTTCCCACGCCGAAGCTGTAGCCCATGACGAAAAGGCAGGCCTGATGGCTCATGTAGAGGAGGACGAAGTTGCTCCTCCTGCCTATGTCGAAGAAGGTGTTGTCGTCCTCGACGACAAGAAGACCGAGAATGTTGCCTAAATGTGATACCCCTGCCGTTTACCGGCGCCCTGTAGCTTGTCATTAACATCAGAATTTCCTTGTGAGGATCGAAGTCAGACTTGCGGCTGGTCTACTGGACTGTACTAAGATGGGCTGAGAATTGCATGGCGTTGAGATCATTTCTACTTCCCGACATAAGGAGGAGAATATCATGGACCTGGAAAAGTGGCCAACTTGGGATTACTTTCCTTTCCAACCCCTTTCCTTCTCTGGTTGTAACCTGTACTTTTGCAAACAGAATAGCCACGTTCCTTTCAATTGATATCGATTAAAAACATCTCAAACCCAACGGGCCCTCAGCAGTGAATACTTGAATGAATTGTTGACTTCAGAGCTGATTCGCTCCTTAGTCTTCTATGCCAACGCGGAGTTAAGTTTGCGGGTAGTGGGCATCGTTGCTAAAAGCCTTGGCTCTCCTTGTGTTGAAGTTTGGGCCAAAGTCTACCTACATTTCGGTTCAGACAATTCGTTTACCTTGTCGACCTATCGCTTTCCAGTATACAGTAGGTAACACCATTTTTGGCCCATTTGAATTCTGATGTCTTGGCTCGGCACTCCACCTAACACTACGAGCGCCAACGAGCCAGATCCACCACCACGCTTCTTCGAGACGAGCTTACAACGAAACTCAAATAAAAACATACTACCAATTTTGAAGATACACAGCACCATGCTGCCACCCCAACCGAAGAGCCGCCTTCTCACCCAGATCTCCGCCTCCAACCAAGCCCATGCTAATCCAGCCTTTCATAATAGGCTGTACTGTCACGGTAAAGGCCGCGATTGTCCACATGTAGCCCATCAGAGTGGCCAGCCGAGCAAGCTTCTCCCTTTGATTGTGGTCTATGGACTTGCGCCAAATCCACCGTACGAGATCCTCGATCGTGATGATCACGGCTTGCGACATAAAGAACCTAAACTCGCCATTATCTCGGCGCGTAGTCGTGAAGGACTGCCACCCGTGCACACAGAAGCTAATGAAGAAGGCGAGATAGAGCTGCACGTAGCGCGACCCGAGCGTGCCTTGCTTTAGGCCTAGAAAGCGTGCGAGTCGGACTCCTGGGTTCTGGAAGGGCTATTTATACCAAAAAGAGTCAGTTTATCTGTGACAGGAGGCTACTATGACTTGACTTTCGAAATACACCTACTCTTCGCATAGTTTGGTGGTAGGTGGTGCTGGTCATTCAGGGGGTGTCAGTTGAAGCTCTTGTCGGGATCGCATGGATGTTTTGGATTCGAGAAACACTTGCCTCCATGCTTGTCTAACACTCCAGGCATCTGCCAGTCTACCAAATACCGGCGGCCATTCCCAAGGCTCACAGATACCGAGCAATACTGTAATAGCAGCGCCGGCCGCGTGGGCAACGCCAATGGTGTGCCAACTCCAGACCGCGCCACACCACCCCACGACTCCGTCAAGCAACCAGCTAGCTACTGGAGAAGTCGATGACCATCGAACCGCCTGGCAAAAGCCAGCAATATAAACCGCAAGAGCCTTTAAAGCCGTGCGCCAAGCGAGTTCGGCAACTCTGTCTCGGACAAACTCGAGACGAGGCCGATTCGCATTGGGACGAGACGGCACGTTCTTCACCTGCCAATTCCACCCAATGCCGCGCGGAGTAGTCGCCAGGCGCAGAGACCACTTCAGCTTCTCCATCCAGGTCTTCGAGTCTCGCTGCCCGATCCCTCCGTTCGGTAGCGGCGTATCGGGGTTGCCGACGTAGCGAGGGCCGCTTTGAGTCTTAGTACCGTGATCTAAGTACGATAGCAAGAGGACGAAGAAGAGCCCAGATTGAGTGTAGTCCGTCACCACATCACCGGTAGTGAAGAATGGTCGGAAAGCTCCGAGCAGCAGCAATACGTAGGCAACACCCCACGTTTGGACGATGCCGGGCCCGAGGAAGTATCCGAGTACCACCACGGCCAACGCGGCCGGTAATTGCTGCGGTGGTAATGGCTCCCGCTCATCGAGTCGGGGGTATTGGGAAAGTATGTGAGTTATCATTTTTAGCATTTTCGAAGTTCTTTTGTTGACCGTGAATCAAAATGCACTTCGCCCGACCGAGCGTGATCGCCTAATAAGAAGGCATTTTGAAACGGTAAAATGAAGGTTTCGAGTAATGCAGTCAGCGGCGAAAACGTGCTATTGATGAGGCACAGCTCCGGGTGTTCGGTTCTCACTACCCTTTTCGAGGAAGGGGTCGTAGGTTGACCGCCCCGCATTAGAATCGACCTCAGATTCACCATCCCCTATTCAGCTCGCCCACCCGGTAAAGACCAGCCAAGGTTCTTAGCCAGCGGACGTGATAATTGTGAGCTGCTCCTGGCATCTGTTACATCTAGGTACATGTCATAATATTACATAAACCTCTCCTATTACAAACGATGCAGAAGTGAGATATGCGATCAGATACATATATTCAGTTCAAAACATGCCTACAGATCTGTCAGTGTCCAACTTGAGCCACTCGTAAGTATCACTTCAGAATCAATCAACAAATCTCTCTTCAAAATTACTATTATAATTATCTATCTTTGAACTAAAACACATATGAGCTAAGAAACTCGTATCCCCGAACAGCAGCTCTCCAGCCCTCCGAGTCGGGATCGCTGCTCAGGTCACAGATGTGCGGAGCGCCCTCGACTAGGACCAGCTCCGCGGGGATATTTCTATCCATCATGGCTTCAAATGTCCCACGGCTTTGTTGCCATGGAATCAAGTCGTCGGCCGTGCCGTGGATTAAGAAGGTTGGCGTTTGATAGTTACCTTGACGAATCTGCGCGAGAGGGCTCGCGGCCACTATCTTGTCGAGGCTAGGCTGCGGAAGAGCGTTCCAGTCCTTGATATCGGGATACTCAGCGCTCTTTCTCCTACTGGGGAGTCCGCCCAAAATCACTGGGAGTGTTTGGGCTTTCCAGTTTATATGGAGCACGATGCGGCACCGAGGATCGGTTAAGATGCGTGGGTCGGAGAGCGGCTCCCATGCGCCCACCACGCCATAATTGGTGATGGGCTTGTCTTGGACGGCTTCGAGTACGTCGTATTCGTCCCCTTTGTCTTCCGCGCCGACGGGCTGGATAGGATGCCTCCACCACTCGTCCTCGTAGTTAGTAGGACAGTAGAACGCGAGGATGGCTTCCGGAGGCCGTAAACCTCTTTGCGGGGCGGTCCATGCGAGGGACATGGCAAGCTGGCCTCCGGACGACCATCCCACTACTACAACTCTTTCGCCATCGATCTGCAGCCCTGCCGGGTGGGATGCGAGGTACGGCAATGAATGACGAGCCCAGTGGAGAGCATCGCACACGTCGACCATGGGCCCCTCGGAGAGACTCACCTCAGGGCAGAGTCTGTGGTCCAAGCTAACCGGTAGGAAACCCTTTTCGAGCAGAAGACGCGTCTGAGCCGGCCGAATGTCTTTTCTAGAGAAGATGATATGACTACCTCCATGGATCATCAACGCTACAAGGAATTAGTGAGGTCTTGAAACGATCCTAGTCTATTACGCACCGATGGGGAGCCTCCTTGAGGATGAGACCTCGGCAGGGTAGTATATGTCAGCATGGATCTCTTGATCTCCTATCTTCTTGTACACCACCGTCTCCAAAGTAGCTTTTACTGACTTTTTGGATGGTGACACAGCATTAGCCCTGGTCGGATCTCCGCGCGGGAACGCACCAATCACGCGCACTGTTTTCGACTCAGGTGTAGCGCCATCCGACCAAAGGACCTCGCTAAATCCGGCTTTCTTCATAACCCGTTCCCAGTACTTTTCGTCCACTAAAGCGTGGGAGCGACCATCCTCGAATAACCACCAACCTTCGAAAAGGCCGACGACGATGTCGAGCCAGAACATGTTCTTGGTGATTTCGACTAGCGTTAGCGTCCCGTCCTCGCGGAGCATCTGGCGCAGATGAGAAAGGGACGCTTCCAAGTTTCTCGTTGCGTGGATACAGTTAGTCGCGATAATGCAGTGGAAAGCACCTTTGTACTCCTTGACTGACTTTTCAATGTCCAAGACCTCGAAAGACATGCCGTCGACGCCTTTGAATTGCTTTTTCGCCGCCGCGACGAGCGAGGACGAGATGTCCGTGAATACATACTCGAAGGGGATACCATGATTCTTCAGATGGTTGACGATGTATCGAGTCGTGCCACCGGTCCCGGCTCCTATTTCGAGAACACGGAATTTGCCGGTACCGGCTGCGTTGGTCAAGGCCTTCAGCAGGAAATCGCCGAGGATGAGGGTTGGCACTCGGAGAAGAGGCCAAAATTCGTACATGGCTTCTAATGTCTTTTTGGTTTCCTTGTCGCCAAAGACTATTTGAAGGCCGTCTTGGTCTCCGGTTAAGCATGCGGCCAGCCGAGATCCAACAGCTCTAACCAGTTTGTGGACATTGTCGTGCTGAGGACAGAGACCGATGAGTTCCTGGTAGATGGACTCCGCAGGGGTCTCATTGACAGGAGCATCGGTTCGAACAAAGCCTTGGGTAGTTGATGAGATGAGTTTCCCATCCTCAAGAATACGATACAGTTGGCGCACAAGCCGCGCGTGCTTGTCTAATGCTTTAACCTGGGGAACGAGGTCGCCAGATCGAAGCTGGGGCAAGTCGCACCCGAGTTCGGCAAACGCCTCTACAACATACGCCAACACCAGTCTAGCCTGCTGCGGGTACACTTCAGACCAGAAGCCGAGAGCTCCTTGACCCTCAGCAAGACGATCGTATCCGAGCCTTGTTTCCTCGAAAGCACTAATCGCTGAATTAATAGTGGGCCGGCTGACCTGCTCGGGGGGCTCTGGCGTTGCGATTTTAATTTCCTTAGGGGGGTTTATTTCGCCAATATCATGATCTGTGCTAGGCGACACTGGTGTATCGAAATCGCCAGCTTCGCTAATATCCAAATTATCATCGACGAATGCTACGAGCGCATTGATATTGGGGAAAAATAAAAAGCTCGTTAAATCGATGTTCACTCCCAGGGCTGTCCGAATGTCGTTTAGGACCTCGGTTGCCATAAGCGAGTCGATTCCAAGTTCATCCAGCGTGGAATCACCTCTGAGCTCTTCGAGCGGAAAATCCGTAATGTTGGATAAAATTTGAAGGAGCTCGTGTCGCTTGCTTGAAGATTTTCGAGTGGAAGTTGACGGGGCATCTGTGGCAAGGGAACTCGTCTTTTCAACGGCCTGGACTATTGGCTTCCGCGATTTTGTGTCGGAGGTCCCGGGCTCGTTGACATTCTTCAGTAATCGAGCTAGTAATGCTTGCGGCATCTTCGTGAAGCGGAAACCGAATGCCGCCATGACCATCTTCTTACTTCCGGCTTCGAAGACATAGGCATCCGCCGATGCGTCGCTGTCACCACCCTCACTCATGGTAGAGTAGATGATCCACTCTCTCGAGTCGGGATTGAAGCCCCCGCCAATCTCGATGTGCTCGATTTCCATACAGACGAGAACGTCTTCAAGGCTTGGGTTGTTGAAGTAATTCACCAGGAACCCAGCAAACTGCATGAAGCTGTCCGTCATGGGAGTATCGCAAAGCCGCTGGTCTGCTGGGGCCGTCACGTCCGGAGTAATGACCACATTTCCAGCGGCTTCATGCCGCACACAGGCTATCTTCTTGATACCTCGGAAGGCTTCACCGTAGTGTACCACAGTGCTGAAAGCACGATAGATGTGGTTTCCTTGCATCTTCTCTGCCTCAGGATGATTGAACACCTCTTCATATCGGCGGTAGCCTGTCAGAGACTCAAACCGCTTGAAATCTCGGGCTGCTTGCGCATCGTCTCGTTTCTTAAGGCACACTCTACCAGTGGATTGTTCGATGGGTTCTGCACTTTGCCGCGTGTTGGATTTGGTAGCGATAGAGAACGACCATGAAGGAGACATATTTTCCAGGCGCTTTAATGTAAGCGTGATCTCCGTTGACTTGTCACGGCCAATTGGTGATCTCATGGTCAAGTCGTCTACGGTGGGCACGTATTCCTTCGCTTCGCTATCCTTCTGAAGAAACAAGGCTGCACGAGCCGCAAGCTCAAAATATAGAGAGGCTGGAGCGAGCGCCTGATTAGCCATGACGTGGCCGCCTAGCATGGCCTGGAAGCGATCGGAGCGAGGATCAACTCGGAACAACGCCTCCTTCTCTGATTTATCCTTGAATCCTATGAAGGAGAATAACTCATGTGTCTCGTTGGCCACTTCGATTTCGACTTGTTTCTGAGGAGCTCTCCCTATGAACGGGAGCCAGTGTCTCGTCTTTTCGAACTGGTACGGTGGCAGGCTGAAGTATTCGTATTCGGGCTTTTGACTTCGATGGAATGGCCAGTACTGTACCGCATATCCAAATCTCCAGAGGTCGACAGTCGTTTCAGTAAGGGAATCTTGCGCATTGGGAGAAGCGAGCTGCGGGGATAGAAAGTTGTGTCCTTGCGAATCTGCCACTGAGCCCTTGACGAGTTGCATTACGGAAGACCCACGACCAGCCTCAATCCAGGTAATCTGGGAGAACCGTCTAGTGAGCCTCTCTACCGCTTGTTGGAAGAAGACTGGGGATCTCGTATGCTCTGCGACTATTCTGAAGTCAGGCTCGGTGATGCTTTCAATCTCATCGCAAGTCTCGAGATGCGTCGTAGGACGTCTCCATTCTAATCGCTTAGCCAAAGCTTCGAGGTGAGGTAGCATGGGCTCGGTGAACTGGGAGTGAAATCCATGTGTGACCTTAAGTCTCTTGGTACGAATTGAATCGCGAAGCGACGGTGTGCTCGCAATTTGCCGCTCCAAGGAATCGATAGCGTCAGAGGAACCCACCACCACATGGCTCTTTGGACCGTTGTAACAGGCGACCTCGGCGTAGAAATTGCTATTCGAGGACTTCAGCGACTCGATGACATGGTTCACAGTTTTGCGGTCTGCTTGGCAGAATAACATGGATCCTTTCTCAGGACCCCAGTACTTCTGCATCAGAGACGCTCTCTTCGCCACCAATGTCAACGCATCGTCAAGAGTTAGCGATCCGGAAATGCACAGCGCAGTCAGCTGGCCGAAACTATGGCCAACTACTGCGTCAATCTTTAGCCCACAATCTAGCCACGCCTTAGCGGAAGCATATTGCACAGCAAACAGGGCTGAGTGCAAAGTTGTCAGGTTCTCTATGGCCTCTTGGCTGAAAATGGCTGGGTAAAGACTCTCTAGACCCTTAGAGACTAAGGTTTGGTCACATTGATCGAGGTGATTGCGGAACACTTTGGAGGAATTGTATATTTCTCGAGACAAGCCAATGGATTCGCTTTCTTGGCCTCCGAATACGAGGATCACGGGCTTAGGGCTGTCAGTTGTGTTGATGCCAGAGCTGGACGATGCGGCTTCAAGCTTCGCCTCGAGGTCTTCGATGCTGGATATAGACGTAGAGAGGATGGATGGCAGTGCGTGGTTGGCTCGATCAGCAAGGTTGAATGTTAGTGACGCCAAAAAGCCTGGGGTCCTAGTATCTGCTTTCTTCAACCAATCGAGCAGCTTCTTAGCGTACATTGAGAGACTGTTGGTAGATCCAGCGGAGAGGAAGAGGGGATATTTAGAAAGGTGTACTGGTGCTGGCGCAATGCTTGAAGATGGCTTCTCGCGGACTATCACGGCCGAGTTGCTACCCGCCGCACCGTAGCTGTTGACGCATGCCAGACGGGTTGGAGGTTTCCAGGGCAGAACGTTTCTTGGTATCGCCATCTGATCCTGGTCAAAAGGTGGTATCTTAGGGTTCAGCGCGTTGTGGCTGGCCTGTTTAGGTATCTTGCCATGTCTCATCATGAGGAGCACCTTGATCAGGCCGGCTATACCTGCAGTAGCTTCCGTATGGCCGATGTTCCCCTTGATCGAGCCAAAGTGGAGGAGAGAATCTCTATGAGGCCCGCCAAAGGCATCGCGAATACTACGGACCTCAACCGGATCGCCAACCCCGGTCCCCGTTCCATGCGCCTCTACATAGGATACAGATTCTGGGTTCGCGTCACCGAGTTTCATCACTTTCCGGTACAAGTCGACTTGAGAGTCCGACTGTGGTACTGTGATGTGGCTAAAGTTGTGATTCTGGTTTGCTGCAGACCCAACAATAACACCAAGAATGTTGTCGTTGTCTTTAACGGCATCGGAAAGTCTCTTGAGGACCACCACTGCGACACCTTCGCCTCGACAATAGCCGTCGGCGTCAGCGTCAAATGGCTTGCACTGCCCAGTTGGACTAAGGAATCCCGCTGCGTGTAGATTCTGATAGTCAAAGGGGCTTGAAATCACATTTGTGCCACCCGCGATGGCTCGAGAACATTCCCCGGACCATATCGCTCGACAGGCCGTGTTGATGGCCACGAGCGATGACGAGCAAGCGGTATCTATGGTCAACGATGGACCTGTCCACCCGAAATAATGACTCATGCAACCGCTTATGAAACATCGCGAAGTCCCGAGTGTGGCATAAGCAGTAGGCGGATGGCACGAGATGTTATCATAATAATTGTTCATGACGGCCCCGATGTAACAGCCATAGTCGTCCGGCTCTTTGGTCGACGACGGAGCGAAGTAGCCCGCCGACTCCAACGCCTCGTACACGACCTCGAGCAAGATCCTCTGCTGCGGATCCCAGGCGATAGCCTCACGGGATGACTTCTTGAAGAAGCGGTGGTCGAAAGCTTCAGGATCTCGAAGGAAATTTCCCCACCATTTTACATCTGCGTGATTCCCAGTCCGCGGTAGTTGGAGCCGTTCAACAGGTGCGGGTTTGACCGTTGTTTTGCCTTCGAGTATCAGCTCCCATAACTCGTCGACTGAGTCCGCGTCGGGAAATCTGCCAGCCATTCCCACGACGGCGATGGAATGGGGAGGGTATGTGGATAAATCGTTCAGTCCGTTCGGAAGATTATTACTAGCTGATAATGGACTTTGAGGCTTCATTTTGTGTCCGCCTTTCTTCTCTGCTAGGTTCAGGATTTGGAGAGATGCGCTCTGGACTAAAGATAGGGGGATATGATTACCGAATCCCGCAAATGCGACCGTCTTATTTGAATCTGGCATCTGGCTTATCGCCTCCCGCATAGTTATATACCATTCTGCGCGTTTCAGCAGTATGTTGTCGATTATATGCGCAGTCAGAGAACCTTTGCGAATAACTCCACCATCTACGGTGGATCGTAAAGGGACACGGAGCGTTTCCGCTGCTGGTAACCTAAGCTCCTCCATTCGCAAGCTGAGCCTTTCAAGATGGTCTAGGGAGTGTACATAGGCAGGACTGTGAAACCAACCGTACACTGGCACAGTTGTTACGCGGAAGCCCCGGTCACGAACTAAATCGGTGAACTCATCCAGATGAGAAGCCCCAAGACTGACGCTTACGCATGCATCATCGTTGATACTTGAGATGTAAGCCTGACGCAAACTATTAGCAGTGCCCAACGCAAAACACATATGAAAGCAGCAGAATCACCTCATCATACTGGTCTATTATCGCATCGAGCTCGGCTCTCTCGTTTGGATCCCTCCAGCTCGCGGCGACGCACACAGCTCCTTTGGGGTCCCGAAACCAGCGGGTGCCATCCAAATCAACATATCCTCCTACGGCAGTAGCCAAGCGAAGCGCCGCGGCGGCATTGGCGCCAAGATCAGACTCGGTCTCCGAGCTAGCCACGACAGCGGCGCTGATGAAACCTACGCAGAAACCTTGAATTCCAGCGTCTCTAACGCTTTCAAGTACGCGGCGGTGCGAGCCTTCACCAAGATGCCTTAAATAGCGCGCGTATTGGCTGATCTGAAAAAGAACGGTGACGGGCAGCGTGTACACGTTTGCCGTGCGGCCCTGGCGGTGGGGAAATGGGCCGCCTTCTCTGACCCATTGTCTCAGCTGCTCCAGATAACTTGCACCAGGCACAACAAGTAGATCCGAATCGAAGTCTACCAAGGACTTCCAGAATTGAGGCAGTTCATCCACTGCGTTTGCGAGGGCGGATAGGTGAGGGTTGGTGATGAGCTCCTGGCGCAAGTCCTCCAGGACTCCATCTGGTGGAAACCCACTCTGAGGCCCGAAGACCAGCAGTGAGGGGAGAACTTCGGAGGACGCCATTCTCAAGATTATTATTACTCAATGTGAAGCATAAAGGAGGGCAGATAACTAAGCACTAAAAAGCTTTACATAAGAGTGCATATCAGAAGAGCTCGGAGAATTGTTATATAACTGCATATCCAAGGAACAAATCAAACCTGGTTGTTATCGGCCAGTATGTACCTGGCTTATGTGACCGATATTCCATCTCTACCTAGTCGTTGTTCTCCTCTGCGTTTCTTGGCTTATACTAGATCTTCCGCTAAGATATTCCTAGGCGTAGAAGTTGCGGCGGGATTCTACTTTGGAAGAGCGATGTACAGCTAGAAGCTAGAGCAGTGCTACGCACGACGGACGGCAAATGGCCCGCCCTGCTTTACGTTAAGGCAAATCGCCACGCCATTTCTGGATGCAGCGGAGACAGAGCTAGCGGTACAGCAACGACCCTGAAGTGGACGACGAGCCGTTAAAGACCCCACACGTCCTAAAAGGCCGTAGGATCTGAGGGGGGAGGTGGTTTATCTCCCAGGGTGTGCCTGTGCCGCTGTCTCGGATCGCCGCATGAGACTAGCGAATTCCCATGCTTCAATGTTGTCTCTCGGCGAGTGGGCCGCGGAATGGATCCTGGCTCGCGTCATTACTATGTACCGTGCTGGCGCAGGAAGTTATTTTAGCCTTTTCCGGACGAGGCCGTCCAGATAAGAAGGTCGGTCGCGTTAGCATACTATATAAAATGGGGACGGGGATGGGGGCGAAGGGGGGTTAGTATGAGGTACCTAAGTATGGTACCGTAGTATGTATGTCCCGGAATAGGAGTAACCCCGCTATCACGCTAGAAGGCAGGTGTGCGAAAGAAGAATAGTCAGGGTGTCAACGGCCGGGTTTACTGTGCGATACGCAGTATAAGAGAGAAGAATGCTTGATGGCTCCGCCCATAATCGACTCGACTTCGGTTCGATAGGATTTAAGTCGAGCGATCCTCATATTGCGGTTTCTCAATTGGTCGCGGTCGATTTTACAAGGTACGTAGATCGAGGCCCCCCTGGGGTTCTTTAAATGAAGTCTAGACCGATAGGGCGGATTGCTTGACAGTTGCATAACGAGACTTTCTTGATTTCAGGGTAGCCTGTTCTTTTGCTTGTACATATGTGTTATCTAGGTGGTTCGGTGTGTATAGCGCGAGGTGAGAAGCTCGAGGCGGCAATTTGAACGGTAAACGGCTTATTTTCGTGGTTCATGTAATCTGAAGGCGCCCAGTGAGCCCGCTTCTCACATGGGCTGACCTCCACTGTATATACTCTCACCAAGCTTTTTGCTAGCTTTTATTTCTACCACGGGTATGACATCTAGCTTAATACATATACATGCAGAAAGCCTACTCGGGAACGACGTCATTCTCTGGGTAATACCTATAGATGCCCCAATCGTACTTCTGTCTCCTGTCGCTCGCAAGATACGCAGCTACGTTTGGTCGAGCCTTGACGGCCTCCCACAGCTGGAACACCCGGTCGTATTTGCCGGATTCTCTAGCATGCCTCATCGCTTTGGGGAAGGCGAACTGCACGCCATCGAGGCACTGTTCAAGAGTTTCACCCGGTCAGTGATTTAGATGTCTAATATAAATGAAGCAAACAAGGGTGACGGAGTCTAGAAGGCATGCATTTACGGGTACGCGATTGAATCGCCATCGAAAGCAAAAGGACCGGGGCGGGGGCGGGCGGTCGCGGGCGCTTAACAGGACAGGGGGGGCCAAAACTTGCCTGGAACAAGACCAAATCGGCATAGGTGAACGTGCTGCCCAGTAACCAGGGCCCCTGACCACACGTTTCGCTCTTCAGCACCCTCTCCCAGTACCCGAGATGCTTGGGCAGGCGGTGCTTGATCCACTCCTTGCTGCGCCTGTGGCTCTCCTCCTTCTGGTCCTCCCAGTACAGCTCGACGACGATGGGGTGGTGGCAGTCGTGGACCTCGTTGCTCAGGCCGTCCAGCGCGGTGAGCGCGAGGGCGTTCACCCGCCACACGTCGTTCTCCTGCGCGCCGGCGAGCCCCAGCTTGGGCCCGAGGTACATGAGGATGTTGCTGGTCTGCGAGATGATGAGGTCGCCGTGCTTGAAGAGCGGCGGGGCGTAGTAGGGCGGGTTGCCCTTCTCGCCCAGGTAGCCGTCGTTGAGGTAGGCCGTGACGGCCTCGCGGCACTTGTCCATGGGCAGCGCGCCCGTGTCTGTGTACGGCGCTCCGGCCTCCTCGAGGGCCAGGCGGATGTGCTCGCCGCGGCCTGGAACCCCTGTATAGTAGATGAGCTCGTAGGGGGCCGCCATGCTGATTGAACGTCGAGGGAGTCGACGGTTTACTACCACTAGTTTCTTTTCAAGACAGATACGGGAAGGACGTATTAGTCGATGTAGGAGCATTCATTCAGGATAGATATTCTATATCTGTAGATTCGAAAAAAACAGCGAAAATCCGAACTGTTGGCCCCCCGTGAGAGAAAAGCTGGTTACTTCCAACAGCATGCCTTACATTCCCCTCCCCCCTTCTCCCCCGCAGAGGAGGGGCAGGGGCAGTGCTGCTTATCTACATATGCAGTTATGCGGCAACAACAATTAACCCGTCCGGGGCTCTCCTGAGCTGAGAAGTCCATCTGTCTTTTCACCTACCCTTTTGGCTCCGATAATTACTCGCGCACCCCGAACCGAGGAAAAGGGGAGGCGGAAAGGAAAAGGTAAGAAAATCAGGGTTACATACGACATCGACCAGAAAAACGTGGGCGGATGCTTCGATGGGTATCATGGATGGATTCTAGCGTGCTCGAGATTTGCGGCACCTAAGCATGAAGATTGCTACCCTGGGCGCATATCGCGTTCTATACAGGCCTAGCTGCGGCGCTGTACTTTGTAGATTAATTAGGTTTGCTGCGAGCCCACTGGTTCACTGGCGCTGTTGTGCCATAAATAGGATTTCGGTATTCGCAATCAGAGGACCGAACAGCTCTGTACAGTCTAGCGCGGGCTCGCGTGCCTCCAACGGCTGCATATGCGCGCAGACGGATAGGAATCAACCCCATGCCCTACCCCCCTCTCGCAAACCTGCAGGATCGCGGTGGCAACAGCAAGGTTGGCGACAGAATGTACGGTACGGTACGGCCGCGGTGGAACCTGCAAGATAGATCTTTGTGTTCCCATCCTGTTATAATTCGTCGTTCGTCCTACGTGCTCGAGTCTTAGCCTTGACTGTAGAGAAAGTGGAAGACAAGACAAAGACGATAAGGCATCACCGGTTTCTCCCATTTGACGCCCAACTGCTTGCAACTATGGCTGACTTCCTCGACGCGCCCGCTATGGACCCTCCTCCGGGAGAGGTGCAGAACCTCGACAACCCGCCGAACCACAACGATGCGGTGATTGCGGTGTATACGGTGTCCATTGCGATCGCCACCATCTTCGTCGTTCTCCGGCTCTACGCCAAGTTCGTCCTGCTGAAGGTTCCGCGGATCGAAGACTGTAAGCTGACTCTCCTTTCCGGCCCCCGTTGGGCCCCCATTACTCGCATTGAAGCCTGACATGTTTGCAGATCTCCTGATTCCGACGTTTGTACGTTTCTGCTCCGTGGTGAAATCGCTTGAGATGCGATTTGGAAGACTTTCTTGGTTACCGAGAGAATACTAACGCGATGATGTCTCTCAGGGGGTATACATTGCGCATTGTGTGTTCTGGCTTCAGATGACACATACCACGGGCCACTTCGTCCACATGTGGGATTTCCGCGTCGGAGGCCTAGCTCCGTTCTATCGTGTCAGTAACCCTCTTCTTCCATCGTCTCGGTCCTCTCCGTTAACGATTCGCTCAGAATGGCTTCTACGGCACCATCCTGTACGAGGCCGTGATGCTGGCCATAAAACCCCTTATCCTGCTTGAGTGGATTCACATATTCTCTTCAGCCGGCCCGCGCAATCTCTTTACCTGGACGTGTTACGCCGTAGCGGCCGTCAACGTCCTCATGTACATCATCTCCATCCTGATCGACTCTGTGTCCTGCACCCCGCGCGCGTACTGGTGGGACCAGACGATCCCGGGCGGCCACTGCATCGACACCAAGGATCTTCCGACCGTCACGGGCACTCTAAACGCCGTCATCGACTTGTTCATCTTGCTGCTTCCGCAGGGCATCATTTGGAGGCTGCACTTGCCCACGAACAAGAGGATCGGTGTCTCCATCGTCTTCCTCGTGGGAGCTATGTAAGTTCCACCCGGGGGAAGGCAGATACATGTTTTTTTCTTAGGGTAGCTAGGTAGCTAACAATGGCGTACAGTTCCGTCATCTCGGCCATAGCACGGACGGCCATATCATTCTTATACGCCGGCTCGAGCGACGTCACCTACAACTTCTCCCTGGCCGGCATCTTCTGCCTCATCGAGATGACCGCCGCGATCATCGTGTTCGCGTCGCCGACTATCCCCAAGCCGATGGTGCACCTCGCCAAGCAGACCAACAGCGGCCTCAGCCGACTGCTCAGATCCACCCGCGGCGGCGGAACCTTCGCGAGTCGCGGCAGCGGGGACCGTTCGAAGACGAACGTCTACGAGAACATCGACGAGAACGGAAACTCAATGTCTCTCAGGAAGCTGAGGTCGAACAAGAGCAGAAAGTCGCTCGCAACGCAAAAGAGCATAGAGAGCGTGGTGTAAGTGACGGCAGTACCGGAGCTTCTTGGGATGTGCGTCAGAGTTCGACGCCTAGGCGCTGTTTTCTCACAAGTTTCTCCTCGCTGGGGAGCAGGTGCTCGTCACATGCTACGACTAATCTTATCTATACTGTATATATGAGAGTATAATAGTGTATATCTATCCTACGGGACATGTAAAATACGATATGGAGGTTAGATGGTTGATGCTGATAATTGGCTTCGGGTATTCTTGATGCCAGAAAAGTATAATGAAAGCTACGAAGTTTAAACGTTTGATATCCGATCTATCTCATCGGTGGAGCCGTACTATAGCGGGAGGGAAGAAAAGGCCCGCCACGGGGAGAGTGGATCGACACATTGCCGGTTTGCTTTTTCTTTTTTTAAGAAGTGCCGCTAGCAGACTACAGAATTTAACAATAATCCAGTATCTACAGCCGTTCGCATACAAAAGAACAATTCCGCCTCTTTCGTTACCACTAGGTATAGCGTGTATCACTTAGGTTCCAATTGCAACCCCATCCGAGATCCTCCAACCACTATAAAATGCACCTTTGTGGTACGAGCTATATGCTTATAACCACATCCATACCGCCGACAATCCCTCAAGGTAGATACCATAGGTACCTGGAAAGATACCTGGATAGATAGATACCCTTAATACCTTATACGACGAGTCGTATTCTTGGGTCACAGTTGGATCTGACTATTGCTGCAGGGCCAAGGCGAGTTCCGAGGATCAACAAGCTTCAATCAATGCACTACATAGAATACCGACCAGCCTACATACCTAGGTACATAAGGACCCCAAGTGATATTCGCCCCGAACCTCGAACGTTACGTAGTGTAGCAGCGACCATTACCTCATTCGAGTACGATCATGCCCTGCTTCCCTGCAACGATGGTTACATGGCGAAGAATCCACATTTCCGCATCGGGCAGGTCGCACGACGCTCATGCCCGATTAGGACGACCCAAATCTGGAACGCCGCTACGACGCGGCCAATCACCAGCCGGGCACGGCACGCCGCCGGCGATCGGTAGAACGGACCCCAAACGACCGCCCCCCCAAACCCCCCGGTCGCCCCCAGCCCTGCGAACGGCACGGGTCCAAGTGGGTTCAAGGTTGGTTGCGTGACAAGTGGGCTTTTCAATAGTGTAGTGTACATAGACCGCCCCCATGTGCATGTGGCCCCATTACGACGGGCGCCCGTTGGAACGATAACCTTAATAGTATGATCCTGCAATGGACACAGATTACCGAAGTTTCACAAGATCGCCCGCCTCGCGGTTTGTGCACAGACGGTGGCCTATCCGGCAAGCACGTTTTTCCTCTCTGGGGTGTTACGTAGGTACCTTACCTCCGGCAAGGACGCTGGGGAATGATTGACCAAGCATCGTTTCCAGGTTTCACCATTATTTACCTAGGTAACATCTGATAAGCCATTAATTTACCTATGTACCGAAGTAGGTAGGTAGTAGATAGGAGGTAAGGTAAGGTATCGCAATCATCAATCACATGCAAGGCTGCATACGCCGCATCTCAATCTCATCATACGTACATCATACCCTGTACGCCTTAACCCGGATGCCCTGGGACCCCTTCTGCGGCGTAGGGACGAAGTAGTCGGCCTCCATCTCGACGTCGCGCAGCCCCGTCCCGAACAGGCCCAGCACGCCCACGTCGTCGCTGAGCGTCGCACCTCCTGTGCTGCCCCAGAGCCGCCACATGTACGCCAGCGTCAGGTACAGCTCGCCGTACGCCAGGTTGACCCCCACGCAGCTGCGGCTGCCCTTGCCGAAGCTCGTGAGGTACCTGTCGAGCTTCCTCCCCTCGTCGCCGAGCCAGCGCTCGGCGATGAATTTCTTGTTGTCCGGGAAGATGCTCTCGTCCGTGTGCACCTGCACGCTCATGATGCTGACCGACGTCTTGGGCGGGATGGCATATTCCCTGCCCGTCGCCTTGTCCGCGAAGAGGATGGGGTTGTCGGGGTCGATGCGCTGCGCGCGCGTCGACAGGCCGTAGCTTAGCCGCAGACCCTCCTTGATAACGGCCGTGAGGTAAGGCAGGGCTTCCAGCGTCGCGAGCGGGACCTTGCCCACGTCGTCGACCGACGGCATGACGGTGCGCAGCTCCTCCTTGAGTTTCTGCAGCGTCTCCGGCTGGCTCAGCAGCCAGAACGTTATCAGCTCCAGAGTTGCGGCTGTGGTGATCGTCCCGGCCATGACGACCACTTGGGCGTCGTCAGACAGGCGCTCCACCGACTTTTCGTGGGGCGGCAGCTTAGAGTCCAGAATGGTGTGGAAAATCGTCGGATGATCTGTTCCGCGCCACTCCTCGTCCCCGGCCATGATTTTCTCAATCTGCGCCCTCGATCTCCGCTTCTGCGCGAGGAACGAGCCCAACGCTGGTTGTAGCCACAGCACGAGCGACTCTGGGAGCGCTTTCATCACGTCGTTGATCCACGACACGTGCTTCATGAAGTGGATCGAGGTGATGCCTGCAAGGGCTGCGTCGCGCGATGAGGGGTCGAAGTTCGGGGATTCTGGAGTCGTTAGTCTGCGTGATTGCATGCGTACGAGCTCCACCGAAGCCTTACCGAGTCTATGATCGCAGCGGGCGAACGAATAAATATTGACCACGTCTTTTTGGGGCATTTTGTCAGCTCATGTTCGAATCGACATGTCTCATTTGTCTTACCGTTCCCTAGGGCTGAGAACATGCAACTCGCATTCAGCACGTCGCCCGTGTCCCTGAACTCATTCATTCGCCTTATCATGACACTGAGTCTCTCCTGTATGACTGGTTGAAGTCTTCTCACGTTCGCCGTGCTGAAATATGGCTGGATAGCGGAACGACGCTTGCGATGTAGTTCATGGTCAATAGTGGAAAAGATGCACAGGTCCATCCCAAGGAACTTTGTGAAAGAGGGGTCCTTTTCAGACCGCCGCGGGGCAGCATGGCCGACGTAGATAGTATCATAGAAATCCTACCGCAATTTAGTTAGGGCCAGCATATCATCTCGTCATATGTAGATGGTCACTTACGGGATCAGAGATATGGAGTTCATTAGGTGAAATTCGAACAATAGGTCCGTACTTCTTGTGCAGGTCCAATATCTTGAACGTATACTGCCCGCCAAGCCATACATCATAGTAGGCCTCGTACCTGTAAACGGTCAGAATATGCCACCATCAGATACGAGCGCATCAAGAAACTGACAAAGTCGTGAGCGCTGCGAGGCGAGGGCCTGGGATGTGAGCTAAAGGGCCCAGCCAGACACGCCAAACGGCTGTGTACACAGCGTAGGCTATGAGCGACCCCAAAGCAATCCCAGTATAATACTCCATATTGCGAACCGACGAACAAAACAAGACTAAGTTACTAATAAAAATAAAAATAATAACAGTGACGAGCTACCCGGAGATTTAAGCCGTCATATAAACCGTGATCGTCTCGAAGGATATAAGGAGGGGTCCTAATTCAACCCACTTATGTAATCCATGAATGTTACGACCGAGGGTCAGTTCAGTCTAGTGGCAACCGTTATACCCTTTTCGAAACCGCTATTTAGACAAGTGTAACTTGGAGCTGATCCTTTGTCCTTTCGAAGAATTATACCATTGATATGATCGTCACACCGAAGTTGGAGGCTACCATGCGATTGACACGTCCCAACGGGGCGAAACCGACCACGGGTTACTCTGTTACTGGAACCGCTGCTTACTACTTCTTTCTAAATTCAGGTACTGCGTTGTATCGGCCAATTGGCGAGAACGGGCTTAGTTCTCATGGGCTCTCTCCAAGCGTTTAAGCAAAATTAGATGTTTTATACGGCACCTACCATATATTAATTCCACGCCGTAGAACGAGTTGCTGTTCGTGGGTAGAGCTTCGTACACCACATGCCTCCGAGAGACTACCGGCGCGAAGGATTCCAATCCTTCGCCGGCGTGTAATATGTCGACCAATCAGCAGGCCGGAAGATATATGGGACATACCCTTTAGAGAAGTCCGGCGGGAGAGAATGCGAATCTATCCCCCAAAAATGCCACTCGGCCGTGAAAGGCACACCGTGACTACTACGTGCCTAGATAAACTAGCTCCCTCGGTAGACAGGGCAGTGACTAGTTCATGAGAACGTACCAGGACTTGCGCGCTATTTCCGCTTTTTAGAGGTCTGACTTGCCGGGCATATAACCTGCAAGGGGAATGGTCCCATCAGGATGGTAGCTCATGACAATGGGGGCAGGAGGTCATACCTGTATCTAGACCGTGCCTCTCTCTGGGTTACTTAGCGCGATAACATCATCGCCACCTCACCCCCGTCAACCCAAGTCCGAATCGTGACATCGGCGTTATGTGACGGCGCAGCGTCAGAGTCGTCTTCATTATCTTACTTCGGCGTTGTGTATTGTTTTGTGTTGCACTGACCGGCGCCAAGGTGGCGTTTGCATCTTCGTAGGTACTTAGCCCACGGCACGGCTGGTGCCAGCAGATAGCTCATGCATCTTTCACCTCTTCATTCCCACCAGATTCTGAATCGCATTTCCCTTCGACTCTCACCCTCATTGCGTCGCAAACTTCCAATGGCAGCTAGTCAGCCGGCCCGCTTCGTGAATAAGCGAGCGAACTTCTCCAGTGTGGCTGGGCAAACTGCTTCACCACCACCGATGGAGAATTCTGCCCCCTACTCTCGCCCTATGGGCGCTCTCGAGACGTTCTTCAAGAAGCTATCAGATGCTGGCGCCCCAGCGAACCGTGAACACGCCGCGTTCTTCACAGTCCTTCAGGTCCGTTTCCCGTCCTGTATAACAGACGTGGAAGCCTACATCGCGAGAGCTTGGGAGGTGATCATGAGACGGTTCCCAGAATTACGCGGCGAAGTCTCTCCCCCAGACGAAGCCGACCCTCACAATAGGCCGAGGATCACCGTGCGGCCCTTTGCTGAGTATTGTTACCGCGACACATTTTCGGTGCACCCTGAATGCCCGAACGTCGACGTGCTATTCTCTTCCCCTTGCCAGAGAAAGACAGCTTCTTGTTGCTGGCTTCCGGGGCCGGGGCAGGTAGTACTCCGGACGTCGCACTGGCGCACCGACGGCCTTGGGTTGATCCTGATGAGCGACGTCTTCATGTCTACACTGGCAACTGTTGTGCAACTCGGGCTTGGCGCTCCCCTTAGCCGCTATTTCACCCAAAAGCCCCTGGAACCGCCATTCGGTCCAAGCCTTGAAGATGTGATTCGCAATTATATGCAATATCCGCCATGTGATGCCGAGGACGCTGCGAATGCCGATGATCTTGTGGATACCTTCGTAAATGGCGGACGAAGTATTGCTCTCCCTACCAGGCCTGGCTCCGATGCAGCGTTACCGTCGGCTGGCGCACGCGCAGCCTTACGTATGACTGCCGCAAGCACGGCGGAATTAGCCCGCGCTTGTCACGCCCAGGGAGTCTCCGTCACTAGCGCTCTGAATGCGGCCATCATCCGCGCTACAACGCGGTACCCTCAGGACCCAGATGCAGACTCCTACGTACTCTTCGCGCCCATTGACCTCCGTGGACCTCTTATTGCAGCCGGGGCCCAAGAGTGTATGCAACCAACAGGCACGTTTGTCTCGGGGCTCCCCATGCGCATCGACGGGGTGGTAAAGCGTTCAGAGAATGGTGACAGCGTTCCGGCAAAGAGCTTTGACGATCTGGCACGTGAGCTAAGCGCCTATTACTCCCAGGATGCGCTGAATTATAGGCAGCCTGGGGACCCAAACGCGAAAACGGTCAACTTTCTGCAGCTAGCCGAGCCATACATGGAAAGGATGACGAAGCTCTTCTCCAAGTTCCCACTACCGGGTTGCCCGCATCCGAAGACACCGGTCATCAGTAGCCTAGGGAAGATGGACGAATTGCTTAAGCGTGAATATCCTAGTGGTGACGATGGTGTGAACGTTGCGCCGAAAGTGCTCGTCACCGATTTCTGGGTAGGCGTCGACAACTCGACGCCGATGATAACATTTCATCCTTGGAGCTGGGGAGCAGAGCTTACCGTTGCAGCTGCTTGGAATGACAGCTTTTATAGTACGGAGATTGCTGTCGATATGCTCAGGAAAACTCTCGAAGAGCTTGGCGAGGGATTGCAGATTGGCAAGTTGTCCTATCGAATAGTGACCAGTAAGTCACCCTACATCCATCTTATCCAAGTCCATCACTGCTCTCAAAAAGAACTTGGCCACATTACTATGCGGCTCTCGTCTGGCTTTGCTGACTTTAGGTACCTAGGTTGCTACGACGCTTCGACCCAAGTGAAGGGGCTTTCCGCTGACGCGCTGGCGCGAGACGGAGCTAGCCGTTCGCACACTCCACACCCGCTGAACATTAACGACCATGACACGGCCGTGAGCTCCTAGGTTAGAAGGTTCTTGATGTGATAATTGACAGCGGGAAGTTGGAAGCATTGATACCAGATAGTTGTGATTTGAAACGGTAGTTATAAGGCGTATGCGATTGAACTTGAAATTGCAGAGATGCTGTTGATTGATCGTGAAAATGCGGAAAATCCACCGCATCGAGAAAAAAGTGGTGAAACACGGAAGCCTCCGATAAGCGCATTTATTAGTTATAGTAATTAGTACTACTTTGATACCTAAATATCAAGGCCTATTGAACTAACGAAGCATGAGGACTCTCCGGTTATCAGCCCCTGTCTCCTACACAGAACAGGCTGCCCCCAGTAAGGAGTGTCGGATGACCTCTACGTACATAAAACTCGCTTCCAGTGTTACCTTTGATCCAAAAACCGACCCGCTCTACGACCATAGAATCAGTATTATCTTGGCTAACATGCAGATACCTAGGTAATGGACCATCGATCTCGACTTTGGTCCGTTGCGTCCTTAATGCCGTGAGCGCCGAGGGAGCCGTTCCTATCGATGGCGCTTTTTCCCCCTCCAGGTACCTAGGATCCTTCGAACGGTCCGACGCACTTATATATTTTTGTATTTCGTGAATATCTGTCTAAGACGCATCGCCGTTAAAACGCTCGATTAGCGATATTCAGCAGTAACAATACTCCATCTAGCTCATTTCGTAATAAGATACCCCACCCATGTCTTCCGTGGTAAATCGTGAGCAAGAAATCTCCATTGCCTCACTTGCTCAGCAGATCTCTTCACTGTCTTCGCAAATCAGCTCCTACCTCGCTTCTAACTCCCTGCCCGAGCCAAAATTCGCAGCAGACGAGGGGAGCGTCCCAGAGACTCCAGAATATGACGCCCTCCGCGCGCCCCTGAACGATGCGCTGCTGGACCTCCACCGTCTAGTCAATGGTCCAAAGAACACACTGCGGGGATTTTGCTTCTCGCACTATGATCTCGCGGCCCTGCAGATTGCGCTTGACCGGCGCTTCTTCCACCACGTCCCACTGCCCTCGGTCTCAGGAGACGGGGATGGCGTGAAGAAAGCCAGCGTGGCCGAGATTGCCCAGAAGGCAGGCATGGACGAGGACCGCACCGGGCGGGTTCTGAGAATGCTTGCGACACACCGCATCTTCGAGGAAGTCGAGGGCGAGCCTGGGAACTTTAGACATACAGCCAACTCGGCGCTCCTCGCTCGAGACGCCGGATTCCACGCCACGGCTGACATGCAAATGGACGACATGCTGAGAGCGGCGTCCGAGGCGTCGGCCGCGATTTCGAGCTCTCCGTTTGCTTCCGATGCGTCGAGATCGGCGTTCCACCAACGGTTCGGCACTACGATGTATCAGTACTACGAAGAGCGGCCCGAGAAAGCGCGGAGGTTCGCTCAGGCGATGAGCAGCTGGTCTCAGAGTAAGCCAATTGCTCCACTTTGGGTTTTGTAGTGATGCTAAGTGGCCTGTAGTCAATGGACAAGTAGACGAGCTCCAAAACGGCTTTCCGTGGGAGTCCTTGAAGAACGGAAAGGTTGTCGATATTGGTGGTGGGAGCGGACACATTTCCATCGGGCTCGCACGTGTGAGAACACCGTAGTTTATTTCTCCGTCTTCGGTGTGCTAACCCTCGGCAGAGATTCCCATCGCTCCAATTTGTCGTTCAAGACATTTCACCTCAGATGCTGTCTCAAGCGGAACAAGACCTCGGTGATCGCGTGACATTCCAACAGCACAATTTCTTCAATCCGCAGCCCGTCCACGATGCGTCCGCATTCCTCCTGCGCCAGTGTCTTCACAACAATAACGATGAGGACTCAATCAAGATAATCCGCGCAGTGGTCCCCGCTCTAGAGCGTTGCGGTCGTGGAACCCCGCTGCTCATCAACGATGTGGTTTTGCCTGACAGTGGCACCGTCGCTAGGTCTGAAGAGCATCACTTGAGGCAGGTGGACCTCTGCATGATGCTATTGCTGGGTGCAAAGCAGAGGAGTGAGGCGGACTTCGGAAAATTGATCAAGGAAGCAGACGAGCGTTTAGAAATCGTGAGCGTGCGCAGGAGTTCGCTTGGACTGGGACTGCTCGAGGTCCGTCTGAAAGTAGAGTAGATGCGTATCGATCTTCTCCTGCCATATTGGTTTATCCATGAGTACTTGCCAATATAAGAATTCCAAACTTAACTATATAAGCAAGATAGCCGGAGGCTTAAAACCTCAGCCGGCTGTGTCAGACGCTGTAATCCTGCGTAATGCAAATCCAGGGCTATTTGTAGATTATTAGGGAGGTTTCCCTACATCGCATATACTAGAGGTGTATCGGAGTAGACACGGCCATTAACATGGTAGCCAAGATTGTAATTTGGTCGTCTTATATCGCCCTTACCTGGAGGTATCTGATGTAAGGTAGGTGGGTAAGCAGGCAAGCTGTCAGCTTCCAATAAGGAATCTTTAATTTGCGTAGAAGATACCCACGTACACGTAGAACAACATGATCGTAACCGAGCTGGATTACGTCTAACCTCATCATTCACTGTTGAAGTTTGGTATCGTACACGACTGCCAGTCGAAACTTGAGCGCATCCTTACCTATCTCTATGGACTTGTGACCTGCACTGAGCGGCCTCTCCTATAAACCGAATCTACCAGGTGAGCATGGACACTTAATCTTTCTTGGACGTTTGGTAGCGGAAGTTTCCTCTTCTTGTAAGATAATAATCATAAGTGCCCTAACCTAACGAGGGTGGTATGATAATACCTGTCTATCAAACGTAAAATACTTCCTTAGACTTCATCCCGATATACCAGTGTGTTCTACTCCAACGTCATTACGTAGAGGAACCTTCCCGCCTTATGACCTATTGTGAGATATCGGGTTGATCAACGCATACTTGATTGAGTGTACGAACGTGGAAAATGAAATTGACATCAACCCCATTGCCGCTTATATGAGCAGCTTGGGGCAGTCGCCAGCCAACTCCGATCCCAGCATTCACTGGATCCCTTACCATAGGGGCTGATTGTGAACAAACCCTACAGCTAGTGGTATTTCATATCTTGTGATTTCGTCCGCTTAAAACCGGAATATAAAAGTATCTGAGTTGAGTGCAGTTGAAATATGCCAGAGGCAACCGTCGCTTGCACCAGCGTCGACGTCGACATATACTAGGTACCATCCAAAGCCAAGGTTCTCCCAGCCATAGAACAGTGTCCAGATCTCAGCTTCATCTTATACAATAACTGTCTCGAGGACATAAAAGTAGACGACCAATCTTAGCCCTCGTTAAGGTTGGTGAATACGCTGAGCCCGGGTCACCTAAAACTGTATAGACGTTACCTGACGCTTATCACCAAGCCCCTGAAACCACGCCTAAACGGAATCCATGAGATCGGCCCGGCTCCCTTTTCAAGTCTGTAGATCATCTTATGCGTTTTTACACGATAGTCAATGGCAACGAGAGGCTATCTAGGCTAGAAACATACAGGTACCAAGGACAATGAGCATGAGATCGAAGCTCCGAAGATGGTCAAAAAAAAATTCAGGAGCCGAATTCCCAAGTCCGCGCTGGCTGCCATATCAGATTGCAGAAAATATGAGCGTAGCAAGAATAGCTTACGTGTAACATGACTTATCTTACCGAAATCAGAACTTATACGTGCTCGCAATTCCCCTAAGGCCCTACATAAGGTAGTCCGCTACGAAGATATGGATACTAGGCGAACCGTATCCACGCACACATATCTTAGCACATATATCATGCTCATCGCAGTAGCAGGAAGAGTATAATCCCATCTCCCAAAGTTAGAAACGAGATTACAAGCACATCTCCCAGATCCAAAATCCCATCGCCTCGTCCACTCTTCACACCCCCTTATTCTCCCTTATACCTCCATAACGCCTGCCGGCATATCAACCCGCCCGATCAAGATACCGACCTACCTATACTATCATATGCAAAAGCATAAACAAACCCAAAGAACCAACGATCACGATCCCAATAACGACAAGTTCGAAAAACCCGTCGCACCACACATAGATAAGCGAATCATCGCATCTACCTCTACCTACCTACCTACCCACCACACTCTCCCATCCGCCAAACCTGATCTATCACAAGTTAATTTACCGTGATCTAAAAGGCCGTTCTTCCTACCTACCTACCTACGAACTCTACCACCCAACGCAGCACCCTCTCCCCAGCCACCAATCGGGCGCCCTGCCTCCCAAAGAACACGCCTTGCATAGCCTAGACCAGTCGATTCTCGATTCGGGGGACGTAGTATTAACACTACCCACCACCACCACCACCACCACCACCTGCATCTAGGCGAGTTCCTACGCAGGAGCGTTGCAAGGATACATACCTACCTACCTACACATGCACGACAGGGCGCTCTCTGCATACATATGCTGTGATTCTATTACACGACATGCGCCGGGCTGCCTACGCGTTGATTGCGAGCTCCCCCCTTCGCCAATGCGAACGACACGGCAAACGCGCGCGTTCGCTTCGCACGAGCAGCGGTATTTGTCAACGCTAGCCGCGGAGGAACCTCCATTCGGAGCCATTGGATGGGACCCCTTGCATGAGCTCTCGAGCGCGAGGTGCGATTAAGCCCTAGCAATATAGGTAGGTACCTACCTAGGTATCTACCTAGAGGTATCTATGTGAGATCTCCCGCGTCGAGGGGTCAAGTCCCCATTGAATGTAATAAACGTGCATGGGTATCTACCTAGGTAGATATTTAGGTAGGACTTGTTGGACTATTAACTAGGTAGCTACCCTGCATTTGAACTATGGGTATCATTGCTGCATGCACGTAAAGGCGCATCTCTACACCCTTTCCTACTCCCTCCCCATCTCAAGGTTCAACACGTCTAGAACTTCGATCCCTTACCGATTAACGCGGGGTTGCGAACCGTGGTCACCGGTCTATGGCACAGCATCCCTTTAAGCCTCCAATAGATTGAGCCAGTTCATCACCATCATGGCCTTCAGTAGGTTTCCACGCATGTCCATATGCACGCCGTCGTACAAGGTTGCTTGAACGCTCATATTCCACGTCCCCAGATGGTCGATCCTCCTCTTGGCGGCTTCAATTGCCATTGCGTGCTCGAAGTGGACTAGAGCCTTGTTTCCCTGGCTCACAATCCACTCATCTGGCTTCTTGTCGCCGGCCGCGTTCGGTGTCATTAGAAGAACCGGGAGGTTCTTTCTGGGGCTACGGCCCCGTAGCTGCGTACGTGTCCCGGTCTTCATTTCGATTATATCGAGCACCGTGTCCAGCCATCTCAGGGTTTGGCCGACCTCCAAATTGCTCCAGAGCCCATGACCGAGGACGAAGGCTTTTCGTTGCGAGGGGTTCGAATCGATTGCCCTCTCAAGCCTGTGGCGCTCGTCCTCTGGGATGGGATACCGTACTATTTGCTCAACTGCCATAATACGTCAACATGACGGATCAGTGTCGTCAGAACCCTACCCCGGCACATACTTCGCAGATCTGTGTTCCATTCCGGAATCATCCTTGGACACATGAGGCTCAGCGGGTCGTGCTCGACGACGTCCGCCGTGCTGAAAATGCCCTGAATGGAGCAATCGCGGACGTCGAATTGATTATTGCAGAAGCACTGGCGTCTGTCGAATTTACATTAGCAACAGGGTAACATAGGCCCTAGGGAAGTGAGTTCTAGATCCGACATACTTTTCATCCTCGGAGAAATTCCAATCAGTAACTCCGCCGTATCCCAAATCTTCTCGAATCAAGACATTCAGCGCACCAATGACGTGTCTTAACATAGAGTCGCCTACAAGGATGACTTGCGAGTACCGGCCCAGGACCTCGCACACCTCCAACGTGCTGAACCACTGCATATCGCAGCCTCGAAGCAGGTATGGCGCATCTCTACCGATTCGACCGCCGGATGACATAGCCGTCAGCATCGAGCTCTTGTCCGGGCACACAGAGCCCAGCGGCACGTGAAGATCCAGAGAGGAGACATTGCATCCCTCACCACGATACTTGTACCCAGCCAGTGTATCTCTTACTTCTCCAAATCTCGATTCGGGCAAGGAACCAAGGGGAAAGTCACATGCAGGCGCCGTGGCGTGGCGCTCGCGGTATCCGCTGAAACGATTAAAGGGTCCCGAGTAGGAGAGAAATATGATGGCGGCCACAAGAACTAGTACCCATCGGACCAGCCTCATTAAGAGTCTTGAAGGGGTTGGCAGGGCGCTTCCGGCATACAGCGACGTTGAGAAGGGCGTGGAACTGCTCTCGGAAGCAGAAAGCCAAGACGTCGATCGATGACGGCGATGATCTTTGTCTTTGAAGGTCTCAGAGGGCCTTTTCGAGAATAGCGAGCCGTAGAGGTTGTTTCCAAGCATCGTGCCGGCGGTGCGTTTGGTTTCTTGCTTTGTTGTTCGAAATTTGGACTGAGCAGACTTCTTGCTATTGCATATTTACAAAGACTACCTAGGTAAGGTACATGTAGGTGGAAGAGATGTGTATTGAGTAAGTCGTGAGAGATCACAGCAAGTACGTCATGGCACGATTGAGATTGCCGGGGGATGCTGCTAAGATGGCACTCGCGATGGAATGGCAGCAGCTTCCTCAGAAACCGCTCTCACGCTAATTCAATCAGAGATTCCCATGTTAATCCACAATGTCTTCCTCGCTCTGAATTAACAGCCCCATATTCCTTAGCATAATCGTTCTGGACATTGGCACCCTGTTTCAATCACCCACTTGTGAAGAAGGCGGTGACTGAATAATTCGAACAAAAACCATCTCCGTGTGCCCTACCTCATCTAACTTTGCCATACACACCCAACGACATATCACCTGGGTCGACCACCAAGAACGTTGATCATGGTACCACCATGTCGAGCATGCACCACGAGCCGCTTATGCTGTTCAAAGCAGTACTGGCTCATTATCGCACTCAACGGATATGGACTTACGTCCTTCACACGTTCTATGCCAGCAACATGCCGGGCTAGCCAACGTGTCCTCGTCTATATAATCAGCAGTCCCTTAGTACATGTCATCTCCTAGCACGATAAGCTGCCCGCCTAAGTAGTATACACTGGAGAAGCTCTCGGGTATGCTCTATCCTATGTAGAATGCCTGCTTGGATCTCCAAGGCATCAATGCAGCTTTCCTCGCATGGTCACCTGGGGGAGCATGGAAACTGCGGTAGGATTACGTACAGCAATGCTTCACAACCCGTGATTAGTTGCTGTGTAGTGTTAATGCATTAGGTACCTACCTACTTGAACCGCAAACGAGGATCCAAATTCGAGGCAGTACGGAGTTCTACGGATACTCCGGACGGTAGACATGTGAAGCCTCGGCACTTATTTCCCCGACTATTCACATTTATAGGTACTGCTACGTATGCCATCTGCCAACCTACCCTAGGTACCTAATCTACCTTATCCTGCAGATCAAAGATGGCGGGTTGTGTTCCCAGTGAGTATCACCTAGGAGTACAAGTTTGCCTGCATATAATGCCCCTACTAATAGAGTCCAGTCGGGTTTCTAGATTATGTCGTGTTTGTCCTACCCGTAATTAGGATCGTTATACGCACCTGGGTTGCGGGTATTTCTAACATAATAGTCGACCTGTATAATTCAAGAATAGACGTACAAGAACCAGTAACTAGAAGTGAGGGACTCATACCGTCCCTAGCTTTGGCTCCTTCACTTAAGGAAGCGCATTTCTTACTAGAGCTATTAGTGACTTACGTAAGTAAAACGTAGCGGTCTGTTCGACATTCATTTGGATTTAATATGTCAGTAAGAGACTGAGTCTTCAGTACACCGTCTGAATAGGTCTGAAGCATCACGATTGTCAATGACATATTACCGGACTCATCCCAGGTCTCTTGGCTCGACTCAGCATTCTCGACTGCTTGACTGAGTCTCAGCCTGTTCAGCTTATGTTGCGCTTGAATATATTGCCTGAATCGTCCAGAATGAGCCAACTTGAGATGGTATAGCCATCCATGCGTCTTCGACGAGTCTTGCTACGGGGAACAGTTGGGGGAACAGTTCAACACATAATTCACTGCCATCGACGAAAAACATTGTGGGCGATGATAGTGATATACACAAAATGGAATCGAGGTAGGCAGTATAATAATCAAATGGGGATCTTGGTCTGCACCTGCTTGGCATCGCAGGTTCAAGGTTGCTAGGAGTTCCTCAGCTAGATATAGCAGCGGAGTGCGTTCCGGCTTGGCAGGGATTCGGTGACCATCGACTGCTGTATTACATAATGGATCTCTGCGATCGTCCGCCCATCGTCGGAGAATAAACGAGTAGCTCGAGCAGGTACGTACCTGAAAAGCGGATCACGGTTGAGATCTGCTTTAAGTACGCACAACACGTTCATCTTGACTTGTGTTAATATCGCGAGAAGGGAGTAGGATGTCATCTTTCACTGCTTAATATATGGGGAAATGAAGCGGGCTAGACGGTAAGATAACTCGGGAAAAAGGAAAATTGGCAAATACATCGCCGACAATCTTCAATTTACCTTCCTATTGGAAACCAATTCACTCCTCATAGAGTCAAGAGAGGCGAGCGGCTGGTATTCCGGGAAAGGCGGGGCTAATTCGCGGATGGGCAGATACTGGACGTTAGATTCGGGACCGCTCACTTTCGGATAATGCGGGGAGGGAGCGGGAGATACTGAACTTGGTCAGATACTCGATGCCGAGGTAGGTTGACCGAGCTACACCAATGTCTGGGTCGATTAAAGGGGTCTGCACGGTCCTGGTGGCGGTGGCTAGATCGCTTCCCCTTTTCCTAAAATCTTAGTAGATCCGATCTGGAGAAGACTGTAGATCTCGGCAGATAAGAGCTTACTGTCATACTTGGCGGATGCACTGAAGCCTCACCGAACAGGTCGTTGAATAAGTCCCCGGAGTTTTAGCAGCAGACTCTCGCATTCCGCCGTTCGAGGTGTATATCCTTAAATGTACTGCATACTTGAACCTCGCTTAGGTAGAGATGGCTGGCGAACACGCATACAGAGTGCAGCACGTAGCATGTGACTTCAGAAGCACGCGGGTCACCGCTATTCCCATCAACGCACTGATGTGTCTGCCGGTAGGTGAGCTGCTGGGTCGGGATCGCCATAGGACTAACCAAGCGCCATACCAGTCCTGGCAATTTATGTAGGGCGCATCGTCATAATAGGCGACAAGCATTAGGTACACGTGTGCAAACGCCTTACGCTTGCTAGAAACGAGCGCCCGCGATGCAGCACAGACGATTGTGACCGAAGCGTGCAGGACACCTACTCGCCAGCCCGTTCGAGAACTAATTCCTAATTGACCCGAGGTGCGTACGGAGTAATGTAAGTAGGTACTGAGGTATGTATCGAGTATTCGTTAGCACCAGCCGGGTATCGATACCCGGACATGGGTCCAAGCACCAAGCAAGGGGCTGCCCAGCGGGCCTTCATGACTTGCCGAATTTGACAGTGACTAGGTACTAAGTTCTCGACCTCTCCCGAAGATTGTGCATTATATAGGTATGTATTCAGCGCGTCCTCGCTACTTCAACATCCTGTTTAAGCAAGGAACGCCGTGGTGGTCTTCACGGTTGTGTCGTTCGGAAGCATGGAAATTGCCTAATGTAAAACGCAACTCAATCACATTCAGTAAGGCTGTGTCGGTGAGCGGGAAGTATTGGGCCCTGTTGAACCAATCTCACTCATCCTCCGGCGATAAGCTAGGTGACGCCCAGCCGTTTTAGACGATTGAAACTATAGAAAGTAAAACGTTGATCTGGAAGAATTCTAGACACTCGAGGTCTCAGAGGGTACCATTTAGCAGTGAAACGTCGTGGGGGTCGTCGGGCTGTGCTGTGCTAGGCAGTGCATCGGCACGTCGGTGACGATTGATAAAGTGTTTCGATGCCATCAAAACCTCGTTTTGCTAATAAAAAGGGCTGATAAATCAGTCCGCTCAGGGGGTGGGATTGTAAGCCCTATTCGTTAAAACCAACAAGCAGTCTTGCCGGGGAGAAGCTTGGGCCGCATGTAAGCAGCGGAACCGAGCTTCTAAGGTCTTAAACTAGGTACATCCTTGTACCTTCGTGAATGTCGAAATCTGTTTCTGCATATTTGTATATGCAGTCAGCCCAGTTCAGCGGTTGGGGGGCACCGACAAGTTGGTTGCTCGTTAAATTGGAAGGGCTCCGTCGTTTGCGTCCTCTGTGATTACTTGGAAGCCCACCCCAATGCATCCTTTTGCTTTTTGTTTCCCTTGGGATATTGACCAGGATTATCCTGCAGTCAGCAGCGAGTATCCGAAGCCCTGGGAATTTCCTCCTACTGTAAATATCAAGCATTTATTTCTGGCGTCAGTCTATAATCGCGCTCATTTCAACTTGTCTGCTGAAAATTGACCAGGTAAGCACGCAAACTCGCGAAAGTCGTCCCATCGGGAAGCCCCTTGTTCGTTTCAAGGCACCATACGACACATGTGTGGCCCCAAAGTCGACTGTAATAGGTGGACGGGTTTTAGTCTGGCATGCTGCGCCCATGGAACCATGCATGTCTTTTGACGAATGAGATAATCCCCGCGGATGCATAATCCATTGGCTCAAGTTTGACAAATGCGACTTGAGTGCCTCGATAAATTAAACCTCATCGAGGTCCCCATATTGCTTACTCAAGCAGTCGAGATGCATCTGCTTAAGTGTAGATGTGGGCGTATTGCCCACATATTGCGTTGCATCTCTCCTGCATGAAGGTATATAAGCGTGCCATCCGGGGCCTGCAGTTGACAGGTCTTCAAAGTCGAGTTTGCATCCACAGTATAGTCGAATGCTTGGAGGCCCAGCTTCAGTGCGGGCACAATGTCTGCAACTGGGGAAGCGCGAATCGGGATTCGTTCCAGCTATTGTCTCGAAGTAGTCAGGCCAACCAGCATTTACTACATGTATGTTTTCAAAAGCCGAAAAATGTCGACGAAAGCCAGTGTTTCTTTCGCAACGAACAGGATATGTCGTGTAACCCAGTCTGCATTTTAAATGAAGCCGCCTTACCCAGCGCTAGACGGACGCCTAGAAGAACTGCCAAAGCAGATCGGATATGCGCTCTGGGTGTCCATCGAATATGAGGCTGATGTCTCTACCCACCACTATGGTTTGCAAGGTTCTGTTGTTTGCGTGAGTTCGCAGAGTTGATAGACGGCCAGTGGAGACCCCAGAATTTGCCGTATTAGGCACGGGACCATCCAATTTGAGTGGTTGCGGCCGTGTCCGAAGACTGATTTGAATAGTAATTATAGGTAGAGTCCGAACTGCAGACCCCAAAAGCAATGCCACAAAAGGGTTCAAGGTGCAACCTATCCAGTAAGAGACACAGGCAGGTCGCCAATAACATGGCTATGTAGTCACGGTGACGACACTTGGATTTTTCTTGGCTTTTGGCTAACTCGTTCTCCCAGGCTTGAAAGTCGAGTGACATGAGCTTGATAAATTTGCCGACGTGGATGTGTGATATTGTGGAAAGAAAGAAATGGAACGGCGGGCCCGGGAAGATGCAGGACCGCATGAAATATATCTTAGTACTCTGTACTGGAACGAGAACACTGTGACGCGAGGTAGTGAGTTGAAGGCCTTTTCCTAACCGATTGGATGCGAAATGGCTTATACTCGACAACCGTAAACGAGGAAGCTTCCAGCCAAAAGATGCTCATTCGACCACATAGGTCTAAACGCCACCTGTATTTGCTGTGGTATGGACTTTCAGGAGATATCCGCAAGGTGTCGAAGTTTACTGTCAACTATTTGCGACTTGTTTTATAACGGGAGAAGAGATAAGATGAGACGAGGCTATGTAGATGAGATACTCATATGTTAGGTACCTAGGTAGGCAGGTAGGATGAAGTGGACGATGTATGCACCTAAGTTCTTGCTGGCCTCGAGTATAATCCATGATGGAAGGGGGGGCCGTATTGAATGGCACTGGATAATATCCATGCAAGTTGGCGCGCAATTGCCTTTGCCGATAGTGGGTTTGTGTAATAAAATGGCGTCTCTGAAAGCCGCTAAGGCTGAAAAGTGTCTAGAGTCGGCGGTAGGAGTGCCTTCCATAGCACGGAGGAGGGCAGCTACGGGAACATCAGGGATTGCATGTAGAAAAGTGGAGAAATTCATGCGCCCCAGTGCATGCATGTGGTTTGCACGTAAGGAATACATGCTTACAGTACCGTACCGGCTTCTATGTACATGCTCAACTCGTCAACAAATCTATGTAGCTAGAATACCTACATATAGGTAGGAATGAACAGAACCGGCATATAGAAGAATAGGCATTTCGGCAGTTAAGCACAAAGTTAATCATCACAGAGGGATATCTTGAACAATATCTTGAATAGCGCAACCTACATAACGTACCGTGTCATAGCTGCCTGCGGCAGTAGCCTATGTACACATACAACATTAGTTGGAAACAACATGACAGGCAAGGTATACTTACCTGATCATCTACCAAGTATAGGTACACTTGATACACAAACTTAACAAAACACAAAGATCTTCCATGACAGTTTTGAGTTTATTCTATCTGCGAATCTGAACGTTAGGTATCGAGAGAGAATACTCGACCTCTTGTTTTGGAAGAGACTATGCAAGATGCAGAGTGAGGCTGGTCCCATTCCCTACGAAGCAAAACGTCCCTTATCCGTACATTAGGAATAGCTTTAAATTCGTCTACCATAGCACACGTGTAGTTGCAAACTTATGCCAATCGATCTAGATCTAATATACTGGAGGTGACTATCCATCATATCATACTTACATGCGCCTCTTTATGGGTTGGTAAATGGTCCTCCCCAACTCACGACATAAAGCTCTTTTAGGAATGTCAAGGCCTTATCAGAAGGTATTATGTGGCCTTTTCACTGAAAGAAGACGATGGGGAGAAGTGCATGTAGGTAGGGAGGTTTGCGTAGCATCGAGCTACCCTTAGCTATCTGCATGGGTACTAGGGCCCCTAGCAACTTCACCAGTCATAAGCTCTCACGGTCTGAGTGTCCGACACCCCCGGCTCAATCATCGACGCCTTGTCGCCTGATCCTCACCGGTCGGTCTGGGAAACACATCGTATATGGTATGGGTATGCAGACGTATCTATGTTTCTTCCTACATTGGGATGCATCGCTGTATTATTTTGGTGACATAGACAGAATTGGAATACGTAGGCACGGCTTATGAACGCATAAATAAAGCCTTGTCTAACCGGATTCTCTATTAAAAGTTCCGCAAGCCTTAGGGCATCGAATATTTAGCGTACTTTGTTGAATCCTTCTATCCAACTTAAGGTCGGAGTTGTAACCCGAGTCCTCGATGCTGGGTTGTTCGGTCACACAGCACCATAGGTTGGAAACACGAAAGCCTTTGTGTCAAGGACAGATATACTTGGCAGCCAATCACAGGCCTAAACAAAGGAGGAAAAGTGTCTCATACTAAACCAGAGGTGTGCCTTCATAACAGGCGTTGAACGTAATAAAGGATCTGCCAGTGCATATACATAGCTACCTAGGTAGTGTAGACATTTCAGATGTATATATGAACGGTCTTATGTTAATACTATAACATCATGCTTTAGTAAACTACTACTTGATACAACGAGGCACCTTTCCAATTGTCGACTTCGAGGCTGTGCTTGGCAGGTAATACTCTTAAATTCCACCCTTTGTATTCCCCACGAGAACTCTTCCTTGAACATCTTCATCGATGCTGAAAAAAGCTCCTAGATGTTATCTTCTTAGTTCAAGGATCGGGTTAAGCAATTATACTCAGCTATGTGCCTAGGTAGGTATTTTGATCGTTCTTAGTTCTCGAAAAAAAAAGGTTCGTTACGGTACTAAACTGTCGCGCCCTCAGTCGTTCAGACCTCGGTATGAACCCCAGTTTTATCCCATCACACCGGTCACTTTACCTACTTGCGTTCTGATTGGTACGATAGTCCATGCGCATCGTGGTACAAAAGCAAAGGCCATGATGAGGGGGGATCCTATTGTGTGGGTCGCAAGGAACGAGACTTAAATCTTCGTTCTAGACAGCCGTCAGCCCAACACATCTTTGATTTGCCATGCTGGATATGCAAGCATGGATTATTCACGTTGCCCGGATATAACCTACCTTATGCCAGTTGCATACGATATGTACTTGCGAAATCTCAATATAATCCTGGCTGGTCATATGTCTCTATATACTTCTATCTCCATGAACTTAAGACCGGAGTCGGTAATATGTGACCAGCAAGAGATATAACATCTTGATACGCATTTATGCCTCTGCTCTAAGCTCCGTATACTGTCTTTGGTGTTTACCTTAGTCACCTGCTTAATTCAGCCCCTGTCCGAGCCTTGACTACAGTTAGCGGAGACACATTCGAATACACAATATAGGTACGTTCGTCTCGATCTACTGGATTGCTAAACACATGATAATAACAAACAACTCCATTGTTAATGGTGTCTATTTCGTGGTTAACTATCCTCAACATGCGTGCCAAGAGGTAGGTATAACAATATTTGAAAGTAGGGAGGGTGTCTCTGCAGCGTTCATGTAGCTATAACGCTACTACACATATCTAGCATCTCGATCGTATTCCATTTTCCATCCGTGGGTAGCTTACCCAAAAAAGATGCCATTCTCTTATTTTACGTACCTTACCTACACTGACGATGCATCTCAGGCTAGCCAACGTTTTGAAGCCACAGAGAACATCTTCCCATCCGCTCGTCCCATGTCTCGAGAGCTGAATACCAACGAATGGGAACGAATGGGAGCATGTGGGGGAGCAGGGCAGGCTGGCAGGGTACTAAACTGTAATTGGAACACATGTGCAGTTACAATACGTACCTATCTAAGACCATGTATGGTTGGTATGGTGCCTGTCATCAACTAATTAAAGAGAAGTAACCCCTGTCGACAACCCGCATCCCATCTTTGGCGTACTGCTGCTTGCAGCTCCAGCTTAACCGCACGCCCAACGCTCACACCCACACAGCCCACACAGCCCACACAGCCCACACAGCTCACACCCACACCCATACCCACATCAATGCCCACATTTTCAATCCCCCGGCAATTAGCTGCTTTTAGCGGCGCGTCGGCGTGCACGCTTGCAAATGTGCACCGGGACTGGAATCTAACCTAGGGTGGGCTAGTGCGTACCTGTCCCGAGTTCCATAGTGGAGGGTCTGGGTCGCCTATCATCTTGCGTTTGGGATCCAGTGATAATCATGTACGAGGACCAATACGGCTTTTCCCATCTTTTTCCCATTATCTTAGCATTCTGCTATAAGAAGAAAACGAATCTTAAGTTTGCGCATGCTTTTTCTCTCTTCGCACGTTGGTCAGCTACGTAGCCCTTTAACGTTCAAGAGAATGTACGACCGCTGAACCCTAGCCTAAAAGAAAGCTCAACCGGCTGATCTCATAAAGTCTCTGATACCCCGCGTACAGGTACTTATGGCGTCTTTCGCAAAGTATCTAATGTAGGGATCTCGACCTAGAAATGTACGGGTGCCACAAGTTGAGGCAAGTACAGAGTACCCGATAAGTAGCTCCCAAACTTGAATTAGGAAAGACCATTGACCACTCACAGGCTTCGAAGAGATCAGTCCAGACTTCCCATCGAGGAATCCAAGGGCTCCAAGGGCTCCAAGGGCTAGACACCCATCCCATCCTCGTCCATCCACCATCCACCATCCACCATCCACCATCCATCCACCACTGGCCAGATCAGGTACAGCCCTTCTTCCCAATCCTCTAACCTAAACCTTGCTCTCTTTTTTCACTTCCTCTCACTCTACCACTACCACCCCTGCGAGTAGACAGCCCGTTCTACTGTAGTCTTGTACGACCAGACAGCACAAAGCCAAAGAGATTGAAAGGTCCTTTTCCCACGCCCCCATCCCACCAACCCAGACGACTCTTTTTCTCCAAACCCCCAAACTCGTTTATTGTTATTATTATTCCCAAATACTTCTCTATCTACCTGCCTGCGTTTTCCTACCTACCTAACCCGACGCCTTTTTTTTTTCTTGTTCTCGTCGAGGCCACCTGCAATCTGCATTCCTCCGTGCCGCTTGGCTTATCGCGTCGCCCGTTACCAAACCTCGTCACTCTTCTCCATTTTTCCTGCCCGTCGCGTCGTCGTCGTCACCCCATCTCAAGATTGGACAATCCGGTATTCAGTAGCCCGTCAATCGCGTCGACTAGTAATACGCACCTAATCTGTCTACTCCTCCCATCCCGCGCGCTGCAGGTCTGGGGGCGCACCCACTATTTGTACTGCTAAAACCAGCCCATCGTATCGCGCCACAGCCAAAGCCGATAAAAAAACCACAACAACCCACACGCAGTTCTGCAACACGCCTCCGACCGTCCCACGATCAGCGCGATCGTCATTTGAATCTTTTGTCATAGGGCCCTATATTCCAGGCACCTCTCGCATGGTGGCCTTATTGCATGCATCTCAAAGTATCAACGTGGACCAAAGTACACCAGGTGTGATTTCAAATACGTCTACCAAGTCCGCATTCTCACCTCCTTTGTCGTCGACCCGCGCAAGTCCTTTCCCCCCCACCACGGCTGCTGCCAGCAAGACTACCATGGCTGCGCCTGGCTTTCTCCCGCAGTCGCAACCGTTCAGGTCTGCTGCTGCTCCCGCTCAAGCATCGTATCCGTTGTCCTTGAGCGGCATTCACCCTTTCGATCGCGATGCGACCGCCAAGACTGTCGGCACGCCATTTGCGACGACTCCCTCTCCTGTCTCGACCATCTTAATTCGCCGCCTGCCCGCCGACACCACTGAGGAAAAGCTTCGCCTGATGCTTCTTTTTTCACAAGAGTTAGTCGACATTGAAATGATATCCCCAGAACAGTCAGAAGATCCAGGTTTTCGATCCGCTATTGTGAGATTCAAGACTCCAACTGGAGCACAACAGGCCAAGGATATGTTGCACGGCAAGTCTATAAGCTCAAGCGACGTCGAGTTAATTGTCGAGATTGTGTCCGGTAGCCCTACCGCGTCTCGACGATATCCGATCGAATCAGCCGTCTCGGCCCCTTCTAGTGGCCCCTCGTCAACAACGTCATCGGGGGCAGCTTCTCGTCAATCGTCTCGATTTAACGGCGCCTTTCAGTCTTTGGAGAACATTTCGCCGCCTATGAACGGTATATACGGCAGCAACGAGTTGCCAAATCCCGAATCTAGCGCGCATTACCAGAGCCTCTTCTCCCCGCAGTCGCCCATCGGTAATCACCTTACTGAGCGCACGCGCATCTCAGGGAAAACCCTGATTAGTCATGATGCTGCGGAGGATGATGAGACGCGCGAGCTTCTAAAGGATCCAGTTGCCTACGCCGAAAACGGTGCGACGCAGCAACGAAGAGCTACGGCCCCACAACTACCGATTACTCGCATGGCCAACTTGTCCCTGAATACGACAATCAATGGGCCAGCGTCGCTACCGCAATACGGTCATCCCAGTATTACTCCCCTATCCGCACACGGGAACACGATGTCTCCAACCGTGATGAATGGCGCAAATCACTCGATGAATTACCAGATGGGCAATCAGCACTACCAGCGCCATAGTAATTTTCCTCCTGTAAATCCCGCTGACCAGAATCCGCCATGCAACACGCTCTACGTTGGCAATCTCCCAATTGATACTTCTGAGGAGGAACTGAAAGCCATGTTTTCTAAGCAACGAGGTTACAAGCGCCTCTGCTTTCGCACCAAGCAGAACGGCCCGATGTGTTTTGTCGAGTTTGAAGACGTGTCATTCGCCACCAAAGCGCTTCACGAGCTATACGGCACGCCTCTTCACAACAGCATCAAGGGAGGCATTCGCCTAAGCTTTTCCAAGAATCCTTTGGGCGTTCGTTCAGGCCAGACTCCCAGTCAGACTAACCCGGGCTCTATGGCAGGCATGAACGGAATGATGGCTGGACCTGGAAATGGCTTCACGAGCGCCAACGGTCCTCCACCGGGTCTTGCGGCTCCTCCTGGTCTGAGTCGCATTGCTTACAATGGCGGATCGACATCATCTAGCAGCGCGAACCCTCCATATTCGGCGGCGAGTTTCCCGACTGCTAACAGTAGCGTGTGGAGTAGCTCATTATACAGCGGCCCCCTATCAGCCGGCGGCTCTTCTTCGGCGGTGAGCGGTTCCGCTTCGGCCTTTCCACCTTACATGATGGGACGATAGAGAATCACCGAATCGACTATAGATGCATGCATTGTATGTTTTGGAACTGGTCACAGGCGTTCTGGGGAGACATTCGAACTGGGAATACCGAGTAAGCAGCACTTCCGATTCGTGCGAGATTCACCTTGCCGACAAGCGACGATCTCCGCCGACTGCCGCGTTTACTCTGGATCCTTGAGCATGGGATTGCTTGGCTAATGGCTGCATCTGTACTGGCATTTGCGAATGGGGATGGTGGTTGTGCATGGGTTTTTAAAGCGTTGGCGTCGACATTTTTCATTACAATGATTCCCCTCAGCGAACCACCGTGTGGTTACTAGTAGCCTGGGAGTTTAGAGTCATCTCCGGTGTTCTACACGAGACTTGGTCACAGGAGGCATCTTTCGGTGTTTGTTTCACTTGACTTTTTAGCGGGTCATCAGCATTGCGTTTCTCTGCCTTTGACGGCCATCAGCGCTGTCTTTCCCCATATCTCTGGACTCGAACACATCTAGACGATCTTGCCCTCGATCTGTTTCGGTTCCGTCGCACGAGCTACTCGAGCTGGTCGGATTCATGGTGGAACATACGGCAGGGAAGGGCGAATCGGTTGTTGTATCACCTATGTTCCTATTCTATATTTACAGCATGGTCAAAAGAAAAGAAAATCCGGCACACTCGTGCGCTTCCACAAAAACAAAACAAAAGGCGATACCATTGCATTGTCCCAAAAACATACTTGGCGGGGAAAATGGGCTGGGATCGGTGTCAGAAGGAGATGGGCATATATAGGTACATTTGGATCCTTCATTTCTTTGGGAGCTCAGGCCGGCTGGTATATGGTACATCTGGTCGGATAATAGGGCAACCAGTGGTGTCGCAAAGCATCTAGCATCTGAAGAGAGGCCGGCATCTGATCTCGGGGAAAAGGATTGGCCTCTTGCGCATCGGCATCCCTAAATTGTTAGCATTGAACAGCGTTCTTCCATTCGATCGGCGCATCTTAAGAGGTCTCTTTGTTTTTCTTGGTGGATTGATTACACATTGCAATGGGCGAGGGAAAACAGCGAAGGAGTACTTGGAACGGGGTTCTATATTCGCAGGGAACCAAGGCAAGGGTTGGAGACGTGGCATAAGAAAGGAGGCGAGTCCAGCAAACCAGACAGGTAAAGGGGGTTTACGTTTTGCAGGGGACGATTTGTTGGGCAATCCCATATACCTCTCTGTCATCGTCGATTTTCTGGCCTCCTATTCGGAACTCCCAGGTTCAGGCTGACGGAAACCAACCACGTTCGGTGTCATGTCATGTTCTAAGCAGGGCGGCGAACAACAATATTTCTTTCCTTGCTTTTTTCATATCTCTGTCTCGTAATTATAGCTAGCGATTTTTAGACGGTCACCTCGATTCACATCCATCCAGAAAGGAAAGCATCCATCATATCCATCCGTATCCATATTATCTTATTCTATTTTCTTGCCTCTTCTTCATACCTAGGTATCTTTCCATCTCCTGCGTTGGACATTATCACTTACACCATATTATTATACCTCTCTTCTTTCCCATGTAAAATCGCTAGATGCGCCTCTTCTACCTAGGTACCTAGTTAAGATCTAATGTGTAACGGGAGGGAAGCTGGGGAAAGGCGACGGGGGGAAGGGGGGGTGCCGGCGGCCATCTCTTATATAGGTACCTACCTAAGGTGTTCAGTTGCATATAGGAGCTAGGACTAGGGAGTTGGGCCACTAGCAGTCGGTAGCATGTACGTACGTACTCATGGATGGATTTGTATGGGTGGGCGGTCTAGTAATCCAGCCAGTTGGCGCTGTGAATGGAGTATCACTTGCTAATACCATGTTTTCTTGCCGAGATACGTTGCGATGGGATGCGGTGCTGTGGAGTCGTGTCGTGTCGTGTAGTGCCCTTGTTACAAATGATCCGAAATGACCGCGTTATATGGCGGCCCGGAGGAGCGTTGCACCGGACCTGATTTGCGGCTGGACTGTTAATAAGGTACGTTTGCTGATCGCAATGTCTGTAGATGGCGTGAAGAGACCGATGCGCTGTGCTTTGCTGCGATGGGCTGGTGGACGTCGAGACGCGATATACAGATCCCACATGTTGACGGCCACTGCTCGTTGTACCCCCGTCTTCGCCCCTAGGCTACTGTTTACCTGGCTCAAGGTCGGGTTCAGCTCTTTTCTCGCTTCTACGCTCGTGTTTCTGTACTTTGCCGTTGACGGTAGAATGTACGTTTGCGCCTACGCCGGCGCTCGTCTCCGAGGTAGGTTTGCCATCCCCTTTCTTGGGGGTGGGTATATGTTGTTATTCGCCAGCCCTCGTGAGCTTCAACAAAAATGTGACCACGGGAGCGAGGCGGGTTGTTATATCAGGTCTATTGCATATCTCATACTTGTATCGGTTGTATCGGTCTTCCGACTCAGGCCTCGCAGGCGATAAGAGCGCGTATCTTAGTTCGAAAGGGAGTCTGCAGATTCTTGGGTTTTTTGAACAGCAGCCGTAGACGAGCGTCGACGTGAATTAGGCACACTGCCGCCTAAGAGATTAGATAGTTGAGCGATGGTAGATACCTAGCTGTCAGTTGCGTGGACGTAGCTTCGTCTATGAGCTATCAGGTCGCCATCTCTTTTGTAGTCATCATCCGCAGCATCGCTGAGCTTTGTCTAGCCACACATATAAATACCCCTGTTGATCGCGTGGGAATGACATGCCGTGGGGATCCGCGGGGGGGTTTTTTTTTTTTTCGAGACAGCGTCTCGCTCATCCGTCGTTCGAAGAGGGCCCTGAGGTCGTTGAGGTACGTTGTCAGTACAAGTAGACCCGTCTGCTTGGACTTCGCCTCTTGTAGGTAATTAAACCACTTAGATATCGAGACAGTAGCGTTCTAACGCTCAGCGTTTTTCGTAAAGGGTGTTGCTAATGTAAATGCAGCAGGATAGGGAGAGCAGCGGGAAGAGGACCTAGAATCAGCACTGGCTATCCGTAATATCTAACCGTACGTGGTGTTCAGCGAGAAATGTTTAGGTTACTAGGTACGTTAGCAGATCAAGAGCTCTCAGCACCGCCGGCGCACATGTCTATCTTACCATGAAGTCCACTGGATTGAGAGGGAACGTGAGATCAGCTTCTCACTAGACAACGCGTCAGATACCTAAGCACGTATACTTCGTAGCACAGCAGCTACAAGTCCAGGTACTTACTTACCTCCTATCCAAGTCTCCCTCCCGGTAAACCAAACCGAAGATTTAAGGGGTGGGAAGCCAGTCAGTTAGCAGGATACACCCCGCAGTCCCGATCACGCACGCGTAGCTTGCCTCCTTAACCTACGATCTCGATACGAAGTCCCGTGGCCGGATCAATTTTTTTTCGAGAAGGCGTCACGAAGAAAGGGGAAGCCAATGACAAATTAGGGGTCCAAGTCGCGACTCGTGATCGAGCACTAGCGCGTTAGGTAAGAAGCTGAGGATGAGCATGACAAAGAAGTGACCCAGGCCGAGGCGAAGAAATGTGAACGAGTGGCGTGGAAAAGGCGCGTAAGGACGGGCTCCTCTTGGTGGAACGCTGACATGACCCCCCTAAGAAGGGATTTGCCATAAGCTATCAACCATCACGTAGGTAGCGTAGGCTATTATCGACCACGGCGGAGGGCGCATGTGACCGCCTACCCAGGTAGCTCACGAGGATTCAATGATTTGAAAGGGTCTCTACAAATGGCTTCAAGACTCGAATATTCAGCTAGGAGCCTAGCCGCCATCAAGGTGAATAATTGAATTCACACTACCGAAGGGTTTATTGAACGAACCCGTCGATCGCAGCACTAGGGGACGATCTTCAACAAGTTTAACGCCGGTGATACTAGCTCCTCGAAATAGGGCGGACTCTTATTTTCAAATTTCCTGACCACGAGACTAAGAAAACCATCAAGCCTTAGCTAACATCCACTGCCTTTTAAGGGGAGCACACCGTGGTATTATTTCCGCCCTGGTTTGTATTTAAATGAAGATATTTACTGATAAGTATTTAGGTACCTATATAAATACTTCGTGATATGATTTAGTTGGTTACGTACGTGTTGTGCAAAGGGCTAACACGAGCAGATCATGTATCTTGTCAACACGGTCTGCGGTGCTATCTTGGCATGTTCTAGGCCAATGTGGGGTTTCAACGCGGAGAACCCTACAAATGCAAAGTACAAGATGCCTAGGTCTTGAGCCTGTCGGATTTAGGGATGGAGGAATATTTGACTTTCTGCGAGAAGTTGAAATGGAAAAGACGGTGGGTAGTGTTACAGCCTCGTAGTCGGCCAAAAAACAAGCCGAGTACTCGGCTGTTGGGGGCCAAACCTCAACGACCCGAATCCGACGGCAAAGATAATCCGACTGAGGAAGGACAATGCGAAGAGGTAGGGCGAGGCCAAGGAAGTACATCTGATATTCTATTCGAGATGTATATAGAATGCCGGTACTCCGTTCTGTTAATAACAAGGTCAGCCTTGCCAAGATCGTACCATGTACCTCGCAGTACTAGTAGTCCCAACAATATCAGTCTGCGTGAGAATGAGGCTACAATTTTGTTTCTGGGTAGGACGCGCTTGAGATAGAGATGAAATTTCCTATTCAAAACTCAACTCTGGGTAGGTTCCCACTCAAAGGCAAACTTGGAGCTTTTCTGTTTATTTGGATAGCTCGGCCAAGCCAGCGTTTGTTAGCATCGCTTTCAGCCGCAGAGGATACTCATCTGGTCCCACCGCAGCTAGCAACAGTCTAGACACATCTTAATAGGGGACTTGAAATTCTAAAATTTGAGAAGGCCGAACTTCTCTCCAAAACGAAAGCCACGATGCATCGGAGCTCCGATGCCATGCTCTTAGTGGTATGGCTTGCATGTCGACGTCATATGGTGGACGAAATAGCGGCGTGCGGATGCGGGACAATGATAGACGCCGCTCCAGTTTCCTCCTCAATCGGAAACCGAACCGTACGACGGCTCGGAGGCGGGTTCACGGAAGAGCGTAGCTGGACAATCCATCAAACCTTGGCTCACCTACTATGTATCTCCATCTCGTATGTGCCAAGGACACTAGGATGCGTAGCGCCTCGGTTTCGAATCCAGGAACCAGGGGCAAGTTAAGCATGTACTCATCTACTGGCTCAGGAACTTCCGGTCTGGAGTGTGGGTTGGTCGCAAGATGTACTATGTAATACATAGTAAACGGAAGCTGGCGAGACTCATATAGTGCTTCAATTATTGTACTAGCATCAGTATCTAGTCTCGAGGTTGTGGTGTTTCAACCTGCTCGAAAGTGGGCGTGGTGGGGGACCATTCACATCCCATGGATACTTACTATGCACTAGGACTCCGGGGAGCTGGATCGACTACTTCCGACGTTCGTATCAACAAGGGTGTTTGTGACAAGTTGGGCTTCCTGACTGGCGGTGGAATCGGCATTGAGTCGTCATAAACGTACGCTAATATGTGAATGTGGTAAGTTTTCCAAACATATCGTCAAGGTAGCCGAATTATTGAGACGCGTCTTCTGCAAGTCGCGCAGCTGGTATCCGTCAGGTGATAGCTCTACCCCATACAGTAAAAATTAGAACCAGGCGAGGGTGGTGGTGTCTTCATCTAAAGCCGAGGATTCGATGAAGAAAACACCGATTGCCTCTTAGAGCGCTGCCCAGATTCAGGAGGTGACCATGGAGCGCGGGATGGGCCACGCAGCCACTCGCGCTTAACTATTCGGTGCATCGGGAACGCTCGGATGGAGAGACAGCTGGATTGCCAGATATTTTCACCGACACGTATTTTTGTGATAGTCGATTAGCACATGCGATTTGCATCTTTTAGCCCAACCAGAAGCCCGAGCAAGGTTTCGCCGCATTCGAATTAGCCATCCTCCGGCATTGGCGGGCGTACCATCCAGATTTGCCCATCTTCACCCGGTGATTTATCGAAATTCGACAATCCATGTTACCAGGCAGAGCTGCAACGGTAAAGGCGGAGAGGAGCGGAGGAATAGCTTGAATAGCAACCAGACAACAAACAGTGTCTTGTCCATGCAAGGTCGACCCGTCTAAACTCCTCTACTGGTCCTTTACTGCCCAATGATGCTATCCGTGAATGTGGTTGGAATGAGCCATGCATGCGATCAGATCAAACATACATAGAGGTAGTAGTAGTATGTGAACCGGCGGCAACGCGAACGCTCCTATCCCTAGCATCGAAGCAGCCTGTTGGTGCGAGTCCGAAAATAAGAGGAGATTAAGCACCAGTAGCAATGTCTTACGTATTGATTTCAAAGCAGAGTCGAGGGAGGGGATCTGTCACAGAATGAATAGAATCGGGAGAATGATATGAGAATGGACGATAAAAGAGCATTATGTAGCACGAGCAGGATGTGTATGTAAATTGAGAAGATTGAAGCTGAGGAACCAAAAGAGGTATGGATTGGATGTATTTGATACGGCGTGTTGCTGCAAGTAGCAACCTGAGAGACGCTATTATTCATGTATACTGACTGGCCCACGGAGTCTGTCTACTTGTAGCTTAGAGGCACATGGAGCTACGCGGTACATCCCATGATATACCGATATACCTACCTTAGGTCGGGAAAGAAAGAGGCGGGAGGATTCAAAGAAAGTCAAAATGAACTGTTGTCCATCAGCCTATGGGATTCTTCGTGGGGAATTAGGTTGTGCGACAACACTGAGCCATACACATCAGGCACATGCACTCCATCCACGGGGTACTACAGTGATGTACTGTACGGAGTACATACCTCATTACAGACATCCATTGCAGTTGCATTCCATTGCAATTTGCACCTGCAAGCATTGGATGTACCTAGGGTCTGCAATTGGGTTCTTAGGTCCGCCACGAAGCGCCTGCGCCTGCGCCTGCAGAGAGTTGGAAAGCTTGCATCTGCCGCCATTACCACCCTATAGCTGGATACGTGTGTACACCGGGGGCATGCTGGCTCCTCCCCAAGCCCACCAAGCCCACCACGCCCACCTATGCCCACCTAGCCCACTTACCTAGGAGAGCCTAGGAGAAAGCCTAAACAGCCCCAGCACCCTCCTTCTCAAGACGATGCGACGTTAATAAACGCGCCCACACATGCAAAAGGCGGGCCGACAGTACGAATCTTGGATACCTCTGTGCTACAATACACTGAACCAGTCGAGGCCTTACTTGCCCGTTGTACATTGCTGGCCATGAGAAGCAAGTACCGACAAACATTACATTACGTTCGACACTCTGGCACTCTGGACTTGAACCTTCGCCTCATAGCCACATCGTCAGGAAGGGGGGCACCAAGACATATAATACCTACTTCCTCGGTTCTCTCCATCCCGAATAATACCTTTTCCTTTCCTTCCTTCCACCCTGTTGCTTCTGTTGCTTGCCGACAAATACCTACCTACGTTAGGTAACTTGGCTCTGGCAGAACTCGGCTTCTCTGACCTGCTGCCGTTATTCTTATCCACGTGCATCTCGTCTTCGAATTCCGTGTTTATCGTTTCACCTCGTCTATTCTTTCCATTAGTCTAATAAACTTGGCCAGGCTCGGCTCGGCTGACTGACGGGGTTGCATATTTTTTATTTTCTGGGTGTGTGCTGGCTGCATATGTCATCGTTGTATGTAATGTACATACTGACGAACATATGTATGTGTGCTTAGATGTATGCCGTCGCATTTCATCCATTTCTAGTCTATCTTATTACATTATACCCCTCTTTTTAGCCCCCTAATAATCCTCGATTCTGTGCCTACACTAGTTCGACTATCTTAGTTTCTATCTTGGTTTTTTTATCCCACCTTCCTCCGCTTCTCTCACGGCGGTACCGACGAAACTCGCTGCTTCCGATCCCTTCCCTGGTTCGTCGCTTCAAAAAGGAAAGGGGCCAGCCGCGCTTTTATTTTTGTCACCCCGCCCCGACTTTCAAACTGAGGCGGCTCTTTATCTGATCGAATTTTTTTTAAGCGGCTACCTTGGACCTTGGACCTGCCCGCCTAGACGTCAGTTTTATTTGTCTGACGTTATCACCCAGCAACTCAGAAGGAAGAATAACTACATAAACATTTCAGTCCGCCGAGTTTGGATGACGGTATCTCCACCGCAGAACAGTTGAACCCATCCCAGCCGTTGCTTTGTCGTTTGTCGCGCCAGTGACAGACCGACACGAGCTGACGGGCTGTCGGATTTCGCATTGCTGACCACTTCCCGGCTTCGGCGCCTCTGATGCGCCTTTGAAGAAATCCAGAGCTTGAAGCTAGCTTGGGAGCTTGGGAGCTTGAGAGCTTCAGCGGAACTCAGGTCGAAGTTGAAACCATGCCGCCGAGACAAGGCCGTTACCAGCCTGCGTGCGTCTCTCCCGTTGGCCCAATTCTTTATCATCCTGCATTATAACTCGGGTTGCTGACGTTTTCGCTTCTGCGAGTAGCCGGGAATTCCATATCGTTGTACTAGGTGCAGGTGAGTTTCGTCATCCGCCCCAGCTTCGGTGCTGAATCAACCTTTTCCAGGGTCCTGTCAGCATCGAAAACTTTTTTTTTCTTTGTTTATTCCTAGCCGCCGCTAATATCTTACTAGGCGGTGTCGGGAAGAGCTGTCTTACAGGTAATGCTCCTACCTAGCTGCAACAGATTCCGATTGGACGTTCGAATTGAAACGAAACACAATCTATCCAAACCCCATGCGTCATTATCAATTCAGTAGAGTCTCATTGCTGACGGGGTCCTTATTAATTTATGATAGCTCAATTTGTCCATAACGAATGGATTGAGAGTTATGACCCGACGATTGAAGACTCGTACCGAACTCAGGTGGCCGTTGATGTAAGTGCTGCTTGCTCGTCCATCATCCGATTGGCTTACCATTAAACCTCTGCTGACAACATTCGGACTAGGGCCGCCAGGTAGTTCTGGAGATGTAAGACATCACCAACCGCGAACGCGAATCCTCTTTCTCTCACCGGAGCACGGGGTAGGCTAACTTGAGACAGTTTGGACACCGCGGGCACCGAGCAGTTCGGTTGGTCAACCTCACCGAATACGCAATTTCTGAGTGTAGCATTACTAACCCCGGCTCCAGTTGCCATGCGGGATCTGTACATGAAGACTGGACAAGGGTTTCTTCTGGTTTTCAGTATCACCTCAAGTTCGTCGTTAGCTGAGCTAGCGGGGCTCCGCGATGAGATCATCCGCATCAAGGACGACGCGAACGTACCGATTGTCATATGTGGGAACAAGGCGGATCTAGAAGACCAGCGGTCCGTGCCACGCACCAAGGGCTTCCAAATCTCACAGAGATGGGGTGCGCCATACTACGAAGCCAGCGCTCGGACGAGGTGTAAGTCGCGTTTACCTCATTCTCACGCATGCATGCATCCTACCCACATCTGAGTTTACAAGGTTGTGAATTGGCCCCGCTAATGCCTTGAAGCGAATGTTGACGAAGTGTTCATCGACCTATGTCGGCAAATGCTAAGGAAGGAGGATGCGGGGGATAACTACGCCGATGAGCAGGATGACAAGTTCGACCCTTACTCCATATCCTACTATAAGAAACGAAGAAGGCGAAGAGATAAGGACCGAGATTCGAGTCACCGGCCATGTGTTATACTATGACTTGCTCAACGTTCGCCTATAGAGCATTTGTAGGATACCAGCGAAATTCTCTGAGGAGTTGATCTCATGGAGTGCATGGCTTAGAGATACTTGGAGGCTTCCTCGAGTCGTGGAATAGTGACCAGCTGAGCTGCAGATGCTTTGGGATAGGGAATCAGGGCACTGGTATAGTTTCTTCGAGCTAGGACGACGAGGTTTCATATCACGTTCGCGAGGGTTGCCGACTTCACATTCAGCCGTGGCGCCGCAGCATTTCTTCTTTCCGACTCTTCCTCCGGTCATATCTTCACCAATTTCCGGGCGAATATCCATTTCGCATTCTGGAGCGAGCGTTCAGGGACATGGCGGATCACACGTTCATCTATCTCATTTGCATCGATGGCATAGCATTATCGACCACGGGGATCAGCAGACTACTACAGCGTTATTCTTTCGCTCTCCGGTCGGTGTGGGGACTACATACTAGGTTTCTTGTGTATCATGTCGATGATTATGTCTTGTGCCTTTTTTTTCTCTTTTTGGGACGTTTTAAGGATTTATTTTAACATGGGACGGAGCTTGGAGCTTGGAAGACCCGAATTGCGCAGGCAAAAACCCTGTTTCCGACCACATGTTTACCTACCTACCTTCGGACCTTTGGTATGGATGCTACTACCGATTACTGGGGGAAGGGACTTTGAAATAGGCATTTCTGAATGAGAATATATATGCCCCCAACCTGGTGTCGAGATACTCGATGTCCTTGTTTAAGCGATATATGAAGGGTGAAGTGAATCGGTATCGTAAATGCCTTCGTGTCGCTCTCCTCGGGGATTCTGAGCGTGATAGAACACCCCTGATTGTCATGTTCTACGTCTGCATCCATATATGACATTCATATCAAGCATATTTCTATCTATATGTTCGACTGCTGCTATTTCTTATGCTGCGTACTCCCAGCACTATACGAAGGCTCAACATGTGATACGGTAGTGTAGAGGTAGGTATCAATAGAGTGATCGACGGAGAGATCGGCACCAGCATCAGCATCACACTAGCTAGCATCAGCGGATACGGGGGTCAGTTAAATCCACCCGATACTCCACAAGCTTAAATATAGGCAGGCTGGTTTGGTGGTGTAAGGTGTAATAGGGGGAAGGCGGGTTCGCCGACACGTATCGGAGAGGACTTCGATTTTCCAAATACGGCTTGTTTTTCTCTTGGCTGCGTTGAGGTTATGGCTATCTCGTACGGTGTGTCCTTGCTTGCTTTAGCGGCTGATATGATTACATTTGGGTAGTTGTCCAGTTTAAAGAGCAGTGTGAGAGTGAAGTAAATGCTAAAGGTCTTGAAGATAATTTGCGACGTTATTGAAGTTACAATATGAGTGCTCATCCTCGAAAAGCATCTCTATTAGGTGGACTTCGTCGAGAATCCGAGTTGACGATGCGATTCCCAGTCCGCTGCCTACTCTATCTACCAAGTCATATCCTTATTACCTTCCAAGAGGATACCTAATATATAAAGAAATAAAAGGCTCTTGTATCTCACGATCTCTCACGGTCAGAATGGTATAATGGCCGAGTTGGTATAGCGGCTCGCATCATTGTGGGTAGACTAAGGTGTATCGTTAAGACTTGTGGTTCCCTCTCTAGATTCTGACGCGGGAACAAAATGGTGAAAGATGCATGCTGAGCCATCTAGCAGTGACAGTGGGCTAAGAAACCTAGGAAGATGCCACTGCCACCTAGGTGACTAGGTGACCAGAGCAACACATTCGTATGGTCAAAATGGGGAGACTGGCTGAGAAGATATCCTGGATAGGTAGATACGTGGAGAGGGTATCTGTAAATTCCGTTGACATCGCAGGGCGGTTGACTCGCTAGGCACAGTTCCAAATATCGCCCGAGGCCAGTTTATGCTCCTAGATTTCGGTGTGTCTCTGATATTGCAAAGTTTTCCCCCGACCTTGTGTACGTAGATAGCTTTGCTTCATCTTACAGGGTGGCCAACAGCAGATGCCTCCCGAGCGACGCGGAGGGCGGCTAGCTCATGTCGGAAGGTCGACTGAACTGCGACATCATGACAACGTCAATGTCCGGATTATCATATTCAATCCCGCGTACAACGGGATGAGCTCCGTGTTGGCTATTTCCCCGTCGTCCTGGGATACCCAGCTTCAGCCAACATCGGCTTGAAACCGGAGTTGGACGTCTTTGGCGGTACTATTGGCGGTAAAGCAATTAAGCTTCGCTTGTGTAGCGAGGAGAGTTAGTAAGTCCAGGATTCAAGGGTTGGCAGACTTCGCTTCCAAGTATCTTTGCAGGGTCTTCTGCTGAAGAGCGCGTTGTTCCTTTACGACTTCCCATAACTCCTCATTCTCCTTCCTCAATTCCTGGTCGCCGACGGTGTCCTCAGCCGGGGTCTGGAACGCTAGGATGGCTTGCTCTAGAGCATCTTGTGGCAGACCATTAGACTTAAGCGTCTTGCTAAACCTCGTATCCTCCACCAAATCGGTGTCCAGCTGGGAAGTGAAGTTGTAAGTCCGACTTCCTAGGAACGGCTTGACAACCGCCACAGGCTTGGTAGGCCGCGAAGACGGAAGTGGGGGTACAAAGACAATGTTTGTGGCGGAGGCATTGATGTTTGCTAGCTCGGTGGAGTCGGCGCGGCTACTCAAGTCCCATCGTAGAATCTGTCCCTGTGGGTGGCCTGATATTAAGACCGTGCCGTCGTAGTTCAACGCCATGCATGACGCCGGCCCAGCCTCTTGGGGCGTGGCGCCGAAAGCGGAGGAAACCTGGATAGCGGTAGAGCTTTCTTCCGCGCTCTGCGGCCCTAGTAACGCCTTCTCTGCAAATAGATCGATTGCGTACAGTGAACCGTCTTCGGAAGAGACGTATATTGCCCGTGCACATGGGTCAAGCGATGCGCAGAGAGGAGAGCTCGGGAACAACAAAGTCCGCAGAGCTATACCAAGTTGGTAGTTCCAGATGATGCAGGATTTGTCCTTGCTAGCTGAGACGCATATGTTCGTGTCTGGATTCACACTCTGACCTACAGCGAGAGACGTAATAGCAGCTCTATGATTCGATAGAGTCTCTTGGGGTTCATGTTCAATGGTCGAGTCAAGTTCCAGCAAGCGGGGAACGGACCAGACATGAATATTTGAATCATCAGACCCCGTGATAAGGTGGTAGGGAGTAGATGCAATGCAGGTCACTGCTTGGACGTGACAGGCAGGAGTAGTTACTTGCCTGCCTGTGCAGATCTGAAAAGGGAATCAGTAAACTATAGCGGCGGAAGAAGCGGCAGGGTGTTTATATATCAACTAAACTCACCTCCCATACGATGAGTTTCCCCTCCTGAGAACCTAGAAAGAGCACGTCGTCTTGCAGAGCTACACTCCGGATGCGCTCAGGGAAATTAACGAAAGCTTCCGGGCTGCTCTTGGCCCTTGAGTAGACATGCACCGTTGACTTCTCTTCTTGGGCTGCAAAGACGTGCGTATCGCTAACAGCTAGACAGTTGCGAGGAGTACAGCTTTTCTTGAAGGTATTCGTCGTGGAGTGGCTCGGATGGAGTGTATGCTCATAGATCCCGGCATCTTTTGAAATGGCCGTGTTGTTGGCCAATGGCGGCCCGGCCACAGATACGAAGTAGCTTTCGGTCAACATGGCCACTTATTCACCTGACCTCGTGATCGTCCTACTTGGTATAGAATATGATACGGAGGAGTTGCTGAGCTGCCACAGATCTCGAAATGCCAAAGTGGTATAGCCTACAACTGGGTATCATCAATGTACCAAGATCGACCAGAACTAAAACTCCCTTGATATGCAGCTGGAACTTGGGAGCCTTGTCCGGGGACTGCGCACTGGCTGTTTCGTCTTTGATGCTCTTCGGCGTTGTTTCTTGTCACTTTTTTTTCTTCCCCATCCCCACAAAATCCCATTTGCAAGCTTCTGTCTGACAGTAGGACGGACCCACTAACTTGCAGACAGCTAAAACGTCCCATGCAGGCGGTGCGTGGCTGCTGGGTGGGGTCGGCACTGCGGCGTAGCCTCAGGCCTTGGCGTTTTAAGGGCTCACCCGGCTCACAGGGGTTTGCGGGGTTGAAGTTTGCTCACCTCCAGAGCTCCTTCTGTCCTTTAGAATCTGGAGTTACACACCGCGTCTTGTCGATGTACCGAGATAAGCGGATAAGGCACCTTCTTCTACCAAGGCATACATTTACAGTTTCTTTCCCATGGATACCTAACTAGGTAGCTCCAGTTTTTCTCTAACTCCTGGATTGATACTTCCTCATGCGTGGATTGTATAAAGGTAAACTGTGAATACATCTTCGAATTATGTCATTGTCCCACATATATTAGGTTCGTCACTTCCGTCAATTACATCGAAATGTACAATTTCGAAGTTGTACTTTCTACTGTACATAGATCTGGCAGCCACATTGAAATATATTCCCCATTTCACCTTTGCCACTCCAGTCTATCATGACTATTTTAGAGGTTTCGATAGCTTGCCGACTATCTGGAGTTATGTTCCAGCTTCCCTCCTTCGCTTACCCGACTACATACGTACGGCAAGCCGGCGGGTGGCTGCATGTCTTGGACTATCGAGAAGCAAAGTGGGCTCGTAAACCGGGAACTGAGAACCTCGACGACGGCTGCATACGCAGGTCCTTTCCAATTGATTTCATCTCTTTACCCGAAACTCCTATCTAGTCGAATCCGAAGCTGTTGCTATCCTGCCGTTCATGTGTACTCATTGGATATTCGTCGCTTGTTCACGACAACGGTCTTGTTTATCGGAGGCGGTAATACCTCAGCTAGGTAGGTGGTTAGGTAGCTAAGCAGCCAAGGCGGTCCGAGGGCACCACGCTAAATCCTGAGCACCGCGAGAGGCCAATCCCGCTTCGAAGCTCTTCAGCCTCGAAAACAAGGTGGAGCAAGGAATGCACAATGATGCATATGAGATCCCGCGTCAGCCGTTCAATGTACAGGCTGCAGCTGAATGGAGTACCAAGCTTCAAGCGCAACGTGGTCACCCGTCTGTCGTGTCGCTTGTTGAACGACAGCATCAGGCACCATTATGAGATTGGATAGAGCTCACATTCAGACGCAGGGGAAGACGAGAACAGACAGACTTGATCCGATCCGCCTATGATGACCAGTATGTTTAGTGGGCCTGTTGCCTATCTACCTACACCTCTGAATGACTGAGTTAGGTAGGTAGGTAGGTAGGTATTTTACTCCATCGCAAGGCCCACTGTCCGGTCTTCTCACCAACTATGTACTCCAGCTGCCCAAGGGTAGGCAGCTAGGGGTATAGTCTCTGGAGGAGGCGTCGCCTTGCCCTCGGAGCTTTCTTTCGATCGGCCGTAAATGTCTCTCTCGCCAATCCATCATTTCAATAGTTAATCTTGCGACATGATCAGCCCTCTCCAACCAAGGGCCTAAACTCTTGTCAGTAACGAATAGCTCGTCAGAAAAGTCTCCGGATCAGGAACGCTAAAAACATGATGTAGTACGGGCAAGACGAAGTAGTCGATTGGCTGATAGACTGGATAATTTCCAGAAAGAACCACAGCGTCGCATCGTGTCAATCTTGGCATATGAATTCTCGAGTAGCTCAATTAAATCGGCTGATTGGTCCCCGACAGGACATTGCTCTGGTCAATACTACCCTAGAAGCGATCCCTTGGCGAGGAGATCGGATGGTCAATTCACCAAACGTCAAAGTGTCAAAGAGCCAACCGCCAGTTCCCATGTGGGAAAAACAGCACAGGGGTTGCTTTTCATGACGATGGAGGGTTGCGTAGAAGACATGTCTCAGACTAAATGTCTGTCATACCTCGCTATCCGTGACTTGGGCGGACGTGAGGTGGCGCTTGTGTAAGCCATCACGACATCGACATCGTGAGGAAGAATGAAATGTTTCTGTCTCCTTCTCACCGTCGATAATAGGTAATACCTATTCAGGGATGTGATGAACTGAGGTCCCACACTTTTTCCGCATTCCTTTTGGCTCTGCTTGGCTCTGCGACCCTCTGCGACCATTCGCCTACCGCAGAAGACCCCTGGCGGTCCAGGGTCCGTGGACTTCACCTCTCGAAAGTAGAATTACGAACACCACCCACGTACGGACACAGCTCCATCTTTTGCTAGGATCCCTGTCACCGCGCTCGACTTTTCCCTGGGTCTTCGAATCCACTTGGATTTCTGAACCAGCTTCGCACAACTGCTTTTGCTGTTGTCAGCTTCCTCTTCGGCATCGTTTTGGGAATTGAATTTTCGTTCCTTTCGCGGTTCTGCTAAAAATAATAATGTCACAAACTGGACTAGTCCGAAGTATTGCTTCTTGCTAGACTTCGCACAATAGAGACGAGAGGTCTACGTAGGATATTTTCATTCCCGACCCTTCACTCCCTGCAACGCCACCAATCGACCAATTCGAACACGGGAACGAATAACGACGATGGGGGACTTCGAACCTCTCATGGACTTCAACCTGCCCGAGCTTCTGGCGGTGGACTTGGAAGCTTCGGAGGAGGTTTTCAAATCGAGGAAATTAACTGCCGGTCCACCGGCGCCTGCGTTGGCTGATGATGGCACCAAGAGACGATATTCGCTACAGGACAGCTCGTTGAGCGCTGCACCCTCGGCCTTTCAGCTGGACTTGATGTCGAGGGCTAAATCGCTACAGAACGTGCACGAGAAGCAAGCACGACTCCTGACTATAGGCCGAAAATCACAACAAAACAGTAGCGACTCAGATACGACCAGCAGTGAATCATCAGGTGGTTTGATGCCCCCGTCAGTTGGTACGCGGGATGCATCAATCACCACAGCAGCTACGTCAGTCACGTCGGAGAGACTGGGCCCGCCGCACCAACTGAAGCTGTTAATACAAGACAAGAAGCAAGCTGGCGAAAGTTGGATGGATTTTGACATGGACGATGCGACTTCTCCGGATCGAAGGTACAACAGCATGGTTAACATCCCATCTCCTGCTAAGTTTTTATCTTTACGGCATGACTTGGACGAATCAAGGAGCATGTCTTTGAACTCTGCTGTTCCACGTCCCAAGTTAACTGGGCCTTCGCCGGCGTCACCCACCAGTATTCAATCTTCGCGTACTGAGGGTCAACATGTTCAATTCAAGCCTTTCTCATGTCCCACTCCACCTCCAAAGCGACAGTCTTCTTTATTACACCGGAATTACCCAGTACTACCCCAGATTAACGTCTCATCGTCTCTGCAAAGTCCACGGAGTCGGCCATCGACGCAACCCGACGGTGCGCCGCCGTCTCCGGAGCACAAAATGTCCTCTTCAGCGCCGCCTCGAACGTTTGGTGGCGAGTTGAACGAGAACGATGCCAGTGCAGCGGGTTTACCCAACTCGGACTTTAACTGCGGAACGAATGATGCCGAGAGGTACTCACGAGCAGAAAGCTCTCAGTTTCCAGAAATTGCTCCGGCGGGGATCGATGTCGAATCGTGGCTGGAGTCGAGCGTCGACAACTTCCCCTACTACGCTCAGGGTAAAGCCGACGGCGGACATGCGCCCTTACCGCTTCCGCCGGAGGTTATCGACACGCTGCGAGTCTCAATAGCATGCTTCCCAGAGACGATGCTCCAGTGCTCAAGTCTTTCGATCGAGACCATACGTAGTCATTCTAGGAAGCTTAGGTACAAGACTATGAGCACTACAAGCTTGTACTCAGATCCGTCCGCATCACTCGACTCATCGGAACAGAGCAAGCAGTCAAAGTGGAGGTGGTTACCGCTGAAGAGACAGCCATCGTCTCCGACTCAGACGCCGCCCAGCCCACAACGAATGGGGTTCGCAGAGGGCGCGTACAGTCCGACATGGCCTAAGAAGCCAGACTGGACGGCGATTCAGAACCTCTTCCCCACAGGATCTGACTACCTCTGCGACGCTCTCTATGCTCACCTGGTGGCATATAATTACATCACCTCTATGTGTCCCCGATCAGCGCTTGTTAACCCGATTTCGCGACCCACCTCCAAGTCCTCGGCGGCTTCGGATATCAGTCTCGGCCTCTCGTTTGATCTCCGCACCTCGGTCGATATACGCTCATCTACGTCGGACGGCACCACGATTCCATTGAAGGCAGCGAACTTGCTTGGCCTGCAGGACGACCCGAACGCGCCTATTCCCGACCCTTCGAGATGCAACACGCTGCGCAGCAAGCGATCTTTCTTTGCGATGCCGAAACCCGCCTCCTACTATGAGAACGCTAGGCCAACCACGGCAGGAGGCTTTGGCGGCCGCCGCCCAACGCTGCCTGACCATAACGAGCAGGTACTAAGGGATCTACGACTTGGCCTAGCAAGGTGCATCTCAAGGCTCGTGGCCACATTACGGATGACCAACGGCGGTTCAGCTACCAGTACAGATGACGGAGGGCAGTTAAAACGCGAGGAAGACCCCGACTTCATGCGAGCGCTATGCGAGATAGTGCGCCTTTCCGAGGAACGGTATATGTAATAAGTTCGCCTATTCGTACTTGTACTATGAGATCAGAGAACAACTAAGCACGCCCTCTTGCATGCAATACAACATACATATGAGAATATTCTCCCACGAAGCGAACCAGTTCCTTTGCTTTAATTACGGAAAAGGCTGGCCTTCGGGCATCGATCGATCGTTCGTCCAGACGACCCTATACCACACGAGGAACTCACGAACAATCCTCTATTACCTACCTTCACCTATATGTTTCTACAATACTACTTGTCACTCATTCCGAGCCCTAGTAACGGCGCCATACGATTTTATTAGCCACTTTGCAACTCCATATGTACGTTATAATGCGTTTCGATTCATTCCCGCTCTTATCATATTAGAGGCGGAAGACGACTAGGGGATGATAGGGGGGCAAAGAACCCCTGGTACATGTTGAACTTCTCTTTACAGATGCACGAAAGCACAAGAAAAATTAATAGTTCAGGACAGTGGAACGGCATTACGGAAGGCGTGCATGCAGCATGCCACACGCGCACACACACAGACACTCACACTCACAGAGGAACATGGTTTAGGGGGGGAATGTATTAATAGATTACTACCGTAGCGGGAAAAAAGGCAGGGCTATAACTATTGTAAACTTAAATAATCATTAAAATTTCATAACATTTTTTACTTAACATATACCTTGCATACTAATTTATGGTAGGGGAATATATCGGCCTATAAATATAATATAAATACATTATAAATGTTTAAAATATGTTATAAATTAAAAGCATTTCTTATCTAAAGATCTATTATTACAATAAAGTTTTATTAAAACAATAGCTTCCAACTTTAAGTCACCTTATCTTAAAGTCGCTTACCTAGGTATTTTAAAGTCACCCATCTTAAAGTCACCCATTTTACCTAACATTACCCTTTCCATAAACCACACCATAATATTAATTCCTATATCCTTAATACACATTAACCACATAAAAACATCAGTTAACTTTAATATAGTATAAAACCTTTTTATATATACCTTTAATTATAACCAGCATATATAAATATACACATTATATTTTATCGCCTAATGGTTCTATAATATAATTAAAAGCCTAAGCTACACATAAAATGAGATTACAAATATTTACACTAAGCTTATATCCCATAAAAAGCAAATCCATAGCCTTATATTCCTTTCTTAATTATCTTTAAGTTCTTTAATAAATAATAACTTAAATTTTATAGATTAAAAACTTATTTGCTTTATAGTTAAACAAAAAGTTAATCCTTTTTTAAAGAAAAACCTTAATTACTATTAAATATTATAAAAAAAATTATACTTTTTTATTAAATCCTTAAAGTCTTAAAATAATACTTTAATTATATAATTTATAACATATATAAATATTAAAAAAGCTTTAAAGCAGCATAATAGTATCACTTTAACACAACAAATTTAAAATAAATATATCACTTACGCCCGCCATTATTTTAAGATATAGCAATAGTTTTATAGCTAAACTTACAGTGTTATATAGCTTTTGCTTTTTACCAATATTACCTTTATTTATTAAGATATAGTCTTAAGGAATTAAATTATATTTTTTAACTATAAAAATCTAATAAAATAAGATTTATTTATACAAAAAGGCTATAGTTAAAAACTTTAATGCTTTTTTACTAGTAATATAAAAAGCCCTTACTTTTTCTAGCTTAAGAAGAATAGTAATATCCTAAATAATTCTTAATATTTTAAGTCCATTATATTACTATTTAATAAATAGGTTATTAAGCGCCTTAAAACAACAATGTTATTAAATAATACCTTAATGCATTATAAAAAGTTAATATATTTACGCTTTATTAAATTAAGAATTAAGGATTTAAGGCTACCTTTATATAGCTTTAATCTAAATTTAGCTTTAAAAGTGTTTCATTAAATAAACAAATATATAATATAAGAAAGGTTTATAATAGATTAAAACTATATTAATAGCGTTAAAAAAGCCTTTAAGGAGTGTTAAAAAGCTATCCCCGTAAAAGTTCTTAAAGATAGTGTTAATATAATACCACTTATATTATAAAAAATTATTAAAAATAACAATAATATAATGAAATTATAAGCTTAACATAGGTAAGGGTATATAACATAAGTCCTAATACCCCTTTATTATAAAGCTTTTAATATATAAAAAATATACTAATAAAAAATATTAAAAAGGCTAGGTTATAAATAATATAAATCTAAAAAAGTATTATAATATATATATTATTTATTATTACTATAAACTTAAAATTTCAAGTATAAAAAGATATTACGTTTCTATTATCATTTATTTTAACTAAAAGGTAAAAATATATATATCATTTTATACATCATATAGGATTAATTCTTAAAGCTATCTTAATAGTATTTTACATAATATAGGTTAATCCTTTACCGATATATTTTAATAAAACTTATATTACTATTAAGTGTTATATTATTATTACTTTATTTTTAGTTACTATATTTAAAGTTAGTATTAAAATAATCTAAATTGTCCTTTCAACTTTTCTTTTTTCTATTAACTTTACCTTTTAATGCTTTTTTTTTACCACCTTTTTTATTATCTTTACCGCTGCCTTTCTTTAGTTTAAAGTTAATATTTAGATTAAATATAATTATTATAAAGTTAATGGTTTATAACCTAGTACTTCGTTAAGGGATGGGTATAATACTTAATGCTTTTGAATTAATATATGTTATTTTACATTTTATATTTTTATACAATAGCTTAGGACTAGGTTATAGCTTAAGAATAAGTTATAGCTTAAGGTTAAGTTATTTCTTAAGGTTAGGTTGCAATTTAGGTTTATATAGCTTTTTAAGGTGTTTAGGTGGTATTAGCTTTTTAAGATTATGCTATAGCTTAGGATTAAATTACTACTTAAGTTAACCTAACACTTTATATTTATATAGTTACTTAAAACACTTAAATAATACTAGATCTTTAGGCTTATTAGGTAAATTAAATATGTTAGCGTTTTAAGTTATAGCTAAGCTTTTAGTAAATTTTATAAGCATAAATAACCTATTACCATTAAAATCTCCATCTTAACTATTTCCTATAATCCTAAGGCGTTTACTACCTAGCTTTTTTATAAGCTCCTTAGCAAATGCTTATAATAAGTTATTATTATTAAGGTCATTATTAAAGCTAAAAATATCATTTACTATTTATGCTATATTACGTTTTATAAAAACTTTAAGCGTTGAAAGCTTTAAGGCTTTTGCTTCGCTTAAAGGAGATAAGGCTTAAATAAAAATATTTAATTTTACCTTATGATTTTAATATACCTTAACCACACCCATTATATCGAATAGTTCTTTAAGCTTGCTATAAGTATTTTTATTAACCACTTATAACGATTTAGGAATTTTTAATACTTATTTAGTTTTCCCATTAAAAGATTGCTTTACTTTAATAATAATAACTATTGCTAGGATAAATAAAGTCATTAAGTATTAAAAAAACCATAATAAGGTTATAAATTCCCCTTTAAACGTTTTATTAAAATCAATAACTTAAGACTATATAACATGTAAGCTTTTAATAACATTAATATTTACTACCTTTATAATAAATTATTATAGGCCTTTCTTATAATCTACATCCTATATATTACCTTTAAACTCATCTAAATATAGCTATATCAATTAATAAAAATAAAACTTAAATACTATTAGTATATTATTTAAGTATCTACCTTAAATATTAAGAGGTTTATTTATATATAACTTATTAAATAAAAACTCATACTTTAAGGTATAAAAAATTTCTTAGGAATGCCTTTATAGGTTTTTAAAAAGCATTAACAAGGTGTTAAGATCTAAATATAGTTTTTTAATCATTTAATATATAGCTTTTATTATTATAAACACTAGGAAATGTTTATAAATTTTAAAATTATAGCAAACCTTTATATTAAAAACTTTACCTTTACTATACTCTTTACCCTTACCAAAGCCTTTTTACTATAAATAGCTTATATAGTTTAATCTCTTTATTAATATTATGTTATTCTTACATGTTAAAGGTAAAAACAATTTTAAATAAACTTATTTAAATATACGCTAAGCCTTTTTATTTAATATCCAACCCCTTTTTTATAAGCCTTTACTAAAAGTTTTAGCCTAGCCTGGTATAATAGGTATTAGCGTATTAATAAATAGCTCCTAAGTTATTTTACCTAATTTAATTATACTAAACTAAATAAAATTAATAAAAGGTAATCCTTACTAAAGTACATTAAAGCTTAGTTATATTATAAGATTAACTTATTAGGTATAAATATACTTATATTGCTTAACTTTTAAGCCATTAAAGCTTACTAGCCAGCTTTTAAAGGAATAAAGCCCTTATTATTATTATTGTTATTATTATTAACACCATCATTATTATTATCCTTATTATTATTATTATTAAAATAGATAAGTTTATAATCATCATTATTATTATTATTATTATTATTAGATTTATTAAATTTATTAAATTATAAATATTTATCGCCTCCATCGTCGTTAAAATCTAATATAAATTCCTTATTATCAAAATATAAATGCTTTAACTTTTCGGTATTCACTATGGTAATATTAGGCCTAACCGATACAATAATTAATAATAATAAAATAATAAAAAAGAAATGAAAATTTTAAGACAAAATTAATTAAAATAAAGTTTATTACATATAATAGTAGCAGTTAATTTTATTTAAAAAAACTTAACTTTTAATAAAAAGTACTACTGCTTTTTTCTATAAATATTCTATACCTTATACATTAAATTAATCCATTATAGGATAAAGCAGTTAATATATACCAATAGCTTTAGCTATTAATAGTTAGGTTATTACTAAGTAACTTCTTATACCTTTTAAATAAGTAATAATATTACTTAATATTAACTACTCATTATAGTTTAAATTGTTATATATATTATCCATAAAATATACCCACTATAATTTTTTTTAATATCCAATTTTAATCATCCCCCCCTTTTATTTATAACCCTCTTTGTTATATTTTATTGTTTTTTTTATATGCTTATAATAACTACTAACTATTATATTTTAAAATATAGCTTTTTATTATAATAATAATAGTTTTATGTTATTTTTTTTAACTTAAACTCCTTTATAATTTTTATTAATGAAATAACTAATTTTATAAATAACAATACCTCATCTAACAAAAGGCAGTTTTAAGTCTTACTTTATATTACCTAAGCATTTAGCTATGTAAAGGATTTTTATTAATGCTACCTTTAGGATAGTAAATAATATTAGTTAACCATTTATAAATAATAATATATATAGCCTAACTTCTTTTATAAACAAAGGCGTTAATAATTATATCTTATACTTAGTTTATTAAGATAACTAGCCTATTAATAATAACACACTAGCTTACCCTTAAAATAATTAAATAATAACTAATATTAATAGTAACAATAATAAATAAGTAAATATTAAAGGCAAAAATAAAGACAATAAAGGTAAGCAACCATTATTTTATTGCCTATTTACCTAAAATAATAAAATATTATGTGCCTATATTTACTAATATACCTTAAAGATTATTAATTTAAATACTGTTCGGTATAATACTTTAAATAAGACTATATAGATTATATTTTAAGCAATAATAAATCTATATAATATTATTAAAGCTATAGTATATAAAAAGGCTATTAATAACAATAAAGTAGTTCTTAAGGCAGTGTTTAATTAAAATAATAATAATAATACCAATAATAATAATAAAGCTAATGCTATAAAAAAGCTAGGACAAATTGTTAAATTAAACCCTTAAGCTAAACCAACTAATACCAAAGCATTAAATATATCTTGCTTAATAGAAATGCATTAAAATAAAGATATTATAATACTTAAGTTTTATATAGTGCTTACTGCTTAGGCTAATCTTAAAGGTATTAGCTATAAAGCTTAGTTAGCCCTTTGTAAGATTCTTTATTTTATACGTAACAATAATGGAAATATTATTAAATAAATTATAAATCTCCTAAAGTAGTTATCTATACTAATTAGTTGCTTTTAAAAAAGGTTACTATTAATTAATATACGCTAAGCTAAGATCCCATTAAAGGCAGAAAAAATGCTAATTAAAGCTTATACTTATAAAGCTAGGAAATATAAGAAACTTAAGGCTAAATACAATAAGTTGTTAGCAATAATTAATAGTAAGAAACTAAAACATAAAAGACATAAAGTAAATAAATTAAAAGTTAATAATAAATTATGGGTTATAATAAAGCTTAGCTTTTTTAATCTCCTATCGCTTATTAAAGCATATATATCTTTAGATATAATAAAAAACATATATACCAGCCCAGTTACATTAATAAACTATTTAATTAAGCTATATCATTTCCACTCTTAGTCTAAATTAGTTTATATATTAAATGGTTATTATTTATACCTTATATTTAATGCTATTATATTCCTAAGTAACTTTATTTATTATTAATACATAAAACCAACCTATAATTACTACTAAATTAAGGATAATACTTCTAAAACTATACACCTTTATATAAAACAGGTTTATAGGTTTAAATAAAACTTACGTAATAAATTTTATACCTAATATAGCAAAAAGGTTTTAGCCTTATAGATTTAGGAGTATATTTTTTAAACAACACATAATATTAATATAAAACTTAACAATATTATCTTAAATCCCCTATAAAGTAAAAAAAAGCTTATATTAATATCCCATATAACATATATCCCTAAAACCAACATATACTTATTGCTTAATATATATAATAACTACTATTAGGGAAAAAACCTTAAGAACCTAGCATTAAACCTAACAAAAAAGGGCACTTAAATACCTAAATTTATAAATCCTTATTTTCCTTAATAAAATATAAGCGCCTAATACTATTATATTTAACGTATAATAATATTATAGTAAAAACTTATTAATAACCAGCTAATAGTAAAAAAACAAGTCATTTCTTTTTACCATACACATCTTATTCGTAGTAAGCTTAAACTTAATTATTATAATAAAAAAAGGTTCGAATATAAATGAAACTAATCGCTACCTAATGCTTAGCCCGTCCAATTTTTCCTATTTCTTAGTTTTATTAACAGCTTTGGTATGTTTTCTAACTTATATAGATCCCTTATAAGGTTTTATATCACGCCTGCTAGGCTATTAGGAAATAATTATTTTTACCTTAAAAATATATACCTAGTAATGCTTAATCTTTATAAGTTAGATTTCAGTAATATGGTTAAAGCTTTAAGAACTCTTAATAACCTTAATAACGACATTAACCTAATTATTAATAGTATTAAAACAAATATTTATACATTTACATTATGCTATATTAGGGATATATTATAGCAAGCTAAAAATAGTAGCTTTAAAAATCCTTAAGCAAAGAAATTTTATTAATACTACTACATTATATTAAGCTAAAACTCACCCAAGTTAACCATTAACATATTAACCTTTAATATTAAATAACATAGCTGTTATTATTACCAAATTAAGCAAATATAATATACCTTAGCATATAAGCATAAAACCATATTTATAAAAAAAACATACAAAGCATAATAAGGCATAGTTAATTTATCCCCGCCACTAAAATCTATCTTACTTACTTTAAATTTAATTCTTTCCCGCCTATATAATCTAACGCACTTAAAATATACTAATCTATTATACCTATTACATGTTTTCCTCTTAAATAACATCTTAAACAACAACGCCATAATTTTATATTCGCTTATATTATAAGTTTAGCCATTTTTACCTAATTTACATTACTTATAATCTCTAAAGCACCACTTAGCCAGTTATAGCATATCTAATTATGCCCTTTAGTTTATTATTATCCCCATATTTCTTTATAACTAATTAAACATTAGCCATATAAAAATAAGATTTATAAAAGTAACTAAAAAGTTTAAAGATTTTATACACTTAGTTATCTTAACATACATCGCTATCATAAAAAATAACATACTATTAACTAAAATAAAGGCATAAAAAACTAACCGTAACAATATATTACTAATTATTATACATATAAAAAAATCCTTTAATTGTTTCTCTATAGTTACCACCATTAGCATAAAAAATCGAAAGATATTAAACACCTTAAAAATAGCTCCTTATTAAACTAAAAACATAAAATTCAACAATGGTTTAAATGCTTACTATAATAATAAACCCGGTAAGTCCAATAAGCACCAGTAAACAAAAAAAAAGAAAAAAAAACAAACTTAAAGACATTAATAGTGTTAATCCTAATAATAACCCTTAGGATAACTAAAATAAACAACCAACCTAGCTTAATAAAAGTAAGCCCTTAAAAAAGAAGAAGAAAAAACTAGGGTTATAGTTTATAAGCAATATAATAAAGCCTAACATTTATATCACCATCTATTATTTCGATTACTTAAAGAAATATAGTTTAATAGTAAATTATATCACCTTAACTAAAGAAAATACCCATTAATATGTATTACCTTTAATCCCTTAAACACCTATTATTTTACTTAACTTAAACACTAAGAAATATCATTAGCTAAATGAAATTAGGTTTTTTAAAACCCACATATATAAGATAAATTATAGCAATATTAAATATATCCTTTTAATAAAATGAAATATATAATTTACTATTTATATTATGCTTTACAATAGGTTTAAAATAAAGGATTCAAAGCTTACTAAGGCAATATAAAAATTATACAAAAAATATTCAAGCTTATTTTAAAGAATATTATCTTAATCTAACCGCAACAAACTAGCTAACATAATTATAGCAAAGGACAATAAACTAAAGGTTAAGGCATCAGCAAATACCATACACGCTAACACATTAGTTATTAACCATATACCACCCATAAAGGTTAAAAAGATAAGCTATTTTATATATAGTAAAAAACTTTTACTTATTAAGGCTAAAAATCTACCTATCTTATTTATCTAACATCTTTAATTAGTATATTTATAAGATTATGGTTTTCTTACTTATTACCTTAATGGATAAAGCGATTAAGTAAAAATCCAATAAACTAATAAGCTTGCATTTAATAATCTATACATGCCTATATTTTAATATCCCTATTACCATAAAGCTTACTTTATATTGTTATAATCCATTATAACTAATTACACTTATTTAAAAATTAGGATAACTAAAGATTAATTCGTTTTCAATAAAAACAACTATATCCAATACTACGGTAATAACTTTAAATAAATAAACTATATATTCCTTTTTAACATATATTAAAATCGTTATATATTTACCACCATTACCCCCTTAATACATAATAAGGCCTAAGATAATTTACTAAACCAAAAGGTTATAAAAAAGCTTCTTTTTAATCTAATTATAATCAAAATTATAGCCATTAAACAAAATAAATTATATCTAATCTATATTAATAACATTAAAGTTATCCATATTAACTAAAACCTTAAGCAGCTATAAATAAGCTTCATTTTACCGTTAGCTAATACAACAACATATTGCAACTAATAAAATAAACTAGCTAACCTTTAAATAAAGGTAAACATCTTAAAATTATTAGGAAAGGTATATTTACCTTATTCTTATAACTATAAGGGTTAATAAAAAACCCTAGGCAACCCGGCTATTTTTAATTTAAGTAATGCTTTTAAATTAAAAAAAGTCTGCCTTGGATTTTTAATTTCTACTAGAAATTAAGTAAACCACTATAGTAAAAAACATCCATATATTAACAGCTTTTATTTCTAAGTGTTTATATAAATATTATATACTCCTTAATTTATAAGTACTATATTAAAATATAAAGTTATAATAAAATATATTAAGAATAAACCCTTTACCTTACCTGTTATATATTACTAACAATAATTTAGTTTATTAAATTACTAAAAAAGCCTAATATGCCTTTAAGATATCTAAAATTATACCACGATAATATGGTTATAAAAAGGAAGGTTTAAATAATAAATAACACTACTATAAACCATAACCTTAATAGTAAGTTTTAAATATATTAAATTAAATAAATTAAATAGGTTTAATGCATTAAAAACGTTAAATAGTTTTAAAGCATAATAGTTATATAGCTAAAATTATTAACATAACAATTCTTACTCCTAACAATTTTATATTACAACGCTTATTTAATTAAATAATTAATAAAAACAATGGTTTAATAGCTTAATAAATCTTATAGGAAATAATTATATAACATAATAGTTATGCTATATAACAATTATGCTACGTAATAATTATATAATATAACAATTATATAATATAATAGTTATATAATATAACAGTTATATAATATAATAGTTATTTACAATAATAAATATTTTATAAAACAATTATAAAGTTAATTGCATAAATTATTTTTATAAATAATTATAAGAAAAAACAACCATTATTTAAAATAATATTATCCCGCTATGGTATCTAGATACCTTTATCAATGTACCAGCATACCAGGGATGGGGGCAGAAAATGCGGCGACAGGAGTTTTACGAATATGGACTTGTTACTATTACTACATACCCCCTACTTAGCTGTCTTTCTCTTATACACTAGGGCCCATCCTAGACAGGAAATGGAGTCAAGGGATGGGGAACGGTCGGAAGTTTCCGTGTAACTAATGATTACATAAAACCAACTTCTCCCTAGAGTAATGCATCGTCTGCTTTTGTCCTTTAATGGAGTGTGCCCGCATGTATGTGACCTATCCATTTAACATGAGCTTGTCAGAATGCATATCTACCTACCTCTAGGTGATTAGGCAGAACCAACAGAAAATGAATATGAAATTGAAACATACGACGTTATTCTATACATGTACATACAGTGGCCCAAGTCGCAGCTCATTTATCGCTTCACTTGGCCCCCCCGGTCTGATATACCCCAACTGAGCAAGGTAGCCGGGACCAACGTTGCCGCGAAGGGGTATAGCAGCGGGCCTGTTATACGTGCTAGCGCCGTACCGGTGTTCTGGGCGGGCTGCGAGGTGGTATAGAAATCATATGTACATACATACCTAGCGTAGCGTAGGTGTCTCATGCAGTCCTGGCAGTGCGCTTCATGCAGCTAGCTAGCTATGTAGCTATTGCAGATAGGGTAGCTCTAGGAGAATTAACAACATTGAATACTGGGTAGGTTACCTAGAGGTAGGCAGTAAGATGACTGCGTCCGAAGATGCCGGGGGTTTTATCACATGGGCCATCCATACTCTACACTATTATGATATTAGTTGTCTTGAAACTGCGGCTTATCACGAACTGCTACGTATGTACACTACGACTGCAGGTATCCCCATCTCCATTTCTCAGAAAAATTGGAGCGTCATCAGCACAAAACCAGACTTATAATAAACGCTTGTCATGACATATCACACTCCAGGATTCTTTGCTTTTGATCTTCGTCGTCGTTAGGGATCCAGGGGCTCGCAAGCAGGCAAGTCGCTGCTGAAACGCGTTACGGGAACGACCGTGCGGGCGTTACACGCAACGCGCGCAAACCGCCCCTGTACCTGTACCTGTTCTTTAATTACGTCGTGGCACAGGCAAGGTCAGGGTATCATATCCATCCTACCTACATAGTATTGAGTGTAGGTAGGCAGGTAATATCATTTACATATTGCGTGTATGAGTAATAAGAGCACACTTGTTCGCCAAGGTAGCACCGCTGGAGGACCATGATATCCAAACCCGTAGCCCGTGACACCGTGACTCCAAGCCTCCGTGGTACGTAGATTTCACCTGTAGAACGCCCCCAATTAGGTGACGGCGCCATCCCGATTCTCGTAGGCGTCATAGCGCTCCCCAGTCCCGATGCACAAAATCATGTGTCCGTGAGTAATACCCACAGTCCACCTCTGTCCGAAATTAACTCTCACCTAAACTCCGTCGAATCATCAAAAGGATACCTATCCCTCAGCACGCTGCCAATCTGCCCCCTCTCCGCAAAATCCTCCATCCCCGTAAGTCCGCTCGACGTCCGCGTCGTCGTTGGCCACGACACGCTGCCTTCTTTGCTGTCGGGGTCGCTCGGAGGGTACGGCAGCGTGCTCCCGGATCTCTCGATGCCGCGGTGAGGTAGGTGGTCCACCGTCGGCGTAGCCAGGCGCCCGTGCATCTTGAACGTTTTTGCGTTGGCGTTGCTCAGCCCGAGTAAGCCGGCTGTGATGGTCAGGAGGAACATGAAGATGATCGACCCGACCTGCGTCATGTTGCCGCTGAAGGCGGCGACCATGTAGACGATGAGCTTGGCCGCGGCCTCGAGGTACCCGTCTAGGTCGGTCTTAGCCTGTAGCCAGGACGTCGACGTAATCGCCTGCAGGTCCTCTGCCATGCCGCGCAGACAAACCGATCTCCCGTTGCCGAGATCAACAAGGTACTCCGTCAGCAGGCTGTTCACGTCCGGTTTTGGCGGCGGGGTCTCGGGTGGTTTGGAGCGCTGCTTGATGACCCAGATGTTGAGGAGCCGGGAGACCATGAGGGCGAGCAGGGACGCCACGCCCCACCATTCGCGAAGCAGGATCATGAACACAAAGGCCGTGATGGTAAGCACGGGAGACGCTAGATACAGCACATGTGAGACCCAGCCCAAGTCCGAACCCTGGTCCTGCCAGATAGTGGCTCGCTGGCCGGGCACCTGCCTCCGACCCCCGAAATAATAATCCCGGTCAGGCATCCTGCCGACGTCGACCGTCACCCTCTGCCCAGCCAGCCCGACGCGCTCGAGGTAGTGCCGTGTCGCCGGGTTAGCGATTTTGTAGGTGGAGGTGCGGTCTTCGTACAGCTCAACGGCACTATAGGACTCGGTGTGGCCCGCTACCGCATCGGCGGCCTGCTGGTAGTGCAGGCCGGGGGCTAGGAGCAGGGCGTCGAGCCATGATGAGCCTCCCACAATCCGCGTGCGATTCGCGACGGTGCCGAGATCTGCGAGCGCGAGCAGGCCTGACGCTGAGAGCTCGAGACCTGGGATGGGAGTTTGAGACCAATTCGGGAACTTGGCCGCACGCTTTAATACGGCCTGGGTAGTGTTAGTAGGTACACTTCATATGAGGGTCTACTTGGTAGTGATTCACCTCCATTTCCGAGTCCGCCAGGCTAAGTTCCCCGAGTGATGAATGCCTCTCCAATATGGGTCCTAGGCCGAATTCACCCCAAGTATACTAGTAAAGGTAGAATTCGATCAGACGAGCGGAGAGAGCACCACGCCAACGTGAGGTGGAGGAGTGCTCGAGAGGAGATCAAGAACGCCATAGTGTTGGCTTAACCCCAGATCTAAATAGGGCAGCCTCCTCCCTTCCAAATGAATCATAGCTGTTCGGAAGGGTTGCAGCAAAGCCATAAGGCTCTGGCTACCCCTCGCTGATCAGTCGGCTAGGCTGTCGTCGAAGCAACCCAAAGCAGCTCAACATGTGAAGGATCAGATACAGATCGACCAATGGCGTTGCAGATGCACGATCACGAGCGCCAGCCATTGTGCCGCAGGGAGATTGATTACACCCTCCCGGAGCGAAGAACAGCCTCTCTTCCGCAGCATTTTGTGATGGCAACCTTGGAAGACTCAGATATATGTCTTGGCAGAGCACAACTCCGGAGCATATGGTCTAATTCGTGTAATCCGTGAAACACAGCTGGGGGGGGGAGAAGGAGTTCTTTCAATGTTGTTAACCTCTGAATTCTGGGTGGAGGACGCTAGACTTTAGCTGCATGCTCAGTGTGACAGCTGACCTCCAGCCATTGACGCCCACACCCATACGGTACCTAATTGTTTAGCTTAAGCCGCCCTGCAAATCGCTATTTTAAGGTTGGGCCAATTGAGCTTTCAGACGAGTTCTCCGGGGACTAGTGCACTTAGAACCTGCAGAGGTACACAGGTAGGACGGGATTGCTTACTGCCGGAGCGAGACGGACCGTACATGACAAGCCCCGACGCCCTATGTTATCGATAAAAGCTCGCAATCCGATAAGTGCGTCGATCCCCCGTCATTCCCATAGCTTCTTTAATCCGCACGTACAGTAAAAACGTCCCTCGTCTTCTTCCCTAACCATCAACTAGCATCCCTCGAGGCTGCAGATCTCGCACGGGAACGGGCATTAGTTAACATGACTTGACCGACATGGCGCCTCCACAGCCAGAGCCGACCTATACGGTCTTTGTTAGACTTCCCTTTCCTCGGGGTAACTTTGTTGATCCGCCGCCTGTACGTAACTCAATCGTGCCCGTTCAATTCGACCTTCTTGATCTGGTTAAGACCTAGCAACTAACATCGACCAAGCCGAACTGGGATTCAACTAAAGATGAAGCTTTATGGAGCATCGTGTCTCGTCTCTCTAAGACCGAGATAGACTGTAAGTTATAGTACATACATCTCTATCTAGAAATCAGCGGCTACACGTATGGTAACTAATGAGTTCATGACCAGGGAATGAGATGTAGGTGCAAATTCCCGTCCCCCCAATAGTGAGCTTCCGCCAATTTGCTTCATGTAGTGCGGACGAATTCGGAGTTACTGCAGACTTCCTCTTCCAACAGATCGCATGGCTTACCGAGCGCCATACCTCCCAAATTCGAGCGCAGATGCGCAAGGCTGCCGCGGCCGCCAAGGGTTCGTCGGCGCCGTCGCCTCAACCTGGCCCTGAGGGTCCCTTCGCAGCCGAGCCTATGCGACGGACTGGATCCGGCGACAGACCGACCCGAGCACCCTCAGCCTTGTCCATTCGGAAGGACTCCCCGCTACCTCGCAACGATGGCAGTGTTCCCGGCACGCCGATGAGGAGCACACCCCGGCCAACCGCAACGCGTACGTCCTCATCAAACACCGCCGTCTACACCACGCGCAACCTAGGCGGTAGCAGCAAGGCACCGATAAAGCCCAGGGGCGACGATACACAGCGACGGCGTCTATCCTCTCTTCCCATCGCGGCCTCCGTCGACGACGAGCAGGAGCCTGAGCAGCGATCGCCTTCGCCCGGGCCAGCCGAATCAAGCGACTCCGAATCCTCGTCCTCAGACTCGAGTCCAGCACAATCCAGAATCATCCGTCGACCCCCGCGCTTCCAGGGCAACAACGACGCCGCGTCCTCCGCCGACGAAGACGCCGAGCCGGCTTTTCTGCCATACAACCCGCAGTCTACCGGGGGATCGAGCGGGCAGCACGATCTCAGTGCCACGCTACGTGGCAACCTCCCACGCGATTATGGAAAGCGGCATCCCTCCGGCAGAATCCACCGTTCCCAGACCTCTGACTCCTCCACTTCGACTAGTTCAACTCCTCACAGAGGACCTTCGGATCAGGCTCGCGGTGGTGGCCCGCTGTCGCCTCGTCGGACCATGGAGCTAGCGGGACGAAGTCCTGGGGCCAAGGGCAAGGGCTATTCGCGTGATAGCGATGGGACGCCAAGCATGGGGAGCAGTTTCAGCGACCTCGATGGTACTAGCCCAAACTTCCGTTATAATGTCGTGGGTCGAGAGTTGCTAATGGAACACAGACGCGTCCGTAACGCAATCCGCTCTGGAGGAAGCGCTCGCGAGCAAGATGCAGGACGGCACAATTGGTAGCCTCAGGGGTACCATCAGCGCCGCGTTCAGGAGCCGGTATCTTCCCGGAAAGTCCAATCCTTGAAGCCGAGCGGACTGGATCTCGGGCTTTTCAGCCTTTCTTTCTTTCTGCCTTGTAGTTTGATGACGCTTTGGAGATTTTATCACACTCGTGCAGGTCGTCGGTTGCGAATAGGTATCAGGGCTATACGGCTCGGCACGCGGGCATCTACGGCGTTTAGGAGTTTCTATCTAGCTTCCATGGTACCTGTTAGGTAGGTAAGGAGTTAGGCAGGTTACAATGGCTGGTAGTTTGGACGATGGACTATCTGCGTTAGGTTGTGTATATCATCGCTGCTCATTTTCGCATTATGCTATGATTCATCGACGTCTCTTTCTCGAGCCATGTAGTTGTTCGTATCCGTTGGTGGTCTTGGTACTACGAGGGACTAGGGCTTACCGAATATTACGATCTGATAGTCGAATCTAACGAGCCTTGTCTATGAGCCTAAGCTCTAGTTGATGAGCTGCGGGAAATTACCGTGATGTTCTTCACCGGTCTGAAGACCTCTGTCAATCTTGACGCGAACAATATCATCTCCTTTACGTAATACCTACTCTTTGATGGAGTGTTGTAGTCAGTATATGTACCTAATTCCTACAGTTGGTATTCGTGCTAGCTGCACGCTTCTAGAGCTGGGTAGATCGTGTATTTGTTATCTTAGATGCCTAAGCGGTCAGGTAGCAGCGAACCATTGTCCAAAATCCATTGTAATGAGGCTGGCTAATAGATGCTTCACGGCTCGTTGCCCCTTTTGCAAGGCCCAGTCTGCGAAGGCGTAGGTAGACTACCTAGGTAACTACATAATGACCCTTTCTTCTCTTGTAGATACGTTCGAAGCTCAGTGGCTTGACACATTGACACTGTAGGTCCTGCTAGCTTCTCCCGATAGGTGCGCGTGTCGAGCTGTGTGGCTAGATATCTGGCTGTTCTCGCAAGTTGCCGTTCCAGGCGGTTGAGCACCTCCTCGCTTGCTTTCGCTTCCAACATCTAAGTTAGAATACCGCATCCGTCAGCGACAAACGGTAGAAGCCCTACACTCAGCTGCCACGCCAAGTCACCACTTCGACCCGACGATGTTTGAACTCCTTCACGAACACAGCGGGACTGAAGAAGTCGAAATAGCTTAGCCAACTGGGGTGTTCATCGCAACTCGTCTTTAATCTATCTGTACGTCTACTCGTGTTAGCACACACGTCCACCCCTTCCAACCCGAAAATCACAGTCGCCTTCCAGAAACCCCACGCCACCTATCCCAGTATCCAAACTTCCACGCTCTAGATCGTCAGAAGTAATACGTACACCATCACCAATAAACAACCTCTCCGCAGCAAGACCTAAGGAGCCACCAAAGGACACCATAATACCCTCAACCACACAAGAAGCAGCATTAAACCACCATGGCGACTCACCACCAATGGGGAAAGTACCTATTCAAACAGTAAGCGCGAAGGATACCGAGGAGATATCAGCAAAGGGGACAGAAGCAGTAGAATCAAGTAGATACCTACCTATCTCTTCACGCTACCCGTAAATCTTCCTCAGATACGGAACAAGCGAGTCCCGGCTACGATACCGCCATGCTGAAGCTTGCAAGCCGAAATATGCGGAAATAAGTAGTATATTCAGGAAATGGTGTAATGTTCATAGACACGTTTATACCCTCCATCGATATAAGAGAACAATCCGCGGCCTGTGAGAAAAAAGAGTGTACTCCAAGGTGAAAGGGGCTCGATGTATCGTGAGGGTTGAAAAGGAGTTGCTCACTATATTAGTCAGCAGGTCACGATAGCTTCTCGTATTAGCTTAGGCCTTGTTAGGCCCAAAGGGAAGGTTAGCAACCAAGACTAATCAAAATGAAACAACAGTTATGTAGGTATTCAGCAGTGCAAAGTCTATAGACAGCAATGGCGACGAGCAAAACCAGTAGAGAGGAGCAGTATCTGATGTCACACGCACAACGCAAGTCACAAACGAGTTCGTGGGCTGCAGTCGGTGTTGGACTCTGATTAATAACTGGTAGTGCGTATCGCAAAGGAGCAACAGCGACAACAAGAACAACAACAAGAAATCCCCTCCCCAAATCAAACGCGGCTTCATTCCGCGAAGATGCATAGAGTTCACCCCTTCCACCTCAACCCTTTGCAACGGGGACAAATAGAAAACCTCAAGTCATTTCCACGCGGGACGTAGCCGAAATTAAGAAACAATGCAAGGCTTATCGAAGATCTTCGCAACTGGTTCATCGATCTCTTCTTCCAATGGGTTCGCCTGAGAAGAAAGGAGGCCGTATCGTAATGGTAGTAGAGACATCGTGATGTGGTGCTTCGACTGGTTCGCGTAGGACACTTCGTGTAAGATGGCATCGCAACCATTGACATCTAGTAGGCGGTGACAAAATCCGTCAAGAGCGTATCGGAAGAGTTAACCTTGGCGTGTGAACAGATGTCTAGGCACGATTCGCTATCTCATGCTCCTCAACCGCTACAGACATTAAAGTGGTTAGTGAATGGAGTGAATAATTCCATACGAAACCGAGTCATTTATAACGTACCCTGTTCACGAACATGGACCTGAGGCATAACGTTTGCAAAATGAAACGGACCGCCGCGACGGGGGACGGTGCCGTTGTTCTTGGCGGCGTCCATGTGTTCGTCCTGGCGACGGGAGGTGGCTTCGTCTACAACCGAGGTGCCGGAACCGCGGTCGGCTCGTTCCTTGGTAGCGCCATTGGCTCCGGTAGATGCAGCATTGGAGTTCTTGGCATTGTTGTTCCTGCGAGAACGCCAGATGAAGAGGCCGACGACACCAAGGATGACCAGGACGACAACGCCAGTAATAATACCAACCTCGAGGCCGGTGGTTGAGAAGTGCTTAGAGCTGCCACCAAGGTCCGCGGGACTGAATCCGCCATCAAGGGGGACGGCGGCGTCGTAATGGTCATCCGGGTTGTCCGGAGTAGGGGCCATAGTGGTGGGTTCCAGGATTGACAGAGGACAGTTTACGAAGGGATATGCTGTTGACAAGCTTACTTGATTATTGGTCACCCGGACGATTGTGACGAGATGGGTTCTTGTTCGACGCGATGTGGATTGAGATGGGGTCGAACCGAGAAGGCGGCGGTGATATTTGGTTAAAGAACGTAGAACGCGTTGAAGTGGAGTCAAGGGGAACAGATGAGTCGCACGCCGATGACCTTGACCTGTCGGCGAAATGAGCAAGGCGGGTAGAGGAGATGAAGATGAGATGACTCTGGACGAAAAGTGGGAAGAGGAAACACGGCGACCGCAGTCTTGTGGAGGGGAGAATTTTGGAAGAGGGCGAGGAGGGCGAGGACTGGGACTTGCAACTGCGACTGCGACTGCACCTGCAACTGTAATTGCACAGTGGGCGCAGGTGTGTCGGCGTAGGTACGCGGTAGGACTGGGAAGGTGCGATCCGTACTCGAGGAAGGAACTGTCAACGAACACAGGGCCATCGGCAAGTGCAGGATAGCAGTTGAAGATGTAACTGCCTTCTACGCCGTTGCTAGCCCAATCAAGCTCCAGTGCGAGATGGCAGGTGCGATATCCCTTTTGTACATCGATGATGTACCCATCCATGATCCCCTTTCAAGCTTCCAGCAGTGTCAAACGGCGCTCTGGCTCTGCTTGCCCCTGCACACCTGCATTCATTTGCTTGTGATTGACATCCAGGACCTTAGGTAATTCCACCTCACAGAGATCATGCACTCGCCGTCAAGTATATATCCATCCTATCCTAACCCCTAACAGTGATGTCCCTGTCAACCAAGATATGTACCTGGATTGCTCGACAATCGTTTGCCTCCATATCCCTACTCGCTCGAAGTCGTATCATTGGTCATTTAGTGACTAGCTGGCTCGATCAGGAAATCTCGAGTGTACTAGCGACTCTGGCTATGGGATGCCCTGCCGTTCGTTGGCCGCTTTGAGGACCGCATCCAAGTCGAAAGTACGTACAAGTTACGCGGTTCCTTGCACCAGCAATGTGTGTAGCCGTTCGAGCACACAAGCACCCAACGGCTGCGACACCCATATGAGACCAAGCCCGCTAAGCCCAAACAAATAATAGGCCCATCAGAGATGGGGCAGCTAACCGGTGGTTGCAAGGACCGGCTTGGTTTGATGTGCCTCGACCTCAGGAGTGTGTAGTACTTGTGTAAGGTATAAATCGGAGCCGTCCTCGCAGATTTGCCGTTTCAATCTTTTACTGCTTCAGGGGCAGGGCACATATCTAACGGTCATACCGGTTGCTTTCCCCTTTTCTTCTGAGGATTGGTAGCGACATGCCGCAGACCTCTCCTGCCTCTTGCCACTTCTAGGTGAGATCCGTTCGTCGATGTCTCGGGCAATAATCTAACAGTATCCGCGTCGCGATGATGGACTCAGTTGGGAGGAGAACGAGTGCTGGAGACAGTCTCGGGAGTTTAAAGTGAACATGGCCGAAGAAGGGGGATCCAACGAAGCGTCCCTCAAGGAAGTATTGATAATTCATCCCTTACCCGAGCTGAGGGGAGCATCGCAGACGCTTTATCGCCTTGCGTTCACTGTTTAGGTGGGTATGGTGACACGAAGATCTGTTTCGGCAGCCGAGCAATGACTTAACGTAATAATTTGGGGGATGAACTCAAACTTCCAGATAATATCTTGGGAGCTCTTCCATTCCCCTATCTCCGGATACCGCCGCGGCTAGTAATACGGCCCGTCACGGAGAGTGACCCGACGGGCTCTTCGGCAAGAAGGGGCCTGCCGCCGCTGGGATAAAATTAGCAAATTATATTCCTGTTTGTCAGTTTGAGGCCAGTTTTTATCATCTTGCGTCACCCGGGTGTGGCGCTAGATTATGAATGTTGCGTTTGCTTCTCATCACCAGATACAATCAATCATCGCCTGAGGGACAGGGTAACCCTGGAAGAGACTCGACCGGGAGTCTTACATGGCCCACGTTTACTCTGGCGAACCTCCTTTGGCTGAGCCTCACCCAGAGGGTTCTGGCTGGACTGTATCGTGGTATATAAGGCATTCGCCCCCCGAGGACGAAAGTTATCTCGACGCACCCAAAATGTTATGAAGCGGATGACGTCCCACGGTTCTTGCTCGATATTGAGTGGTGCGGATAGCCTCGCCTCACCCGCCCAGGGCCAGAGCTTTCCAAATCAACCACATGGATATCCCCCAGGCTGCATCATTACAAGGCAAATGCTGGATCGTTGGTTGTCTGCGCACCTCATATTTAAGGGTAGCCCTTAAGTGTACGTAATGTAAGTAGAATCCTATGGCGAGGCCCGAGTAAGGAGAGGAGAGGAGAGGAGAGAAGCACAAATATGGATTGACAGATACCCACCCAGTCTATGCGAAGATGGAGAGGTCCTACGGTGGCAAAGTTGTACAATATATCGGAGAGGCAATCGATACACACTTAAGCGAAAAGATAAGAGCAGCCTTCAACTCGCAATCCTTGTAGCCGCGCGAACCGGTATTATCTAGGTAGCAAATCCCAGGTATCCGAGGGACTGGGCCTATGACGACGTCAGCATGGAATACCAGGCTACGAACGTAAAATGAGACAACCCTGTATTCTCAGATAGCTCAAGCAGCAATTGTTATAATTTGTAAAGAAGTGGAATGCGTAGATATTTGTGGTATCTCGTATCTCTACACGCAATCCTGTTCCATCCCAACGCATGCATATCCCTAGCTCTAGCCGTAGACCGGCTGATGATCCTCTTTCTCATAATGTGTACGGAGTCTCGTGACAGAAAACAGACGCTAGAACCTGAAACGCCGTTGTAATGCAAAGCCCATTTTATATCCTTATCTACAATCAATCACGCCCCCTGCCTCTGCTTCCTAAGCACCGAGGCTCTTTGGGCGATGCTATTCGTCGAGAAGCGGCGATCTGGAATCGTGTTCGGCTTCGCAGTTTCTCTCACTGGAGATAGTGCGCTGGGGGGAGCAGACACCCGCTTCAGGCTCTTCTGCTCTGATGGCTGCATACTCTTCTGTAGTTTGCCATTCGCGTAGGCCGATGGAATCCTCTCGCCCGTATCGGTACTCGAACTCCTCTCTTTATCCATCGCAGCCGCGATTCCTTTGCCCTTCTCGTTGTTCATGGCTTTCTTCGCGCCCCCTGCAAGAACTCCTAGTGTGGCTGCACCAGAAAGAGTCGAGCGCATGCTGGCCAAGTTATCCGATGTCGATCTCGTCTCGTCCGTCACCATGAAGGCCAGTGCCGCCAAAAAAGAACACACGACGATGATAGTGCAGATAGCTGCGCCAGCCTTGTCGCCCGTACTAATCGGTCCGTAAATTCTCCCAACGGGATCTGTTCGTCCATCGTCCGAACCCCCAGCTGAGGGGTTGCCAACACTAGTCCCGCCGGTGCCGTTGGTAACTGGCGGCGCAGCTTCTTGGATCATGGTTGCTAGGACTACTTCCATCGAGGCCATCTGCTGCCCAACACCAGTCGTGCCGTCCCATTGCCCGCTGTTGTTTGCCCACTTTAGTCCGCACATGCGGTGGTTATCGCCGCCGGTACACTGCTTCGCTGCGGCCACGGCAGAGTTCCTCAACAGGGTCCTGACACGATCGAACGTCCAAGGTGCCCATTTCGTCGTCGCGGCCATCCACCTGCTTAGATATGCCTTGAAAGATAACTGATCCGTATCACATAGGTTGACGGGCTCGCAGGCTATCTCAATCATGATTCGATTTGAGGTCTCATTTCCAAAGAAGAATATGTCCTCCGTGGCATTAAGAAGTCCATCCACTCGTTCGCGCCACATCTCCACGTTGGCCGAGTTGTTTGTGGTGTTCGAGTACGCCGTCATAGCGGCCGTTCCCAAGAGGAATGCGCCGACATTGTACGAGAACTCGTACGGGGTAATGGTGGTGCAGTTGTCATCGATGTGCGCTCCGTCATAAATCCTCTAATTTTCGTCAATGAATTTGACGTTCACCATCCAGTCCCATGTCTTGACGGCCCAGTCGGCATAGGTGCTATTTCCAGTGTAAAGGGCTAGTCTTGAGGCAAGATTGAAGAAACACGCCTGCGAGATGGAATTCTTGTAGGTGAAGCCGTTGTTCCACTTAAAAATCTGCCATCGCAAGCCGCCGTTGCAATAGTCCGTTTCCCACCGGGAAGCCTGGGTGTTAAAGACGGCCTGGGCCAAGGCGAGCCAACCCGGTTTATCCGACGGGGGATCTTGGAATTTGTACTCGGCTGCGGTCATGACGGCCATTCCCCAGAATCCCTGGTCATCATTACCCTCCGTCAAGGTCTGGTTAGGTGGCATGTAGTCATTGTACGGGCCAACCTGGAAGAGTAGACCTTGCTGAGTGATATCGTTGTACGTGGTGTCTCCGGTGTAATACCAGTAGTCAATGAATGCGCCCATGAGTGCGCCCCCCTCCCACCCTAAAGAGGCTGATTAATACCCGTTGAGTTCTCGGGCGGATTATGAGACTCACAGTAATAAGGCTGTGGGAGAAGGCCAGGTGTTTGGCCGGGTTCGTCGCCATTATAAAACGACTTTAGATCCTGTGCCATCTGCTTCGCTACATTCTTGATGGAATCTATATTCTCAGGCAACGATGAGAAGCCGTGCAACGATGAGCAGTCTCGATGGCTCCAGACTCACCTGTGGAATCGACGTCCAGGTCGTATGTTGCGACTAGACTGCTGGCCGTCAAGACCGAGACTGCCGTAAATACAGCATTTCGCCATAAGTACTTCACCAACATGGCGGCGGCTTGCAGCCAAACTGAGACCGAATAAACAAGGCAAGCCTTGATCGAACATGAAGATTGAAAATTAGAAATTAGAAAGATGCCAATGTGGGTGTAACATTGCTATTATGCAAAGTCCCAGCAAATAGGCTAGTTGAGTGCTGTGATACCGCAACACGAGGATATCTTGTGATGGTGTTGTGCATCGGTTGGATTCAACACCAACGATGTTCGACGACGTCTAACGACGAATGATGACAAAGTTCGGTCTCGAGACACAGCCTCGTGGAACAGAAGCCAGAAGCAGAAGAATATAACCTATTGAGGAAGCTGCTACTACATTCCTAATGACGCATATCCACCTAGAACGAAAGGTAGGTAGGTACCTAAAGCTGAAAAGCTGCAAATACGAGAAATGACCCCGCGTATTTTCCAAAGGTGACAGGGGTTGATTGAGATGGACCGACCTTTCCTTCTGTGTGAAATGAACGTGGTAGGCTACTAAGAAAGAACAATGAGAACGAGAAAAATTACCTACCCCTACATGTACTTAGAGAAGGACCTAGCCTTAATAATCGTCTTTGTCGGTGCATCTCTACAAAAGCACCAACTTGCTTGTGTTCTAGTTCACTAGAACCGGATTGAAGAACCCAAACCTGTTAGACCGGATTCCTCGGATCTGGTTGTCGCGGCCGCTACCGTTCTCACTAACAAGTAATTGCTACGTCGTATGTCGTAATCGTAATGGGATTGAAGGGTCTGCCCCGGATCGTTGGTAGCCTTTCTCTGTCAGCTCCGCAGCTGTAGCCGAGGGACCCAGAGGTAATGGCACCGAATAGCCAATGATCCGACATCTCGGCGACCCTTCTTGCAGTCGCTAGGGATTGAGGAGAAGCGGGGAAACGCCGATGGAAGAAAGAGGCACAGTTAGCGCGACACAATCTCTATTGTACTAGGGAGACATATTATGCGCTGTACTGTTCAGTGCTGGCCATAGTATAGCGCTAGGCCAATGTGGCCTGACATCTTGAAAATTGAGGCTTGAATTGGACGAACTTGAGTGAAATCTCTAGCGCGTCTTAATGAAGGCTTCGAATCAAGGTGCCAAGTCAAATGTCAAAATGTTGAGAATTGGTATACTTCGCCGTGACTGATGAGGTCGTGTTCGCATCGCTGGGTTCCTGAACTGTACAGGCGCAAGAAACAATGACGTTTGCTACATCCCTAGGTAGATACGCGACATTGTCATTGGTGTTTGCTAAGTCGGGAGTCTTTGCCGATCTCGATCAATGTGCTAACGTTCATGTAAGTAAGGGCACCAAGGGGTCGTACAATTGATGCGTGCCCGCATTTGACAGCCAAAGAGCCGCAATCATAAAGCCAAGTGGATGCATCCAGTACATATGCAAATGGTGTCGAATAGTGAAGTCTTGCTGCGCTTATAATAGGCTGCCATGGAATCTGAGTTGGTGCGATAAGAGTTTTCCTTCGTTGCGGGCGCGGGCCGCGACGCCTCAGCTACACAAGATTGATTGGATTGGAACCAATGCCAAGACCAAATGGTTGGTAGAGACGGGAAGGTGAATTTCCAGTGCTGGAAACCTCCTCGAAACCCGACAGTGCTAGCTCTAGCCACAAGTTGTGCTAATGTTTGAGCCAGCATATTATCGGCTCGTTCAAGAACAGCGGCCTGGAATTCCTGAGATCGAAACGCTTGGCAGCCAGCTTTTCTGTCGGCTGGATAGCTCTCTTTGTTATTTTTATATACCTGGACGCCTCCTTGCATAAGAACATTCTGCTTTCGGGTGCTGGCGTCAGGCAGTTCAGCTCAGCCGCGGTTATTAGAAGACAGGTTGGAGATAGTGGGTACTACCTGGAAAAGGGGTATTTTTCATTACCTTAGACGGTCGGATAGATGACTTTTCAGCGTCGTCAAGATTCTTGCCAACTTCCCTACATAAGATAGTAGGTGGCAGTAACGTTGTGGTGATGGTTACACAATCTAAGCTGGAATTAAGTGGATTTATGGCGTTCTCCGCCCGTCAGTCCTGAACCTTAATGGAAATTGCATCATCTGCTTTCTTAATAAAGTCAAAAGTTCCAACTATTGTTCTATTCCTTGAAACTCGCACCATCATCAAAAAGCTTATGCTGGATCAACACACCGTGAACACCAAGTTCTGGAACATGTAAGCCAGCACCCCGGAGCGGAGAAACCACACGCGGAGTCCGCATGAAGGTATATTGCAATTCTCGTTCTGCTTTTGCAAATCAGCCAAATATGGAGTGAACCGCTCTCGCTGTCATCCCGTATGGTTAGTTACATTGGAAGCGTCAGCAATGATCGGTGTATTGTGGAGAATCAGGTACCGGTATGCTAGACAATGTCTTTCTGATCCTACGATGCCGACAGTGGGAAGCATCAGATTGTTGAGTTGCGGGGACGGCATCCGAGCCGGCGCTTCCGTATCGATGAAGCATGTCATGGATGCTTCTATAATTACATAGAGCACAGAGCATCGGGTAATGTCAATTACGGTTCTCGAGCCGAGTGGCCCTCCAGCGCGAGCGTAAAGCAGGCGACGATATCGATGATGTTTATGCAAGGTTGATATGCCTTAGGTGAGATTCATAGATCCTCTCGGTAACACTATCAGCTTATATCACATAGCACGGCATTTCGCAACATATTGCTTCGTCAATTCAGCATGAATAGCGGAAAGATGGACAAATCAACCTGAGAGGACCAGCTGAGACTTCATGTCTTCAACTTGCGTGTTCCCAATGGGTCAAGTCAGAACCTTAGGGCTGAGTGAGAGTTGCGTGGGCGGCTCAATCCTTCAGCGGAGAGAACCGTCCCGGTTGATTGGCCGTTGAGCTTAAGCTGAGCGCCTCGCCTCTCCGCCGATGCCGGTATCCGAGAATATATCGAAATAGGTCCTCACGTTCCCAACAAATCATTGAAAAAACGAGTCAATCCTAAACCACGATGATATTTCCCGCAAGTATGTAGTACTTGTTATGAAGGCTCTGCTGCGGCCATCCAAGCCTGTAAATAAAGGACTCCGGATCTCACCTAATCCATGTCTCATCCTAATTTTGATGATTCCATCATATACCGAACAGTCAGTAACTCTATCGCTTCTTGGGGCTGGATGTGGCTTTCCGGGGAGATCCTTCGCAATTTCCACCATCAGCATTAGCGGGTCGTCCCAAGTTCTAACACCAGACTATCATTCGCTTACTACCGAAGAAAAGCAAATGTTGGTTAAAATACGGTGGTTAGATGGTCTCTGCTCTGCTGGTGAGCACAGAGGCTTCTTAGATTAGTATCACTCAAAGCTGAAAGGGGGGATGTATATAAACCCCCGGCACCTCATCGATGGACGGGAAAGATTCCATACAGAGCAGCCCGACGCCTCGGACGGATATCGACATCTGCAACTTGACTCCGCATTTCACTCGTTAGATATCAATATCCACCCACACGAGCCAGGATGCAGTCCTTCACTTACCTCATCATTGCCATTGCGGCTTTGCTTCAGGGGTAAGCTATCACCATCTCCCTCCAGTCTAGGTATCATGCACTAACATCTCTCAGCGCCGTCGCTGTTCCCGCCATCACCTCCAGCAGCTCTTCCTCGTCGTTTATTCCTAGCTACAGCCTTACATCCAGCTATCCCTCTTACACGTCTTCAATCAGCTGCGCCGCTATGACCACAGTCACGACCACCAATCTGCCTCGCTTTCACTGTGATATCGTGTGCCCCACCCCAACGAGACAATGCCAGCCTGGTGAATCCTCGCTTTCTCTCCAAGCCACGACGACCACACCGCCCGGCTGCACGGCCTGGGTAACTGTCAACAGACCACCATGCGCTTGCCCTACTTGCACTGGCCCTTGATTAATGCGGGGTGGAAACCGGTTCAGGGGGTTAAAGAAATACGGTCAATGGGTGAATCATGTATAACAGGGAATCGTGGAAGCATCTTTATAGCAGGCGTTCTGGCATCTTATGCTTCATCTAAAATAGTAGCTTACTATTACCCAGATCATCGAATCAAGCTCCAGCTTGTTAGATTAACGTACTGAAATTCGTCAGCCATATCTTCCGCACATTATGTGGGAGGATACTCAGGAGATGCCATCTTAACGGGACAGTACGGCAGCCATGGTACCGGCTTTCCGGCTTCAGAAGGGAATAGAAGGATTTGATATCATTAAAAACAGGTCATCCATAGTCGTACAGCAGGATTTTTGGTGATACATAACTACTCACCCCATAAGATTCGCGTTCTTATCCGGCGTGAGGCATGGGGTGTCGAATGGATGAGGCTCTGCTACTGTTAGTGTACCTCGAGCCGCCCACGGCACCCCTCGACTGTGCCGTCAGGTTGAAATCCGAAGTACTCGCAGATCCTCCGTGCACACTGCTTCCATTCACTTTCCGCCCTCTTCTCCAGGTGCGCCAGGATGGCTTTGAGCATGACCTTGGACCGCCGCTCAGCCCACCAGACATCGTCCGCGAAGAGCCAGGCCATGCAGGCGTAGAAAGCCAGCATGACGACGAGCGAATCTGCCCGGTTCGCGCCGACCTCGTCCTCGAACTTCTTGTTCGACTTCGCCGGCCACATGAGCGAGTAGGCTTGGATGTCGGACTTGAGCCACGACACGTCCTCGCCGCGCGCGACGACATCGATGGTTTGGAAGATGGGCACCAGCCGGTCCGCCGCGTGCACCGACCCGCAGCCCTTCCAGCACTCCTCCTCCTCCTCGCCGTCGAGGACGGGGGCCTTCGACCGGAGCATGAATTTCTCCTGGAAGTCGTATGAATATTCCACCGTCGCCACCCAGTCCTTGAACCGGCGGATCGTCTCCGGCTCTAGGATAGGCCCGAATATAATCGGGGGCCGGCCTTCGATATCGTTTGCCCTTTGGATAACCGACTTGAGGCCCGAGGCGAAGGAGATCAACTTATCGGACCCTGGATTCGGCTCGACTTCGTCCAGGGCGAAGAACGGCGTGGCCCAGGTATAGTGCAGCAGGATGAAGGCGCACGAAATCATGACGTCGGGGTCCTGCTCTCTCAGGGGCCCCTCGAGACTTGCTCGGAAATCAGCGAGGGTGAGGTCAAGATAGTGGGCGGCGGCCCTGGCATTTGCCGCAACGGCCGGTTGGAGATAGTGCAGATGAGTGGCTGAGATCAAAAGGACGGCAGACATGAGATGTTCATGCTAGCCCAAATATGTTAGGATGTGGCGCTTGCTGGGCAGGTGAGACAAACCTGTAGGGCCAACGGGAGGATCTGGTCTCTCCAAATGCTATTTCCCAATAGCAGTGTCGCCGCGGTAGAATGCTCGTAATGATGCATGAGGCGTAACGCAGTCATGTCAATGTCGCCCAGCCCAGGGTTCTGCGCGATCGAATATGATTTCCGTCGCACGACAGAGCCGACATCCGCGTCTCGCTTTCGGGGACGCGCTTGGTCCTGTCGAGACCCCTGAGGTGCCACGTAGTGCTGCTGCCGCCGATCCGGAACGGCCCCGAACCGGCACTGCACGTTTCGCGAAGAACATCTTCCGCACGTCGGACGGACCTCGTCACACTGGTCATCCACATCAACTTACGACCTCGGCAATGAAGGATTTCCAGCCAGGTGACTGGTGCGATGTCGGTATCGGTGTCTAGCCGTTAACATACCTTAACCCGTCTCTGTTTGCACGCCACACATCCAGCCCTGGACTTGGCATGGTGCCGGCGCTGGCGAACGTTCCGGCCTTGGTCGTCCACCGTCGCCAGGGGTTGATCGCTTGCGCTACTACCCGCATTAGGGAGCAGCAAGACTCCGAACACTCCACCATCCGACATTATTCGTGAATCGGCCGGAGCGCCCGTATTCTGTTTCGAGCCTACGACGGCAGATGTGACAATTCTTCTCGATTTGGAGATGTTTCTCAGGCAGAGCGAGAGATGGTTTTCTGTCAAAGTGGGCCGTTCGGCAGCTGAGACGGGGATTACCGGCGTATGCACGAGGCCCGCTCGTATACCGCATGTAGTATACGGCTTACAGCTATTGGGTGCATCGGTAGTAGCGCCGGTCCGGACTTAAGGGGGGCTAACTAGCGGCGCCCTCGTATACCATTTATGGACGTCGTTTTCCGTATGAGGTATACGACGCTGCTAGATTGCACACAATGCGTCTCTCATCGCAAATCCTCTCAACAGAAAGATTAGACGTAAATTTCAGAATAAATGTTAGAGATGGTTGAACAATTGGCGAAAAGCAGGATGTGGCCCGGCTCATTACCTATAAGAAAGGGGCCGTCCTACGTGCTTTCCGTTCTTGACTGCTATTCCTCGAGCAGTTCAATCATCAACACAAGTCTTCCAGTGCCGCCGGTATAAGTCAACATCTCGATCGCCATGGCCCCAGCCAACCTACCAGCCCCCGCACCGCCGCCTAAGAGTTTGCTAGGCTATCATCGCCAGCTCGCTCCGACGGCCGCTGTGAAGGTCAGCCCCCTATGTCTCGGTGCCATGGGGTTTGGGGAAACATGGAAGGACATCATGGGTTCGTGCGATAAGGAAGCATCCTTTGCACTGCTGGATTACTTCTACAGCCAAGGCGGCAATTTCATCGACACGTAAGGGGACTCAACCACTTGGGCATCTATTGGGACCCGCTGACTGTGACGGCGGAATAGTGCCAACAACTACCAGAACGGAGAGTCGGAGACCATCTTGGGCGAGTGGATGAAGAGCCGTGGAAACCGAAGCGAAATCGTCCTTGCGACGAAGTACACGTCGCCTTGGCAATTGGAACACGAGGCAACCAGGATACAGTCCAACTACGGCGGGAACAACAAGAAGGCCCTGACGGTGGCATTTGACGCCAGCCTGGAAAGATTGCAGACATCATACGTCGACCTAGTATAAGCTCTCTCCCCTCTCGGTGTTGAGCTTATTAGAGTAACAATTTGCAGTACTATGTCCACACCTGGGACTTCACAACGAGCATCCCGGAGCTCATGCACTCCTTGCATCACCTCGTCGCGGCCGGCAAGATCCTCTACCTCGGCATCTCCAACACGCCGTCGTGGATCGTCGCGAGGGCCAACGAGCACGCGCGCCAGCAAGGCCTGACGCCCTTCTCGGTGTTCCAGGGCCAGTGGAACGCGGCCGAGCGCGACGTGGAGCGCGAGATCGTCCCGATGGCCAACGACGAGGGCATGGCCGTGGCGCCCTTCGGCGTGCTGGGCATGGGCTACTTCCGCACCTCGGCGCAGCGCGAGGCCGAAGCCAAGGCCGGCAACCCGCAGCGGGAGGGGCGCAACGTGCCCTTCGTCGACAAGCCGCAGAAGACGGTCATGGCGGACGCGCTCGAGAAGGTGGCCAAGGCGCGCGGCGTCGGCATCACCAGCGTCGCGCTGGCGTGGGTCAGGGCCAAGGCGCCGTACGTCTTCCCCATCGTCGGCGGCAGGAAGATCGAGCACCTGAGGGCGAACATCGAGGCGCTGGGCATCGAGCTCTCGCCGGGCGAGATCGAGGAGATCGAGAGCGCGGTCCCGTTCGACTTCGGATACCCGCAGACCTTCTTGGGCGGGCCCAGGGGCGCTCGACACCCGGGGGACCTATGGACGACTAAGAGGTTTGGGCATTTTGACTGGGTTGCGCCGCCTCAGGTATGCGTAAAACGTGCCTTGACAACTGGAAGATTTTTGTCGCTGACTTGTATAGCCTCCCAAGCCCCATGTGCTATGAACTGGAAGGATTCGCGGGTTTACATACCGTGGCCTAGGTACCTCGATGCCGGAGGTAGTCAAGGAAGTGAGAAGCAGAAAGTACCGGAATCCCGTCTCAGCACATGTATAGGTACAGAACACTCACGCACGTATGAAGTTCACATGCATGTAACTTACCTTGATCAATAGAAGCTTGGCGGTTGGGCCTCTTCCCAAACCGCTTGTATGCCCCAAGTTCATTATGCTACCGTATTGTGGGGTAGGGCCATGTATAGTAGAATAATGGCGGCCTATATTACCATCATAGGCTATCAGCTTGGTCTAGTTTTGCATGAACGCGATAGGGCCCATACTGGACCCCGTCTTTCACCTGCAACTACATCTGAAAAGAGTATATTTTGGCTTGATAATCTGGGGAATACGGTCGTTGCATGAAGGGAATAGCAGTCTTATCAGAAGGCATTGAGACCCCGGTTGCCTTTGTGATCTTCACAACCGATGATAGCATTGAAATTTTCAAGTGACACTGATATAATGAAATAGGGAGTCACGGAGTCGCCGCCGAACCCTCAACCGAACCAGCATTTCAACATTAACAATCCCAGTATTCCCTGGCTTCGCAATGAAAGCGTACAAGCTGGTGCAATGGGGCCAACCGGGCCAATACGTCGACGTCCCCAAGCCTGAGCCAGGCCCCGGTGACGTCCTCATCCGCATGAAGGCCGCCGGTCTGTGCCGTTCTGACCTGGACATGGTAGACAGCAAGCCCGGCTCGGCGCCGTACGCCAACTCGCTCGACCCGGGCTACATCCTCGGCCATGAGAACGCGGGGTACGTAGAGGAGGTCGGCAGCGCCGTGGCGGATCTCAAGATTGGCGAAGCCGTCGTCGTGCACCACATGCGCCACTGCGGCAACTGCGAGTACTGCACCGACAACGCCGAGCAGCACTGCGAAGCCTTCAAGCGCAACGCTATCGGCATGACTCGCGGGTGCGGCATGGACGGGGGCCTGGCTGAGTATCTATTGGTCCCGCGGACCGAGGTCATTTCAATAGGTGACGGAGACCCCGTCTTGTATGCCCCCCTTACCGATGCCGGCGTCACGGCCTACCACGCAGTTCAAACCGCCGTACCGCGACTGAAGCCTGGCACCAGTGCCGCGCTCATTGGTATCGGAGGCCTGGGCACATACGGTGTGCAATTTATCAAACTCCTGTCTTCGGCACGGATCTTCGCCGTGGACAACAACCCACGTCGCCTCCAGACCGCGGAGGAGGTGGGTGCGGATGAAGCAGTCCTTTTCGAGGGCGATGGAACGGCGGCAGCCGAGCAGATCTTGTCTCAGACCGGCGGCCGCGGAGTCGACGTAATTATCGACTTCGTCGGCACCGCCGACACACTGAAGCTCTCGGCGAAGATTTCTCGTCCGCGCGGCCGCATCGTCCTTGTCGGTATGCAGGGCGGCACACTGGAAGTAGGCTGGGGTTTGTTGGCCACCGGTTGCGAGTTTGCCATTAGCCTGGGCAGCACGCGGCAGGATTTAAGGGAGGTGTGCGCCCTGGCAAGGAGCGGAAAGCTAAGAATCGACGTTGAGAGATTCGCCTTTGATGAGCTGGATGAAGCGTACGACGCGTTGAGGACCGGAAGATTGAATGGAAGAGCAGTTGTTGTCTTCCCGTGAATACATTGCCTATTCGAGATGCTTAGACTGACAAAGATGTTCATTCAAGTGTCCTTGGCTTTCTATCGTAGTATTGGATGAGCTGACCATAGCTAGAAGGGTTCGCACAACCCCTTTAATAAGATAGTCCAGTCGAAGGTTGAATAAGGTATGGTAATGGAGTTTTGACTAGCCCTCCTTTGTCCCATTCCAGGCAATTCGTAGGGCAGACAGAAGGAAAGTTCCCTACGGCCAGAATGGCCAACACTGCTACAAGATACTTAATATAAGATATCGACACCCACTCGATGTAGTATAGAGGCAATATTATAAAAAAGTCATACGCAACCTAGGTAAGTTTCGAAATCTAGATAAAGAAGCTCTGTATGCCGCGGGATACTATGCAAAATTTCACCGTATTACATGTATTGTATCCGATACAGTAGGTAATTTGTTTTTTCTTGCTCGCAGCCTCACCGTCCGGAACTGTTGAGTGCTCAACTATGGATAAGATATCCGTGCCCGTGTGACTCTTATGGCGAAGCTGTCTGTTGACGTGCTCTGTTCGGGCGGGGCTAATACGAGCCCAAGTAACATATTGTCCCTAATCAAAACATCCCTATTCTTTGCCGTACACACGACGATGCCTCCAACTATGGCCGAGGAGGTTGGCGTCCATGGCCACCCATCGGCGACCGCACCTATCCGAGAGCTGGCCGAAGAGTAGAATGCTGATACAGTCGCACACAGTCCACACGATCGAAAACAGGCTGGCATTAGCACTCGGGCCTATGTCACGGTTGATCGCTGATTACAGCGGCACCGACCGAGAAGACCCAGTAAGTGCCCAATAGACTGAAGCCGATGCAGCCAACTTACCGATAACTCAAGTGCTCAAATAATATTCGGGCGGCAATTGTTTCGCATCTGCAGCCGACGCCTCAAAATGGAGCTGGTTGCCATCGTCCTTAGTCTACGAATGAACAGTTGCCAAGTCTGCGGCTTCTGACATTGCGAAAACTTGGAGTCACGCAGACGTAAAGGCGGCCAGAAGGTTAGAAGACAGGAGATAGACACGAGGATTCCGAGCACCTGGCGTGATGGTTCTTTTTCTGGCAGCCTCGAAGAAGACCGGCAGGGCAGGGATAACACGTTCTATCCACAGTACGTCAAACAGCAAACCTCCTATGAGTGACGTTATTCTGCGAAGAGCTATGAACTTATCTATCTGAGAATCGCGTTCATATGTGCGGAAACACCATTTTCCCCGCCGTTTCGGACCTAACCCCCCAGATCCCTCCAGGTCCTCACGAGGGACGGCTCCCGACAGTATACCTGATGTTTCACTAGACCACCATCCCGCTTCGGCTGCCGAAGAACGGATAATCAGGAGCTTAGGGATATCGAGCGTCCGAAGGAGATCCATGGAATCAAACTGCCTAGGTCCCGCTACAAACTCTTGTGAGGAGACTGACCTGTCCGGATTCGACCCGAGACGGCCTGGATGCCGGATGTCCGAGCCTGCGGAGAAGGTACCTATAAGGTCTTAGACAGCATGGAGAGAGTTCGTCCCTAGTATGTGTACCTCAATTCCTTGGTCGGTAGATTTAAGATTCCTCGCGCAACAACGTCGTATGTACCCTATACTGGGTTCGTGTTATGATAGTATTCTTCGTTGAATCATAAACAGATTGTATCTGCGTTCCTCAACGAGGACTTAAGGGTGGCATGACATATTAGGTACCTAAGAAGAGATGAATGGTCAAGAGACACTTGGAGAATACGATGGTTGAAGATATCCTGGGCCTTTTAGTTCTAATAGTGTAGACAAGCGAATATCTCGTGGCCTTCAGAGATGATATAGAGAGATGCTATCTATGATTTCTGCTGCCGTTTGATTTTCAGTCCACTGTCACTCTAGGTTAGATATAGCAAGACAATAGAAGCAGCCTCTTTTCAGCTGAAAAGCCTCCTATTGCCTAAGTCACTTCGAGCAGTGACTTGAAGTCAGTGGCTGGATCATGCGACAGTTTCCTTCAAGCTTAGTTCAGTTATACGGTTGGCTCGAGTTGGTTCATAATTTGCTCGCATGAACTCATTGAGAACAGAGAATCTCGGCCCGAAATTATTGATAACATGTATCACCATGAATTGTGTTCACGGCTGCCTTTATGATGTCGTGTTGCCATTGCGTGTTCTAGGCGTGCGCCACGAGCCGAGCTGAGATGGAAAGTGGCTGGGGCTGAATGCTGACGTGCATTGCCCGGATAACTGCTCACAGAAAGCAACCTGGAGACGTATCGGATTAGAGGGGCTGATTAAGTCAGTCACATGAATTGAACTCCCTGTCCTGTATTAGCTGAGGTCATGTACGCTAGCACAGCCCGAAACCGAAACCAGGACAACCACACGTTACCTAGCGTTAGCGCTTCTCCCTTATGTAGGTATGTATAGGTACCTCCGTACCAAAACTTGCAGCGTTTAATGTTACCAGACAACCCAAGCAAACTTGAACCAGAACCAAGCGTCTCGTCTCGGATACGACTTTAACCTTCGCAACCTGTTCCTGAACTTCCGACCTCCTTCCAACCTCTCTGCAATCTTTCCATTTCCATTTCCATTCCCAACTTTCTTCGCCACACGCATACCATCAATCAGAGCCCAATTCTCATCGTCGCGACAAGCATCCCACCCGTATTGCATTTATTTCCGCTTGTTTTCGACGACTTGATCTTCATCTCCTGACCAAACGCCAATCCCCGGTCCGTCAATCATCACTCGCCCAAAATGTCGAACCAAGAAGCTCCCTACGACCCCTACATCCCAAGCGGCCAGTCCGCAGCTCAACAGGGCGGAAATGCTCGAACGCAAGCCCTACAAGCGGTAAGATCTCACCTATCGCGCAAACCTAATTTTTCGATGTTTCCCTTCCCGGATCACGAGATATCGATGGCCTCCGTGAAACCCGACCGCGCCCCTACTGTAATGACGACGACAACACTTCTTCGACACCCAACAACGTCTATCTCAAGTCTATATAATCGCCGACAATAATCATTCAAATCTATATTCAACGGTTGACAGCAAGAAATTAAAGGGAGGATGCGCATAGACCTGTTATTTGATTACGGTTGTCCCGACGACAGCTTTTCTTGTCACAGATAATCCTCGACACAATCTTTTCGCTTGCGCCGTCGAAGTAGATTCCAGTTTTCTGCGCACAACATTTCCAGGCTTTGCGACACCATAATGACCGCGCGTGACGGTATCTCGTGATCTGGCTGGGAAACAACGTGATTGGCTACAGTGACGGAACAAGGAAGCTGACGATTACACTCTAGCAAATCGACGACACTGTCGGTGTTATGCGAGACAACATCAACAAGGTGTCCCAGCGCGGTGAGCGTCTCGATGCCCTGCAAGATAAGACCGACAACTTGGCCGTCTCTGCCCAAGGCTTCCGTCGTGGCGCCAACAGAGTCCGCAAGCAGATGTGGTGGAAGGACATGAAGATGAGGGCATGCCTGATTGGCGGCATCATCGTCCTGCTACTCGTTATCATCATTCCTTCTGGTAAGCTGTACCATATCCTTTACCTAGACAACGATAAGCTAATGCGCCTCTTAGTCCTCGCGGGTCAAGGCAAAATACACTAATCGCACGGCATGACGAGGAGTTTAATCTCGCTGGCTACGAGCAAGAGCAAGAGCAAGCACATAGGCGGTTCCGATCACTGAAAAATTTCATTTCGGAGTCGCAGCACTGAGAGGAGTTTGTCTTGATTTGAACGGTCTTTCTCTTTGGCTCGTGAATGGAACGAATGTTTCGGAATTGCTTGGGATACCGCCGGCACCCATCCAGACACGGAGGCTGAGAAGAGGGTAGCGCGGTGGAACGAAACCGAACCGAACTTGTATGTATGATGGCGTGGCGTTTTTTCCGACTAATTCAAGATATCTTACGACCCCTGAACCTGAATACCAATACCCCCCTTGACGTGCCCATTAACTCCTTTGCTTTCAAGTATGTGCGGATGTATGCTGTGAGCTGATGGATGCTACTACGTGAAGACTACCTACAAACATTTCCAAGCGGTTATCCCATGTGTACCTAGGTAGTCATGTAATTGAGAGAGAATATGAAAGGGATCCATGCTAATAAGGGCGTGGGGATAGTGGAGTGTTGGTTTTCCATGTCTCACCTTCCATATCCCCAGGAGGGAGGATTAATCGACAAGGGGACATATGGAATGAAAGGATAGGCTCTTCTGTCGTAACAAAGTCTCGAAGGGCGCCGTGAATGGGTATTCTTAGAGACAGACCAGTACCGTTATTGCATGAAGCATGATCTCGTTCTCGCTAATGTCGTCGGGGGTTCATGTCAAGACGGGCGTCCTGAAATGTGCCTGAGAGACTTCATTTATCTACCTACCTATTATCTATGAATGCCTTTGCTGAAGGGCCTCTTAACCAAGGATACCTTCCCTTGAATTTCTTTGCTATATCTATCTCATTTGTCCTTCTCACTCGTATTTCTATGGCCCCTTTTCTACCTTCTAGCCTGGGTAGTGATATCATGGTGACAACGGAAGAGAGAGGTAGTAGTTAGAGATTCTCGAGAAGCTCAAGACAAAAGGTAATAATAATAATATATGAAGCCCGTTTCGCGAAGTTCAGGGGGTTGCTTCGTGGAAGGCGTAGGTACCTGGCACCTACCTCGAAGCCCAGTCTTCCAACTAGTGTATGAGAGCGACGGTGCGGGAAGTAATTTTGCAGCTGTACAATTTAATTCCTTCGGTGCCCTTATAAAGAGGGTTGGGTAGGATGCACTTTTTGAATGCACAAGAGATTGTGGACTGGGTATGTTGATGTCACAAGGCTTGTGTTAACTGGTTTGAGGATTGAAGGATGGCCTCGGTATCGAAACGGTGGATTCATGGCGACCTATAATGGTATATTTTAGTTTAAGCCAACCTGAAAAGTGGAGAGGAGCTTCAAGGTTTATTTAATGATACGATTCCATCGAGTTAACTTATCTAGGAATGACGACAAGTAAAATTGAACTCTCCAGTTCATCTCCTTAAGTTTGAAGAATACATATCGACATAGTGTTCAACAAGTCGCCTCGTGAGACCCAAGTAGGCGTGATCGCTAGAAGGCTATTATCGAAGCCCAAGCGGCAGTGATTCAACGTCAACAGAAAGATGGGAAGAGTAAGCACGGCCTTCTCTTGCTCGTCAAAATGAACGGAATTCAGAAGTCGACGGGTAGTCGAAGGGGGATCAAAGGCAAGGGGCAAATAGGCAGATGTTCACCGTCGTATCGAAGTAAATCTGGAAGTTGGAAAGGCATATCTGGGTCGGAAGCCTTAGGATACAGACGCAACGCGCGGTCGTATGACTAGAAGAAATTTGAGCTCGCCCGGCTGCATACGGTAATACCCAAATTCCCGACAATGCATCTTTTGGAGAAAGTTGGAGAGGGTTGACTTGAAAAAGTCGTATATCTGGCTCCTCCCTACTGTACTTTATAGTAGCCGGGACTCGTCATGCTCTCACCTTCAATATCTGGTAGTACGAGTATGGTGTAACTTCGGCTCACCTTCTGCCGGAGGAGACCAATCCGCCTGCCCGCCTGCAGGAGCACTGCCTCCAAGTGTAAGGTCGGCAAGTGGATAGCTGCGGTATCGAGCTCTTGCGCGAAGTTGAAAACCGCAGAGGGATTTTCGTATAGCTTACCTGGTCTCCTGATCGTTGAGCATGTTGAGCACATCGAGACCATACTCACTTTAAAGCGCAGCCTCAACAACGGCGAGGAGGGGTGTCCCGGGTTGCTGAATCAGGAAACTCCTCTAGGTGACTCGTCGAAGTGCTTCCCTGGATGATACATCAATTTAAGTTGAATATCGAGACCCTGACTTGCTCGGCACTTCAACCACTGGTAGTACTCTGATTATGAAGTCGCTCTGTCGAATCAGGTTCTGAAGGACAGGACCTGATGACTCGAAATCCGTTTCCAGGTTTACGATAGGGCGATAAGGCTTGCAGATTCGATGTCGAGATCCTTGGCTGCGCAAGGTACCGGAACGAAGCTTTTTGGATCTGCTACGGCTTGAAGCTTGAGACCCTGAATAAATGCGCCAAGAAGGGCCATTGGTGTGCAAGATGTGACCGGATGTGACTATTGGATCCGGTTAGAAGGGTCCGGACAATGTGCTCAGACGGAGAATATCTCTTCTAACCGGAAACGGAGTTGTCTCAAAGCGAAGGGCATCATGTTTTAGGTACCTAGGTATAACCATCATAATGAATCAATGATATCACGAGTTTTGTCTGTTTCTAGGACGGATGATACCTATTGACGAGAAAAAGACGAGATGGAGTAAAGGTTAAACATACACAATTCAAGAGCAATTTGTTAGTTTTCAAAGGCGAGTTTAATAGGTAGAGTAAAGGTTTATTAGCTTCACACTTACACCTCAGCAATATACTTCGTTACTGAATGATGTGGGTCTTTTATGTAGTAACAAGGATTTAGATTATCGCTACTCCAATCTCAATTGGTAGCTGCGGTTTTCGGCGTCCCAAGAATTTTTTTTTTTCTTGCTCCATGGTACAAGTTCCGTAGGATAACGCTATCGCGGCGAATTGACCTGCCCCTCCTCCATGATATCCTAACAATGTGAACTTGACAACGTCCAAAATACCAGATCACTCTCCTAGTCGATTCAGGTAATTAATTCTTTGTAGTTCAATTGGCTCGCCTGCAGAGTCTTGTATTCCCCTCGAGCGTCTTTTTGCCGAAGTTACCTATTTAAACTGACTCACTGTAACTCCAACATTAGTTCCTCTCCCTTCCCAGGACCTTCGAAGCTTTGCCCGCGGCAGCTTGATCCTCGTCGCGATACCACGGCTGTACAGGCCGTGGAGGTATCAATCAAGCACCTTGACCTTTCGCCGTTCGCTATTCCAATCTCTGGACCATGTTCTCAGCGCGCGCAGTACGAGCAGCCGTCCGCGCTGGCTCTCGCCGAGTCTCTCCTCGAGTGACACGTCTGTCTCCGGCGATCGCTACAAGCCTTCCGCTACGAACCTCGCGGGCTGCCTACTCGTCCGCTCGATCGAACGACTCGACTACCCGAGCCGCGGTTATACAAGTCCTGAACAACGTCGGTTCTAAGCGAGAGGTTCAGCAGTACCTCTCCCATTTCTCCTCCGTCTCTCAGCAGCAATTCGCTGTTATCAAGGTCGGAGGCGCTATTTTGACCGACTACCTTGACGAACTTTGCTCTTCGCTGTCGTTCCTGTACCATGTCGGGCTTTTCCCTATTATTGTGCATGGCGCTGGTCCGCAGCTCAATAGGCTCCTCGAGGAAGCAGGCGTTGAACCCGAATTTGAGGAGGGGATCCGTATCACTGATGGAAAGACGCTAGGTATTGCCAGACGGCTGTTCTTGGCTGAGAACCTGAAGCTCGTCCAGCGCCTCGAGGAGATGGGCGTCCGCGCTCGCCCCATCACCTCCAGCGTCTTCACCGCCGACTACCTCGACAAGGAGAAGTGGAAGTTCGTTGGAAAGATCACAGAGGTCAACAAGGAGCCAATCCAGACCGCTATTGAGAACGGCTATCTGCCCATCCTTACTTCCATGGCCGAGACGAAGGAGGGTCAGGTCTTGAATGTCAATGCCGATGTCGCAGCCGGAGAGCTGGCTCGCGAATTCGAGCCGTTGAAGGTCGTTTACCTCAGTGAGAAGGGCGGCTTATTTGACGGTAACGTGCAGAAGATCTCTGCCATTAATCTTGACGAGGAATATGAGCACATCATGTCGCAACCATGGTGCAAGTTTGGAACGCGGTTAAAGATTCGGGAAATCAAGGAACTCCTGGATACTCTTCCGCGCTCGACAAGTGTGGCTATCATCCACCCTGCCGACCTGCAGAAGGAATTATTCACAGATTCCGGAGCTGGTACTCTCATCCGCCGCGGAGACAAGTTGATGACCGCTGAGAGCGTCGCGGACTTTAGCGATCTCGCAAAGTTGAAGGACGTGCTCGTCCGAGACCGCGAGGTCCGGGATGCCAGGGCTACGGTAGACCGCTATCTGGACTTCTTACAGGGACGTAAATTCAAGGCCTATTTCGATGAGCCTATGAAGGCTCTAGCCGTCGTCCTCGACCCCGCTCCAGACCAGACCTACGCGACATTGGCAACCTTGACGATAACAAAGTCTGGCTGGCTGACGAACGTGGCTGACAACATATTCGCTGCTATAAAGAAGGAATACCCTAGCTTGGTCTGGACTGTGAAGGCCGATGACGAGAACCTAACCTGGTTCTTTGATAAGGCCGATGGTAGCATCGTCAGGGGTAACGATGTCATGTTTTGGTACGGAATTGAGCCTGGAGAGGAGCTGAACAAGCTCATGAGGGAATTCACCCTCCACGGCCGAGCCATGCTTGGTGATTCTAATTTGGAGTCAAGGCTCCACCGAGCAGCCCAGATTGCTTCTGAGAATCTACGAGCGCACTTTGCCTCCGGCTCCGTCGCCAACCAGGCGCGAGGCTATTCGACCCTTGCCCGTCGTTCTATACTAGGAGCTGCCGCTCAGAGTGCTTTCTCCCGCGGCTCGCGCAGAGGTTTCGCTACCGAAACTAACCCCAATCCCCCGTACGGTAAAAAGCATGCCTCGAACACACAGCCCTCCAGGGTTGCGTTGATTGGCGCCCGAGGCTACACTGGGCAGTGTCTCATCGGTCTCCTTAACACACATCCTAACTTTGAGCTTAAGCACGTGTCATCACGAGAACTAGCCGGGCAGAAGTTGGAAGGCTATACTAAGAAGGAAATCATCTACGAGAACTTGAGCGCCGACGACGTTTACGAGATGGAGAAGAAGGGCAAAATCGACGTGTGGGTCATGGCGCTACCAAACGGCGTCTGCAAGCCGTTCGTTGACAGCATCAACAAGGCCAAGGCGGAGTCTTCCAGAGAAGACAGCAGCGTGATTGTGGACCTTTCGGCTGATTACCGATTTGACAAGTCTTGGACTTATGGTCTTCCGGAGTTGGTCAAGCGATCGCAGATTGCCCAAGCGACCTACATCTCGAACCCTGGCTGCTACGCCACGGCCGCACAGCTCGGCATTGCGCCGCTGGTGGAGCACATCGGTGGTCAGCCTACAGTTTTCGGCGTCTCTGGCTACTCAGGAGCCGGTACTAAGCCTTCGCCGAAGAACAACGTCGAGCTTCTGACCAACAACATCATTCCTTATAGCTTGACGGATCACATCCACGAGAGGGAAATAAGCTCTCAGCTTGGCATTGACGTCGGGTTTATCCCCCACGTCGCAGTATGGTTCCAGGGCATTCATCACACAATTAACATTCCTCTGAACAAGACGATGACTTCGCGTGATATCCGACAGATGTACCAAGATAGGTACGCGGGCGAGAAGCTGGTCAAGGTGGTGGGAGAAGCTCCTTTGGTAAAGGCGATAAGCGGGCAGCACGGCGTTGAGATCGGCGGGTTTGCTGTTCACAGTTCTGGAAAGCGCGTGGTCATCTGCGTGACGATTGACAACCTGCTTAAAGGTAGCAGTACACAATGTTTACGTGAGTTCCCGTCCATGCCCACAAGTAATTCAAGTGCTTTAATCTTGAGCCATACTAACGAAATGACTTCTAATAGAAAACATGAACTTGGCTCGCGGCTATGCGGAGTTCGAAGGTATACCTCCAATGAATTAGAAAGGGGACGTTCACTCAGGAATTTCATGTTCGGGATATGATGGTCGGGTGATTTTAAAAACATGTATATACTCGGAGATAGGCGAGCTATCAAGACGCACTATAAAGGATGTCTGTGAAATCATTTTCGATTTGGATGTGTAGGGGATATTCTCCAGCTTGGTGCGATAATAGGTGTCGTCCTAGAGGTGTGTCAGCTGTCGACTTCGAGTCTAAGGAACTTGAATAGGTATGGTAGTATATACATCCTACTCGGCCGAACACATGAAACAGAATCTAGGTTAATAACTTTTATGATGTGATTCAAAGTCGTTCGTGGATATATATATACATATCTTATATGGAAACTTACAGGTCTCGGGTTCTGTCAAGAAGCAAACGGCAGACGCCGTCATTCTAAAGACGCCGTTTGAAAGGTTAGATATGGCGCCAACTCAGACACCGAATAGTCTTATTTCCATCCACAGTTGATGCTAGTACACTTAGGAGGTAGTATAACCTGGTGGGGCAAGGTTTAGAACCCCTGAAGGGCCTGTTCCGATGGCGGATGGCGGGGTTCGTTGGCGGGGCAAATTTTTGATCTCTGGCAGCAGACACCCGATACTGGCATGACGGACAGCTCCTGCTTCTGTGTGAATCTTGTATAAATCCTTGACGGGGCCAACTTGACTCAACTTTTAGGTTTTTAGAAGAGTCAAAGAGTCAACGGGCGGATACTCGCGGATTAACCTGTTCTTTTAAGGACCTACATAGCCAATTGACACCAAGACCACTATGGCTTCCCAATTCCCTACCAAGAAGTGCGGTAAGAATGATCCCTCGAGGCCAATGCCTAGAATTACATGTCTAAGATAGATGCTGAACTCAGACGCTGTATGTAGGTGTCCTGGGCTGCACCGGCTCCGTGGGCCAACGGTTCATCCTCCTCCTGTCGCAGCACCCGCACTTCGTCCTTCACGCCGTCGGAGCTTCGTCTAGGTCGGCCGGCAAGAAATACAAGGATGCCGTGAGGTGGAAGCAGGCCTCGCCCATGGGCCCCGTGGGCGAGCTCGTCGTGCGCGAGTGCAAGGCCAGCGAGTTCGCCGACTGCGACGTCGTCTTCAGCGGGCTGGACGCCGACGTCGCCGGCGAGATCGGTACGTTCTACCCGTCTACCCTACATTCCAGCGCTTTCACTCCCCCCTTTCGAGTTCAACACGCTAATATGATGAGTCCCTATGCAGAGATGGAATTCCTCAAAGCCAACCTCGCCGTCTTCTCCAACGCGAAGAACTACCGCCGCGACCCGCTCGTGCCGCTCGTCGTGCCCACCGTCAACCTGCCGCACCTGGACCTGATCCCGCACCAGCGCCGGCACCACGGCCTGCAGAAGGGGTTCCTGGTGTGCAACTCCAACTGCGCGGTCATCGGGCTCGTGATCCCGTTCGCGGCGCTGCAGGCGCGCTTCGGCCCCGTCGACGCCGTCAGCGTCGTCACCATGCAGGCCGTCTCCGGCGCCGGCTACCCGGGCGTCAGCTCCATGGACGTGCTCGACAACGTCGTGCCCTTCATCTCGGGCGAGGAGGACAAGCTGGAGACGGAGGCGCGCAAGATCCTCGGCGGCGTCAGCGGCGACGCCACCGCCTTCGTCGAGCAGCGCGACCTCCGCGTCTCCGCCGCCTGCAACCGCGTGCCCGTGCTCGACGGCCACACGGCGTGCGTGTCGCTGCGCTTCAGGAACAGGCCGCCGCCCGCCGCCGAGGAGGTGCGGAGCGCGCTGAGGGGGTACGTCAGCGACGCGGAGAAGCTGGGGTGTCCGAGCGCGCCTAGCCCGAGCATCCAGGTCTTCGACGAGCCGGACCGGCCGCAGCCGCGACTCGACCGCGACCTGGGACGCGGGTACACGGTTAGCGTGGGCCGCGTGCGCGAGGACGAGAGCGGCATCTTTGACATCAAGTTTGTTGCGCTGAGCCACAACAGTAAGTCACCCCTTCCCCCACCCCCCTTTCCGCTCTCGGCTCTTTACCCGGGAGCGCACGTGACGGGAATAGGGCAGTTTCGCTAACTAGTTCTTCGCAGCCGTCATTGGAGCTGCCGGCTCTTCGATACTGAATGCGGAGGCGGCGGTGCTGAAGGGTTTCATCTAGGGGAAGCGAGGGTCTGGTGTCGGGACTTGACTTGCATTGGTTTACGGCGTTGGCTTTGTTTCATTTGCTTTGGGAAGACAAAATGAGGCCGGGTAATTGTAGATATCCATCAATGAAAAAGTGCCTGTGACGGGACGTAAAGTACTTGAAAACGCTTGTCTTCAGCGGCGTTATACTTACTCGTGTTTGCATCTTCCGGTATGAACAGACCTGGCCTTCAACCTTGAGATGTGTGGTTGATGATGGTTCAATTCTCGACTGCTTCAAGGGATCTGTGACCTTGGAGATACCAGAATGAAAATACCCATCTTGTCCGCGCGGTTGTGTTAGATTCATAGCTTCTAATTCTTGTAGGGTGTATTTCACCGGACATTGGTTACGTCCTTAGTGATCCGCCTAGATAACTCGCCCGGGTCGCCCGTGCAGTTCTTCTCAGTTATTAGGCAGAACATGACGCGTCTACGGAAAAAGCGAGAGAGTACCTTAGGTATGTAGAGCCGCAAGCAAAGATGCACCGTTAAGTTTGGGGTACTAAAACGTTCTCGTAGAGGGTCCATACATCCTCCAGACGGAAACAGGGGCGTGAAGAACAGCCATATAGACTTTAGATAAGACTAACCTGTATCAACCAATCAGCGTGAGGCACGCAAGAAAAGGGGTTACCCCTTTTGTATACGGAAAACGGCTTGGTGGTCTAGTGGTATGATTCGCGCTTAGGGAAAACCCTGTGGCATATATATGCGCGAGGTCCCGGGTTCGATCCCCGGCCAAGCCCTTCCCTTTTGATTTTTGGGTATTCTGTGGTAGGTAAACGTGGTGGTCTTTGAAGCTCTACGTTGTGGCTGTCTCTGCTGTTGACTTTCGGCTCCTATTTGTGTCCGTTGTATGTTTGAGCTGCACTGCGATCTGCCGTCTTCGTATATAGAGCCCCGTCGAATCTGGGTTCCGGTTAGGTTATTTAGGTTTGACTCTTCTCTCTTCGTGTCGGGGGTAAAGAAAATAGTCTTGTCCAGTTAAGAAACTACACTAGTTCTGACATTGTCTTTGAATCATGTTGCTTTTGCTGAGTGTTAACTCGAAGCGCTGTGTCCTCACGTACGTGCGACAGATGTGTAATAATCGTAATTACATCCATGTGAGGATAGCTTCATTCGGCTACTTAAAGGAGAAGAAAGGTGGGAGGTTGGGGTTAAGACCCTCAATAGCGTAACCTATATGAGTCTAATTAAGGATAATCGTAGAGCATGCGGATACAATAGAGACCAGGTTAGGTAGGTATTTTGCAACTACATCACTTTGCGTTGTTGTAGAAAAGAGGCCGCCAAGTCAGGAGAGGTCGCCAAGTTAGGCTCACTTGCATCGAGATCATGGTGAGGAACTGGTGGGTAAAAGCCGCTTTGAAATCTTTCTCATGTCTCGTCTCATTATTAACCTTTTACCCCCAACCCTCGATGCAAACAAAGTCTTTATTTCCGCCTACTCTTCTAATCCATAGCACAGGGACTGAGCGAGTCCAGGCAAATTCTAAAGCGATCACCCATCCGAGACGGCCAAGACGCCAGGCGAGATATCCGCAACAAGAAACGACGAGAGTAGTGAAGCTGCCGCCGGGAGTACAACCCAAGAGCGAAGTCGCTGTGAGCTAGAACACGAAACCGATGGAACATTTTCGAGTTCCGGTTACTAATATCAGACGACGCAGCTGATACCAGCCCAACGAAGCAACAAACGAGAACCGAGCACAAGAAAGCCAGCTTCTACGCGGGTGCCACACGACGATCGCGCCGACGCTGATTTAAATACCAACAGAGTCGAACGGTAATAGGTAGGTAGGCCCGCGACTAATGCAGAGGTCCTTGATGTAGACCCAACTAACAAACGACGTACCAGTTCCTACAAGACCACATCTGCCTACTTATGCTAATAACCTACCTACCCAGTCTCGGCATACACTAATTCCCCTAGTTGAAATAATAACGTCCCATATCTTACGCCCAATAGCCTAAGACAGCTAGCTACATAGACCAAGCTTGCCCAGCCAGTCCGCCCAAGGTGGGTGTTGAGTTGAAGGAAGAAGGTAGCTAAGACATGAAAAGCGAGCAGACAAGTGAAAAATACCTAGGTAAGCCACCTCTTATCCCAGCCGTGCCAATACAAGCGCCCTCAAAAGTTTCATCCCCTAAGCAAGAAGGGCATATATCCAAGACGAAGCGTACAAACCATAAAAAACATCAACACTCAAACCCCAATCCTGGATCCGAACACCTACGTCTCCTAATATATACCTATCACCAAGACAGCACCACAAAACGCCCAAGCGCGGACACAAAAGAACACAACACCACATAAAGCATTTCAGTGCATTGCTCTCTCTCTCTCTCCTCCCTATTCTTACTCTACACATCACATGGCTACACTACACTACTCTCCTAGAGCACTCTCTCCCGTTCTCGCCATCTCCCCCTCTCTTTCTCTATACATCCCACGCCATCTCCCACCAAGCCCCCAAGCAAACAATAATGCAAACACAAGCAAAAGCACAATGGACCCAACCAATCAACCAGCCAACCAGCCAACCAGCCGCCCCAGCCCAAGCCATCCATGCCCGAACCCCCAGCGGCGGCGGCCGCCCAAAAAGCGCCCCTGAATGCATCGTTCGTTCCTGCGCTAGGTATCAAATCGCGACGTGCCGCTCCGGCAAGAACTTTCAAAAGACTGCTAGCAAAAATGCGTCCGTGATGATCGTGAAATACCGTAAAGCGCTCCCAAGATGTGTGTATGAGTACGACTATGAGCAAGAGAGAAATGCAGATGGAAAACCTAAAAGAAAAGGAAAATATGTAAAAGTGAAGGCCGGTGTGGATGCTCCCTCGGAGCTCCTCATAGCGTATGCAATATGCATCCGCTGCGACAAAAGGGAAAAAGGCAGAAAAGGGACGATTCTAGACGCTAAGATGAAAACATCGAGAGATACTCGTGATGCTTCCCCATATCGATCCAAATCCATTATATTAGCAATGAGAACTTATAAGTTTTCTCTGCCTGTTGCTTTCGTTCCGCCCCGCAAAATCATTTTATTTAATCTTCCTAGCGTCGAATAGCGTCAAGCTTAAGCTCGTGTCGTTCTCGCCCACGTTGGGGGTGGGTTCGTTGAGGATTTCCCACCTCCGGAAGATGAAAGGGCTTAACCGTTCGGGTATCATGCCAATTCCCATTCCTATGCCCATCATCGCCCTCCTGTCGTTGATCCCTTGAGCTGGCTTCTCGCGGTGGGCCAGCATCAAGTCCTCCGCTGGGTTTGGAGCGAAGCTGAACAGGTATCTGAGCCTAGGATCGGCGGTGACGTCTTTCACCGCGCGCACGCACTGCAGGCGTGTTTCTTCGGGTAAGCTGTCGACCAGCGCGAGAGCGATATCGAAAGCCTGTTTTCCAAGATTAGAGGTCGGGTGGTTGTCGAGTTCCTGGACGAGGCCAGCTAGAGCGATCAAAGCGCGGCCGCGAATTTCACCGCCAGGCAATTTCGACATGTCTATCGCGCTCGCAGACGGAGAAGTGTAGAGAGTCAGGTAAGAAAAGAGAAGAGGTAGCCAGTGTGAGAGTACAGCGCTTCTGAGCGATGCGTACTCGTCGGCTCTCGAGGTCAGTATATCCCATAGGTCGGCAAGCTTGTCTACCAAAGCGCTAGACAGTGGAGACACCTTTGACCCCGAGCCTCCGCGGAATATGGAATCGATAACCGTCAAGAGATTCTCGGCCATATGAATACCCTTGTTAAACAGCGCATCATTAGGGGGATTCTTCAGAGACGGAATGATGTCTAGGAAGCGTGACTCCGCTCGATTTCTCATATGCTGCGTGATTTCAGTGCTTAGGGAGGGAAGCATGCCTGTCCACATGATGTTATTTGCGTCAATGGCGTTGTCGAGCGCTTTGGATAGCTGCTCAAACTGGGATTGTAGCTTCTCTGACGCCTCGGGGCCGCCCGACTCGTCGATTGCTAGGTTAAGGGAGAGCTTGACCTGGCAAAAAGGCAACGTGAATTCGTTTGCCAATTCCAAAACTTGCTCAAAGGACTTCTGCCCTCCACCGCCGTTGGGAACTAGCAACCTTGTAGTCCAAGTCTCCATGAGCGCCGCTAGTTTCGGATCAGGACTCTTCAGTGAGACAGTTTGACTGGCGGCATTTGGATCGGCAAGGACTAGTTCTCGAAGGAGTTCGAGAAATTGTTCCTCTGTTTGTTTGTCATCGAACGGTTGCTGGATCGCGGCTTGCTGATTGCGAGAATACTCCGCCAGTGCCCCATGGATTAGAGACATTAATTCCTTAGCATACTCGTATTTGGCGAGTTCTTGGACAATGCGGAAGCGATAGCAGTCTTCGGAGGTCATGACCGCGCTCGGACTAAATGGCATCATCAACATCTGCAATATTTCCTGCCTGTAGATAGACGCAGACCCGATGGCACTCGGTTGGACTTGGACCGTCTGATTCTGAGTTCTTGGAACAGTTGCAAATAGGATTGCCAGAGACAGACACCCCGAGCTGATAAGTGGCGGGAACAATTGAGCGATAGGCGGTCGATTTGTCAGTTTGCGAATATGCTGCACCCAACCCTTCATCAATTCGTTGAAATGATGAAGATCGAACACTCGTAGCCTCGTAAGAAGGATGCAACAGAGCCTCTGACGTTCATCCTCTTTGCCCCAGTACACCTGTAATTTCTTGATAATAGCATAGAACAAGCGTTCCATCGTCGGCCTATCGGCACTCGTGTAGCTCGCTAGCTTTTCGATTTGTTCACTTAGCTCCGACTCGGCGTCTTGAAGTTGCGTAGCCATATTGTCAGAAAGAGGAGATGAGGCATCAGCGGCGCTGCTGCGGTCTATCCGAATTAAGTCGTTTCGTAGTTGGGTTGCCACGTCTTCAAAGCCGGTCAAATGGGGGGCCAGATTCGCAAGAGAAGCAAGTAGCGGGCGAGCACCTACGCCTTGCTCTTCCAGCAGCACCTTAAGGCGCCCGTAGAACGTCTGGAACAGTGGCTTGGCCGCTCCAGTTGCGCTGAATACCGGTAGATGGAGATTGACCGTGTCGACGCAACACGCAAGAAGTTCGGCATTAGAAGATGCCGCCGTGAGCTTCAAGACGGTCTCGAGCATAGTAAAATCTTGAGCAGCTTCGAGCAGCGTCCGAACCGTCTCAAATGCAGTTTTAGGGAGTTCGACGCCACCTTTGCCTGACTGCATAGTTTGCGTAAAGCCGGTAACGAAATTGTTGCTGAGCCACGAGGAGATGGCCGTCTTGAGAGAGCGGCTGCTCAACTCAATCCGCTTTGTCAGCTTCTTTAGGCTCAGGGGTTTCCTATGCAGCAAGGGATCATGAGGCTCCAATGGCACGGAGAGCGCGTTCTTAACACAGCTTATTGCCATTGCCATATCCCTCGCCTCATCCTCGACTGAGAAAGATGCCCTTCTCAGTAGGGTCGCTCTTAAATTCTTCATTGACTCGTTTAGCAAGTCGAGCGGGATCTCGACGAGAAGTCTAGTAGCACACGGCCCTTCCCGTGCCGTTTCAACCGGACTGCTGAGACCACCGCGAGCTATGAGCCACTGCATATACTGAGGAATCGAGAAATGGCCCGATCGAGCGAGCTCTGAGACGAGATGGTATACAAGTTGTTTTCGAGCGGTCTCTTGAAGTGGGTCGGCATCCAAGAAGTCCAAAACTGCCCTAGTGACATCGACATCCAGCTCAGAAGACGAACACAGGAGCGAGGCGGCGATGTACACCTTCGCAATTCCAGGTCGATATAGCGAAGTACACCATTCGAGAACAGTCCTTACTATGGATAATCTGTTCTCGCTCGATTTCCAAAGCTGTTTTGGAATTGCGCTGTCGGCGGGTGTTCGACGTATGCTATCAAGTAGTTGTACTATTATGCTCCGGAGAGCAGGTTGAGACTTGGCATTGGAGCTGGTTAGATAGTCGTTGCGCGAGTCGATCGATTTGAATGCGTCCGACTTCGGTTTCTTATTACTCGATACGGTAGATTCAAGCACAGAGTCTCGATATTTCAACCAAATTGCAGGATTGATGAAATTCTCCGGACTCGTCGCAAGAAGAGACTCCACTAGATGTTGTAAGCGTGTGGCAAGAGGGAGTAGAATATCGCGGTCAGGGTGATAGTATATCTGTTCCTCAAGTTAGCAAATCGAAAGTGTTAGATTTGCAAAGGGAACATACAGAAGAGTGATGGGAGAGGATAGCGCTAACTAATCGTCGCCCATGTCTCCTTAACTTGAGTATATCTTTCCAGTATATCTGGATGATCAGTAGCCACATGGGGAGCTTGGCTTGATTACTGTTTTCCAACCCCGACACAAGCCAGTCCATATAATGATCGCGGTCTAGGAGATGCTCGGCGTAAAGGTGGGTAGCCAGGCGGATGCTGCGACAGTTAGTGTCCGCGCTTTCGTCCTGCGATGGAATATTGACACTCACGCATATGTGACCTTAGCCTTCCAATCATTCTCGCTAAATGCGTTGGTAACGGAATCGACAAATTGTTCGACGAACACGGTCCAGTCTCTAATCCATTTGGCCTCTCCGCCCATAACGAATATGCCATTGACCCCCTTCCTCTTGAAGGCCCGGATTTCGTTTGCACCAACGCACTTCGCGAGCCAGACAGCACGATCTGTAGGAACATTCTTGTTCAGACATTGTTCGAGTAAAACTTTCCCACGTATACCATGAGGGATGGTTCGGCTGAGGCGCCGGAGGGAAATCGCAGGATTAGCAAGGTCCTTGAGCCATATCTCCCTCTTCGTGTCGGTTAACGTCACACGAGGCGGGGGCTTGAAGGTTGAAGGAGATGTAATCTGCCCACTGTGCCGCCTTTGATTCAATATGCCAGTAAATATGGTGGATAGCGTGTGGAGGCCACTCTTATGTTTCAAAGCAGGAAATAACGGAGCCTTCGCGGACGCGGGCTCCTGCGTAGACTGCGCCGGGCTTTTGTCGAAGAATCCATGCCTGATGATGCTATCAGAGAATTGGTCCTCGGGGTGTGATCCAGTCCACGGGTAGAAGTCGGCGAATCCTACGCATCGGTCAGTACACGCACGAGTGGCGGCATCCTTATTTCTAGTTTTACCAATGGGCTCTGGCTTGCCCATATTCGGGTAGCGGGGAGCGATCGACGGCGTCTCAAGGATGAACGGCTTCGGGCGAGCATCCTTCTTAGGAGGCGTGTTTGTGCTCGTACTCGAGGGCTCCGGCCTCTTAGCAGGGATGACGAATCGGGTTCGACGAGGAGGCATAGGCAGCGGAACAGAGTCTTCATCGGCGGTCTGGCATCTCGATGTACGCGGAGTCATATCGCCAGCATCGGATATGTCATTCATCGACATTACTCGCGACGGGGTGAATGCCTTGTTGGCCGACAGAGCATCTAGGTTCTGCGGGGATTCGCTGAAGCCGGGGTGCTCGATACCGTCGTTGGCCAGCTCAAGCTTGAGCCTCGACCCTCCCCTCCTGGGGAGAGTGTTAAATCGGCCCTGTGCGACATCGCTGAGGTCGGCAGCCTGCTCGCTATAGCTGTCCGGCTTTCGTATAGGGGATTGGGGTAGGAATTGTTGCGAGAGGGTTCGCTGGTGGGTAGGGGATTGCGACAACCCCGAGCCGCTTAGAGTTCTCTGAGGCTGTCGCTGAGGGACGGCCATAGGGGGCCTAGAGGTCATCGCGGGCGGGCGATTTGTTGATGCGCCATGTCTTCATGTGGTCAGGATAATTGTAGCGGAGGTAGACGGGTGTAGGATACGGGAGGGCAGTCGAGTCCAGGGATGCGATACCGCGAGGCTCAGACGCAAGTGGACGGGGTCGAAAAGGGCCAACAGGAGCAAGAAGCGAAGGCGAGCGAGCCGGAGAAGGCAAAGCAAATTGAGGAGATGTTTTCGTGCGTAGTAGAATTTACATGTGCGTGTATGATATGTGGTAAGATGATGTTTAGCAGCTAAAAAGAGGTGTTTCTATGATTACACACGCACAACGCTTTCCGCCTCACACATCGGCTGCGGCGATACGGTGGTAGCGGCAAAGGTAATCGGGGTTGCGGTAAGAGTGCGTAGTGGCCAAGCAACTGGCTGAGTGACCTATCGCCATTGACCGCATCTGGGCCAGTGAGCGCTGAGCAAGCATGTGGGCGCCTCTCAGGGTGCGGTAGAGTGGTCCAGTGGTGGTCCAGTGGTCCCCAGTTGGTCCCCAGCGGTCCAGGACAGGTGGGCGACGGGTTGGGTTTCTGCCAGGTCTGGGTCTGCGGTTCTGGTTTGGCATGATCTGCACCCTTGGGCCCTTGTGTGGGATCGGAAGCGCGGGAAAATATGCGAACTGACACCATCGCACCTTCTTTAGGTCGCCCTCCTACCCTGAACCGTACCATACATAGCACATGAATTCGTACCACGAAAACTCCATAAGACTGCATGCATGTGTACCTTTCCTGCCTTCGTGCGCTGGGGAGGTACAATCTGACAATGCATAACTTGCATAGTGTATCGGTGGTACGTAACACAGTGCTATACTAGCGCAGATTCGTCAGATACAGCGGGTCCTTAGCAAGGTTAAAATAGGCCAAACGTGTTGCCTGTGTGCCTGTGTCTCTGTCTCTGTGCCTATCCGAACATGACAACATAAAACGAGAATAACTCATCAATACCTTAGGTACCTACATATCGCCGGCCACTTGGCACTCTGGCCATCTATCCGATGTATTCAGCATCAACCGAGCAAACCAGGTAACTCGACGACCACCACTAACCCTTTATTATCAGTCCGGTCTTTTCCTAAGTGTTCACGAGAACGTTGGACGTCTAGGCATGACATTTACCTCGCCACCTTCCTTAGCTTAGGCTGCAAGGCGCTTCCTGACATAGGCGCATCTTGCAGCGTAGGTTAGGTATGTAAGGTAACCTGCGGCTATCGTGGAATTCAAGTATCCACGTATAGTAATCCACCTCAGCTCCTTCTCAGCTTCCTTCCACGCCGCAGAACCTGCTTTGGGAAACCTGATACGGGTTTCGTTCGGAGCTTCGGCACCTCAAGCCTGCGACAGATTTACCCAGATCGGTGACTAAGAAGGAATAAACAGCTTACGCACTATGGATGGATTACATATCCCACCGTCCGCGGAGTGGCCACTGGATACCGACTTACCAATTTACGATTTATCATGAACGGAGTTAAAACGAATCCGCCAAGGAAGAAGCAGAGTAGGGGGCTTGAACCGAGGCCTTGGGCAACCTAATCTGCTAGGTTAGTCCACCCTAGGTCCGTACCGGGTTGGCTGGTCCAGATTCTACTGTACGATCCTCTGTCCTGGTAATTTTAGTTTGTCTAATACGCATTAAGGTTAGTCAATGAGTAATTCCCAAACAATGATTTGGAAGTAATTATTAGTGAACAATCACTGTCGTCCCGGGGCATCGTAAGATGATGGCACGTCCTCTACCAACAGCAGGTGTTGGCACAAACTATCATGATATCCGAAATGCAAGGGAAAATTTAGATGACAAGACAACGGATACGCTTCTTTGTGGGCGAAAATTGTCAAATCGCAGAGGGAACCCGTTCTGATGAAATTGAAGACCAGACCAGTCTCGGGTGTCCTATTGGGCTTTGTGGAAAATTACCTAGCCTTCTTTTGTTACTCCAAGGACCCAAGGCTGACGGCCCTATCAGCCAGCCAGCCCCGGACGCAGGTCATCAAATAACCCGCATCGAGCATTGTATCTCTGACAAATGGTTGACCGAAATCTCTCGCCCGCCCTTCCTTCTGTAGGTCGACACCCCCGCAACCAATTACCGTAACAGGAGGGGCCATCAACTCGGCCGTGAGCAGCTGTTGTGTGTCCAAGTCGACATATTTCAATGCAGGATCGGTTCCCGGATGCGTAACACCCTTGGGTGGACTCCCACTATGCACCATAATTTCGATATCTGGGCGAGACAGAGAGCGACGGCGACGTAAATGCAACCTGCTCGTTTACTTTTATTGACGAAACGCAGAGGTTCCAGACTTACAAGCGTACTCCTTCCCCATTGAGAAGTTGCCGGTGTGTTAAAGCTGCCAACTTGAGCTGTTGCTGTCCGCTTTAGTTTGTCGCTTTCCTGCAAGGGCAATAGTAGCTCCGACCAATGACGGTGGCTATGATTGCCCTCGCCAATCTTGCGAATTTGTAATGGCAGTGAGACGTGGTTGGGTAACGCACTTACGAGGTAGAGGTGGATAACCTAACGGACGAAAATATGACGGTGCCCGCTTGTACATGCTTCAGAATCCAAATGTCACTAATGCTCATCAGTCCAGAACAAGTATTCCTATTTCGGGAACTCATCGAGATGCCCATATCATTCCCCTCATGATTGCTGCTGATCACAAGAGAAGCCCGCCATGCCCCGGAGATGCGCGCCTCTCTGCAGCCCCAGCTGTCTTACTCGACATCGCAAGAAGGGGAATCTTCCGAGACTCGTTCTACGTGTTCTTACTCAAAACCCGGCATCGGTGATACCTATTTGTATAGGTACGTACGCCGCATATCCCTATAATACCCAAATCAAAACCCGCAAACCGGGCTCTTGGCCGACATAGGTACATTACCTAGACGTGCCATCGTAAGGCGACATTATCGGGTTGTACATACAATCAGATTGATAGATGACGGGGTCATCCACAGATGGAGATGGCAAATTACCCACTCTCTGCGACTCGATAGATAGGGAATAACAAAGCACACGAAATGCACACAAAGTGCCGGGCCGCAAGTACGAGGCTACTCCGCCATTTCCCACCTGTCAGCTCTCTCGGTATACTGCTCTAGTTATGCACGATGGGTGACACGAGTACATAATAGGCGTAACACGTATGATAGTGAGGATACATGTATAATGAGACGAGACGAGACGAGACGGCACTAGCCTGACGAGGTTACATACCTCTTGTCTGGTTCCGCGCTGAATTGTACGGAAGATGTAGGGATGCAACTGGGGACCTCGACGACGAATTACTGTACACTACTGTGCCTACACTACAATTTGATGGCACTGCATGTGCATCAAATCCCTAAGATCTGGCCGACCCCGCCGTGTGGCTTTAGCGTACATCCATCCACAACCAAAGTAAGTGGGGAAAAGGGTGGGAAAGCCCATATGCCCCGAAAGAGGTTAGCGTCGGGAGCACCCCCCGTCCGACCCTGCAGCATGGATTCAACGACATCGCATCGCCGTTCCAATGTTTTGGAACGGCGAAGCTCTGGAGCTCCTACTTCGGTGAACAAACTAGCGTCACATCGCATCGCACACGGAGTATCAATTCTCGACACCGAATATCATCCGCAGCAGAGCCACACAGAGGAAAAGAAGCGGACGATATGGCTTCGAATAAGGACATGCGACGGCCAGACCTGGGTAAGAAGATTCATCCGCCTGCACATCTCATCGCACCGCATCACATCATCTCGCATCACATCATCTCGCATCACCTCGCATCGCGTCGCGTCGCATTATTAACTCCTGCATCATATTAGTCGTGCCGTACCAAGAGCCCCCGCCAAAAGGCGACAACGTCGAGTTCACCTCGACCCTCACGTCGACGCTCCCCATGGCCGCCATCTTCACGCGCAACCGGTACATCGGCTGGGCCTCCGTCGTCCTCAGCATCCAGAACTGGCTCGGCGAGAGCGAGGAGGCGAGCAAGAGCAGCTCCAGCACGCCCGGGTACTTCACCATCGGCATGTCTGGTAAGGCTCCTCCCCCCCTTTCCCCCTTTCCCCCTTATACCCTGCTCCTAGAAGATCCTTTTCAATGTCTAGAAGGAAGCCCTCTGCAACACCCCTACGGTACGGTACATGAACGATAGAGTTGACAATGCAATAACAGTGATGGCCCTCGCCGTAACCTACCTCCCAATGTTCCTCCCCCCGCCCCCGGGCCAGCGAGCCGCCACCGGCACCGAGGCCGCAGCCCCCGTCCCTCCCGCCGCCGCCTAGACACATCGTAGCAAGCCAGAAGCAGCAACAGGGGCAATAGAAAAAGCACTAGAAGGAACCAACCATAACCATAACTGTAACAAGAACGCTATCCAGACGAGCTAGCCATACATCATAATAAATTAAATCAGACGAGCGTGTATCACAACCCCATCAGGAGACGCAACGATCGGAGAGGAGCAAGTGGTTCAATTTCCCAGAAATCCTTCATACTTGGGGATTTCGGACTTTGTATATATATGTGTGTCATCTAAGTGCCGTATCAACCACAAATCAAATCTCGAAGGTGGAAGTGGGAAATTCTCGCATTCGGTAATCTCAGTGCCAATAACATGAGCAGCCAATAGGTAGCTACATGTAGCCAAGCTCAGGTACATATCTGCCTATACCTAGGGTATCTAGCCAGTGAAAGCCGGCAGCAAGCAGCGAAAATAACACAATCTCGTGTCGCAAGTAAAGTACAATGGGAGTCTTGGAAGTAGAGAGTACGTTTGCTCCACCATGCAGATTTCAGCATTACAGTTAAGGGGCGCGAGAAAAGGATACATGAGAAGCTCAGGGGCCTGAAAGCCCATTCTAGCTCCTTTCCTTCTTTCCGGCGTCTCCCCCTCCCCTCCCCTAAGCCCCTTTCCTCCGTGGCTGTTACAAAAATAGGAATTACTCGGTAATAATATGTGGCTAAGCCCCCGAACAGAGGCCCTCGAGCCGCTCAATCTTCGTCGAAAATCTGATAAGTATTCTGCAAGATCGTATCCACGACCCTCACCTGCCACCCAGCGTCCTGGATATTGGACCCGGGCGCAGTCCCCATGAGCGTGGGTCCGAACACAATAGCTAGATTCTGGGAGTTCATCCTGTTCACAGCACTGTGCTCGATAACACGGTGCAAGTGCAGCGTGAGAGCCCTCAGCGTCGCGTAATTGGGGTCCGGCAAGGCGTTGATGATAGCGTGCAGGCTATCCCTCCGCACGACGTCGTCATCATTCTTCGCTGCCTCGATGAACCCGGCGTAGTGCTCCGACGTCAGCAGCGGGTCAGGGAGGTCTCGCAAGAATTGTTTGAGTAGGCCCGCCACGCTGTTCACGTCATGGAAGAAGTTCTCCGGGTTGCGAAAGTCGAGGATTGGCGCATCTTCGGACACTGTTCTTGGGTTAGCTGGCTTCCTGGGGAGCACTAGGTATAGGGGTTTATGAAGAAGAGGGAGGACAAACGTGTGTCAAACGCGTGTTTCAACTTGTTCACGTGAGCCGATGACCCGGATAATCTATAGATGCCCTCAACGGCAAGGCCATATAAGTCAACGGCTTGTATACATTGGTACACTACCATCGGCACAGGCCCTTTGCTATTTTCGTAGAGTCGCTCGAGGGAAACCCCAAACACGGGGCCCCTCTGAATCGCTACATCTGTCTTCGGTACTATTTGGTTTTGAGGCGATGCAGAGCGTATTGGCGACTGCTCGTTACGTGCCGGAGGCTGGAAACTTTGCTGCTGAGGGCTTTCCCCTCGAGGCTGCTGGGTTTGGAACGGTAAAGCACCAAGTTGTGGAGGTCCACTCATCCCGCCACCATTAAATCGTGACTGAGCTGGAGGTGCTTGTATCGAATTTCGTGCATTGTAAGGTCGAGGCTGTATAGGAGTCTGGTTCATCATCACATTATGGCTAAAGCTTCTCTCATGTCCCTGTCCCGGCCCCGACGAGGGTCGTTGTGACGGTGCCACGCCAGGGGGAGGACTATAAGTCCGGGTTGGTCCTTGGAATCCCGACGGAGACGATATCGTATCGTAACCTCCTGTTCTAGAGCTCATTGATGTTGGTTGTGGCATTTGTATCTGTAAAGGAGAACCTTGTCGCTGAGACTCTGACTGGGGCCGGGCTTGTTGCTGTGGTGCTTGTGTCATCTGATTAAGGGACATATTTTGTTGCGGGTTAAGCACCTAGAGCGTATTAACATCAAAGATCTCATGGTATCAGACCGTCAACACATACCGGGTTTCGTTCATATTTCGCTTCCGACGATCTCGCCGGGACTTTACTGTGGAAGCTGGCAATATAGTCTTCCAGATCTTTCTTGTTGTCGATGGCATGGACCACTTCCTTCAGACTGCGAGAGTGCTGGCCTGGCTGGGTTGCATTCTTAAGAGGACTTATGACCAGACCGTTACTGAGTAGTAACTTTTCGTTAAATGAAGCTGGTGCGCGATTAGTATCATGCCTTAACTCTCCCGCGCTGGCGCTCTTACCAAACTTCTGCATCTGCAAGGTAGTACCTGAGTCGCATTCCCTAATGAGATCCTGTAACGCTTTTACGGCCTCAGGGCGTGCCGTAGACTCAACGGATGCCTTCTCAGCTTGGTAGGCCTGAACCTTGCCCATATAGTCTGTATCTGCTGCCTGCACCTTGCGCAGCAGGTCCTCTTCATGCTGTGCTGCCGATTTAGGGCCTTTTATGCCGAAGACCCTCGGCCCTTGTCTCGCTTCCCCGGTTCTCACTCGCTCGTACTCCTCGGCCAGCGAATCGTACTTTGTCTTGGACTTGCGCATTGCGTTCTCCACGTCAGCCAAGCGCTGCTCTGCTGCTAAGCCGTTCTGCTTCCATCCTTTCCGGTGTTTCTCAGCTACAGCAGCCACCTCCAGGAGGTCTTCGTGCATTTGGTGTAGAGAGAGAGCGAACTGTATCCCATTCTCGGCCATTCGCTCGTGTATCATGAGCATCTCCTCGAACGACTGCGCAAAAGTCCCTTGTCTGTGGTCTGCGTGGTGAACGCTGTCTTGCGTTGATCTACACAGCTTCTTCAGGCCTTTAGCGTGCTGGTCTTCGAGGTCCGACCGCTTCTTTAGGAACGTAGCAAATTCCTAAAAGCGTAGAATGGTCAGTGATTAAGGAATGAGTAGGGTGTGTGCTTTTAAAGATTGAATACCTTCGCTGCTGTAATACTTTGCTTGAGCCGATTCAGCATAGTAGAGATCCCAATCTGCAACATATCAGCTATAGACTCTTGAACTCAGAGCGACTATGATCCATACATCTGAAGCGAGCACTTCTTGCACCTCCTTTGTCATCTCGGGCTCGGCTTGGACGGGGCTCGATGTGACGGCTTCGGGCCCAGCGCCATTGGCCGAAGTGGGAGGAGCATCCTCAGGCGCAGGACTCATACTGTTTCCTAAGGACATGCTGCCCGTTCGCTCATAGTCGGGAAGATGAGGAGAGGTGAGTTCGTTAGACTGGCGGCCGTAGTCTGCCATGTTGGTTGAAGACGGTGCTGGATAGGTTTGACTTCTGCTAACCCGGTTGGCGCGCGACCGATTCGCTATGGTGTCAGTGTTCTCAGGTACCAATCCGGGGTAGAATGTCTATAGGCAAGGTCTGGAAAAGCTTAGTTCCTGGAGGGGAGCGTTGTGAAACGTGGGATCGGGTTCGGCTTTCATGCGCGTGAGGCCGGCGTTAGGCATTCACTAGGCACAGTTTGTCGGCTCGTGGTTGAATCGGGAACAGTGCTGTATGAACCAGTTTATGGGTTCAATTAGCTGTTTTTCGAGCACGAATATCACGCGATTCAGCTAGGAGCCACGTTGCTAGACTCTGTCAACTCCTTTGCTTGTAGATCGCCATATCACGATAATCTAGCAAACAGAATCCGAAGGCGGGCACACACAAAGTTTTGTGGCTTAGCAGAACAAGCTACGTAATTCACCAACCAACTCGGGCACAGTGCCAAACTCGGGTATGCCTTAAGTTTTCTTAAGGGTTTGTGTCGGAAAAAATAAGGGACCTAAGAACAGCTTCTGATTGGTCGAAAGGGCGGCTTCTGATTGGCTGCAGGATTGGGGTTTGATTGGCTCTGGTTGATTGTGGCTTGTGTAGCAAAAATGAGGGGGGGCACTGCCACGTTGCCACATTTGGCTGCCTATAGCGCTGAAGCCCCTGGAGCCCTGGAGCAATTAGGCCCTTAGAGCCCTGGAGCCTTGGAGCGATTAGCGCTTTAGAGCCCTAGGGCCACTGGAGCCTTGGAGCGATTAGCGCCTTGGAGCCCTAAAACCACTGAAGCCCTAGAGCTACTAGAGCCCTAAAGCCACTGGAGCCTTGGAGCTATTAGAGCCTTGGAGCCCTTGGAGCCCCCTGAGCCCCTGGAGCGATTGGAGCCCCTGAGCCCTGGAGCTACTAGAGCCTTGGAGCAATTAGCGCCTTAGAGCCCCGAAGCCACTGAAGCCCTGGAGCCCTGGAGGCCCTGGAGCCACTGGAGCCACTAAAGAGCACATGCTATATTTACCTCTCCGGGCTATAGCAGACCTCGTTGCCGACGCAGGCGTGATGCACGGAGAGGAGTTACACTTAGTGGACAACTAATAAGAAAACTTAAGGATTTTGCCGGCCCCGCTGGGGTGGCCTCCAGTACATAATGTATTAATTAACTTAATACGGGTATCCTCCTAGCCACTTTAGCGTGCGGGATACAAGCGAGGAGCTAGCAGATGCAACGATGATTGGTCGCCTAACCTTTTCCCGCTAAACCTCCATCTGGCCCGTGCAAAATGAAATTCGTACTAGCGAGACAGCTATAACCGCACAGTCGGGATTGGCTATCTGCTTGCTCCTATCTCGTCTCAAAGCAAAATTGCTTCGTATTTGTAGCACATACATGTAGGCAAGAAGCGAGTAACGCCGACTTTAATACACACTGAATTAATCTCGAGTTGATCTTAAGCCGCTTGCTCGTACTCTCAGCTGTGTCAACTCTACCCCTAAACACTCCTTCTAATGCTAAATCTTGAACTGGTAACGAGTTCGTGAGGTCGCTAGGATTTACATCGATAAGGTAAGGGGGGCCTTCTGATACAATGGGAGTTCGGATGCCACCACCTCAACGTCATACCTTTAGAGAGCCCCATATTGTGACCCCTGTCCTTTTCATCTCAAAGGTCCTTTTATGGGGTAAAGAGTTCGAGATCGAGCTTAATCATACGCTGCCTCATGCAACTTACAGCTTCAATAAAGTCTAATATTGGACGTTGTGAACGGCGGCTTTAATACAACCGGCACCACCGTGCCGACCTCCCGTGACTACCTTCGTCATGTCGGATATTCTCTAGGAGCTTTGTGATCTAGTACCTAAGTTCCAATATAAAAGCTTGCCTTATCCTTTCTTAACTTCCGGTTAGTTCAGTCCTATCTCACCGGAGTCCTTGTGTGTCAAGTTTCGCAGGGCCCCTATTCATACTACTTGTCATGTAACACAAAATTACCAACAAAGAAGACGCCAAATCAAAAATGGGCAAGAAATGAACGATGAAATAAAACCCCCAAAAAATGAAAACATACAACACCAGGGATTCGCTGGTCGTCACCGACCCAACTACTAATCCGGCAGTATCTGGTTTGTCTAGGGGAGAGCGGACGGGATCCCGAATTTTCCAGATCTTATGGTCGTATGTGAGAGGACGACATGGTAGTGTAATTCATATGCGTAGTCCTCGATTTTGGGCGAAAGCACTCCCCGTTTACGTACACGGGGAAACCCGTCCTGATAGATTACATCGTCACATCAGTCATCTCAGCTCCCTCATGTAAAAAACGAGCTTTTGATAGGCTGCGATCACGACGAAAAACTAGCCGCGATTTAAATCATCTTGCCTTTCGATACGTTCCTCCTTGGTATGCTATATGTACAGAGTTCCAGCAGCAGCTAATCGTATGCCTGCCAAACCAGGCTGCCTGAACAGAAGAAAGAATGGCCGCCCTCTCTCCGCATGGGTATAGAATGTGCGGCCGTCAAAAATGTGGTATCTTTTCCATTTGTAAAGCAAATCCCCCGTACCTCACTCGCGACCGTTGCCTGGTGTCATAAATTGTTGCTCGTTATCATCCAGAATAAAACTCGACATGCTCAATTCGTAGAATGTCGCAAATCCTCTTCCAAACCACATTCCATCCGATAAAAGGAAATTGTAGAATGATTTGCAGTAATGAATGCAGGAGAAACTTGTTTACCGTGGGTTGGTCCGTCCATATGCGCCCACAAAACAAAAACGCCAGAGAATGCAGGATATCACAAGAAGAGTTGGAAATCTTGAGATTGGCATCTCATGCAATGACATAGGAGAGGTTGAAGGAAGGTGGATTGTGATAGCTACCGCCAGATCGGGACATTGCGGTATGCTGGAGAGTTGTAGGAATGGAGAACCCGGTAAGGCAAAGGATTCCCGTATTGATCTAAGCTTCTATGTCGGATATGACGTCGGAGAGGTTGCGGTGGGTACGGGATAGATTCGTCCCACTCCGGTTCCCATTGCTGTGGCATCGACATCGAACGGCCGCTCAAAGGATCACTGACAACCGCTTGTCCATTCCGTGATAGCGACGGATAGGGTCCGTTATCCCGGATACAGCTGTCTTGTGGCAAGAGATTGTACTCATCATAACTAGACCGACGATGTAATGAAGGTAAATCGGGTTGGGAATAGTATCGCGGCCGAAATAAGCTCGGGTCGGTAGTAGCTGAGCTTCGTTGACTAGATTGACTAAGGGAGCTCCGGCGGCTGTATTCAGAGGATGATCTTCGAGAAAGGGATGGCCCATGATCTACTTGAATATTCCAGCTAGGAACTCGAAGCTCTCCGAATTCGGGTCTCAAGCTCATGGGGTGGACATTATTCGGTGATGGCACAGCAGGAGGCTTCCCAGCGTAATTATAAGGCTGTGCAGGGGAATAAATGTGAAGGCTCTCTCGACTAGATGTGCGAGGCATCGCAGCATAGCCTGGCACCACAGTACTAACAGGTTGAGAAGTTCTCAAACCCTCCCGACTTCCCTTGCGGGAGTAGGAAGACTGCGCCGGTCGTCTCATATTCTCAGGAGGCGTTGATTGTGATCGCGCAGGTGGAGGAACTCGTAGAGAACCCATCTTTCGAGTCCTCATGCTGACCGGCGGAGGACTCTTGGATAATTTTACATTGGGCATGATTGGCGAGAGTTCCAGAGAAGTCGTAGAGTGCGATTTGCCTTGACCCAATTCGTAGCTATATCTAGTACTAGCATTCATGGCGCTCAGTGCTCCTTCCGCATAGCTAGTCATAGTATTTGACCTAGTTAATCGAGTAATAGGCACAGGATATCTTCCTCTGTCATGAGCCGCGGACACTGGCGTATAACTGTAAGCTCTTTCGCCGGAGTCACGTGGTGGAGCTTGGGAAGCCTCGTTCCCTCCGAGCATAAGTCTTAGTTTAGCAGATCCCTCGGGGAATCGAGAATCCCTGTTTCGAACAGGAACAGGCTTCCTAGGGATCGGCTTCTTTCCGAAGGTATAGGCGTTTGATGTAAATGACGATCCAACAGGAACAGTAGTTGCTTGGTTTCTGTCCGGAACCCTCAATTTACCGCCTGAGCTTTTTGGAGGCACATCATCATCCTGAAGAAGTTCAGCGCTTCCAACGCTTAGAATGGTCCCAAGCGTCTCTCTGCTGGCTGCAGACTTCAGAGCTAATCTCCTGGATGACATCGGAGTCAGTCCCGCACGCGCTTGAAGTTTCGCTCGCATGTCCCTTGATACAGTAGGCACATTGACATACTTGGTAGGATGCGTATTATGAGCAGTCAGCGGGGCTCGACTTCCGCTCAAAAATCTCTGCAGTTTCCCAGGTTTGCGAAAGCCTGTCGTAATGCTCAAGGGAGAGTTAGACCCAGTCGGATTAAGCAGGCTTGCCCGGCGGGTTTCCGTAACGCGGCTGGCATGGCTGCGAGTGTTGTTTGGCGATAGATTTCTTTCTGGTACCTGATTGCTCTTCGGAGTACTTGGCAACTTCGGACTCTGCTCTCGAGAGGGCGATAGCTCACCCGATCCCCTCGGGCTGGCTAGTGCTAGAAGATGCGGGTCTTTCAAAGGAACGGGGGGAGGAGACGTCTCGTGAAATGACTCGCAACTGATAGTCTTCGCCGCTGTGACAGTAGGGCTTGTAATCTCTGGTTCCTCGGAACGTAAACTTTTCTTCTCGTTGTCATTGTTCACAACGTCAACTTCGATATCTGAGTTGCGGTCTTTTTCAGGAGGTGGAGGCCTCGAAGCCAAGGAGCGTATAGAAACGCTAGAGCTGTAGCCTGAGTCTGCCTTCGACAAAGGTGCGTGCGAGTATTCCGAAGTCGGGCTTGCAATGCCACTGTCCGACCTGTTAATTTCTCTTGAATTTCTTTCTCCTAATGTCAACTTTGGGCGCGGCGGCAGGGATTTTGCATTCACGTCGACTCGCACATCCAGCACTTCGACAGATGAATACTCAGTCTGTTCATCTTCAAACAGCTCATCTTCCACAGCTGTATGCTTACTTGTTACTTGTACCTGGGGTATCTTCAACGTCTCACCGTTAGGCGTCGATGCGCTAATCCGAGGCTCAGAAATTACCTGGGAATATGCCTGAGGTTTAAAAGAGCATGTGGAAGCTTCCACGTCTGGGGCAGAACTTCTAGACGGGCTCGGAGTGTCGTTGACGCCTTTTACTTCCGCTTTTTCCACCGCGAAACTGGAAAGGTCGATTTTGAAATCGTCGCTCGGGGCCAAACTCTCAGTTGCGAAATAATCTCCTTTAGGCCCGTCAACTAAACCATCGCGACCATCAGGCTTCATACCGTCACTGGTATCACGAGCCGGACTCCTCGCCGGGCTGCGTGCCGGACTGCCATTCGTAATTCGCAGTGTGCCATGCTTGAAGGCACCCGTTTGCTTATAGTCCGCCTCGCAGGGAGTAAGAACCCGAGGTATTGTATCTGCATTAAGGGACGGAGTGGGGCAGCTAATTGGGCCAACTCCCATTGCGTCCATAGATTGTCGGCGCGCTGGGGTTGAAGGCAAGCTATGCCTCGTTCTTGGCATTAATGGGACTGGATCTTGCGATACTTCGCGGGTAGCGATACCCGGTGTCATGAAAGACCTCCTTCGCATCGGTGTGTAAAGAGATGCTTCGGAGCCGACTCTGGTTATCACCGGAGAGGTCTCGGGAATAGACGGTCGCCGGTTCCTCGCATCGCTACGCATTGCTTCAGAAATGTGTATTTGACTCTCCGAAACCACCGACTTGTCTTCGTACGACGGTCCTTCGACGAAGTTCAGCAATCGCCGAGCTTCATACGACCCAAAGTCATAATTAAAAGAAGTTCGCGACACATTCATAGACAAACTTCTAACGGTATCACATAAGCACATGGGCTTTTGAGACACTGGATATAAGAATTTAACTCACCCTTGAAAATGGGGTTGGCCGCAATTGGAGCCGCTCTCAGGCCCATTCCTCAAAGGAATTGGCGCATTTGACCAATGCTCTTGCTCAGAACCTGATACCTGAACACTTTTGCTCCTTCGTCGACGACCAGGAAATTCTTTAGAGGTGTTGGAACGGAAGAGTCTTCTCGATAGGCGACTTCCCAGTTCGAACCCTTTCTTTTCGTTCGGCGTGCTAGTTGGTACCGCGGGGACAGGCTCAGGAGGCATTGGCGAGGCCACAGGCGAGGGGGCATGGGGGAGTGAGAGACGCCTCGCTGTCGAAAATGGACGAGCCGAGTTCGAGACGCCAGTAGAGCTCAACAGGCCAGCTGTGGTAGGGTTGCCCGTCTTGGGCTTAGACAGCTTCTGAGATGTCCGTTGACCTCTCCATGGAGCTTCAGCTGAAAGCGAGTTCCCCATAGTATTAAGATAGGACGAAGCCGAAATACCGGCACGGGTGCTAGTTACTATACGAGCATTGGCAATTCCATGCCGGATGCTGCAGCCACGCGTTAGCGACTAGCGAGTCACGTTAGATTTCTCGTAGACCAGTTGTGGGCAGTCGAATTGAGCGAGTGTGGTGCTTCGAGTTTGAGAATGGCCAAGACTTGAGACTGGTAATAAGGCAGCATGAATTATGCCCTGGGATCCAAGGCTACATATGTATGTAAAAAGACAGGTAGTTATTGGTCTTGGTCATGAGCTTGGAGGTTGGGGGGAGCTGCGGGATGGGTGACGCCAATACCCCAGTTTGGCCTATCTGAGTTCGTATATGGTATGTACCTTTGAGAGGGCCAGACCAGGAAGGGGGAAGGGGGGCTTGTAAACTGACCGAGTACCGAACCTAGACACCTGGACGAAACGAATGCGGCAGCGATAATTAATATGCAGCTTTATCTCACATATATTCCCGGAGAACCAAATCTGCATCCATGACCACCACAAATGATGGAGAGTGGGCAAAGCAGTAGAGCAGACAAAGGAGAGGAGAGGCAAGTGTCTACGCAAGCTCAGTTGTGGAGGTTGTGTACAACTACATATACGATACGGTGGAGTTGAACAAGAAGAGGTGAGAGACAGAGGGAGTGAGAACCATGAGAGCCATCCATGGGTTCAGTACTGTACTGGGGAGCTATCAGCCAACAGGCTTGATGTGTGAGATGCGGGTCTTGGAAATGTTGACGCAGAAGAAACCTGAATTGGCACTGATCTTGAGAAGGTTTAATGGCACATCGAGATCCGGAGGGTTAGAGAGAATTAGGACGAGACTTGGGTGTTACTTCTGCGACTTCTACGCGGCAGCTGAGACGCGCAGCTTTCCCACGTAACGAACCATGCTAACAGCGGGAAATTGCATCGTAGATTTATTAAGCGAGACCTTGGTAAAGTACATCTGTTGTACGCATTTAGCACCCATCTATCAAGTACCTCCACTTTGCAAGGCCTTGCAAGGCCACTACGGCCCCGCCTAACTGCCTCCTGTGCCTGTCTGATCTTCATACCCCTGCAATCTCCATTCCTCCCAACATTGAAGGCCGGTATAGACCCAACTTGGCAAAGCTAAAGACCAACTAACCGCCAACTATCCGTTAGACAGCTGCACATCCAAATTCTATTCACTTAAGGTGCTCTTATGATAAGAAAGCCGAGAGAACGGCACTAGAATGAACCGGGTGAAGGATTGCGGAGCTTTTATAAATCAAGACCCAAGCTAGCATGATGAGGCTACGGCTGCTTGCGCATTGTATCACAGAGCCCATCCTCCTAACCAGAATCGAGCTATCTATCCGAAGGCACCCCGTAGCATATTAAGCTTATCCTTGTCAATATAAGAAGCCCATCGGTAGCACATCGCATGAACGAGAAGGAATATTCTACGGCAATATTCTATTTCCTGTATTCTAAGACTAGATTCGGCAAGTCTTTCATCACCATCCTGCCTTGAAAGTACACGATCTGGGTCCGCTACTTCCGACATCTAAGCCTCGAGACGTTGAGAGTGAAGCCGAGAAGCTCTTCGTTTATGTAACATCTACATACACCGGAAGCAAGGCTAACCTACACACCCTACATATGTGTATGCAGACTATCATAAAAGCCCAGCCACGACCGTCCCGTCATACTATCATCACAACCATACGCGTCACCCCCCGACTAGCTTGAAGCTCATCCAGTTATCTTCATTTGCAGGCACCTACAGCGTGTATGATCTCGAGAGTTTGTTTATATCATGATGTGGATTATGGGGTAATTCTAAGCTCCGATAACAAACTACGCATTTCGTGGAACGGAATCAATACCAGCCACGAAGCCCCCGGGGAAGAGTTTACAGGGGTTCTGCCAGGGATTGCCGTTCCAAATACTCCGGTCTTACCTTTTTTTATTCTTCCAAGCCGACGCCTCAAGTCTCGATGTCTCGACGACCTTGTCCAACCAATTTCTCGGCCAAAGGAGCACCTGCTCTTCTTGGCACATCCGATATTGCTCCCCACGCGTTTCAATGTTAAGATGTCGTCCAAACCACCGATGACATAAGCCTCAGCTCTCATTTCGGGTCTAAGCACACCCGCGCGTTTATAAAATAAGCTACGGTCTGTGTCCCCAATCAAAGACAATTGCTCCTCGATAAATTAAGCTGGTAGTCGACGTAGGATTCATCAGCAAATGAAATTGTATGGACTCGATACGGCACCGTCGTAATTGTAATCTCACTCCACTTGATCCTAGCAAGAATATCCAGATTCTCCAGATATCTCGGGACGTACATTCGGCGCTGACCTCCCGAAACTTCAACTTTGGCCGACGAGATACATATGCAAGCTGTCCGATGATAGCTGTTACTTGTCATCTCGTCACCGCCTTATTCATGGCAGCCAGCTGTTTCATGTATGCAATTGCCGTTTGCTAAGATTGACGCAAAAATTACAAACTATTCCTAGCTTGTGATGCTTGTCTCTGATACCTACCAAAGGCGGTCAGGACATCCCCAACCCAACATCAATGACAGCGTATCAACATGGAAAGATTATGTAGCTTTGAATGTCCGACCACTGAACACCAAGGACGCGTCTCCAAACTCTTGGACTACCTACTATTGATAGATTCGCAGAGAGCACGATCAAACTTATGATGCCCTTGGCACAGGTCGCTGATCATCCTGCAACTAAGACCGCTTGCGTCCATAAGACTGCAACGCGACTCTTTAACTCCAATCGTACCCCTCCGTTCTTGTCGTCGTGCCACTGCATGTGCTATGCATGCTCTCACGCAAGTCTTGATGAAACCCCCGCGAGACAGGCATGCGGCTGATTCATTCATTAATTCGAGTTGGGCAAAACAAAACAAACAAATCGATTTACAGAAGCATACGCAAGGAAAGTGTTAAGAGGTTAATCCAACTTACGAAACCCGCTGATTTCTCCCGAGGCCTGAGCTGGAATTTCTTACAAGAAACTGATTAATAGCATTCCCCCCCTCAAGATTTCGCGTATCCCAACTATGGCACTTTCTTATCATTTGCTTAAGCCACGACGTATCGGCAATAGCACAACGCAAGGCGATAACCAGAGTGTATATTTGGACCAGATTTTGATCAACGGCGTGTCACCCGAACAGCCACAATCGAACCACAGTTTCCGATAGCTTTAGGCAAAGTTTTGAAACCAGCCAGTGATATAACCATTCTTTACCCCGCGGCGTCGCCGCAAGCCTCACAACCCCGAAAGAGGCTTGAGGACTCGTCAGCATCTTGACAACGCTGTGGTGTATGGAAGCCTCCGCAAAATCGGGTGTTACACTACGTCTTGCAGCAACCAATTGGCAACCACCCTACCCAAAAGTGGCTTGTCTTATATGGACACTGGATGTCATGATGAGATGGCTGACGGCTACTCCAACGATTTATATTTCGCTGACACCGTGGAGGCAAAAGCCCGTCGATCTGACTTCAAGTCTGACAGTGAGCAAACTTCTCAGTAAGTACAGGCGCGATCCGATCCGAAAGACATCACGCTCCCAAACGATTATTATAACATATCGTCTTATTCTAATCGTCAATTACGAGATAAATAGTACGCTGCATTCATATCTCCGCCTCCAGGAGCCCAGCTCATTGTTCTGGAACCTCTACCATGAACTTCTTGAACTTGCCGGATTCCCCGAAAGAACGTAGCTAAGGTCCATGATGTTTATGGGCTCTCATACACAACATGTTGATCATCTGTCACACCCACATCTCCCGAATATGCTAGTACTAGACGGCTTGCAACACACCATCCGAATGGGCCTCCTGGTTTTATAGGTGCCGGTGCACCCTACGAACCTAAAACGTGCCTTATCAGCCATTCCCACACTTTCTTACGCGTGCGCGCTATCCGGCAGGCGTCCCGACCTTGGCGTGGCTCCTTTTCCTCAGAGGCAAATGTTTCGTTGCAACGTTCCGGCTTGACTAGCCCACTGCAAGCGAGGGACTTGACCAAATCGCTTAGCAAAACGAGTTTGGGTGAGACTGGCTGGATCGCACGCTTTCGGCTAAACTTACATCTACCCTCTTCCACATGAACGCGTCAGATAAGGTGAGGTTGTATGCATCTGGGAGATATCACCCTTTATCTGAAACCGATATACATGATACCGAACTCTTGGGACCAAAAGAATCTGTGGGAAGTGAGAGAATTGCCGAAAGCGTCAACCACTGCAATATAATTAGATGGTGCAGTAATCTACCTAGGTAACCCAAAGGAAGATTCGAATTTGGCTTGTTTAAACTCGGCATCAAGTCGAAGACGGCTGAGGTCTCTGCAGTAATAGACCATACTTGCCTACATCTGGCGACGAGGAATTCAATCTAAGCCAGGTACGCCGTTTACAAGCCGAGCTCCATAATGACATGAAGTAGTGGGTATATCAAGTCCTAAAAAGGTATCTAAAGCAAACCGCCACAAGTTCCAGTTTAGATATTTAAGAGACTTCAATATCAAAGTGCCATTGCTCGTCATATGGTATCTACAGTATGCAAGTATGTGCCCACACTTACAACTCAGCTAATACTGAGGCTATAATCACGATTTCCTTTTTATTACTACATTTCAATTTACTTCGCCGCCGCCGGACGCCAATCATTCACCAATGACGTAGGTACAGCCCTCGCTCCCTATCCAGACCTCGTGCACACGGCCAGCCTCGACATCGATACGGTCACCAACGGTATACGTCTTCTTCTCGGGGTTGGGATCCTTTGGGTAGGCGATGGTGAGCTGGCCATTGATGATCAGATGCGTTGTCAAGCCAGCATGGGAGTGTGGTTTGTAGTGCGCATTGCTGGGTATTACATGAGTTAGCAATCCCCTGATCGCCTCACTTTCACTGCCGGGTACATACGGGCCATCGGTCCAAGTGAAGACGTGAGGAAAACCCCACGATCTGACCTCCGCCTCATAATCCTTGCGGGTCTTGTGTGACATTTAGCGCTGTTTCGTTTCACTTGTTGTTTTTCTAAGGCACAATTCGCTGCAGATGATGGAGAACGTTGGTCTGCTAGCACAGCCTGGAGATAGGGTCGATTGATGGACAAGATGGATGGCCGTGCTGGAGCGTGGCTGTGCGATGCTGGTCGTCCCGCGGGTTCGTCTCATTTGGTCTAATCATGACGTCGTTTCGGTGTGCAGCCTTGCGTTTATTACCAGATGCGGACTTATAAGTCGGGGGGATCTGGTCCGACTTCACGTGCTATTTCGAATCTGGCGAATTGAGTTGGCCAGGCACGAATTAGGTACTCAACCTGCTCGCTTGCGACCATTTGCGCCTGCCTATCTGCAAGCACAGCGCATCCAATACTCCAATTTGCAGTGCCCTGTGCTCACCCGTCCCCTGGACCTTTTCGCTTTTTTTTCCTCAGCTCTCCACAACTATTGGATGCCGAGCGAGGCGCAGCCAGCCATAACAAGACCCTGGCTGCATGAAGTCATTCCATTCCATCATCTCGTCCGTCCAATTCCATCTACCGTTGATCGATTCGAGATCTGAGACTCGCATTGTCTTGCCGGACGAGAAACGTCCTATTTCGTTCCTCTTTTCGGACTTTGAATGTCCTGAAATCGAAACTTTTCAACGCCTGAAATATTGATATTATGCATGTTGAAGTTGTATCAAACTTTTCAGCTGCTCTCGAACGACGGAAACAAGCAAATAGCATTGTTTCAATGAGTGGAGAAGGCTCTCGATGGGACGTCGACTCGCTATTGACATGCATGCCCACTGCCCACTCTATCACCTCCAGCTGTCAGTCATCAATTGGGGGCCAAATAATCGACAATGAGCTGCGAAGACTCCGCCCCCAACTGGCCACGGTCCACGGCGCGGGCTGACTTAACTCTTTCGACAGTAGCGGTCTGGGTCCGCGCAGGGTTGACTAATTCGCCTACCATCTGATTTACCACACTACCAGGTTCTCGATTTCTTGCTCTCGATTACGTTCTTTTCCTCAAATTCAGGATATTCAAACTTGCGAGACCTTCGACATCGACAGAGTGTGTGTGCCTTTCTATTATTTCTTAGGTGGTGGGAGACCAAGACACGCAGGGCCCGGTCGGACGGTACAGCCAGCCCTACGAATGGTACCTAGCTTAATCCCAGGGATCGGCTCGCCTGAAACGGCTCGGATTGGCCCTGTTCTAGTAGGCCCCTACCAGTAGCGGGGACCCGGCTTGAGCTTATGCTGGGATGAGGCTGCACTTTTGCGGTAGCTGAATATGAACAAGAACTCGATCCTGGACCTTTCCTAACTTTTGCATTTCTCTTCATTTCGCATCGCACTCCCTCCTTGCCTTACATTACTTACGTGTGCATACTTTCATTATACTTCAGTGGTTCGAGTCATTTACTTATCTACCTTTTACCTACTCACATATTGATACGTCCGATAGTAGCGAATCTATAAGCTCATAATCGCGTCAACTATCTAGGTACCTTGGGTACATTTTTTATCTTAGTTGGACCACGGACCGTTCCGTCGGCGGCCCTTTCGAAGGGCACCTAACACTCCACCCTAATGGTCTTTAACGACCCCTTCTTTTGCTCGAACAGGGCACAGACGAGATAGCAAGCTTCGGAGAAGCGACTAGTCAATTCATAGTTACCGGCCCGATGTGTTTCACTGTAAGTCGGCCGAGTAGCTTCGATATCGGAGTCCCCTATTCGAACGCGAGCCCATAAGGAATTGCTAACACCTGTATCGAAGATGCGGAAACGACCGAGCGACGCGACCCCGACGCACGCGGCGACGATCCGCCGCCGCCTCACCCTAAGTGCCGAGTTTGGAACCAATTCGATCAAGGCACTTAAACGGGCAATTGCTCTCACTACATTTATAACGCCGACAGTCGTACATTTCGAAGATGGGGGAAAGGAGGTATATCTGAGCGCCGCCATCCAGCGTCATCTGCGGAAACTTTACGATTCACTGCGCCGAGGCGAGCCCACTCTGTCCCGCGCGTGTTTCGCGGATTTCCTCGAGATTGTACAGGGTGAGAAAGCACCATTCTTAACCGAGGAAAGATACCCTTTCGGGAGATTTCTCGAAGTGTGGTGGCTTCAATTTGGTCTCAAGGCAGAGAAGCCCGTGTCCCTGGAACAAAAAGACCTTTCAAAACCCATCAGCAACTACTTCATCAGCAGTAGCCACAACACATACCTATCTGGGAACCAATGGTCTGGCCGAAGCACAGCAGATGCCTACAGACGCGTCCTTAGGAGAGGGTGTAGGTGTGTGGAGATAGATGTCTGGAATTCCGATACACAAAGCTCAACGCCAAAGCATCCACGAGACGCATCATCGAAGCCGCCCTCGAGATTTGAGCATGTCCGCCATCTCTCCGGCGGAAGTCTACACACTGCAGCGGCCCATCTTAAGGGTTCAGTGGAGGAGAAGATAGAGAAAACCCGGCAGAAGCTAGGCGTTGAGAAGATCCACAGCCATAGCCCCAGGTGTAGCAAATCTGAATTGACACCACCACCGTTCGGCCGAGAGATAGGTGCTCCCCTGAAGCCGGATTCGCTCACTAATGATCCCGACACGGAGCGTTCTTCGATGAGATCTAGGTCGTCGTTACCACCAGATGAACCAATCGTCATGCACGGTTTTACGTTCACTGCACCTGTCGGATTTCGCGAGGTTTGTAAGGCAATCCGTGAAGTTGCCTTCCAGGAGACCAGCTTGCCTCTTATTGTGAGCCTTGAAGTCCATGCCGATCAAGAACAGCAGGGAGTCATGGTTCAGATCATGAAAGAAGAATGGGGTGGTCTGTTGGTTGACAAACCACATGATTCTTGTCCCAACGGTCGAATGCCAAGACTGGAGGAATTGCTTAATAAGATCCTCGTCAAGGTCAAGAGAGCATCCCCATCCCCGGAAGGCACCATGTCAACATTATCCCCAAACACGACAATCGAGGACGATACATCTGGATCGGAAGAAGACAGAGTCAGCCTCTCGAACGGCGCCAAGCCACCAAAGGTGCCCATATGCGAAAGTCTCAGTGCTCTTGCTATCTATACTCACAGCGAGCGCTTTACGGGCTTCGAATCACCAGCTGCTAAGATCCCTTCGCATATATTCTCAATAGGGGAGAGCGATATGTTAGAGCTCATGACTTCGAAACATGATGAGCTATTCTCACATAATCGCCATTTCTTCATGCGTGCCTACCCAAAGGGACTTCGATTCGATTCGTCGAATCTCGATCCTTCCCAGTTCTGGCGCAAAGGTGTTCAAATGGTGGCTATGAATTGGCAATCTTGGGACGAGGGTATGATGCTCAATGAGGCTATGTTCTCGGGAGAACATGGTTGGGTGCTGAAGCCACCGGGCTACCGCAGCGAAGATGCGTCGACAGCTGAAGGAGATGCTTTCCCTCGCCGTACTTTCGACCTGATTATCACCGTACTGGCAGGGCAGCACATTCCGTTACCTGATGGTACTAGCAGTGCCAATTCAAGATCTTTAAGGCCTGTGGTAAAGTGCGAATTACACCTTGAGAAGGCAGAAGAACGGCTTGGGCCTTTCATTGATGGGGGCTGCAAAGTCCGAGAATGCGACTACAAACAAAGGACAGGAGCTGGGAAGACGGATCACCCAGACTTCGGCAATGTCAAAAACGATCTGCAGTTCCTGGGTGTCCAAAGGGTCATTGAGCAGCTCAGCTTCGTCAGGTTAGTTATTTTTGCTCCTATTTTTCTTCGCTTCCTGCCCCCTTCTTTCCTTCGTCGTATTCTCATTTCAAAATATCACCTCATCACGGCTTCCTGCCGCATGCCTACATACCCGGATCCGAACGCTCGGGTCCTCACTATAGGTAGTCTACATGACCAATGAGCCACGTGTTCCAAGCCGGGGAAGAGCCGGCGGCTGGGCTCGCATGTGCAGTAATCCGTCGAGCGACGGAAATGAAGAAGTGATATATGATAGCCTGCGATCACCTGTCATCGCCCTCCGCGGGAACGCAGCGAGTGCTGGATAGCCGGTTTTCCGACCGTGGTTCCCCATCCCGTCTTGACTGCTCATGTTCTGCTAGCTGCGTTTCTCAGCGTGTCATTTACAGTCGTGTAACACGGATCGTCTCTGGCGTGTGATATCATATCGCGTTCCTGAAGATCCCGATTTGTCAACGAATCCTAGCTTACGGATACTTTGTCTATTAGGTTCAAGGTTGAAGACGACGCGCCGCGGCTCGTACCACTTCGCGACGCCTCTGTTGGCTGGGCATGCATCCGCCTCGACCGTTTGGCAACGGGTTACCGCTTCGTCCATCTTCTCGACGCCAATGGCAACCAGACTCAAGGCGTTCTCCTCATCCGCGTGGATAAGAAATATCATTGACGGCTCAGCATGTAAATGAGCGAGGTCGGATGCCATAGCAGAAGCAGTCTTCGTATCCGGTACGGACCACGCCTCGTTTTATTTTGGCGGCTCACTGCCGCATGCCGTGTGTGACGACATGTGTCAAAAATCTCGAGTTTCGTTTATTTTCTTATTCCTCAACGTATCCCGGCCCCCCTGATTCCGAGTCTAAACCTCCTCGGCATTTTCTTGTACCAACCACCCAACGAACCTTGTATCCACCACCATGACAGGGGAACAGGCGGACAGCCGAAAATCTACAGTATACTGTTGGAAGACACGAGTTGGGCATCGTTGCAAACTATTTCGATCGGCGAATTTTGTTCTTCTGTTTCTCGGGTGTAACTGGACTGGGGTTTATGGGGGCGCACCGCAGCTGCAGTCCGGATGCTGCTGGAAAAGAGACCAGCATTATCAGATGGGACTTGTCACGTATGACCGCAAGGGTTCATTATCTTTTTCGTCTCTCCTATTGGGATTCGCATCGGTAGCGTTTGAGCCTTTTTTTCCACCTTTTTGTTTGGACATAGAGATTCCCTTATCGCATGTTACGGATACCAGGAAAAAACGAATATGTTCACTGTTGGCGTAGCGTGGTGCCTTCATCGGGTCGGTTCAGCAGTCCACCCGATTTTGATTTTAGTTCCTGGCTTTTTAGGAACGAGACTAGAGAAGGGGGAGATAAGACGGGGAGATATCATGGGACATTTGAGCCTTGTGTACATATTTAGGTAGGAATCGACGGGGAGGGATCCGCCGTTAGATAGAAATAACATGGTACAGAGCCTCTTCCAGAATATGCGGCTCCTACGTCATGTGCATGGGACGGACGATTCGGGGATCGCCTCTGGCCTTCCGCTTGAGTGACCTCTATGCAGCTACTTAGTTATGTATTTCTTGTGTTGATTAGTTTAATGTTGTTGTTTACTTGCATGTCGTACGCAGGTGGGTGTACATGGGGTTAGTTTTGCCTGTTATGTTGGTCGCTTTATTTCATGCCATACACACCTTTGGAAGACTGTCGTCGTGGCTGGGTTGTGAAGATGCGTACCTACCTAGGTATATTTTCTAGTTCAGGTCGACTACGAACCGAGTGAGGTAGACAGACACCTATGCATGTATTGGGTGCTGGGGGGATTATAAGCATTAGGCGTTGCGAAGAGAAGGTGAACGGCGGGTTGCTAAACTTAACTACCTAGATGTACATAGACTCAACTCTTCGTCTCCTCTCCCTCTATCTCCATTTGGGTCAACTAGAAGGGGTATAACTGAGTACCTATACACAGACATGATACAGACTTCTTAACATTAATGCCTAGATGTATGTAGACGAAGTTCCTACGCGTCAGGTATCTCCAAGATATATCTGCAAGTCCAAGGGACTACTCCCCCATCGCGTACAAGCGGGAGCGGCCCGTGACGCCGCGGGTAGCGGGCGTGTATAGGTAGGTATGGATGTGTGTGCGGGAACTGCCGTTGGTGGTTATTAAAGGGGTGGCGGGACGAAGGGGCAGGCAGGGATTATCCCGATAGATAGGTAGGTAGGTACCTAGTAGGTTTGACGGGGGGAGTGGCTTAAATCAAAACTTTCAATGACGGCTAGCTAACAGGTAGTGTATATCTTGAAGTTGGTCTGGTAGTTCACCATGGGCGGTTCGTAGACATAGTACCTAGGGTGCCTAAATAGCACATACATACTTGGAGGCCCTGCATGTAAGCTTAACATGTCAATAACATCAGCTAGGTCACCCCCCTATCTTCGTCTTAGTCCCCGTAGAATAGCAACCTCGCATGTACATAAGGTGAGCCAAACTGATATCTCACAGCATTCCCGACTCTCGGAAAGAAGGCTTAGGTAGGTTTATAACCAGGATTATCCTCCCTAAGTAACTCGTTCTAGAAAGGAGCGTAGACGTCTGGATGTTGACTAATACCTAAACTCGTGCAGTAGTTACTTCATCCACCCGTAGCCGGGCAGCCGAGTCTATTGAATTCCCACGGATTTGCATAGTTACCCAAGACCCATTCGGCCCCAGAGCATATCACCCAACCCAGCTTCTCTTCCCATGTGTGAGACATCGAGTTTAGCTCATGGCTAAGTGGCTACCTACCTAGGCACCTACTAAGGCAGGTGAGTATGTATGGCCCCAAACATCGAGGAAATGGCGTCAGCTACGCGAGTCGCCCTGAAGACAAAGTGGCTTTATGCCGTTAAGTCATATGTACATTTGACACATTCCTACATACGTATATGTAGTTATGGTGAGCTGCCTAATTGCGGGTATAGAGTATCACGCGGGTTGAAACTTGACAGCATGTGCAGTTACCTAGTCCAGCCGCCGCAGCCACCTCTCCTCGTCAAGCTGATGTGGCGGGTCAAGGCTATCTGGCATTCGGCGTTTGGCGCTCGGCGTTCAAAGCCCGTTGCTTCATCATCTATGTGGGTTCCTCCGACAAGGCTTGAGGCGGTGCTGTCCAGAAGGCGGGTGCACCCGTCGACCGTTAGACGTTCCCGTCCTGCATGAGGGCAAAGACAAGAAAGAAAGAAAACAGAAGAACGGGTATACATATGAGATGGCTCGTGCCTCTTCTCCTCTTCCTCCTTCTTCTTCTCAGTTCTCTTCCTTTGGATTATTCCTCGTCTATTCGTAAATGCTCTCCCGGAACACGGTTGGGCAGCGAATTCGGAGCACGTTGCAATGTGACCGCTTGTTCCACCGGCTATCTTAGGTGCCGCCAGGGATGAACAAGTAGGCGCCGATAAGACATGGCGTTCATATGCCAAGCTGTCATCGTTAGTTCAAGTCTATCGTCATTGTTTTTAAGACTAGCTCGTGGTCAGGCTTCAACCTCTAGAGGAACTTTTGCGGGTCTCTGGAAACTCCAGCTTGAAACGAGCTTATATGCACGTACCTATGCATCTGCCTTGTGTCAAGGATCCTCCTTGCATATAGGCGTAGATGCATGTGGTTACAAGGGAAACCCCTTCTGCGTGCCTGCCCGCGCCACGCCCCCCTTTTTTTATGGGTGTAGACGTGCTAGCAGAAGAGAGAGGGAATTCAGCGGTGGAATTTCCTGCATGGGTATGCGTATGTCTCACGTCATGAGGCTCATCCTACAAACCAACATACATACAGGCAGGTAGCTTAGCTGGATTCTGGAGCACGTCTACTTTGCTTCTCCTTTATTTTTCTTTTTCATCGTTTGACGTTTCTCCTAAGGCATAATTTTGGGAATGTCTTCAAACCCTGGCGGCAAGCTGCATGGATGTACCTGTGCGGTTCGTTTAGACCTGGACTATTTGCAGCCAGCCAGCCTCATTTGGAATCCTGCTGAGACCGGCGAGCTGTTGGACGGTTAGTAGGACCTCAAGTACATAGGTACCCACAGCAGGCGTATGCGTATATGCGTATATGCATTTACGCTCAACTCCAATTTTCGGGTTTATCTCCCGGTATTGCATCTTCATTCCGCTCTGAATATAGGTCGATACTGCAGGTAAGTATATTTGGCTGGTCACCGGACCCAAACACGCCCCATGTCCGCTGAGGCCGATTATGACTACCCCTGGTATATAGCGAAATCGACTGTGTGCTAGCTGATGCAGCAACGTTACGATAGGAGATCTCGGAAGGTCTAGACGGCGGGAAAACATCAGTCGGTAAAACGTCAGTCGGTTCGTGAGCCGACCAGTCAGCTGTTCTGGTGTAACCAATAAGTCTCAGTCGCTACATGACAAGAGTCTTTTTCTAGAAACCAGGGGAACTCTGAAGACTTCTCAGGGTACATCACCTGCCACTGCAACCGAATAGCCGAGTAAAAGGGTGGGATGGCCAGCCTTAAGGTTAATTGCTTTAGCATTGCTACTGGACGAGGGACGAGGGGGGGACCCCTCGTAGTAGCGAGCTGACAGGTACAGTTACTAATTTTTGACGCATACTTCGGCAGAAGCGAGAAAGGGGCGGGCGCCGGTGCGTGGCATCTGTTCCTGTCACGGAGTTGATCACCGAGAAAACGTTGCTTTTGGACTTGTCGACACCGCACTGGCTGACGCCTCACGTCGAAACGGCCTTATATTTTGGTAGACCCAGCAGTCTTGGCGCAACTTAGTTGAGACATCCTGCAGCATGTCAGCGGAGGTAGCTATGTCATCTTGATTTTAGGTTATGACCGCCTCAGTCAGTGATAGGCGCGCAGAAGAACTAGGGGAGGGATTACGTAGGAACGGCCTAGTCGACTACGGCGGGCTGGCGTGTCGCAGCGACATGTCAGTATACTAACCGACCTCGTATTGGTCAGTGATTGCTGGAACGAGTTAATTCGTGACAGCCCTCCGTACCAATGGCTGGCGAGACCTGCAAGAAGGGAACGTCCCCAGGAAAAGCTACCTGGCATTGTTGACTGTTGTCAATGATGGTCCGAACGCTTCGTCACATTGTTATATGTCAGTTTCCGCTAAGGCGAAGAAGTCCAACGCTTTTCTACGTTGTGCAACGAAGGTTAGGTCGCCTGCCATTCTACAGCACGTATTTTAATGTAGGATGTGGTCGTGAGGCATGCCGCAACCGGTGGCATGCAATGCACATAAGGTGCCAATGGTTAATACCCCTGGTTGAGAAGTAATATCTAGCTTATTAGTCGTATCCAATGATTCCATCGTCGGGGCTTAATCGCTAGGATTCCATTGGTGGTTGTCCAACTGTTCGACTCGGCCATAGCCGAGTGGACAACGTGAACTCCCTCAGTTATAATACTATCTTTTATAAACTAGACAGCTTAAAGCGAAAGCTGAGCAGACCCTTTGAAGATTGATGTCACAAGCTTCGGAGGCTGAGGAGCTACACATAGCTCACGCCTTGATATACGAAACGAGTAGCGATAAACCTGGGGGCCGGTGAAGATGGTCAATACAGCTGGTGGATTAGAAGCGTCCAATATACCTAGTCGAGGAAGCATCCTCGACGAAGTGCTTCAATGACATGGACACTATTATCTTTAAGGTCAGTAGTGGGGCGCAGCACGCTCGAGACTAGGAATGCGTTCGACTTCTCATTCGTCCCAGTGTAGTGGTTCCGTACGCCGTAGTCCTGCAAGTTCCCTTTCGTGTTGCCGAACCTTTGTAATGGAAAACAGGGATAAGGCCCAAACCCACGGACGGTGAGAAGATCAAGTGGCGTCGTCCAGGATATATTACGCCGGTGTCATGGTACCCTTGAATTACTCATTTGAGGTTAGGTATGGCCGGCTGCCTTTGAATAATGAATGAATTTAGTCTCGTCCATTATGACACGTTCGGCAACCGGTGCAGGTAAGCGATAGCTCAAACCTGTGCATTTCCGGTGGTGCGTGGCCTCGGCTGCGCGTGAGAATTGACAGAGCGGAACTCTGATCGGACGAATAACCCCAAGCTGGGACGAATGCCAGAGCGACGACATGCGCGTGGAATCCGGGAGCGTTATTTATTAACCTGACTTACGTTGATCGGCAATGGGAGACGGGGCGGTTAAAGCTAAGGAAAGGTGACAGGTCTTTTTGGACTCGAGTTGAACCTCGACGCCGGCGTTGATGCACGTCTTCCAAGTCCAATGACCTGTGCCCTGCCCGGTGGGACTTGGGACCCGCAAGGACGCGCTGCATACCATTTGAATATCGCGATAGCCGAATTGCACGACTAATTGCTTGTCAACCCTTGGTGCAGCTGGTTTAGGGGATGTGTTTTGTGACCTGTCACTTCCAGACGATGCACAATACCGGGATAAAGGCGCATCCGATATGACGAAACTGCAAGGACCCCCCGCTAGCATAAACTCCGTTATGATGAATAACGGGTCGCCATGCAGAATGGCGAGACCACCATTGATGGCATGTGTTGAAGGTGAATATGGGAAATGCGGTTTGCGGCTCACGAACTAGTCGCCGTAGACCAAATTTGAAGCAAATACTAAATATTCCCAGCATGATACCCTCGGTTATTGTCCTTACTATTTGATCCGAGCTTTTCCCACTCCGAACCAGCTTGGTGGCGCCATGCAGTGGTGTTGCAGTCTTGATACTAGATGGGCCATGAACCTTTGAAGCTTCTATCCACCAAGTCAGCTTCGAGTCGAACCATCGATCGCTAGCAATGTGATTAGCGACTTCTTCATTTAAAAAGAGCCCCGTCTGGGTGCTTTCTTGGATGAAAATCAATCCATAGAGGCCCCATGTATTGAATTGTTCTTTCTTGCCCAACGTCTTTCCTAAACGACCAAAGGAATAGAAATATGGGTGGATCGCCGGCTAATCGGACGATCTGAGGAGTCAGAAAAGTTGCGAGTCGGTGGGCTGGCAAGAGAAGGGCCAATGAGTGAGTGACCGCAAAGATTGATACGCCGGGCTCAAGGATACTACCTCCTCAGAAACCATTCGCGGGACTCGCTCGGTTGAATGGGCTAGTATCCACCGGGAAAGGCTTCATGTATGCCAGCTCATGTGGTTACTTTGTGGGGCTCACGAGTGCAGTTCTGCATTTCGTGAGGAGGCCCTGAGATGACAGGAACAGAGACAAAGGTACCAGAAGGAGTAGACTCCGCGACATATGATAGACCCCCTTGTCGGAGGGGAACTTGTATATATGTCAGCAGAGAGGTCATTCGATCACGTAGGCGGTGGTCTAGCCGGAGAGGCTTGGAGCGGACAGTTTTAGGGGGTTTATGATGGTAGTGTAGCGGTAAAGATAACCTAGGATCAGCCACTACCAATTCGACTTTCTCCTTCGGGTAACGAGAGGAACTCTTACATAACACCTCACGCTACCCACGACGTAACGAATTTGAAGCCCTCAAATGGGTTAATTCGTGTCAGATATCGAGCTGGACTGCTTCTGTTGTATTATTCTCTTTGCCGGACACGTACGAGATCTGCCTTGTAGAACAGCTCAACCAAATCTCCACAAAAGGAATGCGGTCCCGAGACACAATGGCCCAATTGCTTCATGATGGGGTTGAGAACTAAAATAAACGTGAATAAAAATAAATCCTCATTTATCTGTTACCTGCGAGTCGAAAGTTGGTTGGTTGCAGTGAACCCAGCTGTGGGACGGGGGTCATAAGCCACGGCAAGCTTTTCTAGAACTTCCTGAGCAAGCTCGGCAGAGGCAGCAATGATATCGAAATAAACCGACGAACAAAGGTCGCGTAGGTTCTGCAGCGGTAGTACAGGATAGTGACAGGGCCCCGGGCGAATCGGCGTTTGCTTTTCCTCATGGGACGCTAGTTTGGCATTCAAGGGTAGACAGGGAGTTGAGGGAAAACGTGCGTCGTGACGCGCATGGGATCGAGTCAGGGTTTCAACAAGCCGCCGTTCTAGTCATGAATTAGTGAATCCTGAAAGCCCAACGATGGATACCTTTCTCTCTGGAAAATGCAATGACGACATCGTTGGGCATTTGAGCAGTGGTAAGGTAAACGGAGCTAAGAACGAAGTAGAAGGTATCAAGAAGAGGAAGAACATTGAAGAAGTCGCCTGGACGTGGACAGAGAAGGAGCATGACCAAGATTAGGTTTGGTAGGCTGATTTAGGTAGTTAGAGAAGGAGAGACCTATCCATAGGCATACCTGGTTCGTACAGGTTCGGAGTTCAGGCAGGTGGTACAGAGGCAGGTAGGTTAGGTAGTACGAGTATTGCCAGGGGGCGCGCTATAAGAGAGTTTCCCCTCAGAAAGCGATAAGCTTTCTTAATTACATACATGTTCTCCCTCATTTGATATAGGAATTCCCATTTCTCCCTGTCTCCCATCACCGCACGTACCCAGGTATTTGATCTGTCCACTATCATGCAACTTTACGTCTTCTTGTACGCGGGGGTATCCGAGCGCTTGGATCAAGCAAACTTAGCGAACCCGGATACTGGGATGATTTTCATCCACCTTAGAGGTTAAAAGTCCCCATATACGTATGTATGCGCAATACATGCATACCTACCTGCACCTACCTGCATACATACTTGCATATTCTCATGCGCAGGGTACCACATATCTGCATATCATCCATGCATATTAGCAATTACATACCCCTACATATGGGTATCCATAACTTTAGCTATAATCTACCGGGTGGGAATTTAACTTTTCGAACTTTGGGGTCCAACTTGTAGGTAACTTTAGCAAAATAACTTAGCTTATTACTCACCCCGATTTCCATTCCACAACTCATGCCTCCCCTTTGTCTGCTCTCTCTTTCTCTCTTTTTCTCTCTCTCTCTGAATTCTCCTTTGTTTCTTCTCCCCACCTGAGATCTCACAAATCCCCCGACGGGCCCGAGTACCCGCCAACCCGGTCGATGAGCAGCCGTAAGTTGGAAGTACAGATTATCCCTGTTTTCTTGCTTTTTCTAAAAAAAATCGCCCTGTATGACCTGAAAATACCGTCCCAGGCTCTCTGGCCCACACACACTTCCACGTACATAGACTACCCGCATACAACATACACAGACTGACAGTCACGATCTTCCTCTCAATACCAGTCCAATAGAGTCTCCTGACGCCATATCCGCACCGAGGAAACGTATGTCCCTCAGGTGCCAAGAGCGTCCACGGCCTACTTGTGTCCCACGTTTCTGCCCTCGATATCCAACCCCACTCACTTAATGACTTGTGTCCTGTCAGAAATTCAGATCACCGTGCCTCTCCCTATCGAAGCATGGCTGGACGCATCGGGCTCAGTCGCCGTAATGGTGCTTTTTGCCGGGATGTTGCTCAGTACTTGACTCGCAATATGATTACATCGCTTTGGAATCCGTGTTCCTGGCGAATAGAGCGAGGGCCTCCCTCTGCCGCGAGCCTTCCGCTACCATGATTCCGTGCTCCATCGTCGGATACATACAGGTCCCCTACCATCAGATACCCCGTCACTTTTCCACGCAGGGACTAAGTATGCCAGCCGCATTCAACGCGGCAATCGTGGCCATTCGAATTGAGCTGGGATTTTTTTTTTGTCTGCCCCTGCGATACACCTCCTCGGCCCTTGTTTCGGGCGTTGACCACCCAAGCGAAAGTATAAATACGGCCGTAGCACTCCGAAGTCTAGTAGAGCATATCTTCCCATCCATCATTATTCACGCTTGTCTCGTCGCTCCCTCAACCAGCTGCCTTGCCTCTCTACAATTCTCAACGCTTCTTGGAAAGACTTCCTCTCTTCTAGACTCAACCCTCGTCGCTAGATAACTCTACACAATGACCTGCTCGCATGCTCACGGTTCCCACCCGGAATCGCACATCGACCATTGCTCCCACTCAGCGCCCACCCAGCCTTGTCCCTTGGTCGATATGTCCGGAACTGTATGTGACACTACCTGTCTATAAGAATAGAATGTGCCTGACTTTACTTCTCCAAGGCACCCGGGAAACGTTGCCCTACCTGTCAGGGGAAGGGCCAAGAAGTCTGGGTCTTGCCCGGGCGAGACTGTCCGTACTGCGGAACTTACGTTGCCTAGAACGAACTTCTCAAGTCAGTCGTCCCGTGTAAAGTGATATCTGAATGTTTATGACTGACTCTAAAATACAGGCGCGGTTCGAACCTGAACCCTGCGCCTCGTCCACCACCAAGACAGTGTCATTTCTTAAATTTTCTCCTCTGCAAGTTGGAAAGGCCCACGGTACATTCCCAGCATTGATCTGGCTCTTTTTCCCGGTCGAACGCGTGGTCTATCGAATTCACTAAGACCTAGCGTGTTCTGGAAAAGAAAATATGTCTGGGGTGGTACATTCCAAGAGTACACGTCATTTCATGGTCATTTGGCTTGTTGGCTTGAAAAGTCGGTCTACTCCGGGAATCGCGAACGTTAAATCTGATATATTTCTGTTTGTTTTTGCTTTACATGGTATACGGGGGATGGGGGCGTCCCAATAGGTTCGAGATCGGCTGGTTAGACGCAGGCGAGCATGTAGAGCGGCAATACCCAAAAATAGGACCGTGGAAGTTTAGCTTTTAGGTGTCTATTGAACACCAGAGTCCCGTTTTGATGAGCAGTCTTAACATCGTGAGTCAGATGGTGCACTAACACTCGATATCCTATGACTTCCAGCGAATCATTGCCGCTGGAGACGTGCTAGGTTGAGTACCGGAGTAGGACCGGGCCTGATTCCTTCTCACATGATTCGTCGGCAAATTATCCGTCTCAAACGCGAGTGGCTCTCTAGACTTGAATACGATTCGCCGTCGGTCCCTGTCAGCCCTGTGAGGTTTGAGGCTCAAGGGGGGTTACATCACACATGGTAATCACAGTGCTTTTTCTGACGCTGGCTTCCTTTAAAGACGGAGATGCGCGTTTGTCTAGACGTCGGGAGGTGCCACGAGAAGACGCCACAACTCCGGGGATGACCGACTACTGAACTGCTGAGGATTGCTTGTAAACAAGACCCTGCAAGAGTACATGCAGCTACATACACTCACTTGTGAGGCTCCGGCGCCCAATCTTGGCTCGGGTTTCTAAGCTCGGAAGTTCCGACGTTACACAGCAGGAGGCGGGCATTTCCTCTCGGTACCTGATTTCCAATAGACCGGGTTTGGGACCGATCAAGCTTTCAGCCTCTTGGTTCTATCATCAACGTCATTGGCCCCGTGATCTTGGTGCAACACCTATATCCCAGTCGACACGCTTCTTAATACATAGCTCTTATAAGGTCCCTTCAACCGGCTGGCGTGGGATGTGGAGGACGCTTTTTAATCATTGCGGACGTGGCGCATGTGAAGTAGTGGGTGGACTTGCTCCATGTGGTAAGCAATTCGGGTAAGTCGATTCTCCATACGAAACATTCTATGACACTTTGATTTTGACATCGAGAAAAGATAAGAAAGTCCAATTGTGCAGAAAACCAACATCAGAGCGTCTTCGCTGCCATCTCAAAGCTCGACCGTGCTATTGAAGCTTGGGAGAGATATGGTTGCTTATTCAGGGGCTGCTGAGCCGGTCACATGCCGCACGTACTCTTAATAGCTTACCCCTACCCCCTCCCTTATGTAAGTCCTGGGTCGATGTAAGACGAACAACATTGAAACTAACATCGATGCTCAGATAGATACAAGCATTACGTGCCCCCAACCTTACGGGGAAGAGGGATACCTCATTCGGAAAGTACGTGGGAGGATGAGTTCCGCTTTACCTTATCAACTTGGGCGTACCTACCTGATAATATCGTATCAATGGCAACCACGCTCGGTATATTAGGTTATATATGCAATTATATGACCACTGACTGCCTCGTGCAGGCAAGAAATCACCATGTACCACGTCCTCCTTCGCTTCCCTATGGAGTATGTACTGTTTGCCATTTCCTTCACATCTCATTTGAACTTAACCAGAACTCAACTTGCATGTGCCTCCAATCACACCTAAACCCACTTTTTCAACCTACTTCGATATATTCTGTCGACTCGTTTTCTCCAATGCACATCCCCGGTTCAGCTGCACAGTCATGCTCTAACGACATCCCAACTACATCTATCGAGACATTCGCTACCTAACATACATAAAACAGATAGAAGAGAATATTTGATGCGCAAGATGTCTTGCCGCATGCCGGAATGCCACCACATCCGCCCAAACGGATCGAGATGCAAACTCAGCCATGACAAGGACTCGCGGCCTGGCGCTAGCTTTTACTACTGCTCAATTCACCGCGTATACCACTGTATCGTGGTCAAGTTTCACCGCCGCCTCCCGCAGCCCCTTTGCGGCGAGTGCGCCTGGCTTTTCTACAGGTTTCCGAAAGAAGCCGCCAGGTACCCGGGCTCGGATATTCACGCCACAGCAGGCCCTGGTGACGAAGATGCGATGGCTCTTTAGGAGGGGGGCGTCTATGATCGGCCATGCGGTCGCGAGATTGACATGATTGGCGTTACCGACGACTTGCCCTCGAATAGAAATAAGCGCCCGCTATCTACCGGCGAGGAAACCATAGAAAACCTTACCGACAGCGCCGGCGAAAGCGACAGTGCACCACGGAATAGCCATCGGAAACGTGTCCGTCGTGGTACCAACTCAATGAGCATCGACCAGGATGCCCCAGGCCTTTACGAGTAGTACTCCGGCTTCGGCGATATTATAGATACAGACGGCGACACCAAGATGGAAGACGCCCCTTCGCCATCCCCTTTGGACCAGCGCAACGCCTACCACCATCGCCTCCCTACCACTGCGCCAGCTACCAACATCGTACGTGTTCCTATCCATCGCAATTGTAATGATTTCATACAGCAGTTCGTGCCGTACGACAATCCTGCCGTCTTCGACGTGCGACCAGCACAGTGGCACCCCCGTCACAAGGGTGTTTTTCTCTTTCAGTACACCGACTTCCGGGGCTGGCCCGCCGTGCAACCGGCAGCGAACGAGGACGTCATCAAGGCGTATCTTTCGCCGCTAACCCGCGAGGACGAGATGTCTGGTGTCTGCGATAAGCTGCTGCTGGAGGCACGCTGGTGGTGCTGCTGGGCTCAGGGCTTCACATATCTCGAGCCCGAGTTACGGTGGATACTTACACTCGTTTTCGACCTCGTCAATGTCGTTATTGAAAAGCAGAAGGCAGCTGCGGCGATGATGCCGGTGCCGATGGTAGGGGAAGATGTGGATATGAGTGCGGATATCGAATCAGATCCCATGAAACTGTTATTCTGGGAAGGTCGGCACTGCCTCCATAATCTGATGAGCGTCATCAGGGACATGAAGGAAGAATTCGGCGTCGACGCCCTGAAGCTTCCGCGCTTGCCCTGGTTCAACGAGATTTGATGGGACTTCGAGAATCATTATGGTTTGCTTTCCTATAGCGCTTTGTGCTTGCTTTGCTATCCGGTATAGATTGAGAACGAGCGTTTGAGTTATTGAATACTACCATTCGTCCGCGGGCGCAAATGGTGAGTGGATTGGTGGCGTGCTAATATGATTTACTATTTTAGGATCCTAGAGCCTCCCTATAGTAAAAGGTTTGTGTAAGTGGCGACTTGAGAGACGTAGGTCCTAAATACCAAATCTCCAACCATTTACGGGTAGGTTACTTTCCTTTTCGGTGATCGATCGTCTGCAGCTACTACTACTACTACCACCAACTTCCGCTCTTCGTTTTTGTGGAACATTCTTTAAGGCAGAATCCAAGGAGTTGCCCGACCTCGCCATGCAGGCAATCAAGCATCCCGATCAAGATGCTCCCGAATGTCATCCCGAAGCCGAGCGCCGCACTCGTCTTATACCGACTATTTACGAGCTACAGCTTCCAGGCACCGTTGTGGTATGCCAGCGCGTTCGCCACACATATTAGCGTCGTGCCCAAGATGACGATGTCTCCAAAATCTACGTATATGCACATGATTTCGTTATGTAGAAGGATCACGTGCGGACTCCAGGTTCTCGGTCCCCTTCTGGATGGGTCTGAACATAAGACAGGTCCGTATCCCTGAGTATGAATTGCAAGTATTGAAATGCGTATATGAGTCAGACGATGGACAGGATGAGATGATGGAGATCCCCATTCGAGTAACAAATACGACTTCAAGATTTGGAGGAGCAAAATTACCGTCCGAGAGAAGTCGTCAGCCTCCATAACTACGGACAAAGTTTGGCGCCACCGGATACTGAAGCGTCTGACCAGCGGCAATGCCACACAGACGGCTCTTATAATAGAGTAAACTTTTTTTCTGATCTTTCGTCCTAGGCCATATTTCTAGAGCTTACCTCAAAGCACAGACAAGAGTCAAAGAGGCGGGACGAGAGGACTCGCGTCGAACACTATCTGACATTAAGCGCCAGGGGGCACACTCAAAGTTTGGATAGCTCGGAATTTGGAGGCCACTGGACTGCAAGCCATCTCCGTTCATAGCACCAGGCTTACAGATCTTAGGCCATAAATAGGCCTCGGGCTCTGAGACCATTGACAGATGATAAGTTCCCCTCCAGTCTGACGAGCTTTGGCACCAGCAAATGTGATCCAAGACTCAAAAGGATCGCCATTGTCTCTCGCCCACCCTTTTTTTACAACAAGACCGACCACTCGCGTGAGCGAACAGCAGAAATAATGTCGAGACACATCCCAGCGGTCGATTACGGGACTCAGCCGAATGCATCCCATGACACGCCAGCCCTCGTGATGCCCGCGGGAGACACCTACCGAGTCGGGACGGACGACGGGAGTTCCGCGCGTTCTGTTGTGCAGAGGCTTGCCGGGATCTCGTTTTGTCTCGCGGCGCTGAGCGCATTCCTGTCCTGGTCCAGCGACAACGACCGGGTTTACCAGGTCACTGCTGTCTTCTTCGTGAGCCTTGGGTTCGTCTGCTGGCTCTTGTGGGCGTACATGTTCATCGTAGGTTGCCTCTCCCTCCCTTCTTTCTTATTTTGACACAGATTCCGGCCTATCTTGCTTTATCTTGCCGTCGGCGAGAATGGAGAGGGGACTTCTTGTATTGTGCTGAGTACCATATGGCGAGAGGAGACTAACGAGTCGGGTAGGAGTTCCTCAGGCGAGAGCGCCGCGCGAGATCGAATCAGAACCGCCGATCTGCCGATTCCGACGCGGAGAGCGCTGTGCCGCTGCAGGATCTGCAGCCTGTGGTGCCTCCTGGGAGGGCTCTTGTGGAGGACGAGCGCGCTGACTATGTCATGGTGTAGCCTGCTATCGGGTTCTTAACTCAGTGGTAGATTCCCGTGGAGAGTTGAAGGCTTGGAGGAAGCTGATGAGTATGTGGATTGGGCGAGGCGTTTTGGAAAGACAGACGTTAATGGAGGTGATGTTGTGGTTCGTTATAGATGCCTATGTCGATACTTATGGCATAACCATGTATGAACGTCCTGGCACTCCTCTCAGCTACTATTTCGTCGCACTATAATGTGAGAGATATTACGAGGAAAACGACTCGTCCACGTCTAATACACCACGACTGATCATTAAGGACCAGCGTACCTCGGGGTGGCTGACAAGTTCCTAAGCAGCCACTCACAAATCTCATATGGAATTAATAACTTCTTGGAAAAAAGGCCTATGGTATCTAAGGAGACTGTCGCGGCTAGACATAGACAGTTCTTTTCACTCATAAGCTAATTCAATAAATAGAGTCTAGCTGGCGATGACATCCCGGGATATACCTCCAAGCCACACCTGGGTAGTAAAAACACGAAGAGCGAGCTTCGTCACAGCTCATCCCAAGACCCCGTCCCAGCAGTCGCCGTCGCGCCACGGCCACCACCAACCCCAACGCTCCCAGCCCCCATCCCCACCCCCGTCCCCGTCCCAGTAACCGCCACACCAGTAGTCTCCGCCCTCCCCGTAGGCACAATCGGCGCGCCCGGCAGTATCTCGCCCCCCCGACACTGCGAAGCCAAAAACACAGCCAGATCCACCTCCGCGCACCCCGCCGGCCACGTCTTCTCGATGTGGAAGACGACGTACACCAGCCCGCCGACCGCGCAGTACCGCGCGCGGCCCCCGTAGAAGCTGCTGTCGTACCACCGCAGCGCGCCGTCCACGACGCTGAACGTGGTCGAGACGGCGCCCGCGCGCGCCGACACGCCGAGCGGCTTGTACAGCACGTCGGCGTCGGCGGAGAGCGCCTCGGCGTGGCGCGAGAGCCGGCCGGACGTGAGGTTGAAGGGCGACGCGTCGGCGCAGCCGCGCGCGTTGCGGGGGCGCGTGGCGTCGATGAAGAAGAAGACGCCGTCTCTGCTCGCATCTGCGTGCTGGCTGCTTTTACCCTTCGCGGGGACGACGGATAGGATGATGGAGACGTCCGGGAGGTGCGTCACGCCCGGGACGTGCGAGGACGCGGTGCCGCTGGGCGACGTGGCGCTTGTGGAGGAGGAGGCGGAGTTGGGTGTTGGCGCCGCGGTGATGGAGCCGCTGGTCGTTGGCGAAGAAGCCGACGCCTGGGCGGAGAGAGCCCACAGATACCCCGCGGCCGCGAGTTTGACGAGGCGCGATAACCCCATGGTGCCGAAAAACCTCCGCGCGGCGGCGAGCCCTTACACCGAAGCCCTGTGCGAAGAAGCGAGGTAGATGCTGCTGGTGAAGCAGGGGTCGATGCCGAAGTGGATGAACGGGATGAAGTAGGCGTGGTCGTAGATAAACGGCACGTGGAAGAAGTAGTCGATCGGGAAGACGACGTCTGAAGTATTCGAGTTCGAATCCGCCTGGGAGAAGGGAAACATGGTTGTTTCTACCTAGGGGGGAGTGTTTAGCCTCCGGTGCCAATGCTGGGGATGTCAGGGCTAGGAGGAATGCTCGATGTAGTTGCTAGGGAGGCGATATATATTCGTGGCGCCCCCTCGCTTGGTTTGATTGACCGCCGATGATGTCTTGTTGAAGCGAGATTAGGTACTCTGGGTCTACAGCCCGCCATTCTACTTGGAATGATGGACGCTCTATAATCCTTGTTGTGGTTCAGACAGCCACTCGGGTGGTGAGAAGAAATAAATTAAGCATGTTTAAGACAAATCTCGCTTGAAAGGAGACCATCCACAAACTCGTAAAAGCCATGAGAGGCTGCGTGACAAGCTCCATGCGTTGGGAATAAATAGTATCCGATCCTTTCCTGCGTTTAGCATACCTAAGGTAATTATGAATTATACTGAAAACACTCCATCAGCACTGAAAGTAGTAGATACTGGGTTGTCCTCGGCGGGGGCTGACCTCTCCAAAAATTGTGCGTCGGATCAACGACACCAAATAATAACGATATGCGCAATGTCTCAACGCCACCTGGATACTGATTCATCGACTCTGAATTGCACGTAAGCCTTGTTGCGGTAGCGCTCAACCATACATACACCCTGTGAACAAAGTAATGAGAACGAACCGAGACTTCCAATCATGTCCCAGACCGATACCTAACTCCGTTACGTCCCAGTGCTAACCTCTACATGCATTCAACCCTCGAACTCCACAATCCTCTGTGTCGTCGCAGAACTACTCGAGGTTCTTGGCCTCTCTCCTTGTACACCATTCGACTCAACAACTGACTGCTCCTGTCCTTCCTGACCCTTAGTTGATCCTGCTTCCGCATCCATGCCGTCCAGGAGATCTCTATCGGACGACCGAACGCTTCGGCGCTCAGCATCTCCGCCGTACGTAGTTGTGCGTGGGCCCTGAATGTCTTCGTCCTCCTCTTCATCTTCATCCTTCTGTCCAGGTACTGCATTCTTCTCCAATTCGCGCTGTGCCTCATCCATTCTTCGTCGAACCTCAGCTGCTACACGTGACGCATCCGTGACAATGTTATCTAAAACACCACGCAGACCGCGGCCAGCACCCGCGGGCCCGGCCTGTACAATAGGGACAGCCGGAGCAGAGCGTCCGAAGCTCATGTTTGAGAATGTGGTCAGAGCCGAGGTAGACTGGTTAGATGACGCTAAGCCGTCAACAAGATGTAATGAGGTAGGGAATGATGACTCGAAGAATTGCTCGAGTAGCTCGTCCGCAAGCACTACCATGCGGAACGTAGGTAAGGTAATGTGCAACGGGTTTGAAGGATCTAGAGCTGCATTGGCCTTCTCGGATTGGGCTTTAGATACCGCACGCCTGGCGTCGTCTTCAACATCGGGTTTCCCTAACGCTGGAGGAATTGACTCCCCTAAGTCTGGCTTTTTCTTATTACTCCTGGGGGTGTCTGCTGGAGCTTCGAAAGCAAGCAAATCATCTTCATCCTCGTCGTCACCAATGGCAAACGCGCTGTTGTTATCTATATTCTCGTCCGTCTTCGATGGTGGCGCCTCTCCGATTGCGTTTTGATTGCTCGGATGGTCTGGGTCGGCGTACTCGAAACAACGTCTAATGAAAGCGCTCACGCTTCCTAAGAATCGCTCGTTGACGGTACCTCCAATCGGCGGGCTCATCGAACCATTAGTCGAGTCACTCAATCCACTGAGGGCCGTGGTCGAGTTGTTCGCATTGCTTAATGATCCTTCAAGACCACGTCGTGAAAGGAACAAGAGCGCTTCGGATATCCGGAGAATGCCCTCTCGATCAACTTTCCCATCGCCATCATCATCGTAAAGCTCAAAGAAATATGTGATTGTGCCCATGATATCTCGTTTACCTTTAATGTGTGCGAACCCTGTCACGACATTTTGCAGTGTCAATGTCGAGCTGGAGTCCACATCCCATCTTCGAAACAATCTTTGCATGAACTCGTGGTCAGCCGGCTCCGGGTTCCCACCCCAGGGGGAGAGTAGGTTAGCCTCGGATCGTCTGAAACTGCTGAAATACGAGCTGCCATTCTTCTCTGAGGGGTCGCGCCTAGGGGATGGCGAAGAGTCTGAGATAGCCCATTTAGAGACGCTGGCAAGGAACTCCCGGAATGCGTCATAATCCATTAAGCTGGTACTGGGACCAAGACCAACCCGACCCTTCTCTACGCGATGGTCGTGATGTTCCGCGAATGCCTCAGTGGCTCTCGTTCTGTTGTTTTTATTCCGGCGTAATTGCTCCTGGATGATATGATCCCGCTGCTGTCGCTCGTATAGTACGCCATAAAATCTATCGTAAAGAGCCCCGACCTCATCCGGGCTTAATAATTTGCTGTCGGGTCCAAGGTTGCGGATAGCAGTACGTTTAGCGAAGTTCTCAATATTATTGAGGACCGCATCTTTGTTCTTTAATCGTAGATCTTGGATGGTGCTGTGAGTAACAGCCGAAAACTCCTTAAAAGCGACAACCATGAGTTCCTGGAACCTATTAATGGCCCGCAGTTTGGGATTTTCCGATTTCGGGTGTGCGGATTCATCAAGGCGTGAGAAGTATGACTTGAGTACAGATATGAAGGCGCCATCGTCTGTGGCATCTAATAACTCCTCGCCGTTAATTCTCAAAATGGCCAGGCCAACCTGGAATAAGACTTTTGGGCCCTCGACAAAAAAGACGTCTAGAACTCTGAATGCAAAAACCAGAGGCATCGAGTTAATATACAGGGAGAGAAACCAGGGGAGCGAAACCACGGAAAGTTGTACGTCACTCTTGACGAGGTGTTCCCATAAGATCGGCATCGTCTTCTCGACGAGGGACTCGAACACCTTCTGGTCAAGGAGCGTACCGTACATAGTGGAGGAATAGTATCCGGGAACTAGTCTATCGCATAACGCTGAAAGCAGGAAGAACGCTTGAGTTTCCGACATGTAGATCAGTAAGGCAGCTACGACGATATTCATAGCCTGGCAATAACCGACTTCGGGATTTACCCAACTGTATGCAGTAAGGACCCGTCTAAGCCGGTTAATCCCATCTTCGCTCTGGAATCCGGGATACTCTGGAAGACTTCGGTTTAGGTCCTTTTCTATCTCATCTATAGCCAACGATTCTTTCCCTGAGAATTTCGCCAGCGTGTCCGTGTACAAGGTTGGATTTTCAAGGCGTAGATACAGAGATCCGGAAGTCAACTCCCAGATCTCACCTCGCAGCCGGTTCGGGAGACCGACTCTGATCAGTTTATGGAAGGTAGGTTGGCGAATCAAAGTCGCGTTCCGGCCATTGTCGCGAAGATACTCAGCCCATAACCTCATCTTGGCTCGATCTCGTAGTTTCTTCGGGTCGCCAGGGTATCGAAAGATCATGCCTAAGCCGGCATCAGGTGGGTTCACGTTCTTCTTATCCTCTGGTCGGAGAAGATATTCGGAGTAGCACTCGGCTACGACCTTCTTGTATTTCCCAACGCTCCCAACTGCATTCCGCAAGCCTTTCTTTAGGCCATCGCAAAATCGCTCGCAGACGGGACGAGGTGCAGCAAGTGATATGGTAATCCTCTGCTCTCTAGAGTCTTTCTTATCCTTTTGCGCCTCCTTGTCCTTTTCTTTGGCTGATTCCTGCGAGATACCGTTCCAGGTCGTAATGGCGAGAGCAAACTAGGTTTCTTAAAGTCAGCTCGAGTCGTCACGATGATCCTAAATAGAAGGAGAGATGTCCATACCTGAGAATTCTGGCTGTTCAGACGCTCCACCCGCCTGATAGCACAGAGAGGGAAAGTGAATCCATTCCCACTAGGCCCGGCACCATGAGTCTGACCGAAAAAGGCGGCTGAGTTCGAAGTGCTTGCACTTGGAGAGAAGCTGGTGGGAGTGGTGGAGAAACAGATATAAGACTCAGACAGGTGTAGCTTGCCGGCGTAGTGCCAGCCTCGGTCACGATCTTTGTCCCCCTGGGTGACGTTCGAGGGCGGTATGGTAAGCTCGGCTGCTATCTCGTACAGGGGCGTCTGAGAGCTGGGAAGTCGAAACTGCTGCTGGAACAGAGTAGCTTTGGAGGGATTTCTGTCGGAGCTGGTCAGGTTCAAGCCCTGCATAGGATCAATCAGCTGCTGAGCAGCCGACTGAGCCTTCTGCACAAAGCTGCTGATGTTAAACATGGTTCGAGACTTTGCAGCGGAGCCAAGTCCATGAACTTGATCTTCAATTCATTTCTAACGAGAGTCGAGGGAGCAAGGATGCTTCATGAGCGAAGGTCGTGACGGAGGTATCTATAACAGGTGGAATGTGTAGTCCCGTCGTGGAGAGAGGCTCGGTATCGTGTCAGAAGGTTATCGTGTCAGAAGGTTATCGTGTGTAAGGGTGTAAGGAGAGAGATGGTCCTCCGTGGGGTTCCCTTAACGGTTCAGGAGCAGCGGTGCAGCGGTGCTAACCTCTGCCGCATGCCGCTCTGCCCGGTCTTCAGCCTCAGCTTAGGGGACCCTCATCTGTGGCTGGAGACAAACTGTCTTGAAACTAAGGGGTACGTACAGGCAGTCAGCTAGTACTGATTGGGTAGGGGTTGGAACAGCTCTCATTCTCCACAACCCCACTGGCCTACCCCATCAGGAAATCCGTCTAGAGGAACGCCAATAGAGTTAGCCGAGCTAAGTTCCAATTTCTTCAACACATTGATGACCTCAAGTATAACCTTGCTATGTATCCTCCTGTATTGTTACTAAACAACTCAGAAATCCTTCGAGACTAAATATCATGTCAAGTAGTTGGTTCTTTGCGTTGAAAGATAGGTATATATATGGAATGTAAATATGGATACCTACCTAGGCGCGTCTGAGTCCTAGGAATATACAAGGGCAAAAGCGCAAAAGGTCCAAGATCCAGTGGCTTGAGTTGCTCAATGGCACCCTCATGGATGCGACTAGCCGGCATGTTGCAGCTCGTCACACCTGACATACGAAGGGTACTTTCCCTTCGCGGTCTAGATTGGATAGCCTAAAATATCCACTTCCATCACCTGCGACAATGAAGTCCCTCCCCGCTTGGGTCCTTCTGCAGCAAACGTCATCGGCTACAAGGCTGGGACCTGGGAATTGCGCCGCTTACTACCTAACCTGCTATGTAATAACCTAGCCAACTCAGTTACGACTACGACTTTGATAGTCTGCTTCTCCTCGTCCCCTCTGCCGAATCGACCGGGTACGCTAAGAAAAGCGCGCAGCCGTTGTGTCGTTCTAGACTCCAACCTACCTGAGGTTGCAAATTATTATTACAATTTATACCCTACCCCCCTGGACCTATACCGCTCAGAACGTACATGATGTCCGTCCTCTGAAGTGCCCAATTCACATCGTTGACCTATAACCGCATATATCATCTTCCAACGGGTCTAAGTCGAGCCGTACTCCACTCGAGGACAGCAGTCTATCACCGAGAGATGGGAGCCATCTGATGATAACGACCAATTGCGACAGCCAGCGTCCAGGTTAGCTGGAACCTATATACCTCGCATGAATCTCAAGAAGATGGCGGCTACGGTGGCCAAGCCCGGCCTAATACCAAGGGCTATACAAGAACATGGCCTGCGCCCGTTCGCGAACCCAGATGCCGGCGCTGGTTCGCAAGCAGACCCAGATCCAGATCCGAAAGTACCACCGCAACACCAGCGGTTGAAGTTGAGCGACTTTGCTCTCGTCAGGACTCTAGGTACAGGTAATATTTACCTATCGCATTGAGGACACCGGGTTGCGCCAATTGTTTTCGTACTAAAGACGTATTGTCGTAGGCACCTTCGCCAGAGTCTGCCTAGTCCGACCTGCGACCGGCACCGACGAGGAGCGCGAGAAGGTATTCGCGCTCAAGATCTTGCGCAAGGCCGAGGTCATCAAGTTAAAGCAAATCGACCACGTACGAGACGAACGCCGCATTCTGAGCGATGTCGCCGGCCACCCTTTCATCACCGAATTAATCACCACATTCTCCGATCACGACTCGTTGTACATGCTGCTCGACTACATCCCCGGCGGAGAACTCTTCAGCTATCTAAGAAGACATAGGAGGTTTCCAGAGGAATGGGCTCAATTCTACGCAGCCGAGATCGTTTTGGTACTCGAGTATCTACATGATGACCAAGGAGGTGTAGCATATCGCGACCTGAAACCAGAAAATCTCCTCCTAGACGGCCAAGGTCACGTGAAGTTGGTTGACTTTGGTTTTGCGAAGAGACTCGGCAACAAGGACAGTAAACCCGTCGAGACATACACTCTTTGTGGCACGCCCGAGTACTTAGCGCCAGAAGTAATTCAGAACAAGGGGCACACCATTGCTGTCGATTGGTGGGCATTGGGCATCTTGATATACGAATTTTTGACTGGATATCCACCGTTTTGGCACCAGAATCCCATTGAGATTTACAAACAGTGAGAAAACTTCTGGGTGCGCCTCACGACTTATAGAGACTAACAAGATGACAGGATTATCGAGAAGCCAGTACTTTTCCCCGCCGAGCCGCCTATCTCGCCCAGTGCGCAAAATATCATCCGGTCGTTCTGCACGGTGGATCGCTCGCGGCGACTAGGGAATCTCATCGGTGGCACTCAACAGGTCAAGGCACACCCATTCTTCGAAGGTATAGACTGGGACGCTCTGTACAACCGCCAGATCAGACCACCTATCCAGCCTAACGTCCGGTTTCCGGGTGACGCCCAATGCTTCGATATCTACCCTGAGGATGACGGCAAAAGAGAGCCATATACGGAGGAGCTATCTCGTCAATACGATCGGTATTTTGAAGGATTTTGAGAAGAGATATCTATGATAATATATCTTCCAACTACCTAGATGGGGGTGTATGGAGGTAAGGCGTAGTTCAGGAACATTCAGCTACCTGCGGATCGACTCGCATGAAATATATTTCTACGTATTTATGGGACTTACGTCCGTACGATTTAGGAGTCACAGGAGCGTTTGGTTTATACTATACGGAATTATACAGGTCAATCGGGTGTTTTATGACTTCTCGGACCCACTGGCCCTCGATGGTCCATCTTGTACTTATATATATCTAGGAAAAACTTGGTCTCTATACGCCTAGCCCTAGTGGCTTTTGGTCAGTGGGCGCTGTGATGATGTTCTGCACGTGAACGAAGACTCAGTTCCGCCTACCTTAAAAAAACGAACGAATCCAATCAAGCAATATGCTCAAGTTACGAAATATGACCAATGACTCGGCTCTTGTCATGATAAATTTGCCGTGCCCTCAGGCAGCTACTCACCACGACGGAAGTCAGAGGATGTTGTAGCACTTGGGCGAAAAACGTCAGTCTTCAAACTATTCCGATCATGAGGGTTCCAGGGGCAAGAAGAGGGGTCGGACGAACCAGCTCTTTCTATTTCCCTTCACATTACTGACATGTATAGGTGATAGAACTATATACAGACGCTTAAAAAGAAGGTTTTGACCTGTTAGGCGGCTCATTTGGAAGCTTCAGGGGTTGGTTCAGGTGTACACGCCTCCCTCGCCCACATCACCTGGGCCGTTATCTACATCCTCATCACGAATTTTGGGGCGGAACTTCGGAGCAGCATACCATCAAGTATTACTCATGAGCTGCTAGAGAAGTTGGCCTTACTTAAATCTCCTTTGGAAGATTGAGTATAGACTCCCTCCGTTAGTGGTGTACCTATCTTCGGAACTACGAGTAGGCATATATCAGACACACGGAGCACCATCCAGATCTTCTGACTTGGAGGACTGCGGTAAAAACCTTTGTCTCTACCATAGTAAGGCAATTTGGGATTATGGGTTAGGTACCTAAGTAGGAGAGATTGCTAGGCTGGTGTGTACCGTCCTTATGTTGCTCGCTAGACTCGTGTCTATCAGAACGAGGAGTTGAGGACATGACCCTTTTCTATGAACATAGACCCCTTCGTCGCTACCTTCGAGCCCCAGTCAAAGACAAGTCCTCGTACTTCACAGTATCAGAAGGCCCGTCTCTCTTTTATAAACAGGTTTCATCGGCTGCTTCAATAAGCATCCGATGAGGAAAATAACGAGACAACAAGCTCAACTCTACTTAACGGATGTTCCATGGGGACCCTGCAACACCCCGTAGGGTATGTATGGCCACTGACTTTATTCCAGGCAATTTCACGGGGAATAGTCCAAAAGGGGGTTTGACAGTCTCTGCCTGAGTGCACTTAATCCAATGAAAGGCGGCGGACTATAATATAGCCCAACGCAACTAGCAAAGGTATCGAACAAGTTATGCAGAACCTCACAGTTTTCTCCGCCGATACTGACAAGTCCCTCTTCAAGTATGTCAGTTCTAAAATCCGGAGGCACTCTTCACTCAACTAGTACCTCTTATAAAGACAAGCCCTCGCGGGACAGTGATGAACAATCAAGATTCATTGGGCTTCGTTTAATCTATAGTCTTGTCAGATGAGGAGCACTCCACCACAACGACGGTGGTGAATCCCTAATAGAACTGATTGAACAATTACGTGGCAAATATACGACCTCCATTAACAGTACTCACAGGAGGTAGACCTCGCAGCTTCCCTTGCTCTTGATCTTTGAAATGGCCTCAGAGACCATGGAAGTCCTCCATAGCCGATGGCTTCCCTTCGACAGCTACGCACGCTTGGCTTTTGAATATACGGCACATCCGAAGTCCTAAGTATGATTGTTGTGTGTAGGTACCTATACCCAGCAGAGTCTCTTACTTAAACGACCTCAACCTCCAACAGTGAACCCCGCAGGCTGAATGGACACACACCATCCTCTACCTAGGTATTCATCCGTAAAGGGGACATACTCAGAATACGTTCCTATAAACCCACCAGCAGCCGCGCCAACAGCTACGAGATCGAAGCAAAAGCAGAACCGAACGTCCATCTGAATCTTAAAGAGATACCGCATGCACACTCCCCCAGTAAAGTAGGATACCGGGCAGACTTCATGGACATAGGAACCAACTACGTCATAAAAACCTGAATAATAGAATCGAGACAAGCAGACACACTTAGAGAGCATACCTACCTACCTACCTGCATACCTAGGTACCTATCTAATTATACACTAAACATCGTTTCCATCAGCGCAGCAGAAAGAAACAAAAGTCAAAGAACCTCCACCACACCTCAACCACAGAAGCGCCGAGCAAGGTATACACTACCTAGGTAGGTATCGCGAACCTCAATACCAAATACCTACCCAGGTACCAAATTATAGAACGCCATCACGACATATCACTACAAACCCATCACCTCCCAATTCCCACTTCCCCCATCCTCATCGGCTCTGCGGCACGAGTGCGTATATCAGTGTAACCCAAGCCGAGGCGCGAGCGCATGAACCAGGGGAGCCGCAAGACAGGGGTCCGAGACGTCCCATAGTTTCCGGCCGGCTACACTACACTACACTGCTACACTACAGATCGACGCGTTTGAGATTTCCACCAGGCTAAAATGAGGACTTTTCTTTCCACACCTATCTATCTCGCTTACACGAGCGACCCAAGATTCACAAGTCTGAGGTAGCTCCCCGGCAATTGGTAGTCTAATATGGCAGCTCGATCTCTTTGAACACTCGTCTGACTTGGGATTGCCGCAACAGTTAGAATGTCATCTCTCAGGTATGAACTCGCAGGAAGCAGATTCACAATAAAGACCTGGGCATTAGTTTCTGATATGTGCTTCCCATTCCCTTCTAGCTATCTAGAACTACCCACTCCAGATCACCTCTGGAAAAAAGGAAAATATATGGAGAAAAAAACCAAGCCTCATGAAAAAAAATGTACACAGTCGGAGCTTTGGTGTTGATCATTAAAAGGTATTGTCGTAGCGCCCGACCGCCCGGACTCTCTATCTGCCACACACAGCGTGACATTTATACACACGTCGATATCGGAATACATAGCAAGCAGAGAGCCATACGAATCGAAACTCCAGCGTAGCAACGCCCGGCGTCAAATTCGCCGGGATGCCGTTTCAAATCATCCCCCCCATCCCCAGATTCTGGACTATGCCGCAGCTAAGCAAGCTTGTTGCTGTGCTTGGCAGTCGGCAAGCGTGAAACCAGCACCAGCGTTCGCTGCATCGCTACAGTTGTTGTTTTGTATCTATGCAAGGATTAGAACAGCCTAAGAATACCGCAAAGGTGGATACTTACATCGCAGGCTCTCTGCTTAGCAGCCGACTCGTTCACAAACGTGTTCCTAGACGGCGGTGTCAGCTAGTGTAACCCATGAACGCCGAGTCGCGAGAAAACTGACCCATTGACAGCAAACGGCCGTGAGGCGTCTCCAGAGTTTGTTACACTCGGAGCTGCGCCGCCAAGGTTTTTAGTCTGTTGGTTATTGGTGTTAGCATTACCGCCAGAACCTTTGCTTGTGCTTGAATTATTACTTTGGCCTTGACCACGGCCCTGACCACCATTCTGGCCGTTTTGCGCATTCTGTCCGTTTTGAGCGTTCTGCCCGTTCTGTCCATTCTGGCCGTTCTGGGCGTTTTGCCCATTTTGACCGTTCTGGTTGCCCTGGTTCTGGCCGTTCTGACCGTTGTTGGCATTGTTGTTGCCGTTACCACCACCAACTAAAATCTAGTTAGCTCTTGCACACGTCGACCATATGTTATATGCTTACCAGTGAACTTATTGCAGTCATCTTGGGCACCACGTTGAGCCACAGGCATGAGCACAGGCTGGTGGTTGGCAGCGGAAAACATGGTGCAGACACGATAGTTTCCGGCGGGCAGACCACCGGTAACAGTAGCGGACAGAAGTCCCTTGCCGTTGCCGGCGTCGTTAATACCCTTGAAGAAGACGAATTGCGTGGCGTCTAGAGGCTGAGTAGGGTTCAGAGAGTTACCCATGTCTTGGACTGTAACGTGAGTGTGACCGATGATGTTTCCTTGGGCGTTAAGGTCCTGGGGAGCCGAGTAGTACGTGTTGTCAGCGTTGGTGAAGGTACCAGCCTGGAAGTTCTGGACTTGAACCTGAATGTCAAAGTCCTGGTTGGCCTGGATGTTGTCGTTGTGCTGGGGGTTGATCAAAACGCTGGAAACCATGTTGCTCTGCGCCGGAATGTTACCCATGGCTACCAGCCGTCAGTTGCCGTGCTGAATTAGACTCCGATAAACTATCACTTACGAATACCGTTGCAAGAGCCCTGCTTGTTTTGAAGACCGTTCGTCAGGGTCTTGCCGCTACAGAAATTGATGAAATTGGCATTGTCGCTAGATCAGATTAGTCACTGCGCCAATTTCATCCTGGTTCAAGCACTTACGTCTTGGACGCCGACTCTCCTTGCGAAGCGTCTGGGTTACCATCGGACTGTGAACCAGTCTGAACAGCGTTGGCATCCAGGGTAAGCGAGGCCTGGGCATTGCCGTTACCACCGTTGTTATTGTTGTTCGCATTCTGGCCGTTGTTCGCGTTCTGACCATTCTGACCATTCTGACCATTTTGGGCGTTCTGACCGTTCTGAGCATTCTGGCCGTTCTGTCCGTTTTGACCGTTCTGGCCCTGAGCTTGACCCTGACCACCCTGACCCTTGCCAAATTGACCCTGGCCTTGACCTTTACCCTGACCCTGACCGCCGAAACCACCACCGAACTGTCGGGTGTTGAGAGCTCGGAGCGCTCGTCGGTTCATGATCTGATCGTAGGGACGGTTGATGGCGGTGGCTTCAGCCAGAGCCATGGCGCCGAGAAGGCCAACGAGAATGTTCTTGGTATGCATGGTGAATGAGATTATACCCTAAACTGATCGAGCGAGGGGACAAATTCTTTTCACTCCGGTTTCCGAGGCAAGAATGGAAATGGTAAGATCCAAAAATGGTTCCAGACCGTTTTCGAATTAGCTGAAAGGAGTGGTCACAGACAACACTGAAGTGAAATGGAGTGGGTGATCCCAAATGCTGTCGAAGAAGAGAACGAATGTATGAAAGACACACTACCAGCGCATTCTAATGGAAAGAGAAAGGAATGATAGAACCTCGACAGAAGTCTGAAATAAAGAATTAAAGCTGATGGAGAACGGGAGTAGAAGGCATAAATGGCGAGGCCAAGACTTTCTTATTATATACTCCACCGGGTAGGGTGGCAGGCCTCTCGGACGGACTATGCCTGAGTGCTATGGAATCAGTAGCATCCGCAACGAACACTACATCATGTTCCCTTGCAAGTTCCATCGACAGGAGCTGTATCCACAGTCTCAAAACGCGGACGGGGTTGTAGGGAAGAGACGACGTCTAGAGTAATGACAGGACCTGGCAGGGTGTGGAGGCAGGGGTACGGGATGGACATCTCGAGGCTCGAGTGCTTGGCTAGCCTTGGCCGGGGTCCACCACCGCTGCAGATTGGAGTGTGTGTTGCATGGGGGAGCAAAGCTTAAACGATCCTTGTTGAACAGAGATGTGCTCTGCGTATCTCGCCTCAGGCCCCTTGGTTTCCTGCTTCGAAGAAAGCGGCTCAGCTTGAGTTGAGGCTAGAAGAGTGAAGGATCTACAACTGATACTCCATCCTAGAGACTTTGCTATGTAGTGCAAGGGAGTGTCATCGTGACTTGGCAAATACATTGCACATCGCCAGCAGTCGTGAACGTAGGAAACCGAATGTACTAGTTGGCATGGAGATCTGATGTCACATACGGTCTCTTGCTGAGCTGGGTGATATTCTGAGATACCTGCCTAACTTGGGATGACACTCGGGAAGACCTGAAGCATAGACGATTGGGTCTATTCAGGCCAATGATCAACTAGTTGAGCGCCATTTGGATGAGCCTTAACTTGCTGTATGCAAGCAATGAGAGAGGCAAATCTACCTATGTAGCTCAATCCGATCCATGGCTGGTGATGTGCAGGAGATGGTGGGTTGGAGCAGTATGTACACTGCAATTCCGTTCCATTAAGGTTGAATGTAGAAGAAGGGGGGGCGCTAAGGGCTTCGGGGCTCAGTTGGCCGAGCAGCTGAAGTGGATCGGGCCAGGCGGTATCTGGGTTTGCGGCTCGATACGTCGCAAGTTCCGCATTTCATCGGGAAGCCAGCCAATTGGAGCCGAGATTTGTGCAGTAGATCAGGCACACGAGGTTTCGAGCCCCCGGCGCATTCTGAAGCAAAACAGCATCCCGACAGAAGAATTAGGCGCGGATCTGTGCGGCGCACTAACTTGAAGTATCGCAGTAGTGTATTAGCGCCAGCCATGGATATTACTTGAGCTGGTATTAGGCAAGTACTTTACCCCCTTTAGCAATTCGCAGCCAATCACATATCTCACATATTATGTGTTGCCAGTAGGTAGGTAGGTACCTGGATTAGTTGGGATGACAGGCAGACAGGTAAATAAAATATCTGCGAGTCGCAACGATCGCTTATCGATAAAGTGCCAGATTGCCGATCTTTAGGAATCATAGTCGGTAAAACTCCCCCCAATGTTTTGACGTTGAATACGAAACAAGCCTATTGTCAGGTAGCAGGGCTGGGTTCATGTTTTTGCTTTATACTTGGCTTCTATTCATGATCTCTGTTGACCTTGGTCGTCTATAGCTGACGGTAAGTCCGACGTATCTAAGTGGTGGATGTTGACCTGTATATCATATGGACATCTTCTTTCGCACTCTTTTAACTAAAGTTACCGAGGTGCCTACTGTACCTATACCATGTAACAAAAAAATAGGCGACGCTTTGGCTGGCCTGGTCTACATACACGGACCCGCTGCGGGTGATGCAAAAACAAGCTTAAAAAGAATTATGTAAACTTGAGTTAAGTGTACACACCTCGGTACTCATCCAGACAACTCCATATTCTGTCACAACGATCCCAAGTCCTAGCGAGCCTACCCCCGCCCGATGCACTCAGCCCTTGCCAACCAGCAAGCCGCGTTGGAGTCACAGTTGAGACGTTGAGAAGAGAGTCAGTGCAAGAGAATCCGATCTAGACGTTGGAACTTGGTCTACCTAGATGGGCTGATGGGGTAGCCGCTTTAGCCACGGTACTATGTACCAGTTCTTCTTCGAACACCTGCGATGTCGCTTATCTGTATCTAGAATTTAAATTGGAAAGAAATGTGAGGTACTCTCCATTTTCTTATTATTTCCGGTATCAAAACCAAAATACATGGACCGTGCGGCATTCTACATACCCAGCTATTTGAGACACGTAGTAGACCTCGGCACGAAGGTGCCCATTTTACGGAGCTCAGTAACCGTCACTGGGATATTCGCCCTTAGTCGGATAGTTCTGTTGATTCGAGAAAAATGAGGGGGATCGTGAACCTTTGCGATGCCATCTCGTATTGTCCTGTCTACCTAGTCCCAAAGCTCGACTAGCAAAGGCTTCTGAAACAGCTTAAGGGTTCTCCGCTTCCCTTCAATATTGCGGGCGCTCTCGAGCTCTTGACCGGCCAGCCGCAACTTGTCGGCAACTCTATCCGAAAATTGTACAGAGTAGGCGAACGATTTCCTACTTGAGCCCTAGCCTCGATGCAAGAGCGGTCGCTTAAGCAAGTAGCTGCATATAATGGAACGCAATGGGGGTAAAACCCGCTGAACAGCAGAATCCCACCTAAAGGCCAAGCCCAAACACCCCTGTGCCCCTTTAACCCCCCTGATAATTCTAGAAAGTCAATAAGGTTGAGAACAGGAGAAGAAACGTTTATGGGGATTAAATAAGTTGGGATGAAAAATGACGTTTGGACATGATGGCCTCGATTAGAGTGAAACGACACCTTTAGCATCGTCATGGAAATACACGTTTGCTTGGCACATTAGCGGTAGATCTCTCGTGTCTTGGTATTGAGGATCATTCATAAGGAAGAGCCTCAAACCCATTGCTACGATCTATCATCAGATTGATGTGACGGCCGCGCGGCTAACTGTGCGGCATTCAGGACATTTCACTTAATGTGCATTGCGCGATGCCTCCTCTTCAGACATCAGACAATATTGATCTCCTTCGGCTAGCGCTCCCATCCGAAATTGATGCTATCTAGCGTCCCGTATTCTCGAAGTCGGTGCTAGATGTACCACCGCTTCTGGCGGCACCAAGCGCCGTCTTGCCTCATACTTGACTAATCGAAGTGCCAGTTGGAGTAAGGGTCGAAGGCCGGAGCCGTGAAGACCCTGAGTAACCCGAGTTTGAGGCAATGTCCCAAGTGCCCTGGTGAAACTCGGCACACCCCTGATTCACGATCAGGGTTATCACGTGGGAACGGGTTCGCAGGGCAAGATCCTCTCATCTGCGACCAAGATTGTAAGAAACGCCAAGACCCGGTGCGGACTGGAAGACCACTCGCGGGTAGATCGGAATATCAAAACTGCCACTGCTCATTGCGAGGATGAAGTTGCAAGCCACCGGGTCAGCCAAGACTTCAGAACATCGTCTTGGCGTTAAGCATGAGATGGATATGTATGTAGACCTTCCTAATAAGCTGCTATATAGCGGATGTCTGACCAAAATCGTTAAATGCTCTTACCATCGCTCCATTAGAGGGTTGACAACCTGAAAAATCCAATTTAGGAGATATAATCTGGAACGCTCTTCAAGACAGTGGAGGATTTCCTCAGACCGCACCCAAATCTTATCCACTATCACGAACCGTCTAGATGGAGACTCGAATCCAGAACTCTTCTCAAACCTTGTTAACAGCATTGAAGTTTCCAGATACCACATCCTGATTCCATCAGACATCCCTCTGAGACCGTCGGCTACTAGCTGCGACTTACGACATCCCCAGCGGCTAACGTGTCGGGTATCCAAAATCCTTCTGAGGTCCTCTTTTTGTGTCATAGTTCATCTACAAACTGAGTCGTCCCCGAGGCCTTATCGGCTATGAGGTCCAACCAAGCTGCGAGGCGATAACCTGCCTTGGCCACTTGAAGCTCGATCACGGGAGCGGCTTTTTCATAGTAATCACCTGCCAACTCCTGTCCAGCAATCGCTTCAGGTCCTTCAGGGAAAACTAACATGAAGCACATCAGCTATTATATTCGACCTGGGGTTGAAAGAATAGACTTGGGATTACATACCATGAGTGCAAACAACAGCATTAGACTCGTTCGCCCACTTCATTGCGGTCCCGATAGGATCATCGAGACTAAGACCTTGGGCCCAGAGCTTGCTGTCGGGCTCATACTTGCCCGACCTGATCTGATCAGTAAGATTCGCAGCCCATTCAAAACCCGCATCGTAAGGCTTTCTGTGAATACCGCCCAGCATCTTTTCGGCAATACTCGTGTCCCAGACGTGATGCAAGTTGAACTCGCTCGACTCCCATTTCACATGGATGCCGTTTCCGCCCTGGGCGACATTTTCCACATGCAGGGGCTGGTGGATGTCGCCGACAAAGTGAATTACAAATTTAGCCGCCTGACTCCTGCGCCACGGCCACAGTTCCGTATCCAGCAGCTGGGAAGTGTAGTTCTGGATCGAGCTCACGACACAGCCTTCCTCCTTGCAGTCTCGTTCAAAGTCGACGCCGCAGTACGTTGGCGGCGTGTCCTTCGCATCGATGAAGTGGAAATTCTTGGAGAAGCGACCCCACTTCGTGTACCTGATGCTATCAGCCCAGGTGGCTACCCCCGCGAGATAATGTTCCGTGTTGTTTTGTAAGATATCCTGGAAGTAGGCTGCCGTGTTCTCCTTGACGAAGTTCGACGCAATGTAGGCCACAGTAATGTGCCCCAAACCTGTTATCGAAGGTCAAAGGGGCGTTATACCGATGTGTAGGATGCGATTACTCACTTCCCCATGCTATAGCCCCTGGGAGTAAGAATGAACCCAAGGCGACAACGGAGTGGCCGGGCCTCATGGTGATTGAGGCAGTTCAGATAAGCTAACTAGTAGATCAACAGATTAAATGGCTTCAAATATTCCTATTTACTGTAAATGTATTCCATGAGATTGACCAAAAACCGGCTATAAAGAATACAGACATAGCGACACGTCAGTCATGGTAGATGCGCGTCGGATATGCTTGTCGCGGTATGAGTTTTGGTTGCCGGAACAACACGCATGACCATCGCAGCTGATTTGCTGGGGCCGCATCGCAGATGACCGCTTGTGGCGTCTTACTCTGCCCGTCTAAGATAACATCCCGTTAAGACTAGAGAAGGTCACTACCGACGGAAAAAAAAGACAGTTTTAAAGCACTTGATGTTCAAGTAGATTAGGTACACAATATGAATGTATTGCCTAAGACCACAATAGATTCCGTCGTCCCAAGCAGAGTTCGACGCTTGTCATAGCCTACATAAAGTTCCGACTTCCATTGCTGTTGCACCACTCTAGAGGGTTAGGTAGACTTTTGACTAGCAGCTAGAGGGGCACTACTTTTGTAATGTATCTCACCTAAATGGCTCCGACCTGCACACTAACGTCAAGCTGCGTCACTGGCCCATCACTTATTGATGCGGAGAAAGGCAACCCCAGGTCCCTTGGTTCTGCAGCAAGGCGCAGGCACGAACTGCACATCTCTACCAGCGGCGCTAAACCCCATTCGCTGCCACCCGCACCTGCTATGCGGTCCTTATCTCTGTACGACGCTGCACGCTGCACAAGTCGAGTGCGGATGCGACTAACGATCGGAGGGCACCTGAGATAAGGGAAAACTCGAATTCGAAGCCACCACCAACCACTGAGACAAGGTCTGCAGCTGACTTCTTTTTTAGCAGCCGGACCACCTGATCGACGGTCTTCATGCTGACTCCTCTCTTTTTCTACCCTCTTCTGCCTCGATCCCAACCTCCCGTCTTATGAGGCGGTTGTACCTTTTCAATTATTTCCTTTCATCATAGCCAACATGAAGATGAACCTCGTCGATATGGCCTTATCGCACGGCCTCTCCCTCAACGAGATCTTATCTGGGATCTTCGGCAGCATCAGTCTGACGGCCTGGATATGCTTACTTGTGAGTCTCTGCGAGAATCAAATTACTCGGAGTGTTCTCCTACCTGCGAGGGCTCGACTGACTGATCGCACGATAGCTTCCCCAGCTTATCACAAACTACAAAGCAAAGAGCGCCGAGGGGCTGTCTATGGCATTTCTGGCCGTCTGGCTATTTGGGGATCTAGCTAATTTGTCAGGTATGTTTACAACCTCTTCCTGTTTTGATTTAAAATGGCTTTCCGCGACTTGCGCCAAAGCTGACCATTTTCCTTGCAAAAATCAGGTGCTCTCGTGACTGGCCTCGCACCCACGGCGACCGCCCTGGCGGGTTATTTCTGCATCTCCGACATCATCCTCATCACACAATCCGTATACTACAACGCCCTTAATGCACGAAAGACTCGTCAAAGGACTCGGTCGACCCAATCCGAAGCGTCGGAAGACGAGCCCTTGCTGCAACCTCGGAGGAGATCGTCCAGCGGCCTTCCGGGCTCGCACCGCCGCCATTCATTCCACCACCATTCGGAGTCTAGCCTTGACCCCATCAAGAGAATCGTCACAGGCGAGGATGACGCGCCCGACAGTAACCCCTGGCTCCACAACGCGCTGAGCATCGTGGCTGTCTACATTGTTGGGGCTGCTGGGTGGTTCGTGTCGTTCAAGGTTGGGGCTTGGGACAAGCCTGATGTTCCAAGCGAGCCGACTGCTGATGAGCCGGTCGCTGTTCTGGGTTTAGTTCTAGGATATGCGAGCGCACTCTGCTATCTATTGTATGCATGCTCCACGGTGACGATTCTTCTGGATATGTGCTAACTGAGATATAGCGCTCGGGTTCCTCAAATAATCAAGAACTACAAGGAGAAGTCTTGCGAGGGCCTTGCCCTTCTCTTCTTCCTACTGTCCCTCACAGGTAACCTGACCTATGGCTTGAGCGTCTTCACGTACTCCCCGGAGCCGGAGTATATTATCAAGGCCATCCCTTGGCTGCTTGGATCTCTGGGAACTATTGTCGAGGACTGTATCATATTCTACCAGTTTAGGATTTACTCCAACAGCGGAGGTAGCAAACCAGACAGCACGAACGAGGCTGCGTAGATGGGGCTGCTCTGGGGCGCGATCTCATTTTCTTGACATTCATATTGGGGATAAAGGTAATCATGGCGGCTGCTGGAGCATTACATGGGCGTTCTGCATTGGGGTTATACGGTGCTCCCTCGTTGTCATGAACAGGGATAGCTTATATTGGGCTCTACATCGTCTTTTGGGTTCGGTCCTGCATGCATTTGGAAACGGAATGAACTCAATCATTTGAACGTCCTTTTGCTTATTGTGTTCCGTGTTGGTTTGTTACTTTGTATCTGCATGAGAGCCTTCCATTCTAATTACTTTCTTGACGTAATATTTGTAGGATGGTAGGTAGCCAGCTCATGGGCCTACATACCGAAACTAGGAGGTATTGAAGATTCCATAGTGTAATATGAATAAAGCTACACTGGCGAGGAGAGAAGTACAGAAAACATCAGCTTTGAAAGTATAAATATAACTATTGCTGAGGTGAAGTCATAACTTACAGGCTCTATTATATGATGGTGGGTGCTGGAGATGCACAGGTACAAGGTACTTAACAGAAACAACCCACATGCACCCCTGCAACCTGCGAGACCCCCTTTTTGATTGCGCCTGCCCCTGCTCGAAACGTGCCAATTTCAGCGACACGAGGGAACTTCACTTTCTCCTGTTTCCTTATCACCACCGACTTCAACAATCAATCGTCATTCCTTTTCCTTTTTCGCTGGGCAGCTGAGCTATCACTCTTTGCATCGGCTCCAGCATTTCGCTCCTTTTTGAGGTCTATTGCTATTTTACTCCCTGCTTTCCGAGCGAGAAGATACCCCCCTGAAGAATCTACGCGTCCGGGCGAAGGAATAATACGGGAGAAAAATCACGAACACACCGACACGATGCGCTTCTCGACTATTCTCTCCGCTGCTGTGGCCACCGGCCCGATCGTGGCCTCCGCCGCTGGCCAATTGGGTTTCGCGCTGGGCAACAAGAAGGCAGACGGAACGTGCAAGGAGTCCGCCGACTACACGGCGGACTTCGCTGCTCTCAGCAAGGAGACCGGCTCCAAGGTCGTCCGCATCTACGCCGCCTCCGACTGCGATGTCGCGAAGCTGATCCTGCCTGCTGCTAAGACGGCTGGCTTCAAGGTTATCCTCGGTATCTGGTATGCACTACACTTTTCTCTGTCGAACTAGCAAGCGGTAAGGGGGAGACTGACGAGAATAAAACAGGCCCGACACAGACGAGTCCTTCCAGGCCGACAAGGCAGCCGCCGTCGAGAACACCGCCAAGTACAAGGACCAGGTGTACGGCATCACCGTCGGCTCCGAGTCGCTGTACCGCGGCAACTTCACCGGCCCCGAGCTCCTGGAGAAGATCCAGGACGTCAAGTCGGCCGTGGGCAAGGGCGTCAAGATCGGCACGGCGGACTCGTGGAACAAGTTCGCGGACGGCACGGCCGACGCCATCATCCAGTCGGGCGCCGCCGACATCCTGCTGACCAACGCCTTCTCGTACTGGCAGGGGCAGGTGCTGTCGAACGCGACGGGCTCCTTCTACGACGACATCTTCCAGGCGTTCGGCCACATCCAGGAGAAGGCCGGCGGCACGGACAAGATCGAGCTGTGGGTCGGCGAGACGGGCTGGCCGACGGGCGGCGACAAGTACCAGAACGCCCAGCCCGGCAAGCAGCAGGCCTCGACCTTCTACAGCCAGGCCGTCTGCGGCATGGTCGACTGGGGCTTCAACGTCTTCTTCTTCGAGGCCTTCGACGAGTCCTGGAAGCCCAAGGCCGTCGGCGAGGACGGCTCCGTCGCCGACGAGACCTCCTGGGGCGCCATGACCGCGGACCGGACGCCCAAGTACAGCCTCAAGTGCTAGATTGGCGGCTGACTTGTCTTTGTATATGTCTCGTGAAGGAGGTTGAACAGGAGAGGAGACGGGAGGGGAGGGGATGTTTAGAGTTGAGCGAAGTTACTGTCGATTTTAATTATATCCTGCCATATACCACAATCTACGTACGTGTGCGACGGTAGCCGTAAATAGAGATAGACGTTGTGATACCATATCAATTTGCCCTTGCATGAATTATCCTGCTTTGCTGCGTGTGCATATTTGAATTCTAAATGCTACAAGTCCCTTGTTTCGGATGTATGCCCTCGTAGATGAAGAAGTTCATCAGTACAGAGCCTAGAAAGGAGCGCAAATGTCTAGTATTCCGCAAGCGAGTACGTCGTCTGGATATTATATGTAAATTGGATAGATAGCAAGCTAAATCATTTACAACGAGAAACGAAGGCTGAATTTCCTCAATACTAGGTATCTAGCGGCGAAAACAATAACCACCATAACCCGAACGAACCAGGCGGTACTCCCACTATGTATCTAGTGTTTCTTGTCAACCGGCTTCCGCAGGTATTACCTCGACTCAGCGAGGACGGAAACCGGCTGGCTCGCGGACCAGAGGCTGCCATTTTCTCTCTTTCCTTCATATCCCGTACCGAACGCCAGCGCTTTGCTTCGTTTCTTGCGATTAGATCAGATCGGACGTGGCCCGGACCAGATACTCCTCTCGGTAGGACATTCGTGCTTCGTTCCCGTCAAGTATGTCTTTGGAGCCAGGGCGCGGGTTCGTCATGAGCGGAGGGGACTATGCGGTGTTGTCGCGCGTTAGCTACAGCGAACTCTTTCCTTTCTTTCTTTCCTTTTCTTTCCTTCTCCTTTTCCTTCCCAATCGCCCATATCCATTTCCCAGAAGAAGGAAAAAAAAAACCCCCCATCTCATAAAGCTTGGGAAAAACTCGGGGCTTGGACTTACCCGCAGCCGTACGGCGTCGACTTGCCGAAGAAGCAGTCGCCGCTCAGACTGTCGACGACCTGGTTCTGGTGGATGGGCGTGATGACGACGCCGGCGCTGGCGAGGGTGGCGCACAGGGCGGCCAGGAGCGTCGTCGCGAATGCGGTGGTCCTCATTTTTTTTCCTTTATTACTCTTACGGAGGGGGTATCTTTCTCGCAATGGTTGGTTGGTGGGAGGGCTTTTATTATTTATTGAGATATGCGGAGGGCTACGTCGGAGTTAAAGTGGGAGGACCGGAAGTCGTTGTTCAAGCAGACCAGCAGCTATTTCGTCGTGAGTTCGTTTGAGTGAGTGGTTTGATTGAGTGAGTGTGCGGTTATTATTTCGTCGCGGGATTGTATTAAGGTATATTCGAGCGAAAGCGAGAGGAACGGGTATAGCACACGATGACCAGATCGCAGTAATGGATTATTGAAAACTAGTAAGCAAGCAAGCAAGCAAGAAAGGAACGAGACTGTCGAAGGGGAAGCCGACGAGATGATGAAACTTCACGACGCACACGAGGAAGACGAAGACGAAGAGAGCGAAAATACGGCCATATGATCAAAGATGCCTAACCGTTACAGGTACAGTGCCGCTGCTACTGTACGTAGGCTAGGTGGTATCAGGCTATCCTACCGGGGCGTGGCCCGTGGGCGCCCAGAACAGGCTAATCAGGGGGCGGGAAGTCTGGCCCCTAGTACAGTGTCTGTAAGTTGTGTCGATATAGGACAACACTGTACTCAGGTATGCTGCCCCGCCTCGCCATCTGGGTCTGGGCCTGCGACGAAGTCTGTCGGACAACCGAGATGAATCCGTTTCATCAGGGTCGAGACGGAACCCTGCGTCACTGCGAGTATTATGAGGCCTTGGCGATAACTTCTAGCTACCTAGGATGTGTGCTGTAGCCCATTCTATCTATCTATCTTACCTTTCTTTCAGTTCTTGGGAGCAGCAATAAGTAGTTCTTGGACATAATGACTCACACTATCATAGAGATAGTCGAAGGTACAGTAAGTAAGGCAGTTGTTAATTTGATATAGATGAAGCCATTCAGACCACGATTCGTCTGTCTAGTTTTTCTCGCATTGCACTTCAATGCTAGGTATCTATCATGCAGTCGCGGTGTGAAACCAGAGACTAGGTAACGCTGGCGTCGCAAGGGGGGACGAATCGTAAGACTAGCCCAACCCCCTATGGCACGAGGTGGAACTATGTCGTCCATCGTCAACGCGTGTGCTCTCAACTTGCGGATGCTGTTTTCATTCGTCGCGTCTTCCGAGTAGATATTGAGCAGAATATAAAATAAATTCAAATTCGAACATACTGATGAGCTTCGGTGATAGTATAGAATGTAGACTGAGCGAAATATTCGACTCCGACTTGCATGACTTGGCCCTCGAGTACCGTTTCTAAGGTCCACGTCGAATAACGATATCCTCGATTGCTTCGATACAGCCTAATCGGAGGTTGAGGCCGGAAGGAAGCTGGTGGCTACCAACGCAGGTTTCGCGATGATGGTTTACTGCAAGTTACGACGGTCTGGGGTCTCTCCTTTTTATGCATCGTGTTCGAAGGATCGATGTCGCCACCGAGGTTAGAGAGTAGATATGTCAACCATGGATCCAACACTTATACGAGGGCCAAAAAGAATCTTTCCTGAAGAGGCCCGATACTAGACTATAGAGACGAAGGGGAAGGCTTGAGGATGGCATTTCAAAGACTGCCGGCACGTCAAATCTAACGGATACTATGTTAAGTCAACTTCGATAGACATGGCACCGGAATTCGAATTCGAGATCCGCCTCTGTTAAATCAATGGGAGCGCATTGATGTTACTGCAAAAATAGGACTCTACGAAGCATCAGTAATTGACACTAAGGCCTTGGGTTCGGTTTGAATTAACATGCGAAGACATCAAGGCGTCTCCACGATGAACTTATTAGCGAGACTAACGAGCTGAACAATGCCGGCAATTCGGAAGGGAAGCATCCCCGGATTCGATAGATAGCCTAGAAAATTTGCGTAGAGGAGGATGGATAGAAGAGAGGAAAGGGGAGAGGTGAGTAATCTGAGCGGCGCAACCGAGTGGTGGTGCCTGTAGTTTGAGAATTCACAGCATTCCTTAAGGGAAGGGCAGCATCAGTGGTTTAGTAGCTCAGTCAAGCACCTCATAGAGGAGGATTATTGACGGTTTCTACTTATCGATGTAAATAATTCATCTAATGCATCGCTTAGCTCGTCTTTCAAGCGCGGACGGTCGCCGAGTAGATAGGTTAGATGTAGCCAAGCGCAGAAGTCACGCTTACCTAGATCTTCCTTGGTATGAACCCACTAACGAAGGCTCAAGATCTTCTCGTCGAATATCCTACCTACGCACCTAGGTACTCAGGTTAAGTCGATAAGGCAGCCTCTCCCCTCCTGGCTAAACATATTCCCACAGAATCGTCAAGAGCGTCACTCAGCCGTCTGAAACCATATGAGAGTCGACAGACGTCCGCCACCTATGGTAATGACATGTACGTCCCCAAGCTAGGAACGAAGAACATTACATCGAAGCTCGAAGCGGTTCTGTCCCATGTACAACCCAGATGTAGAACATGGACCTCCAGGCTTCATACAATGGATTTCAGATTCTCGCTAAGAGTCACACCCTCGGAATTCGACTAAATACTTACATTGGTGTAAGATTAATACATAAGGACGTCCAAACTCATGACCTGAATTCTGTCACAAATTCTGGTTGACGCTTCAGTCATATGGAACTTGAAAGCTCTCACTCCGAGCGTCAACATGATGTGATTGGATAAGCGGCGAAATGGGTGTGAATTTCCCTTTTCCCCGGGGATATATAATGGCCAAAACCGGTTGGAACGAGTTGAGTCGAGCAAGCAAGTTCTAACACGAGCATTTGAAAACAACGTATGGGAGTGGGATGTCCAAGGCAGTGGACGACATCCGAGTAGGTAAGGTAGTATAGTATTAATAAGGCAATCTTCATAATACGAACGGAGCTAATCCGCTACCCATAAGTTGTAGAAGGTCAGATTTCGAGGCATACCTTCTAGCCCCGATGGCCAGCCTGGCTATATTAGACTCTAGCTATACGCTTAAATGATGCTCCGACAGACCTAAAGATCGTCTCCCCTAAACGAGGAGCCGCTTAACTCGTAGAGCCACGGCAATAAAAAGGGCGGCTAGCAATTTCCAGTACTAGGGACTTCCGCCCATGTCACGATATACAAGCCAAGCCCTCTCTTAAAAGAGGCGGCCGGGCATAATGATGGAACACCTTTGCCTGTCATTCTACATCTTAGGCAGTTGGAAAGCGGAAGCTGACAAGTACATGGTCCTTGCAAATATCATCCCGGAGGTAGACGTAGGCTAAAGGGAATGAGTGTTGTATATTATGCCGGAGAAGATAAACATGATATTTCCCGCGAAGGGTATAAAAGGGGCCCATTACCTCCGAGGCGATGCCATTTATACTGAAGTATAACAACGTATGCTCCATTTTCCCATTACTTGCTATGCGAATTATCGAAAGTTATTCCTAGCTTACACTTGGTTCACGATGGTTGATTACAGCACCGGCTTCGCGTCACTTTAGTTGAGCAAAGGCCGATGAAACACCGAGTCAACAAGTCGAATGCTTCATCAATATTGAACTATTCCGCCCTTCCGAGAAATCACCTTTCTAACAGAGGAGAGGAAGCACCAACCCCTTCGGCTGCAGCCATTCCTCTCCTAGGTATCATTTTAACCCCCCAATCACCGACACAGTAGTGTCCATCAACAGCGACATTGTACATTAACTTAAGGAGTACTTCCTGGTCATTCTGCGCGTCCGCGACACATCTGACGAAACCCTCCAATTCTTGGAAAAAGAAAACACTTATGATGACATTCCTGAACCAAGCCAACTCCACTGAACATTGCATTCGGTCATATCTTCGGAATCAGGTCTCCAAATGGTGACGAATTTGGGGAATTTGCATGAGGGTTTTAGTTCATTCCGTCTTCAATGCAGAAACAAAAAGGCAACACAAAAACACAATGTGGAAGAAGAATAGGGTCGTCGTCGTGAAAGCTAAAAAGAACGCCAGCAGCTAAGCCCAGAAGTCGGTATGCTAATAAAGCGCAAAGTGGAGGAAGTCCCTAGTTTGAGTATAAGGACGGAATCGAATGGAACCGGGAAAGCGAGGAATCGTAAATAAGGGCGCATTGGTACTCAGGAGCGCAGTTGTAATATCACACGAGGAACGTACAAAGATTTTGCTGGGAGATGACGCTGGTGACGGGGCGGCTGTACTAGAAGATTTCACTTCTGGCTTTCCAGTATTCATAATGCATGATTACCCTTGGCAGTCCCGATGTTTTCGTTCTCGCGTTCCTCCGTATCGAGTCGTTTTCTCCAATCGGCAAGGCTTTCACTGAGACCAAGACCAACACCATCTTCTTCCTTCTTCGTGCCGAGTCCTTCAAAGTCAAAGGTGTTCGACAGCCTATAGTTCTTGTTCGTTGCCTCCCAGTGTGAACGCAAGAGGTCAAGCTCATTCGCTAAATTGTCCAGGGCTGTGCTATTTCTAGCATTGCCAGCATTGCCAAACTCGCCATACAGACTTCCGGCTTCCGAACTCTCTTGCCGGGCATGTCCCATGCCATTGATATTGGGAGTGTTGGTATTTATCTGGTCTGTGCTCATACGGCTACGCCTCCGGTAATTGTCCACAGAACTCTCGACCTGGTCGAGTAATAGACTGACTTTCTGCTCGGCCTCCTGAACTCGCTTGTCGAGAAGAGCGTTCTCTTGCTGCATTTGCTCGAGCTCCTTCTCGCGGATAGCTAGCCGTTCCGCAACGTCGTCGCGGGACTTCAATGTGCTATCACGCTCTTGCTTGGTAGCATCAAGCTTCTTCCGTAATTCGGCAAGCTCTCGTTCAAGCTGCGTGGAAGTGGCCTTGACCTGTTCCTGGAGACCCTCAATGTGCTTTTGCAAGGACGAGCGCTCGGCTTCCCATTCAGCTGGCGCGGCAGTATCGCGAGAACTTGCATGCTCTTCTAGCTCAAGATTCTCGTTCTTCAGGCGGCCGTTCTCAGCCTGAGCTTGCGCAAGTTCTTGCTTCATCTTCTTCAGCATCTTTTCTGTCCCCTTGACATAGTGGACCGCTGATTGATAATCGTTCTCCAGTTGGACTATCCTGTTACGATAAGCGGCCTCTGATTCTTGGACCTGCGCAGCAAAGCTCTGCTTTGTCTCCTCATGAGCGGCAATTGCTTGTGCAAGTTGACGTTCAAGGTCATTGGCACGAGAGGGATCGGGTGAGTTGGTCCTGGAGCCCATTCCTCGCACTCGGGCAAGGTTAGTCGGGCTGATGCCTCTCTCAGCTAGAATGTCCTTCAAAGTGTTGTACTGGACCGTTATGGCATTGGTCTCGAGTTGCTGGTTCGAGAGCTGGTTCTTGAGGTCTGTATTGAGCGCCTGGAGAGACTGGGTCTCTCTCAAGGCGGATTGCAGTTGTCGACGGATTGTCACACCTTCCCTGCTCGATTGCTCTTGATATGCTTCAAGTCCAGCAATCCGTTCTTCAGCGCTTCGAAGCTTATCCGAAGCGATATCAGCCTCCTGTCGGTACTTCTGGACAAGGTTGTTCGCCGCTTCGACTTGGCCTTGGAGAATCGCAATGCGGTCTGCATCGGCCCGATTGGCCTTGTTTGGCTCCTTGGAGATCTTCTCTAGACCGGAAATCAACGCTTGCCGATGGGCATTCGCTTCTGCTGCATTCCGTTCAGCGAGTTCTTCAGCGTCACGCAATCGTTGGGTAATGGTCTCTAGTTCCGCAGCGTGCGCCTCATGTTCTGCCTTAAGCTTGGTCAGCTTGGATTCAACCATCTCTCGCTGCGATCGTTCTTCGTCTAATTTTCGCTCGAGGTGAGCCCGCATATCTGCTGACGCTACCACGGCCTCCCGAAGTGACTCTAGAGTTTCGTTATGCTCCTTGGAGCTGCCAATAGCCTCGTTGTACTTGCTCTCGAAATCATCCTTCTCCACACGCAGGAGTTGCAAGGCGGCAATAGCTTCAGCGCCAGCAACTGATTGCTCTCGTGCTTCGCGCTGAGCCATGTGCAATTCAGCCCTTAACTGCTCAAGTTCAGAAGACGTTTGTTGCTTGTAAGTCTCTAGTTCGGCTATGCGCTTTTGGGTGGCATTCAGAGTTTCATCTGAGAGTTGTCGCGCCTGTTTCTCAGCTTCAAGTTCTACTGCTGCTCGAGCGAGATTGTTCTGTAACTCCCTCTGAACATGCAGTGCGGATGCAAGCTTCTTATTCAGGTCGGCAGAACGGTCAACGCCGTCCACGTCTTTCTCACTGTCTAGCTGCGGTGTACTGGCTGCACTTCCTGATTGTGCTGCCATCTTCGCCTTGGCGTATATTGCCTCACGAATAGCAGCGTCGCGTTGTCGCTCCACCTCAGCTATTTGTTTCGCCGCGAGGATTGCTTGCTTATCAATTGAGTTCTGCACGTTGGCCAGCTCCTGCTTCATGGCTAAAAGAGATTCGATGAGTCTCTTGTCATCATCATCGAAAGTGTCTGCGGCTCGAGACTCTAACGTAGGACTGAGAGTTGCATTTGATGTGTATCCAGCTTTGCGGGCCAACTCGAGCTCTGATGCATACCACGCATTTCGATTTCGGGCGGCATCCAGCTCCTTCAATAGGGCAACAGTCTGCGAATTCCTATTCGAGCCTTTTCGTGATAAGGGATTACTTGTCTGCCGAGTTGGCGGAGGCGGAGAAGACGGGCGATTTGTTACGGTCTTAAGGGCTGGTTCCGTATTGCTGTCGACAGAGCCTTGGCCGCGAGTCTGCCGCGACTGCTTCGACTTGGGCCCGTCTCCTGGTGGGGTCTCTGACTTGGAGCCACTCCTACCGGTCTGTTGACTCGGCGCTCGCCTTCCATTAGTGACTGGAGATTCTTCCTTGGGCGCCTCTCGCGATACAGGAGACTGGATTTGACTGTTAGTGCCAGACGAAGCAGCACCAACAGCTTCTCTCTCTATCCGTTCGATGGACGCGTTTCTAGCACGTCGGCCAGTTGCATTCATCTCGTTAGAGGGCCTGGGTGCCTGGCCTTGTGGTGGAGGACCTGAAGGGGTGGAAGTTCCCGCAGCTCTCGGGAGCTTCGAGATTCCATTACTGACGGGAGGAGGACCATTGATATCGACGCCAGTGCCAGCTCTCCCAACGCTATTGGTCGGGCTGGTAGGGCTAGCTATTCGCTTCGGATCGGGGCCGGCAGAGCCTTCACGCGAGGGCGCCTGGCGACCACCGACCGGCGGGACCTCACTACCACTCGGTCGTCTTGCCTGCTGTATCTTCTGGGTGTTCGACTGGATCTGTGCATCATTAGGGTACCGGATCTTTGTAGTGTCCAGAACGTAGACAATCGAGAGATCGTTGACTTGATTGGTGCTCGAACTAGGCTCACCCCCAACTACGACAACCGATTTCCCCACCGCTGTCATACTATGGCCAGAGCGAGGTGACGGCGACGGACCCATGTTCTGGAAAGTATACCAGCGCCGGGACGTGATTCGGAATGCAGCCAAGTCGCCCAAGTCAGCGCCCTCCTCTGTGCGTCCGCCAAAGATGTACATGACATCGTCTACCAATGCAGCCGCATGACCTTCTCTAGGGACGGGAATGTAACCAATGCAGTCTAATTGGGTCCATTTGCTAACTGCAGGGTCATAACACCAAACGTCGTTGAACCATTGGAAGCCGTTGGTACCACCAAACCTGTAATATTGAGTGTCAGGAATCCGGAGCTACAGGACAGGCATCGTCAGAACTTACAGATACATCTTGTCGTTAAAGGTGATCATAGAGTGATTGGTTCTGGCCGGTGGCGCTTTGCCTTGCGCCGCCCCTCCGGTGTCTACGTTTTCGGTAAGAATCTCCCATCGATTGTTGGGCATTTGCAATTGGTTTAGGTCGAAGGCGGCTAGGTCGTTCATAAAGTACCCTTCCACTTGACCACCAAAGATATATATCTTAGACCCAACAATATTCAAAGAGTGACCATAGCGGCCAGATGGCCGAGGACCGGCCGGCAGAGCTCGCGACCATTGTCTTGTAGCTAAGAGACCTTGTTAGCCTATGCCGACAAGAACGAGTATGGGTTGGATGATGGCTCACATGTGTTGAGTAGATATAGGGTCTCGTCCAGGATGTCAGTCTCGTCGATCTTGGTATCACCGCCATATACGATGAATGCGTTTCCCACCAAGAGAGACGCATGACCAACTCTTGGGCCAGGACCTTCTGATATAGTGGCGAGCGGATAACATGACATATTGCCTCCAGCTTCAATCATCCACAAGTCGCCCTTAACGGTTGAGCTATTGATCAGACCACCCATGACGTAGATATCGCCTTCTTTGGACGAAACGGAGTTCACAGCCGCTCCATATCTAGGAAAGGGGCTGGGTACCGAGGAGGTAAACGTCAACCGTCGTTGCGACCAAGGATATAACGAAGCGTTCACGTTTTGCGGGGGAGCAGTGGGAGCAGCGGGAGCATTGCGAAACTTTGAGAGGCAAGATAGTTAGCACAACCGGAAGATCTGAGCACACCGGACACGAACTGAGTCGAAATTAAGAGAATAACCTACAGGCAAGTCGCTTACTTGTTGTTGAGGCTGCTGTTGCATCTGCTGTGATGCTTCCTGAGCACGGCGAGCGGCATACTTCTCGGCATCCGGGCTTGGGGTATTTTCTTCAAAAGAATTCACACTTCCAGTTGGAGTTGATCGGGAATTTTTCTCCTCTCTAGCAATGCGCCCGGCAGCGCCTTGCATCTGGGGTGAACCTCCTGGAGCGCCATCGCGACTTTGGAGGCTCCTGTCCTGGTTTTTCTTGGATTTGAATAGAAAGGCCATGACGAGCTATAGTTTGGCACCCTCTTGAAGATCTCAACGAGGCGCGCTTAGAACTATCTGTCGCTGCAGCGACGAGGTGATGAACGGTGAGTGGCGTCGCAGTATTCTTGACAATTGCATGCGACCGATCGAGAGCAATTGGAATTGGATGGAGAACTAAGCGGCAATCAAAAGTATGAATGATTCCTCGTGGTACGTGGCAATGTTCAAAATGGCTGGGGTTGAGAGCATGAGGTTGGAAGTATCGAGATGGGTCCTCAATCGAAATTGCGCCGATTGCTCGTAACCTGCGCAGCCTCTCGACTTTTTCTTGTTACCCCTTCTAAGCCTCCCTCTCCCTTCTTCTGGTTGGAACTTTTTTCAAAGCCTTGACTCGGCCAGACGTGAAAGACAAAAGGCTTGGTTCGTATTGTTCCGTTGCACTGGTGAATCAGGACCATAGAAATTGAAAGGCTATCGGATCGGACGTTACGATGCTTCGTTTGTTCGTTTGTTCGGGGCTACTGGTGGGTATATTCTCGAGATCATCGGACAGCGTACATGGCAAGATATGTAGAGGAATAAAGCAAACTAGAATATTAATAATAACCGTCGCCGTATTAGATTACTGCGACGATAGCCAGGGCGGGTAGAACAGCGCCGTGAAGGAAGCGTGATGAATGAACGGCGGGAAAGAGAAATGGGTTGATGGAAAAGGGACTGAACTGGCGACGAGGTCGAGGTTAGGGAACAACCAATACGCCAAATTTCCAGAAAAAAATCTCTAAAAGTTAAGTTCCCCAGGGCAGTCAACCACCAGGGTCGGCTTCTGGGGGGCCGTGCCTGCACTAATTCCCTATAACGTTAGCTCGCTATCATGCAGCACCCTACTGCAGGTTACAATTGGATAAGAGGGGACTAATTTAGGGGATGCCCATTCCTACAAGGGGCTTAGCGGCAGGATTAAAATAAATGAGTGCCCAGGTGTTGGGGGTACGGGTTACTTGAACGCTGTGTAAGCCATTAATGGACTTAAAAGGAGTCTTCTTAATACACGTCACATATCATTCACCAACTGGCGATTGTTTCTAAGGTATACGATAATATTTATACAAGGATCAGAAACTCTACACTGGTTAGCTACGCGGTTATTTACGAGATGTGATGAGCGAATCGTCGTTCATGTAGTCCTAGCTGCCTAAATGTTTCGGTCTTCTAGAATATTTGCTGACCACGCCAATTCCGCTAGGAGTGCACGTAGATGGCACACCTTGACATGGGAAGACGTTATAACTTGATCTTACGTTGCCTGAGATGCGAGTGAGAGCCAGGTATGGTACTTACTATAACCGGGTTATTACTGAAAATGGTTGGAATGCTTATATTGAGTTTAGGAGATGAGAGTCACAGTGATGCCGGCTGACACCCATGACTTCGTCCCTCTCAAAGTATCGGTGCATTTGTAGGTATAGAGCATGGTTTAATGTCTATATTCGTCTATTAGTTGCGGATCTCTTTAAGCTTCAGCTTCGTCGAGGACTAAACTGCATAGATCACAGCTAGAAATCTTTTGGCTGTCGAGAGGCTACGATTCCCGTATCACAAGTCTTCCATCTTAAACTAGAGACCTAGTAGCCAGCTTAAGCCTCTACACAGGCCCCTTTAATCTTTCGCCAGGAAACTGTATTCGTATGAGGTGCGAGTGATAAAGCAGACTTACTATGGAGTAATGTGACACCATGCAAAGAAATGTGTGCACCAATGGGCCTCTTCCGACCCTATCAGGTTGGGTTAGGTAGAACGTCACCGCGAGCAGCAGCGTAAACCTGATCACAGTGCGGTGGAGGTCTCTTCATCATATACACCCCTTTCCTCTTATTTTCCTTTACGTTGCGTGGACAACTATCTCTGTGAGATGTTTACTACGATAATGTCAGGTATATACACAGTCGAGGTATATTGGGGAACAGCAACGAACAGGTCGTCTTGCGATAATTGATTAGATAGCAGTCAACCCCAGGACCCTTGGCAAGGCTGGATGGGGTATGGTGAGGGTGCTAGGTGGGTACAGAGTTATTTGGGGACGCGCCGATCTGGGATCGAAACGGGCAACTTGAAACAACAGCAAATTATCCAGCACGTGAACAAATACAACCCACCGGTGGAAAGGGCACAACTCTGCCAGGTCGCCAGGTCGCCAGGCCTTATAAAGGAGCTATCACACCCCACCGTCCTTACAATCCGCAATACGTGCATACATGGATGATGATGATGATGATGGAGGTGTGACGAAGCATCTGTTACTAACTTAGTCTGCAAGGTAGGTATGCAAATGTGCAGCCTTCATGTAGTATATCTCCCCGTCCGAGTCTCCGAGTCTACCCGAGCAAGCAAGTCGAAAAGTCGAAGTGTCGTGGACTGGACTGGACTGCGGCTGACGGCTTGTGGCTTAGAGAGTGGCTCTTTCTATATAGGTTACTATGCAGTTGGATGATCAATCATAATCACCTATCTTCAAGAATGGCTTGAGACGTTCTGAATGGTCACCTTTGGAATAGCAGAAAGCTGCAGCGCAAGATGCCAATATTCCGTTAGGAATACCTTTTGCTTCATGACGATGAGAAGAGTTTAACTTGGCACTTTAGGTACCTAGGTATTTATCTCCGTGAGTCACTCACGCGGGTCAAAGTCTAGCTCGTAGCTGGCGTGGGAAGGTTGCAGCGAGGCGGATGGGAAGAGGTTACTGCCCCTTTCTTGGGGGTCGAAAGTTGGGAGCAGTCGCAATTTACATGCCTGCATGCCTACCTGTGGCCTAGGTGTACCGGTATTTCGTCACTGACCTCGGGCGGTACACGCTTTCACATGGTACTAGGGTACAAAGTGCACACTCCCCACCGCCTTTCCGCTTGTACCTACCAACCAGAGTAGAGCAGATTAGCAAAGATTAGACCGCACCTGCAACCTTTGGGGAGCTTCGTTCGCAAACATCAGCCCAGAGCCCCAAAGTGCCCATCGCATCAAAGCTGCCCTCGAATGGTCAGCTTCCAGACTGATTTCTTCGCCTCAATACCAACCCAACTCTACGGGTTTAATATTTCATTCTACTTTTTTCCAGAAATCCCGCTGTTGTAATTTTCTGCATGCGCTAAACCTTGGATGTTCGACGTGCGTTAAAATGCACCGCAAAAGCTCCAGCTATGACCGCTGTCACAATCTCTCCTCATAGCGCGTACACTACCGGGCAATACCCGCCCCATCATATGTCAACCGCATCTTCCGCATCCAAGACTGTTTCGTCGTCGCAACATCGCCCTCATAACCTTGCAACCGAATCCCACTCTTCCCCACTACGCGACAGTTCAAACTCGGCGGCCAGCACATCCACAGCTAATGGTGCTTCAGCCGCTATGCCTTCACGCCTAGGTACGAGCGGCCCAACCTACGCCGCACGAGCTCCCGAACCCGTTAAAGGCCGCCCGCGCACGGCGACGGAGGAGAGAGAGGTGGTAGACCTTGAACAGCGACCATTGACTGCCCCGGGAAACAAGCAAAATGGCACCTCTACGAATTCTCAGGACGATTCCGACCATGACCGACCCAGGAGAGTGATCTCTAAGCCCCCGTTGCTGAGATCCAAGAGTGAACACATCGTAAGACGCGAGGACACAGAACAGCCGGATGAGGAGATCTATGAATGGGGCGCGCGGCATGGTTTCGAAGATCATTACCAGTCTGAAGATATTATTTCTCAGCTTGCTAGTGTGAGTCGAGTTCAGCCTTGCACGACACTTGCTATTCCACCAAAACGCCGTTGATATCCGTTGCGTCGCTGACGTGCGGCAACTTGTAAACGAGGGGCCTGACTAACTTGAGAGTTTAGAACTGGTACATGTACTTTACGGATAAACGACACGAGAATACCGGACAACCAGAATCTCCCAACTATGCGATCGAAGATTGGCGTATGCGAGACCGATTAAAAACCGTCTCAGCCGCTCTGGCGGTCTGCCTAAATATTGGTGTCGAACCCCCCGACCAGTTAAAGACAAACCCTGGAGCTAAGCTTGAGGCATGGCAAGATCCCTTCGTCCCCCCTGCAGCGAAGGCCCTGGAGCAGATCGGAAAGTCCCTTCAGGCGCAATACGAGAACATCTCACTGCGGACGAGGTACAAGCAATATCTCGATCCGTCAGTCGAAGAAACCAAGCGGTTCTGCCAGTCGTTGCGGAGAAATGCTAAAGATGAACGCGTCCTGTTTCATTATAATGGCCATGGCGTCCCGAAGCCAACAGCATCGGGTGAGATCTGGGTCTTTAACAAGACTTTTACACAATACATTCCCATCTCATTGTATGATCTCCAACTCTGGCTCCAGGCGCCAACTATCTTCGTCTGGGATTGTTCCGAGGCTGGCAATATTTTGAACAACTACCACCGGTTTGTGGAGAAGCATGAGGAGGAAGAGGAAGCCGCAGCTGCTAATGACCCGAGTTATGAGAAGACCAAGTATCGCTCATACCTTCATCTTGCCGCCTGTGCCGTCAAGGAGAACCTCCCAACCAATCCCCGCCTTCCAGCGGACCTCTTTACCGCATGTCTGACGACGCCCATAGAGATGGCCCTATGGTTCTTCGTCTTGCAGAATCCTCTTAAGACGAGTCTCACGCCAGAGCGAGCCAAGAAACTCCCTGGTAGATTGCAGGAACGGAGAACGCCGCTTGGAGAGCTCAACTGGATCTTCACGGCGATTACTGATACTATTGCGTGGACTTCTTTGCCCCGGCAGTTATTCCGCAAATTCTTCAGGCAGGATCTCATGGTTGCGGCCCTGTTCCGAAACTTCATCCTGGCGCAGAGGGTTATGATGGTTTATGGATGCCACCCGCAGTCGTATCCAGAATTACCGGATACCCACCAACATCCTCTGTGGCAAAGCTGGGACCTGGCTGTCGACCTAGCGTTGGCGCAGCTGCCGATGATGGAACGGAAAGAGAGCGAAGGTATTGAATACGAATACCAGAGCTCATCGTTCTTTGCAGAACAGTTGACTGCCTTCGAAATCTATCTTTCGCGAGGAGATGCGATGCAGAAGAAGCCTCCCGAGCAGCTTCCTGTTGTGCTCCAGGTCTTGCTTAGCCAGCAGCACCGAGTACGCGCTCTCATCTTGCTAGGCAAGTTCTTAGATTTAGGTCCTTGGGCAGTCCATCTGGCTTTGAGTATAGGTATTTTCCCGTACGTACTGAAACTCCTGCAGTCGGCCGCTGCCGAGTTGAAGCCCGTCATGGTGTTTATTTGGACCCGGGTTCTCGCCGTAGATGTCTCCTGCCAGCCCGATTTGATCAAGGACAGCGGTTACAACTACTTCGCCTCCATACTGAATCCGTCCGAAGTACTCGCTGTCGCCAACAGCGATGAGCATAAGGCAATGTGCGCTTTTGTGCTCGCGATGCTGTGTAAGGGTTACAGGCCTGGTCAAGCGGTGTGCAATCAGTCACATATCATGACGTACTGCCTGGCGCATCTGAGGAACGAGGAGAATGTGCTGCTGCGTCAGTGGGCATGCCTCTGTATCAGCCAGCTATGGCAAGATTTACCCGAGGCCAAATGGAGGGGCATCAGAGAAAACGCGCCGATGAAGTTGTCAAGCCTTACGAAAGACCAGTCCTGTGAAGTACGGGCCGCAGTTATCCACGCCATGACGACGTTCCTAGGTATTCCTGACCTCACGGACGAAGTGGCCAGGATTGAGGAATCCATAGCTTGGACGCTGTTGGATATGGCCAACGATGGCAGCCCACTTGTCCGTAAAGAGCTACTTGTCTTCATCTCCCATTTCGTCCTCCGTTACGAAAATAAGTTTATTGTCGCTGCTTACGAGCAACTAGTCGAAGAGAAGGAGTACTTGATGTTCCCGCCGACGGATGACGGCCTGGATTATAGGATGGGCTTGCACTATGCTCGCCCGGAGAATCGTGACACAGATGGAATGGTCAAGCCCGCAGCGCAAGGACTGTCTTCCAATACTGTCTTTGCAGCTTGTTGGAAGCATATCCTGATACTGAACGTAGACCCCCACCCCGAAGTGCAGCGAGATGCAACGATTATCGTTGACTATGTGCACAACGCGCTCTTGTCGTCACCTGCGGGTCTCCAAGCTCAGAATTTAATGGACGAGATCCAAAAGCGCGTGCGGCGGTCCCGTGGCCACAAGAAGCAGCCTTCTACGGCGCGGAATGGCATTGTAGGGACGTCGTCTTCCGATGTTATGCCACCGGAACCTTCACCTGGCCTTTTGAAACGCACTGCCAGTTTACTATTCCAGTTGCCGAGCATGTGGGGTGGCGAAGACAAATCTGCCAATCCCACTCAACTGCCTTCTCCAGGACTCCTGAGAAGTGCGTCTCAGCGGAACCGACTGTCTACCGATTGGACTATACCTCCAGAGCAAACTGACCAGGCTAACGCATCGGCGCATTACAACGTGGCTGATGAGCCTGTGTCAGGAAAATTCAAACCACGTCGCCTTGATGAGATGCCTTCCTTACCTCTCGCGAGCACATTCCTGGACTGGTCAATTGAGTACTTCCGCGAACCTCAGATGCATCCCAGCGAGGCCGAGGAACCGGGAAGCACCGAGTACAATGAGCGTCTCTGGCGTAGATCGCGAAACGAAAATATACTCCGTGAAACTCAGCCGCAAAAGCAATACGCCGGCAGCCACAAATGGAATAACCAGCTCTGCATTATGAATAACGGCGCCCAGCCGGCGAAGATGACGTTCCATCAGTTCGAAGACCACCTTGCGGTTGCGGATGACGGAAACACAGTCTACATCTGGGACTGGAAGAAACAGAGCAGATTAAACCGATTCTCTAATGGCAACCCCGAAGGATCGAAGATCAGCGACATGACATTCATCAATGAAGATGATACAGCGTTTCTAATGACTGGCTCTTCAGACGGTGTGCTAAGAGTCTATCGGAATTACGATTCTCCCAAAAAAACCGAGTTGGCGTCTGCATGGAGGGCACTAACCCACATGGTTCCTAGCAATGTCAACTCTGGGATGGTCTTTGACTGGCAACAGGTGACTGGCAATGTGCTTGTTGCAGGAGACGTACGAGTCATTCGACTCTGGGCGGCGGCGTATGAAACCTGCATTATGGATATACCGGCACGTTCAGGATCTTGCGTCACGTCATTGACTTCGGACCAGATGACTGGGAACATCTTCGTAGCCGGATTTGGGGATGGCGCCGTTAGGGTGTTTGATACTCGCCTTCGACCACAAGAATCCATGGTCAAGAAATGGAAGGACGATTCCGATCGGCAATGGATTAGGAACGTGCACATGCAGCGCGGCGGTCAGCGAGAGCTGCTTTCTGCGAGCCGAAACGGAAAAGTCAAGCTGTGGGATATCAGGATGGACTCGCCGCTCCGCGTCATCCAAGCAACGCGTGATACGCTCCGAACAGCGAGCACCCATGAGCATCTACCGGTATTCTCTGTGTAAGCCCCATTCAAAGCCCAACTTGATTCTTCTTTCTCTTTGCTAATGGTATTACAGTGGCACATCTGCGCATACCGTCAAGGTGTTCAACTTCGATGGTCGTGAACTCTCCCGCATGGAACCTTACTCCAGTTTCCTCCAGCAGAACCGCGGCTACCCTATCTCCGCCACGGCTTTCCACCCCCACCGTATGATCCTAGGCTGCGCTGCTCGCGGCGATCAGCATATGAACCTCTTCACTTGCGCGAACGAGAAGCCAGAAACGTTTCTCAACTCCATATAAAGCCCAGCCCTTTTGACTCTCAATCACCCTTCCTTCTCTACCTCGGGATTGAATTAGAACATTGGGCACACTCTTAACGCAATTAACTCGCTACTAAATAACGAAATTCTAATGATCACTTCTTTTTTCCCTCCATCTACCTACTTACGACTAGAGTATCCTACTCATATAGCGGTGCTGGGTAGACAGATGACGGATTTTAATGGCTAGGCAGGCAGGCAGGTAGGCATGATGTGCGTTAGGCGGCGTCGGATCTCAGGCGGGCTGGCTGGACTTTGCATTGTTGGGTTAGTTGACCCCTATCTCTACCTTCTACAGCGATAAAGGAAGGCAGAGAGGCCGAGTACCTAGATAAGATTTCGAGATCTTCGAGGTTGGAGTACGTATGTAACTTACCTACTCTTAATAATACGCTATTACTGCAATCGCTTACTTTATCTCTTTACCTCCGCGTTACTGATGTGGATGGCGATAACCCTTTTATCATTTTGTCGTGCGAGATTGGATGACTCATAATTAAGGCTTGCTTGTGTGATTAGTGAGGTAGGGAAGTAGGTGGTTAGGTACAGTATGCAGGCGAAGCGTAGACACCTAGCACGACGCTCTGAAAGAGACGGCTCACACAATGTAGCTGGAGTCCGCGCAGACGAACTTTGGTGATGAACACCACGAGGCATCCGTCATAGCCCTCCCTATCGACTCCTTCGATGTCACGACGAGATTCCGCCAAGTGTAGGTGTTTATATGCAGTAGGTTAATAGGTTAATGGGCCAGTTGCACTGCCTGCGTATGGGAAAGGGGTTGTTGGGAGCAAAATTGTATGGAGAAGCGAGTTTCTTTAGAGGGATGCTTTCCGCAAAAAAAAAAAAAAAAAAAAAAAAAAAAAAAAAAAAAAAAAGGAGGCATGAGAGGTCTGCTATCGTATTGCCTATCTTCTTGCCTAGCTCCTAAGGTAGATATCTAGAAGCCATTGAGTTTCAGTGTCATCTCGGTTCCCACCTAGACTCATTTAGGTACCTAGGTAGCTTAAGTACCTAGTAATCTATAGCTTGAGTAGCCGCACTATCCTATTCACGTTGGCGATGATATCACCTACCACTCAGATGCCTGGTCTTTGAACGAAAACTGTGCTATTGAATCGGTTTCCTACGACCAGTTACGTCTTGGTCAACCTTGAGTAGGGTGGACCCTACGCCTAACCCTAGGGCCACGGGTTATTGTGGTTAAGAACGAGCGGTTCCCAGAGGGTACCCGTTCTCGAGACCGTTTCAATGGTGATGGGTTTCATTCGCATACGAGTAGCCTATCGTGCCCTCGCGGCAGTTCTGCGACCACCACCTTTACCTATCCGATATAATCGTGGCTTATGTCGCCGTGAGGCACGATGCTATGATCCACGAAGGCAAATCTCTCGAAGCCGATTAGATGGTCGCGTGGCGGAGAGCACCCAAATTGTAGCAGCATAGTGATATTAATTGAACGATTGGCTCTGTGGTAAGAGCTACGTACCTACTTGCTGATACGCCCATCAATGTATGCGCATGTATATGTCAATGGTAGCGTAGCACTTATCGTATAGTGATAATAATACCAGAAAGTAGCTACCTACCTCCTACAGTACAAAAAAATAAGATAGAACATACCTACGCTAGGTAGGTACCTATACTTACCGAAGAAATGAAAATGAAAAAGGAAAAGGAAAAAAAAGAATTGGCCAATGGAGGAATCGAACCCCCAGGCCCAGCGGTAAAGCCTCCCAGTACTCGCACAAGCGCCGCCTCATACTCCTTCAGGGGTAGTACTCGAACATTACTCTTGCAGTCCCAAGAACGTGCCCCGCTGAGCCACCCCAGTCCGGCCTTAACCTAAGCTGTGTAGCTGTTGTTGAAGGTGCAGGTGCAATTTAAACATATAACCTATGCCTTTCCCAGGTGTATGATGGATGCTATTGGCCCCCTATAGTTGGCGGGTGCGAAGGGGGCGGTGGGGTTGATTGCCTTCCGGCCGCTGGTATCGACGCCGGGAGGCTTTAGAGGCTACTACGGGACTATATAGGTACCTATCCTACATACAGGAGCACCTGGCTTTGTAGGTACCTGCTTAGCTTGGCTGGTGGTGATGGGAAAAGGACTCTAGCAAAGATCTCTTACAGGGCCACGGGAAGCGTTCCAAGCCGTTCCGAGATTAGAGCAATATATTACATCCATAAAGAGATTCACTCAGAGCTAAGCGTATTGACACTGGTCAGGAAATGCATAAGATATAGACATAGACCGGCGGTCAGACTATGGTCTTCCGATTAAAATGATCAAAACGTGCGCAGAACTATCATTTTGTCCCATCTATTTTCTATGAATCACTTCACTCATTTTCACATTAGGCTCTGGATGCCGTGCAAGCTGAATACGACGAAAGAATGTGTGCTTTGAGTACCTAGGTACTCATATCTCTCTAGACTGCGCTACTACCCTCTGCTTTCCTTTCTCCTGCTCTACCGTAAGTTGCCTTAAAAGAGGGAAAATCCAATATACACCATATCCATATCAACCGTAATCTAATAGCCCTATCCACGCTCAATCACAACAGAAACTCGCTAGCCCGTATATGTATCTGCAATCCGAATTAGCTTCTCTTCCAGACACCCTTATCATGCCACTGAAGAAGGAGCGGAACGAATGGCGAACGAGTACGTACACAAGAAACAATCGAAGCAAGCCAAAAATCAAACAGGAATCTCGCGACGCGCACTGTAATACATCTACCCATGCCCTCTCGACGTCCTTGATCGTCGGGGGCGACTCCTACCCCGACCCCAACCCCTACCGGGAGCAGGTGGAGCTGGAGGACGGGAACTGTGGGAGGGACGATCAGGCGTTCTCGGATCGTGGGGATTAGGATTCGAACGAATAGGCGGCTGCCTTCTCGGTGTTTGAGACGATGCCTCGTGCTCTTCCTCTGTCTCGGCCAATGGCCTCCGCCACGGTGGCGGCGGCGGTCGGCGTGCCGGTTGCAGAAACCTGGTGGCAGGAGAGGGATCTTGCCGCGGTGGCATCTCAACTCGGGATTCCCATGGTCGTCTTGAGATCGAACTGTCCTCGTGTGGAGAAGGTATTGTATCGTCGCGCGGCGTGGATGTCCCATGTCCTTGCGGGCGAGACATTGTCCCCCGGTGCCTAGGAGTTGGATGGAGTTGCTGGGGGCTGAAAGGATTCAGTACGGCTCTCGTGGAGTACGGATGATTTGAGTCTGGTGGCTGCCTCAAGAACGAAGTTTGTATAAGGATTGGGTCCGGTTCATCATGTACTCGTCCTTGCGTGCGTGTCCGTGGGACGGGCATTGGCGAGGGAGACCGGCGTGCCTCATTTGGACGATTTCCGTGCGTACCTTGTTGCATATAATGCCTGTGATGATCAAGAAATCGCCCCTCGATTTCGTTCCGTGCTTCCTGCAATTGCTGTACATCCCCGCCAAGGCCTTCGTCCAAGAGGTCTTGCCCTGGGCATTCGCAGGTTCCCCATTTTGAGCCGCATTTATAGCAGAAGAAATGGCCGCAGATGCACCTAGATACGTTCAAGATCATCTAGTCAGTAGATATATCTGGAGGAATGTAATGGAAGGATGAGGTTACTACCATGTCTAATGCAGAATATAGAGGGTACCGTAAGTAACTCACATCATGCGATTGCATCCTTCTACCTTTGAGATCATTCTCTGACAATGAGGGCACCTCCTCCAGCCCTCATCCAGGGCAATTATCTCCAAATCGGCATCTGAATCCGAGTCCTTGCACTCTGTCTCCTTGGGGTTGTGTGCCTTCTTGCATTTCTTGCAGGTCGTAAACTTACACTTGTGGCAGGTTACAGCGTCCTTCCCATCGTCCATTACGTTTTCTTCTAAGAGCAGGGCGCTACATCGTGGCTGGGCACACCACAGAGGGTCCTTCAGGTTATGCGCATGACCTACCTCCCTATACCGCTCTAGGAGATCGCCCGACTGCGTCCACGCGACGTCGTCCTCGGTGGTTGGTTGTCCATGGCATCGCGGAGGCCAGGTGGATCTCTCCCGCAGGCCGACTTCGAAAAATTGTATCAAGCAATCCCGACACAAAGTACATCCACATGGAAGCCGTCGTAGCCGGCGCGGAATTTCAAGGCACGCCACGCATGCGATGTCCTCTATATTGTCCTCGGGTGGATTTGGACTTTGGAATGGACGCATGGCATCGACTGGGGGCCGCTTTGTATTCGATAAATTGTATAGCACCGACGTGGACGATGAGTTATCCCGAGAAGGCAGAGTGTCGACGACGAAGGAAGGTATCTTAGGTTATTAATACGGGAAACGATAGCGAGTATAGAAGATGCTAGTGTCGAATAGCTATGATATGTAGGGACATCCTTTAGTATACTGACTTGGCCGTAGAGGATGTTGTTCATGGTGGCTAAGTGAGAGGCGAACGGATTGACTGCATGTCGCTGATATTCATGCTTCGTAAGACCTGGACAGCCCAAGCGAGAAGACATCGTACCTGCTATCGACTGCTTCGTAATGGTTTCCTTCATGCTGTTGACATGCATGTGATTAGCACAACAAAAGAGAATCAGTAACAGCAGTAGGAGTTACCCCGTATATACAACTTTGATTATAGTTAGAGTTCATTGTAGTGTTGTGGCACCCCCGGAAGTGATGTACAGCTTCGAAAGTTACCTCACAGCGCCTGCTCTACGTGCCTCTCTCATTGGTCCAGACTGAATCCCGTTTCCCGAAATGGAAGTATTAACTGAGCAGGGCAGTCAGGGGTATCAACACCTTAGGCACCTAAAGAGGTAGGTAACTAAGGCCCCTAGCGCCCATAATATAGGTACACTACTCCACCATGTGAGTCTAGATCACCGCTCGTAATAGTTACCGTCTACGCAAATACTGCTCCCCTTGTGTAAGTATGATATCTCTCCTTATGAGGTTGATAGAAGTTCTAAGGAATAGCTTGAATCAAATCGATATCGCCAACATGGGTGCTGCTATTTCAGCCATTTACGAAGAGGCGTCGGCACCCGACGAGCAAGAGAGGCAGAAAGCGAGGCAAGGTCTTGAGGTTCTTCAAAAAGGCAGTCTATTACAAATCAATTTGAGGCCAAATTGCACGAGTAGGAACAAGGTTTACTGCATAATCATCCTTCAAATTGAGAGAGTTGACCCTTTTCCGGGAGATTCCTCAATCCGGACTCGGTAGCCAAGACTCAAGTCCCCGGAATTCGCGCCTTGCGCATGTCACGGTATTCGAACATCGGTATCAAAGGCGTTGTGAGTAGAATGGATCCTTCTGAGAGCTTCGCTGACGGCTTTCACAGCCAAAGGGGAACATCTCTGGCGCCATCGACAACTACCTTGGTACCGCTAGGACCGGACTCAGCAGCGAAACTTCACTCAAAGGCGGCTTTAAGGTATGGCTAGGATCTATATGCCTAGGTAGGTATGCATTGGTGGAATCAATCGTCTAACGACACAATGCAGAAAATCATCTCGACAGCGCTCAAAGAGGTCCCTTTCACAACAGATGCGGGAGAGCGTGAGAAAGAGGCTTTCTTCGTCTATGTACAGCATAATAGCGTCGTACGCTTAGATGTTATGGTAGATTCCTCTACTATATACGCTTCTAGCAGAGGATCGCCTTCGCTTCGAGCTAACTTGGATCGCGCGGTGGCTCTGGCGGTGGAATTTCGTCAGAAAGGGGTTCAGCGACAAGTATGAGAATGCACTGGGCTGTGAGTCAGCAGAGAACATACGAAACACTCAATGTGCGCAAAATGACTAACACATTAGCATAGACGTAATCTGTAGGTCGACCATATCATCTCGAGCGTGTTGACAGATGATCGATTATCGGTATCCAGGCGATTCTGAAGAAGACGTACTAAAATATATTGAGACGATGGGTCGAATCTATAGCTGTGCACGGAAATTGAAGCATAGCCAACAAATCCTTCCTCCACCAATACCGGTAAAGGATGACGAGTAACCCAGAGAACTCACACGGCATATATTCCAACTCAGAGCAATCGAGGATCACAGAACGTCGCGTTGGTCGATATAGAAGGTAACCCTAGGAAATATATGAGGGATCTTTCTATCGAAAATATCGGTATAATTCGTAGCTGAAGCAGGCCAACTGAACTGGGAGGAGAATTTTGTTGACGCAACTGAGGCCGGCGGGTGTGAGAGATGACCTAGTGAGTATTAGAGACGTAGCAGAAAGGGGTCAATGGTCCTTTCACCAACATTTTCTGCAGCGAATTATCCACCACGTAAGGAGAGTCAGCTCAGAAGGAGTTTGGTATTTTGGGTATGGCGCTTGTTTGTCGGTTTCTCGTAGCATTCCACTCCCTACGCGGCTCTCGCATCATTACCAGTCCATCTCAAACCAAGTGACTCAGGGCCTCCTGGAGCTCTATATAGTATCCAAGTATTCCAGCATCCTGTTCATATCTTCATATAATATTGCTGAAATCCTTGATTAAATTCGGTTTCCTGGGGCTTCCTTTCGTGGTAAGTGCTGCCGAAGATACGACCCCAAGCCGTACGATAACACGCTCACACCACCAAGACCGATTCCGCAGTATACGAGCTTCGGAAGTTTCTGTAACACATCGTGTGGTTCGAGACTGTAGCGTAGACAGTCTCTCATGATCTGTGGCGCAGGTTCTTCGGTTCCCTTATCCGTACACCATGGTCCCTCCCTTCCTGAGTCCTGCTTTTGGCAGAGAGGTTCCTCCTCCCCTGAATGCCTTAACCGCTTCCGAGATGTAGATGATGCGCATAATCCCTGATGCTGCTCTTCGTATTCGTTTTCGAAAGCTAATGTACTCGACTTGCCCAACGAGTTGGGATCTAGACGTTGGCCGACCGCTGTTGACCGCGACAGCACTCGTTTTGGAAGCCCTAGATGATGTAGTCCTGTCGGGAGTGTGTAATCGCTGCTATCATGGTGCCTTGTTGAGCAAAGGGCGAGCTCTGGGAACGAAATGCATCCGCCATTTCTTTTGCGTGATACGATACGGCACCGCCAACAAAGATCCCCTCGCCGTGACTCGCATCTGCTGCAAGGGACTTCCCATCCGTCATACCAAGGCCGGCTTTTCTCAGGACTCTTGTGTGGAGCGCATGGGTGCTCTGCGTCGAACGTATTAAAATACGAGCCCATCGCTATAACTCGATCGCGTGTCGGTCGTACGAGGAATTTTCGTTATTATGGCTAAGCTAACGGAGAAGCGATTTGGTTAGATAACAGTACAGGCGATTGGAGTTTATGAAGTAATTAGGGGAATAACATACCTACCACCTCTATATATGTGAGAAAACTGCTGGCGGCGGCAGTCTAAGAAAAAACATCCTTCAATAGTGCCATAAGAGTTTTGTGCTCGCACTTGGTGACCGCTAGCAAAAGGGCACGTCCATCTACATCAACTATAACGTAGACAAGCTAAGTTTAAAGACTTCCAATGCCACGTACGGAACAAAAGGCCCCTGAGGCTTGCAACTGACAGGACAGGAAGCAAGCACAATGTGAAATTAGTGGAAGCTAGACGTACGTACCTCGCACTAAGCCCCTGGCTACTTACCTCATCGACGACATCAGAAGAAGTACCTGAACATATACATGTAGGCAGGTAGATACCCTCAATGAAGACTCATATGAGCTATTTGTCACAAAGGCAGTCTAGTACCAGACTATGTAGTCACACGCAACTTGGTAATGAGCCCCCATTGGCCGCAAAGGTAGGATACCTAGTCCTCCGGGCAGGTGCCGAGCATACCCCCTGTGTATTATGCGGGCCCGTGCCGGCCTCCTGCCCGGTTCTTTCCCCAGCTGAGAAGGGTACCGGCCGGAAATGGTACCGTTCTCCACGATATGACACCATCGAGAGGCCATTAGGAGACATATGTATTCAATTAGTAGTGGGATCTTCCAACAAGCGAGGAAGCAGTATGGCCTAATGGTCTACAGCCTTCCTTAGCAAGCTACTCCCGTATGGAGTAGTGGTTAACTCACCGGCATCCGACTCAGTCAGAAAGCCGGGTACCCGGGTTCGAATCCCGGTGCGGGCACTCTTTTTTTCCCCTTTCCTTTCCTTTCTATTCTGTGTTCTCCAAATATTGATCCATTGCTTTAGGTACTACAGCATTTCATTCAAGCCCATGTAGGTCATGTATTTAATTTTGCTCTCTCAATTCGAGTTTATTACTTCGCCATGACCTCGTTTGTAGGCAGGCATCTCTTTTATTCAGTTTATGCCTTTCCTCCCCGTGTTGAATACATTCGTACATTTGATTGTCAACCATACACCAACGTCCTATACGAGGTATGTCAACGTTTACATTGCCTGCCCAGGTACCTAGATATAACTATGAGGTAGTCTGCGAACAACAGTACGCATCGGGAACATTTGGACGACGTTAGATATTATTATCATGATGCGCTGGTGATGCTTTGCGCCCCAGGTCAGTCAAGCCCTGAAGATTAGTAAACACAGTCCGGCTCTATCTCCTATCAATGTACTACGAGGGTAGATCATCAGCTAATGAAAATCTCGGAATATATACAGCACACGATCTAGACAGCTCTTTACGGCACCAGGCGAACTACTCCTGCCATCTTCTACCATCTCGAGACCATGAATGCGACATCCTCAGCCCGTGTAGGCTTTATGATCGACACCCCCTTGTCCAGCTCCTGGCGCCGTCGATGCTCAATAATAACGACACCAACTATGATACATCCCCATAGAATCCTCGAATCACTACGAGAGCCAATCCATATTGTTACCTGGCCCAAGCCACTCCAGGAAAGGGCCCTAAGGACTTCGAAATACTACGCCGTAGCCCTTCATACCAGATTCGCTCGTTTCGCGCCTCAAATGGACACTACATAGCCCCGGCTACGATTATTTCGATCTGGGAAACGGTACAACGTCGAGGTACGGCCTCATGTACGGACTCTTGCTCCTTGTGTAGCGGCTCAATTTCCACGATCCCATAACGTCCTTATGTGCGGATTTCCTGCTGCGCTTCAGAAATGCGGCAGAGTTGCCAAATATATTATCATCGTGCTCGAGGAACTCGGTGCCCTGCTCCCAACAAAGCCCTACCTCATAAACTGTTCGAACTACTGGAATGGTTGCTCTGAAGGAGAGGGGACAAACACAGAGGAACAAGCAAGACGGCATAAAACCCCTGGTTTGACAATCGCTGCAGATGTCAGGAGACTGAACTACCAGAGGTTCCATCCGCGATGTCTGGATGCTGCAATTCTAGACCTATCGGGATTCTTCGCGCGCAACGAAGCTGTTTCTACTCCGAAACCCCAACCTCTCCTCCTATACGGTGCGCAAGGCAATAAACGATGAAATATGTACATTATATCGCACTGATTTCCATCCAGTGGAAGCTACTGGTACTGTCCGCTTCAACCTAGGCTCGTATACAACACTCTACACCTGATTTCTGGCCGCCGGTTGGCGTAGAACTGAGCCAAGACTCTCTCGGACATTACCTAGGCTACAATACACCAGATCACCATTGAATTCGATTTCCTTACCTAATAAGAAGTTAGATCTGGTATAGTAAATCCTGTAATGCCGAACTTGGGTGCAACCGCGTAATAGCGGTAATTTAGGTGCTGACATGTCCACGGAATGTGAAGGGATAGCCAATAGGGGTTGATAATTCCGAAATTCATCGCAGCTTAGAGAACAAAATGGGTAGGTCTGCTCAGCCCCTATTAGTGACAAGGACAACAGTCGATACATATTCCATTCTGGAGACTAAAAATATGTTCCAGCCGTTTGAATTCATGCCCGAATGCTAAGAAATTACGTCGCCACTAGGGCATGCCCGCAGACTGCCTCACGACAGCTTACATCATTCGTTGTGTAGCCCCATCAGCCGTATACAGAACCATGCCGCGAGGGGCGCTGCTTTGGGTATTGGGAAAGCAATAAAGAGGCAGATCTCAACATTCCTTAGGTAATTTGGTCTTACCTTTTTGCTTACGAGGTTTGAATCCCTGAGAATCACCCGAGGGGATTTCCTAACACAGCCCTAGCGGCTCTTCGATTTGACTATTAGCTGACCGTTGACCTGAAGTCCCGAACAGTCTAACAGAGGCAGCCAGCTAATTATATAAAAGCTATATAAACCTATGTGAAGCCGGAGTTCTTCTCCCAAGAGCGACAGCAGTTTCGAGACTTACACAGATGTCAGTCACAGTTCAGACAATATGTTGTTCCTCTACCTATTCCTAACTTTCCTCGTCTCCCTTACTTCAGCCCAGCCGGTCCTAGGTGAACCAGTAACGACCGAGCTGAGCCCTCGAAACGCACCTCTAGTTGATTTCAACGCCGCACGCGGTGATGACCCCAAGAAACTTGGCACTCTCAACCTGGAAGAGGACAAGGGCGACCGGCCCAAGGCCAACACTCCTGACTTGTACATCAAACTGGACAAGGCTTTCAACGGACAAAACAGGGCACACTTCCACCATAAGGCTGGGTACCGCAGGTGAATAGCTCATCCCCATTGTATATCTTGACGCGATTGGGGCTAAGACGGGTATTTCGGTAGGGCAGAATATCATGCGCTGAAAGGCAAGACCAAGGCGGGAACTACGTATTTCATCACGTACACATTCGCGCTTGACGTGAGTTATAAAATCGCTCTTTTCTTTGTCTCTATAGGAAAAACTGGCAATAATAACTAATACGCCGTTGCGCCGCGTACAGGAACTCCCCGACGGCCTCATCGTCTTCCAGTGGAAGGAATACAAGGCCAACAACGACAAGGACGGAGGCGCCAACATCCCCCTGGCCCTCGAGATCCGCAAGAACAAGCTCGAGTTCTCGCACACCTTCAAGTGGGGGGAGGGCCGCAAGGTGCAGTGGTCGCAGGACGTCAAGGCGCGCACGGAGTACAAGGTCGGCCTGGAGATCCTGGCCAAGGCGGACGGCGGCCACGCCAAGCTCTGGCTCGACGGCAGGCCGGTGACGTTCGACACCACCAAGTCTCAGGTCCTGACCGGCAACATGTTCCCCGGCCAGAGCGAGCCCAAGTTCGGCATCTACGGTGGTCAGACTGTCCAGGTCGACAGTTACGTCTCGCAGGTGCAGATTGGCACGAGCAAGGGCGATGTCGACCAGAGCTATTTCTCTGGTAAATGAGGTTTTGGGGTTTATTTCCTTTGGCTACGATACTGAGGCGAGTCTAAGTCGGAACGTCTGGCAGAGTCTTTGTTATAGCGGCCTGTCCTTTTATCATCCCTGGGTACCTACTTAGACATTTATAAGTTGGAATCAGTTTGGCTTCAGTTAGCTCTACATATCGCAAACCATACCATCTACTCGTATTTCCAACCCGCCGCCCGTGCACCTTCATCCAAGAAAGGGGCTTACCGGCCATAATTTGAGTCGCAATTCACTCCACATATCAATATGACGTATAGCGATAGTTTTACAGACCCATATCAGTCGACCCTAGTTTTCGGCACCTTGAGAATTTAAACCCCGAGAGGCAACGGAGTTTGACCAAGGACCCCTGCACGTCGGGAGTTCCCTACTCTTCCTATAGGTACCTGAGTTCCTGCCATGTTGTAAGTATATACCTAGCCTGGAGTTGATTGACAGGATTTCCATGCAATTAGCAAGCACTAGTCCGCGTCAGGCCTTCTGTATTACTCAGCTCGGTTTGGTTTCGACTCCGGATCGCGATGGTCGACAACCTTCGCATCATCCACGGCTTTGGCCTAGTAAACCACTTGCTGACGAGCTACCCCTTAAGTCGCGGAGAAGCATGATCCAGTATTCTTTACATCCCTTGCCCAGCCGACTATATATTTACATGGCTATTCATTGCTTCTTAGCAAGCTCCCAAAGCAGCCACTCCTTTCCGACTCGCTCCCCTCAGCAGACCATGGCAGTCCAAAGTCCCAACGGCCACGGCCCTCCAACCCGCTTTGCCGTAGCGCTGTTCCCGGGCTTCCAAGCGCTGGATGTCTTCGGGCCCCTCGACATCCTGAACATCCTGTCCAAGCAGACGCCTCTTTCGCTATACATCCTTTCCGCGACGCTGGACCCCGTGTCGACTAAGACTTCCGCCTCGGGACACAGCGTCGGCCAGGCCGTCGTCCCAACTCACACCTACGCGGACAGTCCCGACGACATAGACGTGCTGCTCCTGCCCGGCGGCGGGGGCACGCGGGATCCGGAGAACGTGCAGGAAGTCGTGGACTTCGTGCGCGGTGCATACCCTCGCTTGCGATACCTCCTCACGGTGTGCACGGGCAGCGCCGTGGCAGCCAAGTCAGGTGTCTTGGACGGAAGACGCGCGACTTCGAACAAGAGGGCATGGGCATGGGTAAGCTACCCTCTCTTCACTTCGCTTTCTCCCTCTTCTCTGGTTCCTTCTCCTACCAAGTCTCCTAATTTACCCCTATTTCCCCCCAAACCCAAAATCGACTTATCTCCCAAGAATTGAAGTACCTCATCTAATACCAACGCAAAAGGCCACAGCGCAAGGCCCCAACGTGCACTGGAACCCCCACGCGCGCTGGGTCGCAGACGGCAACATCTGGACGTCGTCGGGCGTCTCGGCCGGCATCGACATGATGTACGCCTTCGTGGCCGACCAGTGGGGCGAGGACGTCGCGCGCGGCTTGGCCGATGCGTCCGAGTACGTGCGCAACACGGACCCGGATGTGGATCCTTTTGCTTTTGGCGAGAAGAATGGCCTTCCCAAATAGATGGAGGCTAGGAAATGAGTAATTCGATTCGGCGGCTATTATTCTTGCGGCAAAGGATGGCTTGCGGGTTTGAAAGGTACGGGAGTGAACTGGATGAGAGGCGAAAGAGCATGATATTGCTGCAGTAGCAATTACTACTAGGAATACCTACCTACCTAATCAACATTGACGATTAACGCCGTTTATTCGCCAAATTCAGAAATGTCTTGCAATGGGGCCGGACACGATGTCGTAAGTCTGCGTGGGCATTCCACCAACAGTTATCCCTACAACACATAAGAGAACACATATTCTGCGGCGCGGAAATAGATGACAAGCCACATTCTTATATTTAGCTGGTACAATTCACGCTACGCTGCCTCTATTTCCCTTGATAGACTGAGGGCCGGGAAAATATAGGTACGTAAACCGGAAAAGGGAGGTCGCGCAGGAGCGTCTACAGCTAGTAGGCTTCAGCCTTCATAGCCGCCAACTAGCCATTCGCGCAGCTATACCTCATTGCGCAAGGGGCTCTCCTCGACTTTGGCCAGGTATCTGCAGATCTCAAAATGATGTAGCTTCGCACTATTATGAGTATACATCCATAGGTACCTTAGGTACTCATATATATCCCTAAGAGGCCCTGACATGGTCAAAATGCGAAGTTCGACGGGGTTGAGCCGGAGATGATTCCTTTCTGAAATATCCAGTTACCTCTTGCCATAGGGTGATAATCTTGGCAAGGGGCCTGTAACATGCGATTCTAGGTCATGACGGTATAATGCTTGCCCCGGAGAGGCAGTGAAAGCGCCAAGGACGTCGAGACGCGTTGTGGCCATTCGATACTGTTCGGGTAACATCGTAGATTATTAGAGACGTGGCGATTGTTACCAACTATCACCATTCTGGGTGCGTATCTCATCGAGTTCTGATTGGGTCGGTGGATAGGAAAGAATAATAGGCCTTGTATGGCTAGCGATTCGAATAGGGGGGCCCGTCGAGAGATGTCCGCGAAGTTGCGCCACATACTGCGGCTTTTCTAGACAAAATCCATTCATTCCAGAAGAGAGACTTGACAAGTAGCTCTGTGCTTGGAAGGCATATCAGATATCTATAATGAATCTTCTCGGACTATAGCTAGGGGCCAACCGTCTCACACTTGACTTACGCACCATGTTTTACAATGCACAAATACGGAGTAAACAAAGGGATGACTTGGTATCCTGGCGCGCTATATGAGTCCATATTGGTATAATGGCGAGTCTTATTTATTCCTCACAATGGGATCTCCTTCGGCACGTGGTGTTAGACTTCGTGGGCGAGATGCGGTGTTATGGCATATACATAGTCGCGAACCGGGAAAAGGGGTCCAAGACCAAGTCCTTTTTTTGGTCAGCGCCTCAGTAATTCGCGATCCCGAGTCAGACGCCTGGCGCAATTTACAAAGGCATCAGTCAAGTGGCGACCGATTATTCAGCCAGTATCAGGTACCTATCTAACACAAACCGGTAACCTAATGGTACCCTACATCCATAGACCTAGTCAATTCATGATAATTCGTAGATAGGTAATTGAGCCGCCCTATTGGGTTGGAGTGAGTGACATCGTGGTGGCCTTGCTCCTTTAAACCATGGGCGGTAGGCTGCATGTAAGCAAGGAACGGAATGACCGGTAATGAGGTCTAACGGGTCGCGTCGACGCTGCCCTGGTCGAAGCTTTCGTTACGCGCGCCACAAGTACATTGTTCCTTATCGCTGCTATAGCCCATTTGTGTAGATGAGGTTGAATGTCAACAAAGGTAGAGGAGCTGATTGGACGGTGACGCCGGATCGCTTAGCTACGACGGATACCTACCTCTTACGTTTCGTAGCGTTTCCGGACTAGGCCACCTCGGATCTCAGGTCTGCAATCTGAATCCGAACACGAACCGGCCATGGATATGAATTTGGGCCGTTGCCAAAGCGTCGGAATGTATAAGCATCTGGGGTAGCAGGGGATTAGTTTTTGTTGTCGTGGAAATCTAGACAGTTGTGTCTCAAGAGGCCGTGGGGGTAGGATTCGGCGTTTTTAAGCAAGGGGCAACTTGATATGGTTGCGGACCGCATCGAGACCGTTCCGATTTCCTTGACCATTGGAGAGTTGCATAGCCCCGTAAATTGTCGATCTGATGAAATCCCACGCTTTTTGGATAAGGCTGGATAATCCCAGTTGTGAAAAGCAGGTTGTTACCCCTGCAAATGCAGTCAGATTCGACGTTTCTTGCCAATTGCCACGATTGTTGGCCTTGGCACACAGAACGCCATCCGAATTTTGACTTGAGCCAGAGTTACCGCCCTTGGGGCCGCAACGTAGCTGTAATTTACAAGTGACCAGAGGTCTAGGAGGCAAATCATAATGGATTGGTTACCAGTGATCCACGTGATATTTCTCTTTAATCGTTTGATGCATTACTGGCCTCCCTTGCACCTTCAAAAGTCGATCTGAACCGAGTAGACGTTAGAGCTCGGTTCCCGCAAGCTCATTACTCGCCAGCATTTGCGCTAGACCGGAAACAGTTATGGGCGGCTTCTTCAAGTTCCGACGGCAGATAGCTGGGTTCGGTACCTTTCTCCGTCTGCGGTGGGCTTTGTGGGTTCCGGAGATTGGCTGCGGGAGGTGTGGAAGGCTGGCCGGCGAATACGTGGGCACGTAGGATGAGATCTCCAGTCTTATACTACGAAAGCTCTGGGAATCTTGGCTTTCAAGATTCTAAGCGAGGAGAGTATAGCGCTTGAGGCTCTGGAAGAATTATCAACCTCACGAGAAGACATAGATTTTTTGGGTAATTGGACGGGATCATCTTCGTTACAAAGGCGGGGAAGCAATGAAGCCGCATCTCGCTCCTGGTAGCCGAGAGTAAGCCCATTTGAGAAGGCGTGGCGATTAGCGGTAACGATTCTGGGACTGGGGCCGAGCCGCGGTATGACAGTGTGGATGCTTTTGAGGTTTTTAATGGCCTCTTTCTTTGATGAGGCTTGTGATGGACCTGCAGGGGACTCAAATCTGATTCGAACTTGATTCAGTAGATCTTGCAAGTCTTGTGTTCTCGGCCGGATGATTGGCTCGGACTTTTTCTCCCGTGCATTATATTGGTTGGCCTGGTTTATTCCTATCTGGGGGAAACGGTCGAATCTTGACAGCGGTGAACATATCATAACCTACCTCACCTGTATGTCGAATTCCGTTCTTAGTTTCCGACGACCAGAGGGAGCCTCCCGGGATGCATGCTGTCAAATCGTGTAGGTTAAATATCCGTGTATGTGCCTGGCTGTTTGGCGCGCCAAGGATGACGTCGTTGCGTTGAAGATGGTGATCTTTCAGAAGTGCATGTACACTATGTGTAGTGTAGTGTAGTGGTGATGCTGGGAAGTAAGGGTTGGCCCCTTGCTGCGACGTGGCCGAGATGCTCTGGGATTGTCTGCCTGCAACGTGCTGCAAGCGTAGCCCAAGGATCAGGGACATTCACCTATTAGCATTGGCGTAGGGTATTTGACTTTGAAGGCTAATAGACTCTCCCAATGGCCATATCGAGAAGACCTCACCGCTTTGAGAAAGTGTTAGCTCTTAGTAGATGCAGCGGTAAAAGATCAAGATCGATGTACGTGAAGGATCGAGGATAGGGAAAATAGAGGAGTGGCCCGTGCCTTAAAGAATCGCGATTCAGCAGTTGCGTATTCAATACTGTTGCAGGTGCATCTTGCAAGGATCCTCTCTTCCTCTTTCCCAGCGAGACCCGAAGCTTCGGTGGATCCCAGCAGCCCAGACATCTAATAATAACCTGGCAAAAGTTTGCCTTATTCTTTTCCTCGTGATGAGTCTGCATCCAACACTACGAACGAGTATATTATATACAATGGCTGTGTGTAACTTGTGATAATGGGAATAAATCGATATATAACGCCTCAATGCGTGTGAGGACGCCGCCCCTTATTAAGCACGAATTCTTCAGATAGGAGGTACAAAGCAATGAATACGTAAGGTACATAGTCAGAATAGTGTATTCGATGTAGTGTATACGTCATTGCCGCACGGATAATGCCAGGGAAGCCTTAACGGTGCCTGATCAGCTTCAGCCGTTTCAGTTCTAGTTGATACGACTAAACTCTAAGGAGATTAATGAGTGAATATCATGCAAATGAAGGAAGAGACTCGCGGTATCACTATCAAAATAATGCCGTGTACAAATACATGGCAGAATGTTCAATAACTTGGGGATGGTAAAAGTGATGGCAGTTCCGTGTTTTAATTTCCTCTTTCAAGTTTTCGATTTCTACTAACCCCTGCTTACACCACAGGTTATGTCCTCAGCCCCTCGAAGGAACCACACCCTGGTGATATTCATTTATCGGCATGCAATTAATATACGCCGTTGCTAACGCGTTTCAATTGAATTTTTGAAGACAGCCTCCTTAGTGCTCCGTCCGTACCTGTATCAACAATGATCGTTTAGTATTACAAGTGATCACATACTTCTTAGGACTAATATCCATTAACTCAACGACACCTAGTTCTTGTTGGGATTCTTATGGTTGCTCCCATCATTGTGGTTGAGTCCTTCTGGGGCCATGAGTAAGAAAAATTATCGAGATTACGATGGTAGGTTGGATCGGATCGCATGGATTGACTGGAACTGCATGTGCGAAATATTAAATTCGGATGAACCCGCGCTGACCGTATGTATTACCGTAGCTAATCGTGACATCTACCAATCAAAATTTGTTTCCTTGAAAGTTTACAAATTGTTGTCTTCTCCATTCCTTGAGTCGCGCTTATCTTTGTGCCAGGTTGAACTATCGATACGGTGTATCGTCCTCGAATAGCAATAGGCGCATTTATGGTCAAAGAGGGGGAGAGCCTCGACCTGACCCAGACGTCCCTTTTAGGCAGGGGATATCTCACCAACCAACAGCGCGAATCTGGTATAGATATCGTATGTATTGCCGAAACGCTTCTGTCTCGCCAGTAAGTTTGCACGTGGCGTCTCTTTGGGATCGATTAGAGTTGCGTGCTCAACGGTTACAGAACCGCTAAGCTTAGCTTAAGAGTAAATGCACCTGTGCGCACGTGTGTCAATATATATAGTGGACTGGATACGAAGAATGAACCAACAATCCATATGCAGTCAATAGGGGAGAGCATATGATACATATATTAGTATGTATTGCGCGGTATCACCAGAATACGCATGTGAGTGATGATACGTAGGTACGTGGTCTTATACGAAAACCCCCTTCTTTGTACAGTACGAGAAAAAAAAAAAAAACAAAAAAACCAGTACACACACTTATGGGACTGCACAGCCTCAGCGTCCCAAGTTATTATCTGGTTCCGCACATACCAGCAACATTCGATGCTGCCATCCGATAGACTGATTTGCAGCGATAATCCGCACTATCATGTAGAATTGGGCACATCCTCATTCTAGAATGACCGCACACGCAATGATCAAAGGACGTCTTACCTTTTTGGCAAAGCCCTTTTACCAGAGATGCAGTGAGATGTGGAGTTTCACCTATCAAGCAAACCGGTTTCGAGTATGTAGAATTATATTGTATTTACACTACCTCTTGCACTGGATTTGTAAATGCAACCGATAAGCTATTCAAACCATTGTTTGAGTATACGTTGTTCCTTTTCTCGTTAGGTACTAACATGTTATCTCTTAAGACAGTAAAAGAAAGGGGATCAACCAGATCTGATCCATAAGGTACTTCTGTAGCTTGAAAATAGATACCAGATCCATACACAACTTGGAAGGCCAATTCGAACTCACATGGAATATCGTTAGAGAAAGTGTGGCTAGGCGTAAGATAAGATACATGGATGGGATGGAATAACGCGGCAGGGCGTGCTTGTATGTCATAAATACCTGTGTATGGCTGGAAGGAACTGCCCTGTACAGTATATGCAATTTACGATTAGTCGTTTGGAATATACAGTACGCTACAGGCGAGGTAGAGCTAACATGGTAGCGCGGCACGTACCTTACTACCGGAAGCCCGAAACAAAGTCCGCTCCAATCTAGCGTCTCCCTACCGCGCCGCACTGGCTTTTCGCACCTTTCAATTTTGATGTTTTCCACCTCGAACCTGTTGGCATGTCTCTGTTTCCTTCAGGCTTCATTAGGCCACATCACGAAACAAAGAGGAACAGAATACCGTATCCTGCCCAGCTTAACACCATATCTCAGTCGTTGCCGAATTGCTATCGCTTCATTGGAATCGAGAAAAGAAAAAAAAAAAAAAGAGAGAAACCAACGCTTGACGCCATTGGCATTAAAGCATTCGTCGAGCTTGTCTGTCAGATCTGGAAGTCTGTTAATCCTGTACCTATCCAAGGTGGGTAAAGTCTCTTGGAGAAGCTCACGACCCAGGCAAGCCAGGGGTTGGGTAGCTCAGCGAGTTCCACCAAAACCGACCGACTGTTTCCGTAACCTTACCTTTTCTGCTTTTCTTGCTTACCAAGTCGGATTGTATATGCATACATGCATACGTAGTGTATACATACGTAACGCCACTGTCAACCGAACCCACAGCCCTCCGTAACAGATCCCGGCCAGTCATGGATGGGTACTTACGCATAGCAGCAGTTCAGATGGCTGGCCTAGCCCAGTTTTGACGTCGTCCCCCCCAAAATTCGACGCTACATCGCAACGCTACGCCCCTCCCGCAGCCCATTCCTCGCAGAACCGGCCTGTACTAGTTAGGCAGCCTCCTTGTGTCCTTGCCGGGCTCTTCGGTTTCTTCCTCATTCTGCCCTGCTTTTTTCCTGCTCTTCCGCCAAGTTGTCAGGTTGTCTGTCTACCAAGCCCGTCTAGCACCATTCTCGCTGGCTACTCCCTCGCACCGTCATCCGTCGCCGTTCGTCCAACCATCGTTCGACTACGCCCTCCTATCCACAGGGCCCGCTAAGAGTCGTCGCGTTCGTTCATTAATTTTTTTCTTCCTCGCTTTTAATGGTTTCGAGAAGTAAACCTCCATAATATTTCCCCCGGCTAGTCCTACGTCCTACGTTTGACCGTCTATCCCGACCCGCTCTCCAGCTCGTTCCTGTCCTCTCCTATCCGCACGACCTGTTTCCAGGCCGTTACGCTCGTTACTATTTCAACATTTGGCTTTCTTGGGCATTTCACTGTTGTGGATCGGGGTCTGTAGAGAAGGGAACACAGTTCTAATCCTGCAAGCTTGTTAGGTGAGGACTAGGGTTTAATTAAACGCCATCGAATCGTTCAGTCATTCTAGCGGCCGCATCGAATGGGCCTGTGAGTCCGCCAAACGACCAGCCCGATCTGCACCAATACCTTCGCTTCCCGCCGCCAATTCCTTAAGCTGATTACCGAAAAGGCAAAGGTAGTATTGTGAAATTGGGAAGGAAAAGAAAAAGCCGGTTTTCAGGGACGTGAGACAGCCATTGCGATCCGTCGCACCCTCGTCGTGTCTGTGGGTTTTTGGCCGTGGTACAAGGCTACCTTGGCTCATTCCGACGCCGTCGTGAGTACGCCCGCACGATACACAGACACAGAACAGGAATTTCAAAGGGTGATCTAACCCGTTCTAGTCCTCCATTATGGCACCGATAGCGCCGCGTCTAAAGGTCCTCTCAGGTTCGTTGATTTCCAATTCTTATTACTTGCGCTGCCAACTTGACCTCAAATTGCTTCTCTGTTTTCCTCAGTACCACCGTCGTCGGAAGGGACGGCAAGACTCTCGCTTTCTTGTTTTTGCTTGCCTCTCGTTTCTCCTATTACATACTGCACGCTCGCTTTCCCCACTGTACTTCGAGGCCCCTCGGTGCGCTGGCATCTGCCTTAAGCCCGTCTCGCCATGGTTGATAGCGATCTAATGAGAATTTGTGCAGTGGGTGGAAATGCCGTCTCTGCGTTCCTTTCCTGGAGACTCCAGGCGACAAACGCTTGCGACGTAACCCTCGTTTGGAAATCCGGCTTCGAGGCCGTATACCAGTATGGCATCTCTTTCAAGTCTGCGACATTTGGCAACGAACGGTTTAAACCTCGGCGTGGTAAGTCTAACCGGTCATTGAGCCTCTCCAGATATGCGACTCCTTTTCTAATAAGTCTGCCATTTAGTTGTCCGAACCCCAGAGGATGCCGCACACAACAAAGATGGCGCATTCGACTATGTCATACTTTGCATCAAGGCTCTCCCGGATGTTTACGACCTTGCATCGGTAATCGACGCTGTTGTCACCCCTCAACATACCTGTATTCTTGTCAATACTACGCACACGCTAGGAGTCGAGGCTGCTCTTGAGGAAAGGTTTCCAACCAATGTTGTTTTGTCCCTCGTTTCGAATGCCGAATTGAACCAGTTGGGATCGAGTGAATTTGAGCATAGTGGTTCAACCGAGATCTGGGTTGGTCCGGCAAATAAGAGTGGCAGCATCCCAGCAACCATACAAGACGATATGGCTCAAGCGCTCGCTATGACCTTGACTACTGGTCGTGTTGACTGCAAAGTTTCCAGCAATATAAGACAACAACAGTTTGAGCGAGTTATCGGGTAAGCCGTTCTCTTTAACGTAACCCTGCTGGCCCTGAACTAACCCATTAGTCCCATCGCTTTTCACCCTGCGAGCGTTATCTTCGAGACTCCTTCACATTCGGCTCTCTTGGAAAAAACCGGTGTAAGGCAACTAATTTCCGATGTAATTGACGAACTTATCCAACTTGCTTCCGCGCAAGGGTGCACGCTCGATGCCAAATTCAAGGAAAACACTATTAAGGAACAGTGCGAGCCATCAGATAGTCCGAGCATCATGTGGCAGGATTATGTGGCCCGGCGGCCAATGGAGGTCGAGACTTTCCTTGGTTCGCCTATCAAGTTAGCTCAGAATTCAGGCGTCAAATTGCCTCGAATCGAGACTCTGTACGCCATTTTGCATAACTTGAATATAGTCAACCAGTCTAGACCTAAGGAGATCAATGGGCTGCCGGCTGCTTCGGGTTCACCAACCGCGGCATCACCAATGCCTCGGATGTCATCGTCGGGTCAGCCACCTCGCCCTCCGGTAAACGGTCACCCAAATGGGAACGGCGTGCCGATGCCTAGGCCTAGGCCCCGTAACTCATCCAACTTTAGCGGACCGCCTCCAGGTATGCGCCGGCCTCCACCTATGAACGGCGGCGGTCCTCCGAATGGATACAGGCCACCCATGAATGGCGCGCCGAACGGCCAAGCTCCGTCTCGACAACCCTCGAGGCGCGGCTCTTTTGACGAAACTGACCTTGGTGAATTTAGCCACCTGGTCGTGTACGACGATCCGACAGACGCTGGTGACGGCGGGTTCAATGCTGACACTCCAGATATTGCTTTACGCGAAAGAGAGCTCCAATTACGACAGCGCGAGTTAGCATTAAAGGAGCAGGAACTACGTATGCGACGCGGCGGTCCTCCAGGACCTGGACCTGGACCTGCTGCCAGAAGGCGGGCTCCTCCGGTACGTAGTGGAGGCGGCATCTATGATGATGAGGATGAAGAGGACGACTATTTCGATCCCAATTCAGGCCCCATCACTCCAATGATTGACCCGGATAATTTCGATATGATGAGCGTTACGTCGCGGAAAACCCGTAGCAAGCCCCCTCCGAGTCAAAGCGAGTTGCGAATGCATCCTGAGGGTCCCGGCCAAGGAATGCCCTCTCGTGGCAGCAGATGGCGACCGGGATTTGGCAGGAATCGTTCTAGTCAAATCATAAGTGCTGCGCCTGGTCTTCACGACAACATTCTCGACGACCCACTGATGAGCTTCACGTCCAACCGGTACGGTAATGTCGATCGGGGACAGATACAAGCTGGATCTAGGGCGAACTCTCTTACGGCGTCGCATCTACATGAGCTATCAAGCGGTCCCAACGGGATGAGTGGTCCGTTCCCCAGACGTACTAGTCAATCACCGGGGAACCCGTATAGCCCCTCAATTCGGGGCGGCAATGGACGACCTTCACCGCCCAACGGCTTCGGAGGACCTGGTCCCAATGGACGCCCGTCACCTCCAGACGGCGTACGCCAGCCGGTCCCTCGGTATCCTCCGGGTCAAGGCAACATGGTCGCGCCACAACAAGTTGAACAACGCGTCGGGGTGAGCTCTCTCCAACCACCAAACACGAAAACAGCAAGAAGTCTGACCGGCAGTGCGAGCACTAGCGCGGGGAGTGGTGATTCGTCGAACCTAGGTTCTGAACCCTCCGCTCACAGCAGTTCAAGTAGTCTCGGTCCTCGACCTCCAATTGGAGTCCGCTGAAAACCCTCGAGTGTTACGAAGCGAAATCGCCGGAGTCGATTGGTGGTGGATCTCGTCCCTCGCTCATGGGACGGATTTTTTTAACTTTTTTTTTTTTTGGTCGGTTTAATATCACGATTTTTTCGCCCGACGATCTCTTTTAGGCAGGCTACCGCTTCTTTAGCGGCATCTGGGTTATCGAGTTCGTCTCATTCGGATCACGGCGCATTCGATACGGTTAGATGGAAGTGGTTTGGATTACAACATAACGACGCACACATAATTCTATTCGTCTCGGCAGGGAAAACTACGTACATAAGCATCTTGGAAGGTTGAAGTAGTGGTTATTCGTCTTCGGTAATATTGCATTGGGATGCGGGGTCTGTCGCCTTTCGGAACGCATATATTCTTATCCTTTTCCACTTGACGCGATAGCCTTTCGTCTTCGTCTACTGGCCGGTACGCCGTCTACGCCTTTCGCTTCCGAACCGTTCTACTACGAGTCTTTTCGACAGAATTCATAATTACCACGACGGCTAGGGAGCCTGAACCGGAGGCCATCAATGGGCCAGAAAAGACATCTTGAACGGGACGCGTATACAGTCTCCATCTAGTGTCTGGGCGCATTTTGTTTGCTCCGTTTCGATGGGCAGTGTGACTCCGGTCGACTTGATTAGCGGCTTCAAACCCCAAGCCAACAAACTTTCGAGCCAAGGCGCCGGTAACAGGTGGACCGACCAGAAGACATGTGCAGGCAGATATTTGCCTGGCATAGGGGATAGACATTTGCGCAACATAGGTCTGAAGAGGGAGGCATTACTAGTATTATGACCATACACCACGACGGAGGACTTTTCTTTCTCTTGTTTTATCTGTCACTTTCTGTCTGGATTTTAATATTGTAGACCCGCATGCGAGGTTGTGGGCCTGGTGGTGAGATATGCCACGGAGCGTTGTCAGTAAGCATGGGAAAGAAAAGAGTGAAAGGCCGGGGTGGTGGTGTCCAAGAAGTAGAGAAAGTCATCTTAAGGCACTTAAGAGCCAGGCTTAATTAACAGGGACCAATTATCCGCGACAATGCAACAAGAGAACGTCAATCGCGATGATGAACTGTTTGCGTCTGACATAAGAGTTTTTGCCTGGGTCCCTACATATTTGTCTATCTACCTAGACTTGAGTATTTGGTGAGGATTTGTGGTCTATACGAAGACGGCGAAGTTAATGTTTGTATATGTAAGGTATGGAAGATAGGTACACCCCTCATCCAGCGTGTATCTACAAAGTCATCAAGCCACAGTTCTACGATATGTACCTTGCCTATAGTACATCTCAAGCTTATAATGTGTTCAGTGCCGATGAGATGATGACGCAAAGCGGGCCAAGCGATATTACTGATGTGCAGTATTCCCAGGCGAGACTTGAGGTTCCGCTGAAAGCGTAACGCTACCTGGGAGCTTGGGCCACGGATCGCGGGGGTTTGGAATGGCAATAATCGGCCCACGGGACCACGTACCGACCCCGCGCTAGTCAGCAGCCGCCTTACCGTAAACTTACTTCACGCGTCACCGCGTCTGAAAAATGTGGGGAGACTGTCTAGTGGGAACTCTATCTACCCGCAGCAGCATTCCAAGTGTGTTTACCGATGGTCCGTTTGATGGGACTTTCTCCTGCTACTACACTAGGTTCTTATAGGTACATCCTTCATTGGAACGCTAGGGCCGCAGCCGATCAGAGGCTTCTGACGTGGTGTATCCGGTTATTTGTGGTTTAAGACTTTGGATACGGCGATTGAACGGGTTGCTCGAGCGCGCTGCTGGCATACGAAGTCAACGCGAGATCCTGTGCGGCTTGCTGCGACGACGACGACGACGCCTGTCTGGGCCCAATCGGGAAACCCGTGGTAACTACGGACGCACGCCTTTTCTCTAGGCGCCTCGAGAGTACGCTCTTCGATCAAGCTTCTTCCCCTCGGACGTTTGTGAACTTGCGCTCAGGTGAACAACGTTTGGAAAACGAGGAAGGCGACTGCGAATACCTGCGTGCCGATATACGACTGCTTCTCCTACCTCATATACGCAATTCCTATCGCACGCGAGCTACTTTCTCTCCGTTCTCTACGCTTGGGCGTGCCGCTTTTTGCTGGATACGTGAGGCACGACAAGACTAAAACGCCAGCATGGCTTCCCGAGGCGGCAATGCGGATCGAACAACCATAATGCAGGGCTCGGGGACCGCCCCGAGACCCTCGATGGCGCCGCAAAGTTCGAGCTCGGGCGGCGCGGTGAAGGCGCGGCAGCTTGTGAGTCGTAGCGCCCATCTTATCTCGCCTCGCTATGCTACATGCCATTCTCCTTGTGCGAACAGAGGATATGTGGATAGTCTAAGGCTGAGAAGGAGAAGGAGTAAAGGAATCGTGCAGTGCTAATAGACTACCGTGATAGACGCATCTGCACTCGCAACTAGCACAGCTGTCGGCCAACCTAGCGGACACAGAGAACCTCTTGCGCATGACCAGCGTGCAAGCTGAAGCCATGAGAGGCCTCGGGAGTTGGCACGGCGGGATGTAAGTTCCTCTCCCTCGCCCTATAATCTGCGGCAACCCTTCGGTTTGTGTGCGTGCTAATGGTTGGGCGATTATAGGTTTATGGCTGCGAGCAAAGTCCTGGGCGAGGAGTCGGTGAAGGAGCAGGCTCAGTCCGCACAGCAGTCACGACGGTCATAGGGGTTGCGAGGCACATAGCTTAATAAAAAAGAAAAAAGAAAGGCCCGCTGAATTTGATAATTTGTATGCAAGACTTACCTTTGGGTCTATTGTTTACGTAGAACAGGATGGTGAGCTACCTCCTTCCGGGCCGAACGGCTCGCCCTTGGTGGCGCGAGACATACCGTCGAAATTTAGGCTCTGGGAGGAACAGCGTCACGAGAGATCATCTGCTAACTTACATCAGACCACCGCCGGAGGGGATATCTTCAAAGATATCCTCCTCGTCTAATAGGCCTAGATGAATGACGATGCGCCTACCTGTGATGATAGTAAACGGCTTGGTTCGTCGGCCGTGGTACCACTATGCATCGCATTGACTGTCAACTGCCTCTGAGGTATATGTTGTGGCTCCTGCTCACATGCCGATTTATTCTTGAGTTGAATCTTAATTCATTCCACATGCGGGCACCGGAATAGTTTCAAGTAAGATATTAGGTACTTTTATATGATCTTCCCGACCAGCATCGCATTAGGGGTAACTGTCTACGGTTGATACAGGGAATCGGCAATGCAGCGCGGAACGGTGCGCTTCGCGTCTCACCTTGATGCGAGATTACACCACTACGAAACAGACCAAGATCGAAAACGGTGGACTATGTGTTGTGATTTTCTGTGATGTCGATGCCGTCTTGTTAGATGCGCTGTTAAAGTCTGTCAGGCTGACGTGATCTAGCAATAACGTTATGTGAACAGAACTTGAACATCCACACTCTCGGACCCTAGAGGGCTTCCGTATGAAGCCTCTCAGCCGCCAGAGTACCGGCCTCTTCGGAGGAGAAGGTCCAATCATCACTAATCAGCGCCTGTAGTTCTTTTTCTGCACACTTTTCGCTTGAAAGCCGAGATCTAGATTGACGGCGTGATTCCATCGCAGAGCTGGCGCGGGATTTATCAGCGCGGACGACCCTGGGGCCCTGCTCGGGGGGTTGGCTGGTAATATTACCAACCTGACCTCGTCGACATTGAAAAATGCGCGCACTTATTGTCGTGTAGCCCGTCCAAGGTGGCGGCGAACTGGCTTGCGATACGCATCGATGCCGGAGAGGGCTGGCTCGATGCCTTCGTCCTGGATCCCGGATGGGTCTCGACCAAGCTCGGTGATGCGGGCGCGCGAGGCTTGGAAGGCCCCTGATGGTTTGGATGAGCATTGCGATGGCATGTTGTGGATGACTACGGCGTCTACTGGGGAAAGGCGTGTGGGAAGATGGTGTGGTTTAATGGGGAGGTTACGGTTGGCGAGGATGCTTAGGAATGGTGATGATGCTGCTGTTGGTGCTGTGGCCGCGATGGAAGTGATTTGGAGCTCATCTCTAGTAGAGCACAAAGGAACTTAAATATGTAGCTCTGCAATGAAGGACCGCCGCAGTCAGTGTTCTGGGATTGCGGGGTGTATAGTTGTGGAATGATACGTCGCGGCCATGGGAACATTCTGAGGGTGGGCGTCAGGGGAGAGCCGCCCCGGTACGTATTTCCCGGTCGGCGCAACAGCTCTAGAGTGTGTGTAATTGCGTGTATTTCTCCTCTAATCGTATCTATGCCGCTGCTACGAAGCCTGTGAAACTGGAGTGAAGAATTTGTTGATGCCTACTATCCACTTTCGAAGGTGCTACGTCTGTTCCCCTATGCACCTAGATTGCATCCCAACATACGTGAAGATAGCACGGACTCGTACGGCTCGTACAGCTGAGAGTTCTACGCGGATAGAAGACAACCCCATTGGCTGGGAAGTTCCGTCCTCGTAGGGCAGAATCTGGCTGCCTGGTAGAATGAACCGTCGTCTTGGGTACGGGTCCACAAGTGCCGTTTCCGCGTATAGAGATGCCGCTGATTGGCTCGTTTCTGTATACGACACGATACGCCCGGCGAAAGGGGTCCAGCCTTTCTATGCATGCACGCAAGCGCTATGAGGCTTAGCACAGGGGACTTAGATCTAATCTTTTGTAGTCTATTTACTATTCTCCGTTAGGTACGTATGCGGCTTGATATCCGCGTATACGTATAATGATATGGCAGAAATATAAGACGGAAACAAGAGAGATACTACTAGACCAGCTCATATATATAGCGGCTGGGTCGCTCTGCTCGAGAGACCATGGCGCCGCCTCTCTCATCTCTCAGTCATATCAAGGAGCCTCATTCTCTGTATCTCTTCCCAGCAGTGGCCGAGCCTTAAGGAAGCACTCGAGACTCATCTGAATATTCGCCATGGCCCAACTCGAGCCGTACATGGGTAGTAATTATTACCTATGGAAATATCTCCCCTCGATCCCGGCCGCCGTCATCTTCGCCTTACTGTTCCTCGTAGCCACGGGCGCTCACTGCTTCCGCCTTTTCAAAACGAGGCTCTGGTTCTGCTTGCCGTTCGTCGTCGGAGGCATTAGTAAGTTTTTCATAGCGGAGACGCTTCGTCCTTGAAATTAAGCGAAGGCTGGCTGGGTAAACTGACAGGCACGAAGTGGAAGTGATAGGTTACTGTGCACGCGCTGCGGCGCACGATCGAACAGGCGACCTCATACCCTACATAATCCAGAACATCCTGATCTTGCTCCCGCCGGTCCTCTTCGCCGCGTCGATCTACATGGTGCTGGGCCGCATCATCCGCGCTGTGCACGGAGAGCCCTACTCGCTCATCCGCGTCAACATCCTGACCAAGGTCTTCGTGCTGGGAGACGCCGTCTCCTTCTTCGTGCAGGGCGGCGGAGGCGGCATCATGGCCCAGGGCGAGAACGCGGACACGGGCGAGAAGATCATCGTGGGCGGTCTAATCCTCCAGATCGTCATGTTCGGCCTCTTTATCATCACGGCCGTCGTCTTCCAGACCCGGTACCAGAAGCGCAAGGTCGCCGCTCCGGCGTACGACGCCATGGGCTGGAAGATGAGCATGTACATGCTCTACGGCGTGAGCGCGCTCATCATGATTCGGAATATCTTCCGGACGGTCGAGTTCGCCGCGGGTCAGGATGGCTACCTGCTCTCGCACGAGTGGACTGTTTACGTCTTCGACTCGATCCTGATGTTGACGGTCATGGTCCTCTTCCTTGTGTGGTATCCGAGCAATCTCAAGCAATCTCCCGAGGCGCAATGGATGCACTCGGACGGAACGGACGTCAATCTCGCGGAGCGAGGCCGGGACTCGGACTACAACGTCAGGTTCGACAACACGAACTATTCGGCGTTAGTGACAAAGTGAGAAGTCTGGGGTTGTATACGTCGGGATATTCCCACGTATTTACAATATGCCTTTTTAGCGATTTACTAGGATTATTAAGACGGAGCTCGTTTTTTCTTATGTCGCATGTTGAATATATGCCTAGATAGATAGATGGATAGATTTATGTCACCTAGGGTTAGGCAGGCTGCCGTTTAATGCTTGAGTTTCGTAACGCTTCAGGATTGTGTAGTATGAGACCACGCCGTCGTATTCGCTCCGGGAGCGAAGTGTGTGGGGCCGGGGCGGTCCCTTAGCCCCCTGATAGTCCTGCGCCCTGACTCGCTCGGAGCAATACGCTTAAATACAGCGACAAAGAATACTTCGCGGTACTCCGCCGTGATCTCCATGTCACACTCTCTTCCTGTCGCCGCACGCCATTGCAGTGGTAACGGATTTGTCAACACTGTGTATAGTTATCCAAGCCCCGGCTTATAAAGAGGAGCTCGCAATGCCTCGTCGTTCCCATCGGAAATCTCGTGCAGGGTGTTCCGAGTGTAAGCGTCGACATATAAAAGTAGGTTGACCAAGCCAGCCGCCGCCAAATACAACTTCAACGAGTCTCCGTGTGCTGAACAATATAAAAACCAGTGCGATGAGAACAGGCCGGCTTGCGGAAACTGCTCAATCATCTCGAGGGATTGTTCGTTTCTGGCCTCAAAGCCAAATCTCCCGACCGTGGGCGAGGGATCTGCGAGTCCGCTTCTCCCACTTCAATCTGATGCATCCCCATCACCTCATCAGCCTTCTCCTGTCAGTCCGGGCTGTGAATTCTCCACTATCCAAGATACCAATATGACACATATGAAGCTCTTTCACCACTGCGTTCACACCGATTTTGACTTGCCGCCTTCGTCGGAGAACCCCGACAAGTCGTTCTCGTCCGCCCTGATTATCGAGGCGGCCCTATCCTACCCTTTTTTGATGAATGAGATGCTGGCTTTCGCAGCGCTTCATCTAGCCCATCTCGAGCCTGCCAAAGCGCATTTATATAAGCACCATGCCGTCGGCTTGCAGACTCACGCCCTCAGCCAGTTCAATCAGGAGATGACAAGAGTAACTCGCGAAAACGGTATAGCGATCTTGGTGTTTGCCTGGTTCATGACTCTGCACACCCTCCACGACACCATGGAATCGGCAGAACCGTACGGCTTTCTGGACCGGTTCCTCCATTACATGCAGCTGCACCGCGGAGTACGAGCCGTCACCGCGAGTGCTTGGAACATGATGATCGAGTCCAAGATGGGCTTCGTGTTGCAGGAGGCGTCGAAAGTCATAGAGAACTTGCGATCCGGTCCTCAGACGGCCGAGCTGAAGAACTGCATCCAGGAATCAAGCACGTTGAGAGACGAGGAGAAGTCGACCTGCAAAGATGCTCTGGAAAGGATCCAGTGGTTTCTAAGCCGGATCGACGGGACGGAGGCGAAGGACCCGTCTCTCGTGATCACGTTCTTGTCCCTGATCTCGTGGCCCGTCATCATCGACGCCGATTTCCTTCGACTCGTCTCCGAGAGGACCCCGGAAGCCTTGCTCGTTCTCTCGTACTACGCCATACCGCTATACTTATGCCGAAAGGTATGGGTTGTGGGGCATGCTGGCCAGCTGCTATTCCAAAGCGTCCGGTTGCACTTGGACGAGAAGTGGCACAAATGGCTTGAATGGCCAGCGGAAATGCTGGGTACGCTGCCGTAGCATCGTAATCGTGTTCAATCGCTCCAAAGAGATCCAGCCAATTCTCTACCTTGCCCCGTTCAAATACTTCCAACTCCCAAGGTTCAGCTGTCAAAGATCTTCATCGCCGGCCCAGACGCATATGTCAGCTTCCAATTTTCCTCTCGAGTTTACCGTTGGAATCGAGAAGTGCGACAGCCGCAGGCACTAGATTGTACACTTCGCCTTCAAAATCATCCAGTTTTCTATGCTGGAATGTTGTGTCGGGCATGAGCATTTAACCATCTATTGGCGAGCGTGATCCGTGTTTGATGACTGTCGGATAGTCGCAGTTCTGCACCGAGACTCACTTGAAGCCGTGTACTTTTGCTGGTCGGATGATCTCAATTACGACAGAAGTGTTCGATGCGCCTCCCGTCAAGGCCCACGCGCGGAGAGGCGTAGCACATAGTGTTACTCAAACAGAGAGCGAACCGGGCTCTGATAGTGGCATTCTGTCGGGAAACCTGGAGAATAGTAGGGTGACTGGTATAGTAATAGTATGTGCGTTCGTATCCATCTCAACTGCAAAGTAAGCAGGACAAGTGCCTGCGGATAGATCGAAAAGATGAAGTGGTTTACTTGGGAAAAATTGTACATCTTCTCAGGGTGTGTCATTGAGCTTATGAAGGAGCATCATAACCGAAGTTCCATCCAAGACTAGCAGACTGGTTGGCCTGTCACGTACTTTCATCCGGCATTGATACATTTTTGTATTGGAAATGAAAGGAGTTGAGGTTCTCGGCGGAAATTAGGCACCTGCACCTTGTGGCAGAGCGATCTTGTAGGCTGCGATAACCACTATGTCGGTTCCACTTTTCTGACAACACGCAATGAATACAGGGCGCATGCCGCTATAACGCGCCCCTCAGCTCACTATAATCACAGCCCTGGAGTGGGAGTGGCTCAAAACGCCACCACCTGGAGCCAGGTACGGTCACAGCTCGCCTGTGTCAAAATAAATATAGGTAATATAATCATGGTTTTCATCTAGATATCAACCTCAGAGATTCGTCCACTCGATCCTAGTATCTGGAATTTGTGGAAGAACTATGGGAATCCCATCCCAAGCTGATAACTCATTGGAAGCTTACATCTCTTGATGTAAGACGATGACGTCGAATCCTGCAGGCAGCGCCAGTCAGCAACGAAGGATTCTCGACTTCTTCCAAGCCCTCGACAGCTCTTATAGGAATGCAACATGGTCATGCGTTCAGCTTCACCTCACAGGAATGGAAGAGTATACTTATCTCCCTCTGAAGCCCGGCCAGTTCCGGCTTCTTCATATCCTGCCGGCCCAGAACGGCAATGCAGAGTTGATTGAATGTTCGCTGTCGCACCATGAGTTCAACGGCGACCAGCACGTTCCTTACGTTGCGCTCTCCTACACCTGGGGGGACACTCCAGCGGGACAAGATATACTCGTCGACGGCAAGCGTATGTACGTCAGGCCCAACTTGTACGCCTGTCTACGCAGCTTGAGACACCACCAACTCTCACACTACGTCTGGATAGACGCAATATGTATCAATCAACGGGACGAGGATGACGATGAGAAAAGCGCTCAGATAAAGCTGATGGACCAGATATACTCCAAGGCAGAGAGTGTGGCCATCTGCCTGAAAGCCGACAGCGACGACGATGCAACTGCGTTCTTCGACGTCGTCAGCCACTACCGTCAGCATTACGACCAGAACAATTTCCCGACCCCGCAACAGGATCGCCACAAGATATACCAAGCGGTCCAATGGCTCTGCCGCAACCCCTATTTCAGCCGAATGTGGATTGTGCAAGAGAACGTTCTCGCAGCCAAGCGGATCCTGATATGCGGGACAAGGAAGACGCCGTGGCTGTACGTCGAGCGAATGGTGGGCGAAAGTGAATCCATCGTTCCAGACGGCCTCAGCCAAGGGAGCCACTCGCAGCTGATCAGGAGCTCCGGCTTCGAACATATATCGGGTCTGACCCTTCACCACCTGAAGGCCAAACAGGAGCCTCCTGCCGCCACGCTATTCAATGCTTTGGTGCGCTATCAGCAGCAACAATGTTTCGATCGCCGCGACAAGATCTTTGCTCTCTTAGGCCTCCCCGAAATGCAGAAGCCCAGGATTCAGGATGTGTGTAGGGTGGATTATAAGAAGGACGTTCGAGACCTGCTCCTCGATATCCTGGAATGGTTCGAGGCTTCGCCGCACTTGACAGCCCGCCACCAGACCCAACTACAGCGCTACGGGCTTTTGCAGGAAACGCTGGGACGTGTCGAGCTGTCTATAAAATCGTGCCGGTTAGCCAAGCTCGACAGCTTATCATCAATGGTAGACTGCCGGGCCTCAATTGAGTTTGCCTCGGGCCGCGTTTCGCTGTTATCAATCATTGTGACTGAAGCCGCCTATAAGGGCCAGATTCTATCCGTCACCAGTCTCAAGAATGCGGATAGCGTCCTGGCAGAGATAAGCGAATCGAAAGAGGAAGATATACAAGACCGGAATCTTGACCTCCTCGAGGAGCTCCAATGTGGCCTCCAGCGCCGACAGCTGATGGTAGGCTTTCGACCAGGGCTTGAGGAAAATGCCTTGCGTTTCCTTCAGACAGAGGAAATCCCTTTAATTCACTACCGAAACGGCTGGTCGAAGGTGGAACTTTCCAGCGGCGGATGGGGTATTGCGAGTTACGGAGTCGAAGTCGGCGACCTCGTCTATACAGTCGTCGTCGGGCAAACCCAGAACAACACTGCTATCTGCTGCTCTTTGATCTTGCGGGAGAACAGCGAAGGAATATTCTCGGTCGTGAGCCTCGCGCTTGACCATTTAGGTTTTGAAAGTACCAACCGCCAGAGGCCCAGCCAAGCTCTCGTGGCTCCGATGCCTCCTCGTGCGAATAAAGGGGACCGCCAACGCAATCTTCGACTAGCAATGGATCCAGGTGTTGCATTCAGAATGACGTCCCCGACGGGTGTGAAGACACTCGGTTACGGCTGGAGAACGACGCACAAAATGGCGTGGTGAGTGATGACAATGTTACTAGGGCAGACGACAGCCGAAAACGACAAGTCCAGCTCGCGTTTGCTACACAAGCACAGTTCGATCATCCCAAGACTCAGTAAGGAAACGCGCAATGTTCGGATCGGGTGCAAAACATCATCCGAGCAGCTATTCTTCTCTTCGTGACAATCAATTACTACCACACGATATGGCAGTTATCTACTTGCACTGTTGGGTACTAGCTCACCGGAACGACCGGTTAGCTGATGCAATGTTGGATCTGAAACCCTTCTAGCGTCCCGCAATCCCAAACGCCGCGTGGTCGCTATAGAACTTTTGTATATCCACTTTGACCACAACGTCAATGAGCACCTCTGCTCAACCAACAGCGGGTTTTCGGCTTACCCTGCTGCATGGTTAGTGGCTACCGAGAGGCAGCTATACACACCGGGCCCCGCAACCAGAGCCAACAGCGGCATCCCCAACTCCTTCAACGGCAGCCGGGGCAAGAGTGGGCCGCATTGATGGAGCGATCCCAGGGTGCACAGCGCAAGTTATAGGTTCAGGGTTTACTTCTGGATCTCACCAACGGGCGGGTGATCTGCCTCAAACGCCCCAGTATATGCCTTAACCGTCCTAGTGGAGGAGCGTAGCGTAGCATCTAAAAGGCCGACGGGTCCCTAGTCTTTACTATCGTAAAGGAATCTATTGTCTTGTAAACCGTCTCCTTGATCCTGTCCCTGTCACTACCTAGGCAATGATGTCAGACCCCAAGCGGTCTGTTCTCATCACCGGCTGCTCAGATGGAGGCATAGGCGCCTTCTTGGCAATCGCCTTCCACAAAGCCGGTCTGCACGTATACGCAACGGTTCGGAATCCCGCCAAGGCGGAGGGCCTGGCGTCTACGGGCATCGAAGTCCTCACTCTCGACATCTCATCCGAGTCCTCTATCGCCGCCTGCGTCGAGAAAGTGCCCAGCCTCGATATACTGGTCAACAACGCCGGCCAGACGTACTTCATGCCCGTGGCAGACCTCGACATCGCGGAAGCCAAGAGGCTGTTTGACGTCAACGTCTGGGCGCAGATCGCCGTGACGCAGGCGTTCCTACCGCTGCTGATAAAGTCGCCGAGCGCCATCGTCGTGAATCACACTTCCGCCTGCTCCGCAGTCCCTTTGGCGTTCCAGGCGACGTATAACGCGTCGAAAGCCGCGCTGTCGATGTTTTCGGACAACCTGCGGCTCGAGATGGACCCGTTCGGCGTCCGGGTCGTCGAGTTGAAATCCGGCTTTCTCAGGTCGAATTTCGTGAGGAACGCGCAGAGCTCGAACGCGGCCACGCTGCCCAAAGGTTCCGTCTACGAGCCTGTGAGAGAGCTGGTGGAGAAGCGCCTCAGAAGCGAGGGGGCCGAGGACATGGGCGAGCTGCCGGATCGGTGGGCGGAACAGGTCGTGCGGGATCTGCTGAAGAGGAACCCGCCGCGCGTGATCTGGAGGGGAGGAGGGGCGGGGCTGTCGTGGCTCTCGACGATGCTGCCCTACGGCGTTCTGGATGGGGCCCTTAAGAAGTCAGCTGGGTTGGATGAGATGAAGCAGATCATCCAGAAAGGGGAATCCTCAAAGCCCACGGGGTAGCCCTGCTTTGACGAATAGCATGTTTTCAGGCCAGACTTGGAGCTGAATAACGGTCTGGAATACTAGGGTAAATAGACAAACACTGTTATGATGCTGCATTTATAATATTCCGGCGCGGAATTTAGAGGATCACGGAGCGGCATACATGGGCGTCCTTTGCCGCCTCGGACGAACAGCTGTATATCAAAATGAAAAGCGATGTGGCAGCGATGGCGATATAGGAGCAATCTAGAACGTTAGGTATCTAGTTGGCTGAGCAATGTACTCTTGGTCACGAGCGCGTCTCCGCAGTGACGTTCGCTGTTACGATAGTGACAAGAGGTAGCTGCCGGCGCTGTGCGTCAACGAAAAGCAGCCGAATATCCACCAAATGGCTCATTGGACCTAACCTCTCTTCCTTCTTCTCCATTCGCAGAGATACTATGGTCATGCTTCAGCGGTAGTCTAGGTAGGCTGAGATTTATTCCGGGTATGAAATGTGAGTGGCTCAAGGATTTGCTAGACGAAAATGCCTGGATGATGCGCTAATAATGGCTTCATATGTTAAGAAGTCCTGTCAAAGCCCTGAAATCGAGCCCGATACAGGTGCAGTCAAGCAACAAACGGAGAGAAGAGTTGGTGAAAGGTTCCTAGGAAAAGTCTGAAAAGTAAGCCGAAAGGCGAGTGCTAGGAAGCCTACAGGGGTTGCTCGTCAGTTCCGTAGATCTCAACAATTGAAAACAACATTCTCGAATCAACAGTGATATCGTATATATCCATCCCAGATTCCATAGAATAATTAAGTAACGCAATTGAACGAATTTCGAACATATAAAAAGGAGAGAATAGCAGATACAGCTTCATAGAATAATTACGACATCGTTGGTGCCCTCAACGATGGACGCGACTGTAATGTCGCCAATTGACGCTTTGGACAGACAACCCCAGCATGTTCCCTCAGGCTTCAAGATGACTTTGTAGCCCTTAGCTATGCAGATCGACGCAGCGGCTAGCCGAGCCTGCCAGTTCCCGTTGGCGCGAATAATGCCGGCTTGCCTCGGTGGCACGATCATTTCCGCGAAGTTGTCGATGGAAATGATCTTACTTCTCCGGGCAGAATCAGCGCTGCAGCTGCAAGGTTTCGACCCCAGTAGCGCCCTTATGAGGCGATCCTGAGAGCTCCTTAACGCTCCCAGAATGTCTAGCTCGGCGATCCAGGTCTTTCGATCGTGAACGGATATGAGCGTCTCGAGGAAGTACGCTTCTACGTCTCGCCCGCCTGAGAAGTCAACATTGACAGCTTGGGATGCCTCCGAAAAGGAAAGGTGGAGACTCGTTCCTTCGAAGCAATCTTCCATCGTTCCATCAAACTCCTTGTGGTCGTACTGGTACCACTCGTCTATCGTGTCATAGGACCTGATTTCGGGGTCTTTTGGAGGGACCATAAATGCCATGCCTGCCCTTCCAATGGTGCCTATGAACCGCTTCACCGGGCAAGCAATGTTGCATGTGGGATCCTCAACGAGTGCCGATGCAATGTAAAGGGAATCAGCCGCGCCGATTGCAAAGACGTTTTGCAGCTCATCGGGGTTCAAATTGTAGCTGCCGGTTTCCATCATAGCGATACATGCAAAACAAGTCGCAGTATCCACTCCTTGTACACTTAGTCTAGAGATTACATGGTCGTCGTCGACGAGCACAGCCTTCTTAGAAGTAAGCTGCTTGATGGCCGAGTTCAACCATAACGCCTTGTTGAAGTCGAATTGTACCGCCCGGACGTCGACTGTTGCTCCTGGGCTGTCTCTGTATAAGCTCTCTATGAAAGTCATCCCCAAGAGAGTGGCGTTATGCTTCACAGTGAACTGTAATGCTAATGCCTTAGCACATTTAGAAAAGTCCACCGCGTCCGGATGAAAGAGTTGCGTAATTCTCTTGCCTGACAAGTCACAAGTACTCCTCTCCGATTTTTGCGCCAAAGGTGGTTCCTTACCTTCTTGATGAACGACTGCTGAAGGACGGCGACGTAGGAGGGCAATTGAATCTATACGGCCATGGACAACATCAAACTCCACCGTCGGCCCAGCTCCCGTGTGAGCCTTCATCCACACATAGTCTCTGTCGCCCTTGTGGTGTCCTCTGTCTCGGACTTCTCTAGCTTCTCGCCTGGGGTTGTGGATATAAATCAGCTCGTTCGGATTAGCTGAGGATTGTTGGTACACCATTCTCTTCCTTCTATGGTGGCCGAAGAGGGCTGACGAATCACTAAAACCGGTAGCCTTCTCGCCCATGTTCTTGATTTCTTCGAGACGGCGTTTCACTGTTTCCAAGTATTTCGGCCCGACAGAATCATTGAGCTTGACGGATATCCACCGCCGATGGCTCAGGGTGGTGTCACTGATTCTGGACAGGCTCCCTTCCACTCCATATTCAGGGCACGCCGTCGCGTATTCATATATTTCAAACTTCAGCCCCTTGCCTTCTGCAGAGTCGTCGACGTATGACCGCCTGTAGATTATGAGGAACTCGTATCTTTTGGTCTTGCCGTCTGCTTTGAATCTGGAGGCAGTAATTTCCCTAAGGAGACTAATCTTGTCTTCCAATTTCTGCGCAAATTCCAGATACTTTGACACGCTGAAAATGTTTTGGAACGGACCGCCAACGAAGTTGCCGAACCTCTGGCCCATTGCTTTGAGCTTGCGAATTCTTTCCTCGTCTAATCGATTCTTGTATTCTAGGCAGATCCTCGATATCATCATCAGCCACGAGTCAAGATTTTCGTTTTTCTTTCCTAGCGGGTCTGGTGCGGTCGATTTGGAGGAACTTTTGAACTTATAGGACTCATGGAGCTTCATAGCGACATCACCGACAAAACCGAGGAGGTCTTCAGTTGGAATGGACCCATCATCCCAGCTGGCTATGTAGGCTGAAACCATGGCCCATAGCATCTCGTCAATTGTGATTCTCTCACGATCGCTGGTTCTTACGGATCTCGTCCTCGTGACCGGTAGGCGGCCATAGTATCTCAAGTGGGATAACGGAAGTGCCCAATAAACTGACTTATAGTCTCTCTCCACCCGAGGTGAAGGTTCTAGGCCGAACGTCAGAATTCCTCGCCCCTCAAGAAGAGGGTCTCGTTGCTTAATATATCGATCTTCCTTTGAGAGATGCTGCATGTCAGGGTACAAATGCCACGATAATAAAGCAAGGAGGATGTCCCCTCTATGTACTTGCAGGGGGATACCCCTTAGAAGATTTTCCATTTGACTCATAGCCGAGGACCAAGCACTCATGACACTGTCGTAAGTGTCGGGCTTCGCATTCACAGGCAGGCTTAGATTGTCGACAATCAGATGCGCCTGTGTCTGTTGTCTAGCCATGACCGAGTCTGCCACACGCATCCAAGCTCTTACGCTGGCATCCCAGTCTCTCAAGTCTGATCGCAAAACTTCCTCGACAACGGCATGTAGCACGTCTTGCCCTAGCTCCCCTTCTTCGGCTAATTTTAACTTCAGCTCATCTTTCCTCCTGGCTACAATCTCGACCCAGATCGATGTAGCTTCGGCGGGCTCCCATATTCGGGCAAGGAGACAAGCTAGAAGATGGCACTGCAAAGCAGGGCGGCCAGACGTGGCAGCTGCCCAGAGCGTCGTGGCATCTGCCCCTATCATTCCAGCAAAGGCACCGTGGGAGACATTTCCACGAGGATTCGCGGCAGAACTCCGAGAGATCTCTGAAGCTCGCAAACCATATGCCTTGATAAGCTCCGGTGTCGAGGGTAGCATCCTATTGTCTTTGAACAATAGCCCCAGCTTTCTAGCTATTGTGTGACGGGCGCCTTCTTGGGCTTCGTGTCGGCGAGTGGGCGCGAGATGCTGGCCGACCCCAACATACTCTTGCGGCGGCTCAACCCGCTTCGTGAATAAGTTGAGCTCAACATTGATGTTCACCAGAGCGTTAGTAGCCTCGGTTCGCAAGCTGGCGGCCGCTGCGTTAAAGTGCCCGATGGAAGCCATTTTCCTGGCTTGACAAGTGTATTTTGGATAGATTGAGAGCCTGCGAAGACATTTAACATAGTTCTGGAAGTCCAGCAGTCTTCGCTGTCAGATTAATACTGTGAATACCTAACACGGCAGTGCCAGGCCTCAGCCTGCTTTATCTGCATATTCCCAGCCTATCACTGGTTGCATCTATGTGCTGTAAACTGTGATTGGATAGCTACTGATACTTTGTGTCCCTATAGATTATGCGAGGTAAGCATTGCACTGCCTTGAAAACCCCCGGGAGAAATTCCGCTTGGAATCCATGATAGTGTGGTAGTTGCAAAAGGAAGAGAAAAAAGAGCAGGAGTCTGATTTTCGCGTGATGTTCTTTCTAACTTGACCTAGGATCTGTACTGGAGAGCGAGTATGCAATCCGAGGCGCTTGTAGGCGGGCGATGAGGGGGCAAGAGTACACGGCAGCTAACTTTGTCGAGTGTATGTCGATTCGTTCTGAAGACGGCTATATGTGTCCCAGAGAGGTTCGAGCATGCCGAGACAGATAAGTCTATCGTGCGTTGCAATATTGGGCTGCTGATTTGTCTGTGGATAAGGTGAGCATCGCATTGCATCGAGAATGACAATTGCACCGAGCACATCGCCCAAGTGAGCTATCTTAAAATGGTATCCTGAAGATTCAGTAGGTAGGATTGCCTCTGATCACCGTCAAATCTCTGATGGCTTCAAGAGACTAAAATTAGCTAAACACTTGATTGCAAGGCTGGAGTCGCTTACCAAAAGCACTGCTAAGGGCTGTATGCTACACACCTGTTTACCTAGATGGCGAGAGAACCTGGCCACCAATACGCAGCTGAAGTATGACTAGGTAGGTACCTTTTGCTGAAGTGTCTCAAGAAGGCGAAGAAACTGGAGACGCCGCCTCCTCCGGAACACCGCAGAAGATATCCTGCCCATGTGGTAATGGCAATAGAGATCATGAAAACTTTGTCGTGTGGAAGTCTAAACACGAATGGAGGCATTCAATCTCCTTCCATCACGCCGTTAGCCTCCCGCGTCTCCCTCTCAAGCTTCTCCTTTAATTCTTTCTCCCGAATCAACCGCCGCATCTGGCGAGGGGCTTGAACGGGAAAACGCTTCACTCCTCCGCAGGCGTGGCATGTGACGACGAGCACATCGGCCCATGGTTTCTTGCCACCCTTGCTCTTGTTCTCAACTATGGAGCTGCTTGTTTCTCCATCAATGAGCAGGCTATCGCAGAACTTGCAAATGGTGTGCTTCATTGTAGGAGACAGACGTATTTGACTCTTTAGTGACGAAGACCGGAGATCAGTGATTAAGCGTCGCGATAGCGCATGCTTTGAGTGATGTGTACATGTTGTTTGCTCGCATTCCTTTGATGCTCCTTGGCCAGCGCCTTCGGGAGCGTGAGTCACAATGGCAGATTCCTTCAGTTCAGGCTGGCTTGCCAGGTATGCTGCTGCTTGATACAAGTAGGATATTCGAGAATAGACTGGCCGATTCGGCACACTGCCAGGTCCCTTGGATTTCCCCATGTCTCAGTTTTCAGCTCTGAAGTTTTCCGCGATTGGTACTTTGTTTCAAAGAAGGCGGGCTTATTAATCGTGGTAGGTTGCACTGGATATTATTAATTTCGCTTCTGACTACAGCCTCGAAGATTCTCGTGGCAAAAGCACGTGTGGCTTTAATTTGTAGTTACCTTGGGTAGGTACGTATCTGGATGCTCACAGGTGCAGTAAGGTTCACGGTTACGATGGCTGGATGAGTAACGCGATGATGAAATGACCGCAAAATCAGATATCGGAAAAAATCTGGGGAAGTATTCCGTTGTTTAGCCGCACGCCTTCCTTTGAAGAGCCAACCACCTGCAGCCAATGGTGCCCTGTGCACAGCCCCATGATTGTTCACGCTAGACCAGGCTAAGATTAGCGTTGAAAGTACATGTAGGTCGCGCATTCCATCAGCTCATGCACGTCGAATTCTTTTCTGGCCATCCATCCTTTCAATCCTTCCAGCCTTTCCTCACTGCAACAACTTTCCTTCTCCCATCTCCCATTCAACCTCGAGAGCCTCGCGACAACACATCGCACCACTTTGCGAGCCGCGATCAAACCATCTCGCATACTCTTCGACTTTTCGTTCCTTTTTCAAGCTTTACAGAATTCTTTTCTAACTCAAACTTTTAATTCACTCATCTCTCTTTCATCTACCAATCAATCCCTGCGATACCTCAACCGTGTCAACTTCATTCCTCAATCATCATGTCGGCTGAGGAAGACCTGATCGACTACTCCGACGAGGAGCTGGCCACCAACGAGGCCACCACTACCAACGGAAAGAAGGCCGACGCTACCGCTGGCAACAACGTCGACAAGAAGGGTTCTTATGTCGGCATTCACGCCACCGGCTTTCGTGACTTCCTTCTTAAGGGAGAGCTTGTCCGTGCCATCGCCGATTGTGGATTCGAGCATCCTTCGGAGGGTTAGTTTACATCTTACACGTTCCAGCTCTTCAAAAGTCATACATCCCTCCTTCAAGCGTCCGTCCATCTCGCAAGTACATCGCAAGCAAGCAAGCAAATAAAAAGCCAAGGTCGGCGGAGAGGCAAGATACCAACGCGTAAAATCACGCGTTTTAGCTATATTTCTCGCTGTCGGTTATGCCGGAGGGGTTTAGTTAGAGGGGGAAACTGTGCTGGGTTGCCTGCAGTGCCCAGGAGACTTGTGCTTATCGTGTCATTCTCGATGGCCTGGTATGTCCTGGGGGCACCTGGTAGAGTTCATGGATCCTAGCTGTTTCATCTCGGCAACGGACGAGTAGACGTGGCCTGGCGCCAACGCATAGTCCCAGAAAGCTGGTGTTGCCACGAGCACACCATTTCTCTCCATCAGTAGATGGAACCGTCGAAGAGGCCAGAAGGATGGATTCAAAGACAGAAAAGATCGATGCTGCGATGATGGACGGACCTTGTCGAAATTCCCACCGTCGCGTCCCTTACCTCTCTTGGAAACCCTATCTAACATTCGATCGATTCCTATAGTCCAACAAACTTGCATTCCTCAGGCTCTCCTCGGAGGTGATATCATCTGCCAGGCGAAGTCTGGTCTCGGTAAAACGGCCGTGTTCGTTCTCACGACCCTCCAGCAGGTCGAGCCTGTTGCTGGTGAATGCTCGGTCCTAGTCATGTGCCATACTCGCGAGTTGGCCTTCCAGATTCGCAACGAGTACAACCGTTTCAGCAAGTACATGCCAGAGATCAAGACTGGTGTGTTCTATGGTGGTACCCCCATTCAGAAGGACGCCGAGATCCTTAAGAACAAGGAAACACATCCTCACATCATCGTCGGTACCCCGGGCCGTCTCAACGCTCTCGTCCGAGACAAGTATCTTCGTCTGACAAGCGTACGAATCTTCGTCCTCGATGAGTGCGACAAGATGCTTGACGCTATCGGTAAGAATATTCATATCTCTTTCCTCGATTCTATTTGGCTAACTTCACAAGATATGCGACGAGATGTCCAGGATATCTTCCGAGCAACTCCGCAGCAGAAGCAGGTTATGATGTTTTCTGCTACGCTCTCGGACGATATTAAGCCAATCTGCAAGAAGTTCATGCAGAACCCTACCGAGCATTACGTCGACGAAGACACCAAGTTGACACTCCACGGCTTACAGCAGTACTACATCAAGCTCGACGAACGAGAGAAGAACCGTAAGCTTAACGAACTGCTTGATGAACTCCAGTTCAACCAGGTCATCATCTTCGTCAAAAGCACCATTCGTGCCACGGAGCTTGACAAGTTGCTTCGTGAGTGCAACTTTCCGTCGATCTCGGTGCACTCCGGTGTTAGTCAAGAGGAGCGGTACGTATCAGTCCATTCGCGTAAGATGTTCCAGTATCTAATTATCATTCAGCATCAAACGCTACAAGGAATTCAAGGAATTCAACAAGCGTATCTGTGTCGCTACCGACGTGTTTGGTCGTGGCATTGATATCGAGCGTATCAACTTGGCAATCAACTACGATCTGCCTGCTGACGCCGACTCCTACCTGCACCGTGTTGGTCGTGCCGGCCGATTTGGTACCAAGGGTCTGGCAATCTCCTTTGTGAGCACCGACCAAGATCAGGAAGTCTTGAAGGCCATCGAGAAGCGATTCGAAGTCGCCCTTCCGTAAGTTCCATTCCATCGTGAATACTTGGCTAGTTTACTGATCGGTTTCATAGTGAGTTTCCCAAGGACGGTGTCGATGCCAGCACCTACATGGCGTCGTAAGCGGTATCGTTCTGCCGCGGTTGACTATTTCGTCTTTTTCCTTGCACACATGAATTGATTTGAGAGGCAATTCGGGGAACAGGTTACGTGTGTGTGCGCGTTAATCCGGGGAAATGGGAATCATCTCCGAAAAAAAAGCACAGGATTCGTTTGACATCAGGGCTTTCTGTACAATATGTTTCGGCTTGGGACGGGCCACTGGCACCACCCAGTGTAAGCCAGAAGAATGAGCTGTTTAGGGGCTCGAGCTCATCGCAGCTCTTACTAAACCCTTCCAATTAGCAGCTTGGCACACCGTCACGGTCCGTAGTCTCTGGCTTCTCAACGATGAATAGACTAGTATGACAAATGCCTTTTTTTCTCCATCCTCATTCATTTGAGGCTGATAATTTGTTTTGATATTGCGCTTCACTTCTGGGCACCGAGAGTTCGACACCATCTTGCGTTCAACGGCGGGATCTCGTAGTAGAATTGTGTATGCGCAACGGATCCTACACATCCTAGGTACGTATGAGCATATAGACAGTTGAACCACCCAGATACACCGATTTCTATAGTGCGGCATCGGTTCTGTACCTAATACATTATAGTTTCGAGTGTTCTAATAATGGACACGAATTTGTGCGCTCTGATATTATGCGAGTAGCTGCCATCTGCTGTTCCATGCCCAATGTGAAGAGGGAACAAGTACTCGCGACCTAGAAGAGTCACTCTCGAGATTCAAGATTCGTTGGAATCCGTAAACTAATAGATCTTAGAGTTGAGTCTTCTCTTCCTGCCAGTCCCAGACGCTGCAGGCGGTCAATGGCAGACCATGTAGCTTCCATAGCTGACAGTTAACTATTTCTGTCGCAATGGCTAAGGCATGATACGTTGTCGTGTTACAGAAATATCGCGTAGCTTTTACCCAGTGCCTCTGCACTTCGTAGCTAATACAGGTTGTAGATCTGTTGTCGGGTAATATAATCTTATATCAGCTAAGAGATCTCCATCAGCTTGCGCAACATATGGCCAGATTTGGCAAGGAAATAAATAGAATAAGCCTGCCTACACAGAGAATATAGTAATTTTTCGCCTCCAATAGCGTCGCAAGTAAAGTATATCGCATTCAGTTCTCAAGCTATGGTGGACTATCTACATGACAACAGGACGTTTAGGACCCAGGGGCATACTCGGGGATGCCCTCATTACGGAATGAGAAGAGCTTCTCGGGTCATGATCCCAGACTCAGTAAAAGCGTCTTTTTTAAGAATATACGGTCGCTCAAGCCAAGTTCTGTTGACTTCACACGTATAACGTACCTATCTAGGAGGCATTCATCAAATATATAAGGGCGGTGGTATCCAGTGCACTTCGAATTCAATCCAAGGCATCACATCTCTACAGTGCCGTAAGAACCAAAAGACTTTCAATCAGCTCAAGTAATTCTCTACCTACCAGATAAACCAATATCGATCAAAATGAAGACCTTCACCTTCTTCAATGCTATTGTCGCCCTTGCGGCTGCTGCCCAAGCTGGCACTATCCAAGCTCGCGACATCACGGTCGATCTCTGGAGCGACTGGAACTTCCAGGGCACCCACTGGACCATATTCGCTCCCGACAACAGCTGCTGTAGGTGTACCGTCCCGGTTGACTCGACAGAGCTCTGACTCACACCCCCTTAGACCAGGTTAACGGCGACGAGAACGACCATGTCAGTTCTTTTCAAGTCCACGATGGCCACACTTGCCGATTCTTCAAGTACGTTTCTCTCTTTTCATCGTCTTTTCTCGGGGGGTGCGAAGCTGTGCTAAACTAGGTGCTGTTAGGGATTACTCTTGCGCGGGTGACCACTGGGACTCCCAGGCCGGCGCCAAAGCGAACATGCCGAATGGCTGGAACGATCAGGTCAGCTCTATCCAGTGCTGGTAGTTACCACTGGATACTTGAGGCTGTCAATTCATCGGCATGAGCTATGGGGTGTCGGGAGTCGCATTTAGGGATGGAGGGAATTTGGTCTTTACAATATAGCGCTATGTTGTAACGGCTGTCCACTCGTTTGGATTTTATAGAGCAGATTATATTTCAAGACAGTTTTATTTCACTGGTATCAAAGAGCATTGGCTACATGCATTTGCTGTATTAGGTAATATCATCTAAGTGGTTGCTGGGCGAGAATTTCTGGTTCCTCCGATCCGCGTGTTGATACCTAAAGCTATGTGATCAAGTGAGGATGACTAAACGTGCCAAGTTTAAGTCTCCATTGAAGCCGTAGAGGAATTGATAATTATTCCAAAACAATAAGGTACCTAAGTTACCAGGTAGACATAAGTTTGGAAGTTACACTCATGAGTCCCAGTGTTTTAATCGTCGGAGTTGTTTGTTCTTGCATCACCACCACGCAGGGGTTGCCATCACTGGCGGAGTCTATTACAACATACTTGCGTCAAGATTCCAACTTCATGCCAAGATAGTTAAATAGGACCCGACCACGATGCCCTGCCGACCGCATAATTCTTTATGAACTACGAAACGCCAGAGATAAGAAACAATTGTTTACCTAGTATAACAATCAAAAAGGTCATACAATCTAAGCGCTGAATACCAAGTTTTACTCCTTTCTCTGCAGGGATCATTAATATTGTGCAGACAGCCGGCGCATCACTCAGCAGCCCAGTTTAAGACCACACATCATGGCTCCGAAACCAGATATCAGTCAAATCACGCGGATAGGCATCGTGGGGGCCGGGAACATGGGCACGATGATGTCCTTCGGCTTCTCCGAGAACGGTCTCGACGTGTCAATATGGGACGTCTCGGAGAAGAACGTCGACCAGGCCCGCGAGATGGCGGAGCAGACCAAGACCCTGAAGGGCAAGATTGACCACTTCAAGGACATCCACGAATTCACCAAGAGCCTGAATTCGCAACCGCGCAAGATCTTCATTTTCTCCATCACGCATGGCTGGCCCGCCGACTCTGTCTTGGAGAAGATCAGGGACGATCTAAAGGAAGGCGATATCATTCTTGACGGCGGCAATGAGAATTACCGCAACACGGAACGGAGGCAGAGGGAGCTGGAGCCCAAGGGGGTCAAATGGATCGGTATGGGAGTCAGTGGTGGTTACCAATCAGCCAGGCGAGGGCCGAGTATGTCCCCAGGAGGCGACAAAGAAGCCATCGAATTCGTCCTGCCGCTGCTCGAGAAGTTCTCGGCTAAATCTGCCGACGGCAAGCCCTGCGTTCAGTACATGGGACCCCGTGGAGCCGGCCATTACGTCAAGATGGTCCACAACGGAATCGAGAACGGCATGTTATCCGCCGTCTGCGAAGCCTGGAACTTCCTCAACAAGTCGCTCGGACTCTCCTACGAGGAGATAGGGAAGATATTCGAGAAATGGAATTCGGAAGGTGAACTGCGGAACACCTACTTGATCCAGATCGGTTCCGAGATCTGCCGGATGAAGAAGACCCCGCAAGGCGATCAGCATGGAGAAGGGAAAGGCGAAGGCTACGTTTTGGACGACGTCTTAGACAAGGTGGTGCAGGACGATGATAACTCGGAGGGCACTCTGTACTGGACTGTGATGGAAGCAGCTAATCGACACGTCGCAGCGCCGACGATTGCGACTGGCCACTTCTTCCGCGTGGCCAGCGGCAACCGAGCGCAAAGGTTGAAAGTTGTTGAGAACCTAAAAATTCCGAAGCCGCAACGCGTGGACGCAAAGGACAAGGACAATCTTATCGAGAACCTGCGCAGAGCAGTCTACGCGTCCTTCTTGTGCTCGTTCTGCCAGGGCCTCGAGCTCATCGCTCGGGCCTCGAAAGACGAAGGCTGGGACGTGAATTTGGGCAAGTGTATCCAGATCTGGAGGGCCGGGTGCATCATCCAAGAAGACCATATCGCAGATATGCTCGAGCCGATCCTGCTTAACGCGAAGGAACCGATCATGAATTTGAAGCTGATCGACGAGGTTGCCTCTGATCTACGGAAGAACTTCGACGCATTGAAGTTGATCACGTTGAGGGCTATCGAATGGGACAACTATGTTCCTGCCATCAGCGCAAGTCTGGAGTATCTGAAGTACGTCGGTGGGGGAATGCTGGCGACCCAGTTCATGGAAGCTGAAATGGACTTCTTCGGTGCGCATGCGTATGATAGGCCGAATGTGAAGGGAGAAGACCCCGGGAAACCGTCGAAAGGTGCTCATCACTACGAATGGCGTCCCGCATGAGTTGCCTTCACGACATTGTGAAGGGGGTTCGTAAGGTCTCGATGATCTGACTCACATGCCCTTCTGTTGTCGGTGTCATGACAAGACTCAATGGAAAGCAGTGGCATTTCCCCAAGGTTTCACTCCTGATTTGGTCCAAAACGGAGGACATGGACTATATCATCAAAAGAGAGTTATGTGTTTTAGCCTGCATATTTGGACGCTAGAGGCAAAGATGCATATCAAGGATTTCGGTAGGGATTATAGTAATAGCATACTTGTTCAGAGCTACGCGGCAAGCAACGTGAAGCGGCAATCTATGCCCATAGGCCAGCGCGTCATGTTACAAGGAAAGGCAAAATACTCGAAGCGACAGGCTGAGCGTCGTATTATCGATCAATACAGATTGATTTAACTCAGGGGAACTTCGTATTGAGGCCTAGTTCGACAGACTTCTTCCGAAAAAACGGAGTACTGAAGAACGTAACCTGTTGAAATCTACGGGACCCCTGACCACCACTATGAATAATTCTGAACTTATCCATCGAGATCACCGGTTCAGCCGGTATTCACGATGGTGCCTGGGTAGGTTAGGCTGTGCGCCGAGATGACTCGAGACTGCCGACTAGGCATCACTGGCGACCCGTTTCACATTCCCGCGATCTATATCCCCGTGGTTATAAGTCCTTACATGGATGATGTCCACGCCGCCCTACCTGTCAGATCTGAACATGTTGCTCACGATGAGACATGCGCGTCTAGTATAGGCGTGATTAATCCACCATCCAACGTGAACCCATGTCAACCCGATCCGTTGGTGACTCATCGCCGACAGCGTCATGGCCTCCCTCGGCTCAAACAAAGTTTGCGCTCTAATACGGGCATCCTTGGGGATATTTCGGCGCGACTCCCTTAATGCTATAGGCATCGAGTCACGAAGGAAGAACGCGTCTCGCTTTCTTGCAGTCATGCCGTAAGGAGTCAACTAAGTATGGAGTCGGCGTGGGGATCACGGGGAAAGAAGGGAGTCAGTTCTGTCAACTTTCACGAAGAAACTTCCCGCCTCAAGAGTTGTTGATCCTAGGCAGCAGTCAAATCCCCGGAAAGCCGAATGGAGTCACATTCTCCGCCTCCAAGACCATGACTCCACGCAGGCGAATGGGCAACACACTCCGGCACAGATCACGATGGGCTTACGACCATCGTCAAATTTTATAGTCAAGAGATCTCTTCCCCGCAAAATCTAGTAGCCTATGGATCTGTCTGGATATCCTTGTAACGTACCTAATTCCCTCGCGAAACGCCCGTCAGCTCAGCCGTGAGCAAGCCGCAATACCCGAGCCAGTTTCTTGCTCCTCACGTGCTCGTGCCGCCGCTCAGCTCAGCGCAGCGGTGGGGGCTAAAAACACATACATACGACACCACGTCGGGAGCGAAATCCGCGAACGTGCCGCCGTGGAGCCGCGGATCTGGCCTCTGGGCGCACTTGGGGCGAGTTATTCCCCGCATGTCGTGGAGATCATGTGGTCGCGCGCACGCGTGCTCTACAGCGTAGGTATGCGCCCGCTTGACTCTCCGGCGGAGACTGGTCGGCGTAGGTAGCTATGTTAGGTAGGCTTATATGGTGGCGGAAGCTAGCTAGCCACCGCCCTATGTGTATGTGTACCTAGTCGCCGCCATATTCTAGGTTGCACTAACCTTGTCTCGGACTCTCATATACGTTACGTACCTGTGAGCGGAATTCCGATCGAGAGATAAGGCTGAGGATGGGGGGCTGAAAGGGGCTCGCAGTCTAAGACTGGCTTTTCTGCTCGGGGTTTTGCGGTTCTGCCCACTGACGCCTTGTTGGTCCGATCTGGGGGTTTGCCCTGGGGACAGCCTGGTCTCTCGAATGACCGAAGAACTGATCCATGGGTTAGACGCGGCAGAGCTAGACGCCGAGGATTGGGGCGCTTCTAATACTCGTGGTACTGTTGGTATTCTGATGAACATACGACGGTCTCACGATTAGAGGCTCTCCCAACTGGGTAATTGGTAGTCCTGTTCCTTATGCGAGCGCTTCATAATCACCATAGAACAATCAGGAGATTGTAATAAGCTTGAAGTTAACATGACAGCAACACCACAATGAGACCACGGTACCAGCCACGCCACGCCACGGCATATGCAGGCGGGCTAGTAGGCCAACAACTGAGGCTCCTACTATCAGGACAACAAGGCACCGCGACAGCCTTCGCACTTGCTACAGCCGTCTGGAATATACTTCCTCGCGCACCAAGGCTGACAGACAGCAAAGCTCTGATGGCGCCACATTCTCATAGACTATGTTTCATGTTAGTCTGCAGGACACTTGACACGACGGAGTAACAAATCCCAGACATCCCAATACAGCACTAATAATCCGCTGCTGCCTGGGCAGTCGCCCACCAAGGGCGGTTAGTTATCATCGGCCATTTCGCCCCGGATCTGCAGCCGCAACGCACGCATTTGTATCTACGTACATACATACCTACCTTAAGGCAGGCTTACTACATACATGACAGATGACGGCTGAGAAAGCGGGGGCTCACGGGCGAGAACGGGATCGCAACTTCGCAGGGACGAAGTCTTCTCGCCAACTTAACTCCGCCGGTCCGCTCGCGTGGCGGAGTTGCTTCCAGAACAGAAAACGATCAAGAAAGCATAAACGTGACTCCTGCGCCAAGTGGCTCACAGATAAAACCCGATCCCCAAGCCAAGCTGGAACGGGGATTGTTCCCGTACGGCGTGAATGCCCTAATGTGTGCAATCATGCGCTAAGCTGTATTATGCAACTTCCTCGCGCCGCTGACCAACGTCTCACATCCAACAAGGCAACCGGCACATGAAGAAGTGTACATTCGAGTTACCTAGTAGGCTATCGCGAGGTTCGCAAAAACGAAACCCCGTACTGTATGTAGGTAGGTAGTTTCGCGTTCCCAGATCGGCCCCCAGAATCACCCAGCCAAGTGCGATGATCTGTGCGAACGTAAATGATATCCGAGCTAATGATTTGCTTTACGGGGCTTGTGAGTGGCCGAGGACATGGGCAGATCTTGCGAAAAGTCGGGCTGCCGCGAGTCCCGAATCTTGGTTCGGCCGCGTGGTTGGCTCGTGGGATTTGTGGACGAAAGATGTGAGTGCAGAGTGAGAATGAGGCAGCCGTTGGGGTCCAAGCCTCGCAAGTTCGAAATCTCAAAATTTTTCACAATCGTCTTCGATGGAGTTCTCAGACTCTAGTTTTTCTCGTGATGTGAAGCCAAGGTGAGGTGAAATGAGTCGTGAACGCGCAATTCTCAGGTCCCTGATCATGGCGGTGCTGGTTTGAGTCGGGTGGTCCCAGCCAATCCGTGCCCGTCAAGCATCAGTGCGGGGAACGGCGAAGGCGACTACGAGGATAAAGGCCTTGAGTCCCCATAGATTGGGACAGTGTCATAGCTCGTCAACTACCTAATGTAAGCATCTCGTTATGTAAAGCTGATGGAGTTTAGTTACAGGGGTCTTTGGAAGATTGCTACACGCATACGGAATACATATCGCTAACGCACACGAAAGGTCTCACATGGTTCGTAATGGGATATGAAGAAAATATCTCGGACATTTACTCACCCAGCCCTTCGCTCCCAGAAATTGCATGAGGTAATTATACTATGTAGATGAATATAGGCGACGGTCAATCTCTATGAATTGTCAAGAAGATCAACCACCCTCCATGCGACTTGGAGGCCGTGGTCGTGGGTGGATTGGGCAGTGCAGGATATAATTACTCATGCTGACTTGGTTCTCATTGGGTGACGCGGGTACGGGGGCATGGCTTAAGAGCGTATTATGAGGCGTGGGCAGACAAGACCCTCGTTCCAATCAAAAACACGATGCGTCGTGACGTCCTGTACCCTACAGTACACACCATCACGAACGGAATAGTTCGCAGACTTGTTTGTCTGGTGGAGCTGAAATGCTCACACTTGGATAAGCGCACCACATGTGATGTACTAACAACGGGTAAGGAGCCATATTGCGCCGAGATATTCCAATCATCCCTGAAGTTAAAGCCTGCTAAGCATCTTGACCGGATGACAGGATCGCGGTTACTCGTAGGATTGTGTTTGCTGCCTGAGTCGCCATGTTGGAGACTTCAATTTGAGACACCGATGAATACGGGGGCGGAGTCGATGTAGTTTCAACCAGGCCCTCTCCTCCACGCGAAAGCAGAAAGGGTTCACTGCCACTATGTAGTAGATGCTGAAGTCCACTTGTTCTAGAAAGCTGGCAGACACGTCTTTTGGGGACTTGAGGACAGGAGCTCACTACACATCCAAACTCAACGAGATACCGAATGGAATTATCGGAAGACAGCGGAGCACAGAGTTGGCTGTAATAACGTCCTTCTCCTCCAATGACTAGACGTACTAGACGCTGCGCGGTCTCTGTAATACGCGCGGTAATCAACGGATTGGTAGAGGCTAGATTGCCGAAGTGACTATCATGAGATTCTGATCGGATCACAAAGAAATATTTTGTCGCGGTGGCCTAGGACTCACGGTGATTACAGGCGGCTATCCTTCGTGGCCGCTTGACAGCGCTTCAGTTTCAAGTGGTCCCGAAGTTTGAGTCTTCAGGGCTTGTCATACCTCCCATGTCACCTAGTCACCATCAGCTGTTTCACGCTTTCAGATGGATGTCCTCTAAACCTCTGAGATTGATTTATTACGTGACCTATCGAAAATTTTTCATATTCAGCGTCAAGCGAGGCACAAAGGCCATATGATTGTCTTACTCCGATCTCGCGGTGAATGGTGCACCAAGTCTGGTTCGTGATACCGATGGATTATTGGATTCGCCGTTTTAGCCAAGTGAGCTTGAGTTGAGTCATCGTGACTCTTGGGCTGTTAGTGGTACGGTAGTAGCATAGTATCATGTCTTTAATTGGTGGGTATGGCAAAGGCCTGGCCTCAAAGGGCTAAATCTGCGGTAGAGAGGTTCGTTTCGAGACGGCTGACATCCCTGCTGATACAGTCGTAGGCGGTGACAGCCATGCCCCTCTGCTGGGCCCCCAACTCGAGATCCGAGGGACACTGAGTGAGTAGTAGGCGGATTACACTCCAAATACTGCCGTCAATGACGATAATCTGCCTGGACTTGACGAGTCTGCTGCCTTGATGTTACAAGTCGTAGATGCCGTATCCATGGATTCGTTTTAGAGCCTGAAGGACAGCCTAAAAGCTAGGCTACCACGTTTTTGTTCGAATGGGCCCCGGATCAGTAGGTACATAGTGAAGGAGGGGATCTACCACGGGTCATCGTAGTACGGATACCCCTCAATAGTACCACCTTATTATAATATAATAATAGATGGTGATACTATATAAACTTGTGGTATCGGCCTTGACCTTTCTCTTGCTGCTGCTGTACTATATCAAGCATGTCGAAGTTACCGTTCCTAGTCTGATGTATAGGTAAGATAACTGATAGATCCTCTGTGGCACCCTAGAATCGTTGTACAGCGGCGAGGCGGGGTTAGCAGTCATCGCATCCATTGGCTACATGTACCTACACGATATTAGTTACCGTGGTCTAGAGAATATCCAAAGAACCCCTATAAAAATAGGCGCAAATAGGACGCATTTCTCAACTAGAAGCGTGCCTTGATAGCCGGACCCTTACGTCATTTACTAGATCGTGATTTTGCGCCATAAAACGATTCGATATGGGCTAAAAGCCTAGGGGAAATGAAAGCCATAAAACGCTACCTATGACGAAGATGACGAACACTGCCGTTCCATATTCGAAGACTCCATTGCTCTTTGGTATGACGCCTCGTACATACTTACGGCATGATAAGGTTGTTTCTGGAAAGGACAGGCTAACCAAACAGACCGTGAGTCCTGTTGTGAGGCGGAGTTTGTATCGGCGCGAGTCTGAGCAAGCCAAGGATATCTTATTCCCCTCATCATACATTGTGATAAGTGGTGTACCTGTGGCTGAATATGAGTTCCTGTTCCACGAAGGAGATACACGTAAATATTTCGCGTGCTAACTGATCGACGGCTGTGTATTGCACTTGAAGTAACTCTTGTTAACTTCCATATTATTACGGCCAAGTGGCTGATTCCATTCCACAGTTTCCAGGGCGACGTGAGGCTTGCTTAAGCTGCGCCCGATTCAGTAGAGGAGCTGAGCATGCTGGCGGGTCAAATGTCCAGGTGCTTCAGGCATTGTGACCTGCCACAACCTCAGAAGAGGGCGGACGCGGATGACTGCTATCCGAAACAGGTAACGAGTAGTCTATCTAGTAGCCAGAGAGAGCTGTGCAAGCAAACCGTGACAAGCAGCAGTAACAAAAGGCTCCGATTTACGGCGGTAAATGACTGTAGGCTCGACTCAGCGTTCGAAAAACCTTGTTCACACATTGAAGTCTAAGCCAGGTGTTTGGATCTGAATGAACAAGGCTGTGATGCCTAGACGAAAATAGCAATCGGTCTCGAGAAGTAGTAGCTTGGGGTGAGTAATGACTCCAGGCTATCAGTGGCCCATGAGGTAGGGTAAGTTTCGGTTCCCCTTCAGACCACAGCGAGACAGGGGGTCCAACTGCTGTGCATGGAGACATGTAGTCTAGAAGTGCCACCAACGACGAGATTTAATACGAAAATCTCGTGACGGATACCATTTACCAGAGTATATCATGCAAGATATCGTTGGATAACCACTGGGCCTGTTGAAGGATCGGAGGACATCCTCTGGGCGTGTCCAGACCCGGAGTACGGCGTCGTGTTCACTTGAGATCCCATTCCCGTGTTGGCCAGATCGGCTTTGACCCCAAACATAAGTAAGAAAAAATTTCGCAGGATGCAAGGTAGGTGTCACACCAATTACCACCATCTCTGCTGCTGCCGCCCTTTGGTGGCAATGAAACCAGCTGCCCGAAGCAAACTTTCGAGGGCTGGTGTTTTCATTGCTCGTCTTCCAGAGCACTCGCCCGTATAGCATAAATATTCAGGTGCTACAGAAAGTTCAATAACACCAGTCGAGCTAATTTATCTTCTGTCTCTTACCACTGAAGCATACTTCGCGGTAGCAAAGCAAGGCCGCTGCCAGGCTTGATATATGTGGCCGTCCATTTGATAAACAACATGATGCATTTGCTTTGGTTGATGGTTGGTGGGCATTAGTGTAACCTGCAACCTGCACGACGGGGGTAGCAAAGGGAATATGGAATATGGAATATAAAATAGGGAATACATGTAGTGTAGGGGAAGAGGGGAGGGAGGGGAGGACGAGGATTATTTGGTGAAAGGGGGATGTGGTTGGATGGGGATGGGGGGTGGAGGAATGATTGATGACTCTTTCGAAAATTGCCATCATTCCCGCGTCGACAAAGGTTCTTTCTTCTTTCAAGTTTTCGCTGGCCCTTGGCGGTCGCAATGGATGGCTTCCATGGCTTCGCCTGGTAAAAGATTGCAGCCACTGCTTGTAATAGCTAAACCGTATTGGAGGACGCTAAGGCATATCGGGGCAGTGGGTTTGATTGTCTGTCGCTACCCACTTGCGCTCTTTAGTCATCCAATTAGAGCACAGCCGCTAATCTCGATCTGGCATGGTATATCGTAGTATATTCGTACACGTACATGGGAGGTGGCCTTCGAAACACCCCCAGCCTCGTCACTGAGTGGCTCGTCATTACTCCAACTAATCTTGTCTTCCAATAAGGTAACGCCATTTTCCAAACCGCCCCTCTTTACTGCGTAGGATAACGACGCCATCGGCTGCCCTCACCCCAGCCCCATTCCACTCCCTATTTTGGCTGGCTGTCTGAAGTGGCAGAACCACTCTGACTGGTCAAGCGTAGTAGGGACCGCTGCAGGGTGGCCTACCTATTCGGAGTTCACGCTCATTGCTCATAGTCAATTTTCCCCATCCTACTTGACCGTAAGTGTACATGCGTTATCCTACGCAGCTGGCATCCCACCCCAGCGCTGCCGAATCGATTCTGTCTCTGCTGCGTTATTCAAAACTCGTCGGTGCCCCATGCGTCGGCTGCCCTCATCCGTTTCCCTCTCCTCTATCGAACAAAGCCGCCGCAATGTTCGATTTGAAGATCTAGACGACGACAAGCGACTTTCTTGAAAGTCTGCTCGAGTATTGTAGAGAGCGATACCTAGCGCATAAGCTCCTCTTACACTTTTGTTGTTATTTGTCCGCTATTCACCTTCTACTCTTATAGGCCACTCTCCCCTCTTCTGTGTGCTTTTACTCCCTGATCGCCTCCATCGGTCCGCAGTGGCATTGACTTGCACTCTTGCGATCCGATCGAAAGGAAGAATAAAAAAAGAGAGTCGATTCATCGAAGCGCCTCAAAAAGGTCTCGAACGAACCGAATTCAAATACCAATTCTTGTATTTCAATGATATCCAACAGTCCTTCGACAATTCTTATTACTACTCCTCTCTCTTTCTAAAAGGTCAACCGCCCCGCCGGAATTACTCAAAGCAACGCTGTTTGCGTCCCCCGACTCACAGATTACTTACATCCTAATTGTACTCATTTTTATTTTTCACTTACCAACATCTCCTCTCAACCCTTTGTTCTTTTGTGGCTTAATCGCCACTTCGGATTAGATCTGGACCCATTCCCAGGCTTCCACGCGTGTGACCGTCATTTTCCCTTGCAACGTGCTAGTTCAAGGTTGGGAGTCAGCCGGGACCCCCAGTTGATACGGTCTAAAATTATTATTCGGGCCCAGAGTCAGCCAGCGCGGTTAGCCACCTAAGCCATCTCAGTCCGGGGGCCCTCTTTCAGCACCTACCACCCCCTAAAAGGTTCAGCAAAGACCACCTGTACAAACAGCCCACATAGCGGTAATGATCGGACTGTCTTCGCCACCTCACACCAGCAAAAGAGTCATCGAACCGGTACCCAAAGGCCACTTAGACTAATACACCCTGTCACCTTTTTCGCCATCACCAAGTCTTCTTATCCTTGGTCTTCGAACACGCGACTCATCCTCCCACTCATCGCTCCAATCTCGTCGCCTCTTCGCCTCAGGTACAACTTCCAATCTATAAGACTTCGGGTTCCGCCCTGCCTCTCCTGTCCCCTACCCGGTCTTAATCCAACAGCAGCACATGCGTCCATCGGTAGTAGACAGCGCTTGCAGCTTGTACCTTGCATAATCGATCTCGCATCGCCCTCCACCAACCAATCTGATATCGCGCATTACATCGAACCGCGCCGACTCCGATTATCGATTATCGATTCAGCCAGCCAGTCTCAAATCCTCGACGAGCCGTCTCAAGCCGCACCTCCTCAACTCATCCTCTTCACCTTCTCTTTTCGTGACCACTTTGGTTCGGTAGGAGCCCAGCTCGATGCAGATCTAGCTGGTGCGACTACTGCGACCTCCCCCTATCCTTTGTTTCCTTAGTAGAAGCAAATAACCACACAATGCAGCTTGCGATAGTTATATCCTACACTCCAGTCGTCTGTCCCGCTCTGTCTTCCGGTTTGATCGCTCGTGAATTCCTGGCTACTAGCACTCTTGTCTAGGAGCCACGCTCTTCGATTCATCTGCTGCTTTACAATAGCCACATGTGCTGTTGCGAAGCATCCTAGTCGATAAGATTTCACGGTCTATCTCGGTATAAACGATCCAATCGGTTGACTCTGTTCGACGGACGACTGGAGGTTTAGTCATTAGACATCTTAGCCTCCCGCCCTTATCAAGATGATGTGCAGCGAATATGATTCGCTGGATTTCATCAACTCCTCCCAAAATGGTCCCTACAGTTCCTCCATAGCCTCTTCCGCCTCGTCCTCCTCAGCCTCGGTCTGGTCCGAAGCATCTTCTCAATCCTCGGAAGACACCACTTTCTCCACATGCGCACCTTCTGATTCGTCAGAACAATGCGATTCTTATTCTTATACTCGCCTACCTAGGCCCTCTCAATCTGATGTTGCATGCAACCAGAACTTATTAAACACTTGTTGGCCAGGACGCCCGCGACAATCCGAGGTTCCGCAGGAGCTTCGGCAGAATCCGCGGCGCACAAGTAGCGGCGCGACCTCCAGGACTGGATGTCCTCCGTCTCTGGTTCGTCAGAGCGATCGCAAGGTCAACTTCGTCGATAGTCTCGTCGGTAAGCAGTAACGAAATATCCTTATACCTATATTCCCGAGCTCAACATCCGCTTTAGATTCGTCGACACAAATTGTGGAAGCAATTTGGCCACTCTCGTCTGTTTTCCACCGGCAAGAATTGGGCCACAAGGCCGTGCTTCCTCTACGCACTTTCATTCAAGAAACGCTGCGTCGATCTCGCACGAGCTATTCTACGTTGCAAGTTGCCTTATATTATTTGATACTGATCAAGCCGCATGTTCCCAAACATGACTTTACCATGGAGCAGCCCGATGATGTCCACGCAAACAGGGTTCTCCAATGCGGTCGCCGGATGTTTCTGGCGGCTTTGATTCTTGCCTCCAAGTATTTACAGGACCGCAACTACTCAGCACGAGCCTGGAGTAAGATTTCTGGCCTTGCGACACAAGAAATCAACCAAAACGAAATGGCGTTTCTTGTAGCGGTGAAATGGAAGCTCCACATCACTGACGATGTTTTCAAGCGATGGACCGAAATTGTACTGAAGTACACACCGTCGCAGCCTCCGTCCTCTGGCTCGGTCTGCTCCCAGGTTTCGGAGCAGCAAACCCAAGATTGGAGGAACTTAATCCTTAGTCTCAACCCGGAGCTTGATAATATCGAGGATCTTATCCCCTTGAGCCCATTGGCGGCCAAGATTCGAGATGTTACGCCGGTCCCGGCTTTGTCGGCTCTTTCTCCGCAATCGGACGGGCCAAGTTACGCGAATGACCCGTCTACGCCGAAGACTTATAACATCCCCTTTGTTATGGAGCCGGCGCCGGCACCTGCCCCTGTACATACTCCGGGTCGTTTTGCCCCTGCTCTAGGTCTACTTCCTACTCCTCGGCTTACACCGCAGTCGATTGGATTCAGTACTCCCGCCGCGAGTGCTGCTACTTGTCTCCTCAGCAGCAAGGGCTCAATGGGCTTCGCCATGGCGCAAGCTGCCAATGTTTCTGCTACGCAAAACCTGGATAGGTGGCCTGGTTCTATCAGCTCGTCGCCTTTGAGCTACGTTTCGACCCGTCGTTCTTCCCTTGCCAATTCTATTTCAACGGCGTCTTCACCGGAATCGATGATCTCTGATTCGTCACGTACATCGTCTCGCTCTTCCTCGATCTCATCAGCCTCGTCGTTGGCCAGCGCGCCGTCCACCAAACTGGATGTTCAGGCGCGATGCCGATACGCGAAGCTGTGCAGTGAAAGGTATAGCTTACGACCTATCATCGCTTCGGTACCCGAAGACTACGAAGAGAATTGCATCACATCCTCACCCGAATCCTACACCGGCCCGGTGGGTAAGGATTTGGCGCAAATGTCAATGGAGACTCCATTGGCAAGAGGGTATGAAATTGACGACGATGCGAGCGCAGCTCGTGCTCTACAGGAACTTCGCAGCTACCATCAACGAATGAACCCCCAACCCCGTTTGCAGGCTAAGCCCAGCGCAAAGAGGAGCCGGCCGCTATCAATTGACAATTCTCTCCAGGAGAATGTTCGCGAGCTCTTAAGTAACCAGTACTACGGTATCGCGGAGAATGAACGATCTGATGCCATGATCCATGGTCTTACGTCTATGGATCTAGGGAACCAGAAAACTCCCGTGCAGTCAAACGGAGGTAGAAAACGAGTTTGCTGCTCGTCCGATGCTCGACCATATGTGATTCCCACAATGCACACTGCAGTCGGTGGTCCCGGTGGACCTGGCATGTGGGAGGGCATCCTGAACTAAAGCCGTTCGCTGGCCCACAGCATACTCAACACGACCGAGAACAACCCTTGTGACAATATTCAACTATTTTCTTTGTTTTGCAATGGGAGGGGTCCGACGGTTCTTGATACCACATTTGGAAGTCACATAGTTTATAGACATCCCCGACGAAAGGTCAAGGCACGGGCGAAAAGCTTATTATCTCGAATGCATGCATTTCCAGGATCACAGCATATCGGAGCTGGAAGGTGGGTAGTCGCTTGTGTACGAGTGAAGCATGGAGATGGGCTATTATTTGTAATCGGTGTTCCGGTGGGTAATTACAGTGCGGTGTTGAAGAGCAATAATGGTTAGTTAGTGGCGGTGGCGGCAGCAACAGCAAGAAGATGATGAAGAAGATGGACGACTCGAGTAGCGAGGCAAGCCAGCACTACGTGCGACACCTCGGGACGACCGCAATCATGTTGAAGTATTTTGTCTTTGCTTATTTGTACGACCCGCGACAAATCGTACCCGCGAACTCGCCGAACGATATATCTGGCAACCGTCGAAATGCGGGCGCCATTTTGTCTTTCGACTTAGTAGCTTACGAGAGAGCACACAAGACATTATGATTTCTACCTATCTGGCCTGAAAAGGTGTTGCGCAATCGATTATCAAAAGCTTCGTTCGAGTACAAAGAGCAGTTCTGCCAGAGAGAGCTTTGAGAGAACACAACCTCGCAGATAGTATGAAATTCTGATATAAGCGTCGATAAGCTGGGAACCAAAAGCAAAGCTTCTTCCTGATGATCTAACTATCTCCGTTGAGTGCCAGTTTGTCTGTCGTCGTCTGTCTCCTTATGTGAGACTTGTGCGCTGAGTACTTTACTGACATGAGCTGAAGTGTGGATCTGAGCGAGAGCAAGATCAAGGACAAAAATGACAACGACGTTTCTCACTCATATCATCCATACCCGCTCATCCGTCGCACGACGGCCATTCGTTTGGCGGTTTGCCTTGAGGTACCGAATCAAGATTTCCCCCCTCCCCTTATTTGCTGATGTGAGGCTAGGTTTTAGAGAGAGTTGGTGACCGACTCAAGGCTGGATCGGCCGGTGAGTCATCGTGGATAATACACTAACCTGGCAATTAGGAGCCAGCCGTCTCAATCAACTAGGTGTTCTGTTAACGAAGCTTGGAGGGGGGGGGGGTTGCCGAGCGACCAATCCCCGCTCCCTCCTATTGCGCAACCCAACCCAAGCTAATTACCACTTCAGGCAACAAACTGGCGCCAAACCCGCTTCGGGCCAATGAGAACCCCGGACGCGCACCCGATGCAGCTTCGTTCCTGGTAAAGTCGCACCAAATTTATCCCACAGGCAACCCACTTATTACCGGCTGCTTGCTCCCTTGCGTGAATGCCACGCGCGCTGGGCGTGAGGTGTTCGGGTTCACGATGGGCTACGGCTACCTGGTCTGCTCCATCGTCGTGCGTGCCTATGTTAGGTAGGCGGGTAAGTTGCGGTAAGTACGGATTAGATAAGTGCCTTCCATATTTTATCAATCTTCTTTTTTTGTTTGTGGCTCGCGCGCACGCCTCATCGCTTGCTGTGTGCTTAGGTAGCTACATGGGTGCGGCGTACCCGAGGTTACGGGCGGACATGCCCGGCCCCTGCGGGAGCGCGGATGGAGAGAGAGGCCATGCCGCGTTCACGCGCTGCCTGCGGTGGGACTGGTGGTGGCTTGCCACTGGAGGAGCGAGGGTGGTGGTTCCTCTTTGATGTGTCAGGTTGCGTAGGTAAGCAATTGTATTGGGGATTGTACAGGTCCCGATTTGTAAGACTCGCTGGCCTCCTTCTCTACGAGCAGTAGGAGGTAGGTTACGATACGGTCATTGCGCTCCCTTAAGCTAGTAGCTCACTCGTTTCCTGCGCGCCAAATCACCGTCTTGCAGCAGGGAGCTCACCGCCGTCGTCACTTTCAGGTGGGTATGCTGGTGGTGGTAGTAGTAGTAGTAGTAGTACGCACACTATAGATCCGCCATGTGCGAGTGGAGTTGCTACGGGGAGATTAGGTAGGTAGTTAGGTAGCAGTCGTAGTCGTACTTGACTACTTTCATTCGCGCGAACGAGAAATGGGTGTGCGTGTTGCGTGCCACGGGAGTACGGGGCTTCTCGAAGGAGTCTCTGGAGTCGGGAATCCTCCCTGCCTGCTGGTTGCTCCTGTGTGAGTCATTCTGGCGAAGGGGACTTACTTGTATGGAGATCACAGCTTGAAACGTGCGGTTGGTGCGTTACTGAAACGCGGCACTTGCACCGTGTACCTGCGCGTGTGTCGTGTGAACGCACGTGTGCGCGCTTGGAATTAGGTAGTGTCGTCGGACAAGACACATCACATCATATCGCATCATATCGAGGTTCTTGCTACTCTGTGTACACCCTGGGCTTTGGCTTTGGTGGGGAGCGCTGCTGTATCTACATGCTTCCTTGCTCGTATATGTATAAAGCAAGCGGCCGTAGAAGTAGAACCACCCACTCCAGGTTACACGCCGACTCGATAACCTCACCGCGAAGTGCGTAGGTTACGCTAGGTAGTAGGGAGTGGAAAAGGTGTGAGTGGGACCTCTCTCGCATGGCATCGCATCGCATCGCATCTGCCTAGCTCCATCTCCCATCTCCTCTCTTCCCCGGCTTACTCATACCGAGCTCAAGCCTATGCATAATGAATACCTCGCCAGCTAGCAAGCAAGTAGCGAGCCTACCTTTCCTTCTCCGGCCTTGGTGCGGCGCTGTCGGTACTTTCGGTGATGGTTGTATCAGTAATCTTGTGCTGAGGTGGCGTGTTCTATTACACATAGGTAGGTGGGTGGGTAGGTTGGTAGTAATCGCCATCGCTAATACCAGATACTCGATGAGTAACGCCAGGACGAGGGACTCGGTATGTCGTAGCTACTAATACTCGCTCGCGACACGGAGATGGGGATCAAGGGGGGGTGGTGCAGTATACGATGCCTCCCTTCTCTTCCCTCGTGCCCATTCATCAAGAAGAGTCTAGGCCCATATGCTCCTTTCCACCATTTTGGCCGAAAAGTAGGAGTGCTAGCTGAATTAGCACAAAACCACATCTCAACCCTCCTTTTCATATCCGTAAACCTACAGGTATCTACACCCTACAGTGAAACTTGATCGCCGCCTCCTCGAGTAACCACCCTCCTCCTACCTCCCCCCTTATAAACAGCAGGCCAGTTCCATTATGACCCCCGTAGTGCCTCACAGAAAACCACAACACGGTTACCGTCAGAAAAGGCAGCGTTTTCCTGGGATGAGGGACATATATGTCTCACGGGAATACTCGTAATGAACGGAGGAGGAGAGCACGCATAGCAAGAGGCTACAGAAACATGATATCATTGGAAAACGTCCGCCCCGTTGAAAACAGATAGTTTGGCGGCCCATATCTTACGCAGTAGATACTAGTGATCTAGTCTGGGAATTCCAGGAGGTGGGCCACTACGCATTCATTTCGCCTTCTTCTCTTCCAGGACCCTAGGCTAGAGCTGTCGATTCTCTAGTTAGATGACCATTGTCTCAGATTACTTCTTTTCCACGGGTCAAGTAGAGGTGGTCAATTTAGACGCCATATAGGTACCTAGGCATACACGAGTAGGGAGACGTAGAGAGCCTCTAACCTCTGATTCTTTCTCCCTAGAGGACCTAGAAGGTTTAAAAAACAAATTTCCATTATACAGAGATCCTACGTAGGACTATTAAGAAACGCGTGTTCTTGCAAACTGGTGAGTCCCCGTAGTCTTTCCATCAATATTCATCCGTCATTTGGCGCCTTCATTCAGATAGAGGAACTGGACAGCAATGCGATCGTCAGATGATCTGCGATAGACAACCTTAGCGCAGCTGGCGTGTGAGACGATTACCATTGAACGTTCGCACCGTTGCGTCCACCAGTCCAGAAGTCGTCCTCAAGAGGGCCTCCCCAGGGGCTTCGGTTGCTTTGGACCGTGGGGTCGACTTGAGTGTTAGGACCGGAGCTCCAGTCACCCTCGGCCTGAGTCTTGCCTTCGGAGCGAGCAGGTCCAGAAACAGGAACCTTGCGTCCGGGGCCGACAACGGTAACGGGGAGTTTGGGGCCGGAGCCGAAAACATCGTCCGAATCAACACCCTTACCCTTAGAGGTCTGAGCAGTGCTGGCAACATCTCCATTGCCATCTACACCACCTAAACCATCCTCACCTTCGGCAGGCTTGGAATCATTCGCGCCCCAAGCGTCTCCACGATTCTCACCCTCACCTTCAGCAGGCTTGGAATCATCCGCACCCCAAGTGTCTCCACCATTCGCACCCCAAGCGTCTCCACCGTTCTCGCCCTTGCCTTCACCCTCATCCTCACTCTCGTCAGCCTCATGAACGAATGTAGAGGGGTCGACGCCCTCGGGGATGTAGCACTGGAGGAAGTCGGGGACGGCCTGCTTGGTCTCCATCAGCGTCTTGGTGAGAGCCTCGGCAAGGGGCTCATCACGGTCTGTGTAGAAGGACGTTGCGTAGCCAATATGACCAATTCGACCGGTTCGACCTATAATGTGTTAATAAGCTGCGTACCTAGGTAGCTTCGTAGTAGAGGGCGTCTTACCAATGCGGTGGGTGTATTCCTGGATACCTCCGTGATCCGCACTCGGAAGATCATAGTTGATGACGTGAACCACGTTGCGCACATCAATGCCACGGGCAGAGACGCCGGTAGCAATGAGAATCGGGGTCTTTCCGAAACGGAAAGCTCGCATCGCGTCCTCTCGCTCTCGCTGGGTGCGGTCAGAGTGCATGGAAGTACACGGCAGTCCCTTGTGGAACAAGAAGTCGTCCAGTTCATCCGCCATTCGCTTGCTGTTGACGAAGATGATCGTTCGGCCAGGCTCCATGGAGTAAAGCAGATCAGTAAGCGCATTCTTCTTCAGCTCCTGTCGGACGAAGATGACATCCTGCTTGATGTTGCCATGAGTACTGCCGATGCGACCAACGTGAATGCGAACGTGATTCATGGCGAGGTGCTCCTTGGCAATCTTTCGAACAGCTGCGGGGAATGTGGCTGAGAAGAGCATGTACTTCACGTCTCCCTCCTCAAGATCTATTATAGGAGTTAGACTTATATGGGCCGACGTTACAAATTATGTGAACTTACCTCCGCCACTGAAGATCCTCTGGAAGTCATCCTGCCAGTCCAGATCAAGCAGCTCATCTGCTTCGTCGACTACCATGTATCGCAGTCGGCGAAGAGTGAACAAGTGGGTGCGCTCCATAATGTCGAGAAGACGGCCAGGAGTGGCGATGAGGAGGTCGCATCCGCGTCCAATCTGTCGCAGTTGATCAGGCAAGGGTCCTCCGCCATAGATGACGCAAGGACGAAGCATGGTGCGATAGCAGAACTTGCGCGCTTCATCGAAGATCTGAACCGCCAACTCTCGAGTAGGACAGACAATCAGAACCAGCGGCTCAGCTCGCACGTACATGGTGGGGTCCTCTGCGAACTCCTGACGTGTCGGGCGAGGAGCGGCTAACTTCTTGGCCTTGCCCATCAGATGGTTCAAGATGGGGATGAGGTAAGCTGCCGTCTTTCCGGAACCTACAGAGGAAGCAAGTCAGGTAAAGCTCTGAGAAAACGAAAGGAAGATTGAAGAGAAACTGACCGGTCTGGGCGATGGCGATCAAGTCGCATCCCATCTTGATGGCTGGGATGCAGTAACTCTGGATCGGGGTGGGCATCTTGTAGCCACACATCTCGATGTTCTTCAACATGATCGGATGAAGACCGGCATCGCCGAAGTCGAAGATGGGAACGACACGTTCCTGGCCTTCCTGGTCAACAGTGATCTCCGTGATCCTGGCTTAGTTAGTATGATATTACTCCTCGAAAGATTTTAGGAAGTGACCTACTTGGAGATGTCAACGCCAGCACCATAGCGTTCCTCGGGACGACCGAAAAGCTGGATCTCCAGCTCCTTGTTCTCGGGAGCGACTTCACCTTCCTCGCCGTCCCATTCGTAAACGACTCCGTTGCTGCCCCACTGACGGTCAACGTCAGTCTCGGTGTAGTCGAAGGCGACGGGTTTGCCCCAATCACCAGCGGGCTTGTCGGGGCGCTTGAGCGCGGCAGCCTGCTCAGGGAGAGTGGCAGCCTGCTCAGGGAGAGTGGCAGCCTGCTCAGGGAGAGTGGCAGCCTGCTCAGGGAGAGTGGTAGCCTGCTCAGGAAGAGCGTCCTTCATGTCGAAGACACCCGAATCGTGAGACATCTCGACTGATGGATACTCGTTTCGCGAAGACTGGGAAATTTTACGTTAGTTCGAACGGAATAGCTTGTGATGTCACAGTTTCCATGAGCTCTTGGAATTAAGTTCTCCAATATGAAGGGCAATGGCAGGCCAAGATATACTAGTATCTGATGACCTGAAACGTAGCTGAAGGTGTTCAAGGGGGGAGAATAATGGAAAGCTCATCCGTCAAAATTAGATCGAGCTTTTCAAAAGTACAGATGCAGGCACGTTCGAGACATATTCGATGTCGGCCAAATGAAGCGATGCCGGTGTATACAGGAAACTAGATGAAGTTTGCCAGAGAAAGAGTACTTACAAGTCGTATCAGGTAGTCGAAAGACAGTCGTTGCTTCAGCTCAAGGACAGAACCGAAGATCCCTGGATGTGGTCGAGATGTTAGTCAAAGCAGGAACTGAACCTTGCCACGGGTTTGGTGAAAGTTTGAAAGGGAATAGACGAGAGGAAAGAGGAGGTAGAAAGCCTTGATCACAATGGCAATGTACCGGAAGTTGAATGACAGAAGAGGTAAGTAGGCACGTAGGCTAACAATACCTAGCAATGGCTAAACAGAAGCCACGATGATGGATTCACGTGACAGATGGAAGTGTGCTTTGAATAATGACACGTACCAGATGATTTGGTTGTGAAGGAGATGAGGAAAGTAAGATTCTTGGGTGGGCTTCTGAGAAAGAAACAAGTGGTGTCAGAAGTGAGTGAAACACGAATGGTCACGTCACTGTCCGCAGAGAACAAAGTTGTCGGGGGAGACAGGAAGAAGCTCAATAACAAAGGGATAGATAGGGAAGAATTGGGGGTGGGGGTACGGGACATAGACGTGTAAGAAGGTGTGTCATACCACCAACGTGATGCAACCGATGAGTGGTGATGGTGGCTGAGGATGTTGACAATGATGAAGATCAATGACCTTGGGAAGGGTGATAGGAATGATGACGGATGATGGATGAGAGATAGTGAAAGATGATGCTTACCTTTTGTTGAAGAAGATTGGAGAGAGCAGACAGCGTATGTGTGTTTCCTCAGAGCAGAGCAAGTTTCTGACCAAAGGATGTTGTGGATGATGGTTGTGGAGTGAAGGAAGAGTGGAAGAAACTGTGAGGGAAGTCGAGAGTTTCTGGGTTCATATAGGAAAGCAGTGGCAGGCCGGAGGGCTCTGCAATCAGGAACTTGCGTATAGAGACGTTAGGGCTTTCTCAACAAAATCCACTATCCACTGTGGGAAGGGGGCGTGGGCACTACGATAGGTATAGTCACAGGGGCGATACAGGGCGGGAAGGCACCTAAAGAAGTTAAATTCTAGGTGTCTAATGCACTGATGGGGAAACCGTGATATAGTCCGCCGTATACTGGAGAGGAAGGTACTATGCACTTTCTGGGAACTTCTTCACATGGACACCCCGGTGATCTAAGAGGGTGATTGCACCGCACGACTGGTGTCGTCCGCCGGCGTATCAGGATATCCGAGAAAGGAAAGGTGCCTTCAAATATGCGTGGGATTCTCAGGCTTTTTGATCGAGCTCATGAACATGTGGTGATACCTCTATATAAATATCCAAGTGGTGATTTCTACATCTATAGGTGCTCAGCTGGGGCTGATGGAGTAGATAACTATGTCCAATGCATATAGGACAGAATTAGCTGCAGAGTTTCCATACATCATTGAAGGCATGTAGCCTGAACACATATGGAGATCCAGGTATGTGTGAAAGAACATAGGCACCCAGTCAAATAAAGGCTTGCCTGAGACAGCAAAGGGGGCCAAGAGTTATGTTGAGCATCAAGTCATGAGAATGAGGTACCCAATATCATGAACAGTTATTGGTATCTAGTTGGTTCATGCTGCTTCTTAACCGCTTAAATTCATCTCCATTAAGTTTTGGATGGGATCAATTGCTCCAGGCTAGCTACCTACAGGATGACAAAGCAATTTGTGTAGGATGCCATGTAATCTCTGTCGTGTTGTGAGACCTTGGATTTGAGTAGGCTATCTGCAATGACGGGGATGATAGAGAATCGGAAGATATGCGGGAGATATGTGCGAATACTGCAACGGTATAACATTGAAGATTGGATGGAAGAGAGACCTACTGACTTCGGAGAAGTACTATATGAGGGATCTGAAACCTCACTATATATTGAAAGCCAAGCTGCACGCTTTTGGTCAGATTCCGAAATATTCAACTTGCGTATAATTTTGTCATATAAACCATATTGCACGTGATAGGATGGGGATTGCGTGGTGAAGCAGTATCGAGAGGTTGGAAATACGTCTGGGGACCAAGAGGTGAAGAGCTAGTATATTCCATCTATTATGCACTAGTAGACATCATGTGCGAGGGAGGAGGCAGAAATTGACCACGGAAAGTTGAGACCTTGTCATGCGATAGCAACTACAGGTAGGTACTATTGGCATTTCTCGACCAGGGCTTCATGTGACGGGAATAGACAATGTAGTAAATAACTTTCACTGTATGTTGCATTCGTGGTATATGACTATGGCGCCTAGAGCTTACATGATATAACCATCCCATAAATGCTCATCATCATCAAGTCGTGAGCTCTGCTCGTAATCTCCCATGCCGTCCCTTAATACCTGATCTAGCGTTGCCGCGGCTCTACCGGCCGTTCCCCCCTCCTTCTTGGCCATGTCCACGCCAGCCTCGACGGCGGCCATGAACCTCTTCTGGAAGATATCCTGTCTATCCTCTCGATTCCGGTACATCTCGCTCTCCTCGTCTCTGGGAGGCTTGAACAGACCGAGATACCCAAACGGGTCTGGCGTTCGCGGCACGCAGCCTATGTTGCTGAACCAGTCATTGGGGGTCCAGGGCGTGTGCATTCCTGGCTTGAAGCCCAACTCAAGAAATTTGGACAGCACCAGCATCTGTCGCGGGAAAGACTGGCCATATTTCTTGGCACCGAAAGTGGTCCTGGGTGCAGAAGTCCACCCGCTCTTGGACGCAGTGGCTGGAGTGACCTTGATAGTCCAACCTAGGACTGACATAAAGTCTCTGAGTGGCTTGACCCAGCAGCCGGGACTCGACACGACGTCTTCTCCAGCGACGTCAAGCAACCATTCCATGTAGTTAAGACCGTCGTCTTTGACCTCTTGCGAGATATTGGTCATGGTTCCCCGGATATACAGCATGATCTTTTCCACGTGAGGCCGAACTTCGTCCGCCGGCAGATTTCGCAGCAGCTTCAACAACTGACCGCGCACAGGCCCGGAGGAGTCGGACATCATTGGTAGAAGTCGCTGTAGCAAAGTCGACGTGCCTACTGGGTTTGCCGGCGGATTCGTCGACAGCTGCCCTGCCAGGTACGATAGCGCATCGCGACGTTGTGTGTCTGAGCGGGAGCTGGTGAGAGATAGATTGTGCTTGAATCGCTCAGTAGGATTCGGCGCATCCTCAGCTAGCTGCTGCTGCAGGACAATAGCTACGAGAGTTTAGCAATTCGACCTACACACAAAATCCAGGTGACGGGTGAATGGTATTGTACCTTTGGATCTGAAGCTTGTGTCTGTGAAATTGGATGCCTTCGGCTTGGCTTTTCCTACTTTCAGCTTGGGTTTCTGGAAGTCCTTCTTCTTTTCCTTCTTTTTCTTAGCACTGGAACCCATCTTGACTGGAGCATTTGGGTAAGAAGATTCGGCGAAAGGAGCTTCAGTTAGTTAATCGCATTGCCATTCCAATTAAATCCTCGGCATCTTGATCTTGATCTTATCTATTTCGATCCGACTTTTTGGCGGTAATTGGCGGCACAATCTGGCGTGGCAGCTGCGTGGTTTAACTCCGATGTGGCGCTCTTATCTTATCGTTATAGTGGCTTCACTGTGGCTCAAGCTATTGCGACCGAACAAAGAATCAATGGAGGGTGACGGTTCTTCTGGTTCTTAATTATCTCGAAGGCGGTCCCAATTCACAAATAACACAGAGACATTCGATCGCAGAGAAAAGAAAATGGCGGAAAAGTCGGTGGTAAGAAGCCAGTTGATTTCAGCCCAAGCAACGCCTAGCTAACGACGCAGCCTTCTGTCAACACCGAATCCATAGACGAGGCCCTCCACCGGCTCTCCAAGAAGCCCGGAGTCAAGGCCTGGCTCATGCTGGACCGAACTAACGGCGCGGTCCTCAAAACCAACGGCCAGATCTCCCTAGTACGACCTGCGCGTTCGTCCAACAGCAAGGCCTCGCTGCCGAGTCCGACCGGCGGTTCGTTCTCGACCGACGTCAGCGCAAACACCAATAATGAGACCCAGGCCGCCCAGGAGCTCGCCAGCATGGTGTGGAGCTTCCTGAGCACCGCGGGAAGCCTGGTGGACGAGATAGATTCCGAGGTGCGCACAGTTAATACCGTCTGCCTTGACGAGTGAGGGCTAATCAGTCGACCTAGGATGAATTAAAGCTACTGAGACTGCGCACGAAGAAACAAGAATTGGTTATTGTGCCCGAAACCAAGTACCTATTAGTGGTCGTCCACGATACGCCTCCTGTATGATCGCACGATATCAGATCCCTTTTGATTTATCGAGCCCGAAGAGTTCCAGCTCGGCTTTGCAAGCCTATGGCTATGGCATACACGGCGTTTGGCGGCGTTTAGGAAGGCATTATACCCAAGATTGCCGGATCGGAATTGATTTGATATGATGATGGGTTGTACATTGGAATATTGGGCTTTGTCCTTGGAACTTGTACCACTTCTTACTGGGGACCATGTTGCTGCTGAAGCATATTTCTGAGAATGCGTGCCCTTCTTAGACGGGCCTACGCTGGCTAACCACTCCGTAAGCGTCAATCATCCTCGCGTCCGAGGACACAGGCTCAACCTCGAGATGGTCGGCAGGTGCTGACGTTAGTATATCCATTAATGGAAAAGAGATTTCGCTCTCGCTACTCACTCTTCTACAATAACCGTCTCTTGCCCTGAATATTTCACCGACTACGAGATGCTGACCACATTCCCGTGGGCCTGGGGCACCACGCATCATCATATTTCGCTCTTGATCACTCACCACATACCGCAACATCTGTTTTTGGCAATAGCTGATGTATACGATGGACAATGTGCCACATTTGGCTCCCGGAGAATGAATTAATAGAAGCTAGAAAGATTTCTCAAGGCTACATTGTGACATACTGCAGGCATTCGAGTGAGCCATCTATATTGCTTATAAAGTCCTCAAGCGATGCTCAACAAGCAATTCCCTCCAGAGCATACTCAACGGAGGTTTCTCTTTCCATTATAGCGCGCAACTTTCTATGAAGGCCACTCTCGCAGACGGCATATAATAATAGAAACTGAGGTATAACGTCATATCAGCTGCTTCTGGAGTAAAGTAGAACTTGTTCAGATCAACACTCAAAGGAGGTCATGTCGTGCTGAGGCCGGCGAAGTGGCTACCTTCCAGCGGTGAAGAATTTTAAATACCGCGCCGCCGAGAGCTTGACGGCTCTAGTTTATACAGCTGGGAATGATGTTCTTGGATGTCTGAGTACGCTCAACTCGAGGTATGAAACTGGTATCTATGAAATCCGTATTCCAGATGCTAAGGAGTGATGGATAACTGAGCAGGAGCAGAGCGTGGACGGCATGCTTAAAATCGCGGTCTCGGATCGGCTTTCAATCGCGCTCTTAGATAGCTACGAAGCTATCAAAGGCATTGCTTGTCAGGATGCGAATCCTGTACAAGCTGCTTATCCAAGATTGTTGGCATCTAACGGTATGTTCGTTCCTGGCGCTTATCTCGCATCTTGTAGCTGGAATCTTAGAATTATCTTATGAAATAGTATGGCTGCGAGGGATGAAACACGTTTCGGCTCCGAAGGTTGGCTTACGGGTGAGAAGCATCGCGCTTCCGGTGAGATTCTAGCATGTGCAGTGATCCTACTAGACATACCCATCCGTGTTCTATCTCATATGCATTCCAATCGCTCGTCTGCCATCATTGCGGTCTTACTGAGTATGATAACCATTGGCCGGAGCGTACCCATTCCGGTTGCCATTCCTGTAGTCTCGTTCTCACGAGAGCACCAAGCCAGTATGTAATTGGAGCAACCTGTACGTGCGGCCTAGGAGAACTAACGGCTTAGACGTGCATACCCATCGAAGGGCGTGTCACGCGGACTATTTTGCACTACCGTGGCTTCAGATATTGTGGTATCACAACAGCGGGAGCAGGCGCATGGTCATCAGGACCCTAACCCAGCACAGGACACCTGGATGGCAAGCTGTCTGGCGGACGCTCACGACACTTGGACTAAGGCTCGCCAGGAAGCCAACCCAGCCGTAAGATGTTGGGGCAGCTTGACATGTGTTTCAGATTAGGCGGCATGGTCTATGATCCTCGTAAGGTGCGGGTTGATCGCCAGATTCGTGCCCTCTTTGAGCGATTCTAGAACCTTGCTGTCAGCACCGAAGGCACTATCAAATGCTGGACATAGGATGCAATACCTACATTAGGCACGCTATAATTGCCACATCTGCATGCGAGACTTGGCTAACCGGTTAGGATCCTCATCCGACAGCCCTTCGAAGTAAGGAAGACTAATTGCGTTGGTTGGCCTGTATAATGACCTGACAGAGGATGCTATTAGTCTCTGAGGCTCATGTCGTATCGCATGGGGCATTTTTGAACTCAACGTTACTTTAAGTACCTAAATAGACGCGGTCAGCTTCTATTGTAATTCTTTGCCGAGGGCATTAATATGGTATCATAGTATACCTCGGTGAAATGGTAGAGGCGTTCCGGCTCTATCGGGTCGAAGTCTCAATGTGCAAGTTTAGGTATCTCTTTTCCAGCCCAAAGTGGTACAAGACCCGTCCGGCTTGGCTCGGGAGCAAGCGCGCGTAAATAATAACTTGGAGATCGAGACATTCCGTCGGCATTGGCACCATTCCCGACATTCAATAGAATGCGAGTATTCCAAAATATAGCCGAAAGGACCATAATGTAGTTCAGCATAGAAACTCTAGCTATTTGTATCCGATTTAACTTTTTACTCACGTTAACGGACGAAACCAGGACTACGTAGCATGGTTTCAATTCCGTAACCATGTAGATGGACTCGCGGCCCGGACGGACGATAGAAAGCGGGAAGGGCTTCCAAAGTCCGGCTCAGTGGATCTAGATAGCCACTTATGCGAGCCACGTAAAGCATGGGAGCTGAAACGGCTAGGGAGCCCCAACGGCAACGTGGATGGTATATAGCGTCAGTTAATGTCGGTGTGGCCATTCTGTGAGGAATGACACCAAATGCCAGAGGGTGGGACGTGCGATTTCATTGGCCTACGAGTTGAATTGCTGACAATTGTGATGGGGGGTTTTTAAGCTACCAAACTCGTACAGCGAACATTCCCTGGCTACTCGACCCGCCGGGAGCCTATGACCTTGTCAAGTTCACTTGAAACAATCCGAGAAGTGCAGGTCGGTCAGCGTGCCGGCTGATATCTTGCTCATCCATGGCTATCGTGCCTGGCTGCATGGGTCTTCATGGGTATTCGCACCCATGGCCGGAATCCATCTATCATGGATTGAGACGTCCGGCACTTCGAGGCTAGCTTGGCGGCTCGTGGCATCACTAATAAGACAATTCGGAGAAGAGCTATTGTTCCGGGACGCATACAGGTAACCGTAGATAAGTCAAACGTTGGATAGGCGGGACCTTAGACTTGTTTTTAATATAGGTTGCGCCGCCCAGCCTGGTCTCCCCAAGGGTTGTGCGATCTGAAGCTTTACCAGGCGTCGGATGCACCCTATCATCAGCTCCAGCGCGACGGGAATATGGTCTCACAAGTGGTCAAGTCACCTCGTTTTTAGCATCGCTTGAGCTCAACGTCTTCCTCTCAACATAAATTTCGACCTCCACGGGTTGGCTTGGCGGTCGTCTTCATGGCATACTCATAGCGAGTACGACAGACTCGTTCTGCAACCTCGATGCGACTTTCGCGCGGCGTGCCGTTGGACGTCACGTCCGACTCCACAAACGGCCGAATACCTCTCCAAGACGCGTTCAACAAGATGCCGTCTTTGGCAACGCTGAAACGTTCAGCACTCGTGTTCATCACCGACGCCAAGCAACCAAGAAATGGTGACCAGCAGAGCTCATCTAATTGCACTAGCATTCGAGAGCTCATACGTCGGCCAAGAAGGCATCTTCGTAAGACTAATTCCACGCAAACACAAAATCGGTCGCAAAAAGGTAGCGAAGTCCAATATGAAGAAAATTCGCGACGACGTGACGCGCGGGAAGATGATGTTGTGCCTCTGGGTTTGGGTGCGGGTTTGGGTGCAGCCGGCACACGCGGAGGTAAAGGTGGGCATGGAGGTAGAGGTACAAGTACAAGTACATCCACAGGTGCGGAGAACTTGAGGGCGAAGGCCAGCTCACCCGCAGCAGCAACTACGGTACTGTACCTTTCGATATTTCCCTTTACAGTAACCACTAGCGCAACCCCTACCGCCCCTTAGCATCCCACTATCCCTCTTCGGGTCACTTGGCACCTGGTCGACATTTCCATCTGCTGCATGACCTAGGAATATTGCAACAACTGGCAGTTGCCAAAATACTCACGAGAGTCAATCCTCCCAGCACCCAAGCAGGCAACCCCAGCCCAGGACATGCAGTCCAAGTACCTACAATGCCCTTTTCAGTTTCAGTGAGGGGGAAGTGACTGTGGGAGAACTGTGGGATAGGACGCGACCCCTAAATCGTCTTATGACCTCAGCTGATGTTTCTGCCTTAGACCCTGCATGCGCTGTTTTTCCTTTTTGCTATTCCGTTTCTCAGATTATTCGAATAGCAGGAACAGGAACTATCAGGCCTCGCAGCTGGATTATTGTCTTGGTATCTTCTTGGTATACGGGGCACAGCACACGTTTAATTTCTCCTAGTTGTCTTTTTGTGGAAAGCCTCAAACACTCGTTTTAGATTTAACTTCAGGGAGCTGACACTCACTTTGTATTCCCGGCAGGTTTCGAGCACGCGGCCATCCTCTGAAAGGCCGCCATTGTCTCCGCGCTCCGTCAACTCTAACAAGCCACTCCCATCTCCGCCTCCTCCGGGCACAATCGACAAAGTCGATGGCAAGCCTCGCAGACCCGTGCTGAAACTGAATCGCATCATGGCAGCACTGACAGACACGGAGATAGAGAAGCTGTTCTCCGGTGCTCCGCAATTCTTTGCTCGGTCTCAAGGCTTCGGTACCGGTGCCCCGCATCCATCCGTGGCCTTCCCCTGGAATGACGAGTTGGGCATCAGAGACCTAACGGATCACGTCCAGATCGGCGACGATGCTTGGGGCTGCATTACCGCCGGGCCCCGTATCATTCACCGGGATCCCATGTCCGTAACCTCACCATCCACCAAAAAGCGCCCTCATTTCAACGCCAAGTGCCAGGAGAGACCGAACATGCTTAGCATGCAAGGCTTAGAGAAGGGCACTATCGGTTATCAAGCCGCCTTGGAGATCTCCGTCGCTGATGCCTTGCAGGAAGAGCAGTACGGGTTCAACAGCTTGGGCTCTAAGGGTCATGTGATCGTAGAGCAGCGCCAAAAGCTCATAACTTCCAAGGACGGCCTGCGGCATCTGGATGATACGACTATCATGGAACAGCTCATAAAAAACGAGGAAAGGTACCAAGCAGAGAGAAGTGGTACTCGGATGAAATCTCAGGAGCTCTACAGTGAGCTGTTCAACCAAGTTCTCCACCCGCCGACCAGGGTCATCGACCCTAAAGATCCTTATAGTTTGGCTGTACAAATCCACGCCTTGGTGAAGGTACTCGGGGCTCCAAATGCCTGGACTGACTTCTCCCGCGTGGAATGGAGAATTCGCCTTGGCCAGATCTTGTGGGGTTTCCCCTTGGACGATGAGATTTTCGACGGAGCGGCGATCAATGAGGGTAACGACGCTCATGATCGAAGCGAAGAGAGATACTGGTTACTACTGCAGATCCTGCTTGCCTGTGAGCTTCTCATCCGATTAGACGCCATTACCGAGGGCGATGAGCTTGGCTTGGGTGTGAGTCTTAAATGGTCTGAAGTGCACAAGTTTGAAAAGGAGGCAAACATATCTGTCAAGTGGTCCTTGATCCTCGCTCGCGCCTGGCTCGAAAACGTTGCAGTCACGAAAAGGAGCATGACTCACTCCGAGCCGTCGACGCCGAAAGGGTGGCTCTCGTCTTTAACTAGTAAGATGAATCTCAAGCATGACCACATGCACGGAGCGCATCATGTCGACCACGGTCAATCTCGCCACAACTCCCAGTCTGAGCACGTATACGCAATCCAGGGCAGGTATACTGAGAGGCAGGCTCATGGGCTAATACATTTTGCACGCAAGTTACGTTGGCCGGATATACAATTTTCTGGCCCGAAGATGTTCGAGACAGCTATTGGGCTCGGTAAAGCCACACCTATTACAAACCCTCCTCACAACTTCGACACTCGTCGTACTACATATTTCGCTGACGGCAAAACATCCGCGCATGAGAGGAAGCAGCTATCTAGGAGACGAAAGGTCGAGGCCGCCTTACACGCATCCGGTTGGTTCTCAAAGTCCTACGTATCTGGTTTAATCCTACCAGGCGAGGTGTTATCTCACTACCTCATGTCGACCCTACTCGAAGTAGACGAAAATGCGTTGGCAAAGCTTGGTCCGATGGCTAATCTATGTGGTGGGTTTGTCTATAATGGAAAAAGCTTCTGGAGTACTGCCTGCATTGTCGGCCGTGTGCTAGCTGCTGGGCAGGGCGCCGCTGAGTGCATGGGCTGGATATCAAGTGACGTAGTTCCTCGAGGGCTTGAAGAGGGCTGGGTGGATGTCGCTGTTGATGCTGTCCCTGGTGAGTTTGATGGAGCCCAATTCAGCCCATTGAATGCTGCTTACACCTATAGCCGATGTTGCCAGAACGGGAAGAAAAGCTCGAATATACGGAAAGGCCACGATAGAAAGGGAGTCGGACGTACTTGGAGATGCTGAGCCGTCGGACGTGCTACCCGCTGACTTCGTCATACCGTACGAGAACGCGTACGCCAACGCGCCACCTTCAAACATCAGAATAGAGCTAAAGTCGTTGAATTTCTACGCCCCGATAGATAGTGTAAGCACAACGCCCACAGCGGATAAGGGGTTTCATCCTTTCTCCGACTCCAGCAAGGAAAAAGACCCAGAAATCCATACATACCCTGCTTCCACGACGTTTACGATATCGCATGACGCACTTGATCGGGACGAATACCATAATTTTGCTCTTACTAATGATATTTATTTTGTTACGGCACATCCTTGCGTTCCTTCTAGCTATGTCAAGTATTTTAAATCCCCCACTAGCCCTACCATTCAACAAATCGACGTCGGCGGTCACGATCCTAATGGGAAACCTTCTAGCCCAGCTCACATCACAGGTAAGTATTCCTCTTCCGCGCGATGCCCCGCCAAGTACGCCTTACCGACAGATACCAGGACACCCACTCCATAGATTCTACAATTATACCGCGATCCACCTCGTGGATCTCATCAACAAACCTTCTCTATCCTTAGATGAATTATTAAGTAAGGGCTCGTCAAATAGCCACTCGAGGAGCCCTTCCATCTCTTCTCTCCCCAATAAGCCTCCCCGTTTCCTAGTCATCGACTGTGTTACGGGCTTCGCGCCGCCACAATCACCCGACATGCCCTCGCTTTCACGTATGTCCTCACTTTCGTCTTCATTTGGCATGGAGCCTACCAGCGTGCCACCTATCCGGATGCCTAGCTCGCTAGAGCTGGAACGGCGACCAAGCACCGCCGCATCCTCCCGCAGCAGGGTAGAACGTATCGATCCCCCGAGCCCCAGCCCCTCATCCAAGATGCAACTCGGGACCCGCAGAAGGCAGTTCGGATCCGATCTTGAGATCCTCGTCCGCGCAGTCTGTGCCGAGAGGGGTTGGAATGCGGTAATCAGCCGTCGCAAGAGGGGCTGCCTGGCTTGCGCCATACGAGAGGCCGGCGCTCTCGGGTGGAAGGTCATCGTCCGAGTTGAGTAAACATGAGGGAAGGAGTAATCAATTCCAAGCGAAAATATTGGTCTCACGAGTATGGAATGGACGCACCGGGGAGTTCAAAAGTTGCGACGTTCTTCGGAATAATAGTGAATATTCTAAAAACGGGTTATGAGGCGGATACGTATGATGAAAAATATGTGTACATAGTGGTTGTTATTGCTTCTGTTGTACACTCCTGCGAGATACCCAGCTCCCTAAGCTACTAATGAATAAAAAAAGAACTCGATGCTTGACGTTAGTCATCGTTTTAGTCGACGATATTCCGCGGGTTGCAGCCGTGTCAACTATAAGGAAAAAGATATTCCAGGCCGTAGCCACAGAGTGTACAATGGTGATGCTGAGGATTTCTCGTCACAAACGTCATAATCCTACAGTTACGCGATACAGAAGTAACTTCCGAACTGAACGGCGCATACTCAATGGTAGGGCTACCTGTTGAGGGAGTTGGGTTGCATTTTCGGCGGCATTGAGGCGTAGAATGACAGGATGCCCATGTAGGCTTACTAGGGCAGTCCGTTGGCTGTGAAGCAGATACTTGGCTATCTACGTAACTGAGCGATACTCCTATAGGAAATATTGAGCTTCAATCAATCCTCCTTCCGCTCCTACTAGGCCATACCTTATTCAGGAGCCCAAGTACGCGATGGGTTTTATATGTGCGAAGGCATCTTGGCTGGGAAGTCTGACGTTATCCGTGCCGTCTCATTCCTCTTCTTCATCTTACCCACTCGCTATGATCGTAGTCGTCGGCACAGCTGCTCCATAATAACATTCAATGTCTTCTCAAGTCGGTCATCACAAGATAGTATTGGAAGCCGTCGCCGCCACTCATTAAAAGCGGCCATGTCGAGTGACCCGGACTACATTGGGTACCGTCTAGAAATATTCGTCGGTGCATTCACAGCCGTCGAAATTGCCGCCGTCGCTCTGCGGTTCTATGCCCGCACTCTTACTGTTAGATCATTCGGTGCGGATGACTGGCTGGTAGCTGCGTCTCTACTCGGCCAGATAGTGGCAGGCGCTGTTGCGATCGGTGAGCGAAACTGCGACGGATGTGAACAACTATCAGAACTGGGGCTAATCGGTGTAGCTGCCGTCGAGCAAGGCGCCATCGGGTACCATGTTGGATACCTCACCGAGACCAACCCGGAGGCTATCACGCTTCTGTACAAATACCTGTTTGTGTTTTCAGCATGGTATTGCGCCACAATCGGCCTCTCGAAGCTAGCTATATGCATCACGTACCGGCGCCTGTTCCCGCAGCGCTCCGTGTTCATCGTGCTGTGCATCATTGCTGCGATCCTCATCGCCGCCCCTACAGCCACTCTTATCGCTGGCTTCGCCGCGTGTAAGCCTTTTTCAGCTAACTGGGCGCCCCCGGACGTGCAAGCTTCGCAGTGCATCGATAAGAAGCAGTTGCTCGTCTGGAGCACTCTACCCCATATTCTGACGGATGTGATCTTGCTTATACTGCCGCTCCCCATCATCTGGCGCCTGCAGATAAAGACTAAGCTCAAGGCGGCGCTGACCGTTATATTCTTGATTGGTAGCATGTACGTTGGTCTTTTACTGCTGTTCTGTGCCTGGGTGGTCTTGAACCGCGCTACTGACGTGTTTCAGGGGTCTCGGTACATCGATCCTGCGCTTTCTGACTTTCAACAACACGAGCGCGTTTACCGATGCTCCGTACAATGCCGTCGAGCTCGTCATCTGGACGATTGCGGAACCTGGCGTCTACCTTATCTCGGCTTGCGTGATGATGTACCGGCCGCTGCTCGGAAAATCCGGCGCTGGCTTTCTGAGCAGTTCTTATGTAGGGAACAGTCGACCGGGGGCGCGTTCTTCACGCTCGACTCCGGCGGTTGTTAAGTTGGATGATGCATTGATTGGCGGCGGTAGAGTCGTTACTACGCTTCAGAGTAGGAATAGGAGCGGCGGCTTCGCGCAACTTCGTGACGAGAATGACGGACCTCTGGTCTCTTGTGCAACGGTTAGGGGTCCTCCCAAGCTAACCACGCCGCCTCCGATAGCCCGTGGGCGTTCTGGACAACAGGTGTAGCATTTGGCTAATGCATATGTACATGGCTCCGAAAACTCAGGGGCCTTAGTACGCACCCGTGCGGGGTGTGCCTGTACGATCAGTCAATGCAGTCATGCTTGCACTATCAAGACTTTCTGAAATAAGAATGAACATGTACAGACGCTTTGGGTAGCTTAGATGACGATGTTGTCGAGATTATTCTACCAGAAACATCGGCGTCCACCGATAACAGCACTAAAGTTTGCCAAAGGCGCCATTGGGATCAACGACCCTCGAGTTCATTCCCCGCAGATAAAGACGGGAGCACTTACGGCTTCGACGCGCAGCAAGTAACAAAAACTGAAAATTGCAAAAGAGACCGAATCCCAAGCTTTGGTTGGAGACTGCGGGCCCGGACTATCAATCGCACTACATAATATAAACACTCCCTTCTAACATTACAAACCCCATAAGCGCTCCGCACCTGCGACTTAAGCCTAACAGATACGAAAAGCAATCCATATTAACTCTAGCTGGAGCTTGCTACCTCCTTACGAAGGAAACTCTAAGTCATACGCCAGTGTATCGTCGCAAAGCTGCTCGCGGAGCTCTTGGGCACTGCGTACACCTTGTTAGTCTCTGGGTTAGGCACAGACACACGTCTAACCTGATCGAGCGGCCAAAACGTACTGCAGATGGGCTGGGTGAGTTGCATAGCCCGTAAGATCCTCCGGCTTCTCTAGGATGGCCACGAGAGCCAGGTTAAACCCCTTGCCGCGATGCGCGGTAGCAGCCAAAGGTGGGCCGATGTTAATCTTCAAGAGGCCTGGCCACCACGATCTTATCAGTCGGGAGCTCAAGCGTAGAACTCGTGAGAGGGCGCCTACCGGGAACTTGAGATGGCATCGCTGTTGCTCTCTTGGTGAACTCGTCCAGCAGCTCTTTATTGACCGACGGCTTTAGCCGGAACAGCACTAGTGTGAATTGTCAGTATTAGTACTAGTAAGATGGATTTCGGCATGGCGAGGCCTTAGGTGCCTACCTATGTGATAAATAGCCATGTTCCAGCGAGGATACCTGGTATGGTCACGATGGATCTTTCAGAAAGAAGGGAGAGACACTCGAGGCCATACGGAAGATTATGTAGTCCCAAAAGTCATAGAGGTATACCGTTACTGATATCTAGGTACCTACATAAAAGGAGTCGGCTAAGCGCCACTCGGAGTTCCGACCCGGATTACAAATTGCCTTAACAGCGCGGGCGCGGTCCGCGAGTCGCACGTCCGAGTACCCGCCCCGATGTCTTCTCGTTCGTTCGTATAACCCCCTATTTATTAGGGTTATCTTCTGCGAATCTTCTAAATAAGTTATTGCTTACCTCATATGTTAATTGGCCGCCTATCTTGACACCTAGATATACTTCTGACAGATTTTAAGTGTAATAAACTGTGATTTACAAAGAGCCTCAGCTTTTGAATACGTAATAAGAGAGTTAGCCGTGGCACGAGGCCGACTTAGCAGGTGCGAGGCACTGTAGCTCTGTATATAACCCACCTGCTCCAGCGATTCTTGGATCCTGGAACCCTTTCATTACGACATCTCTTACTCCCCATCATCTGATGCAACCTTATTCCGCAAGGACTATAAGCCTAGGTAGGTAGCTAAGGGGAGTAGCCCTTTGTACATATAGGCAAGGCGCTCTTTACCCTACTATCTTAGCTCCTGTAGAATTAACTCTTGATAAGCCGCCTGTGCAACTAATACCTCTTACCGTTTATGATCAGGAAAGAACATCAGGAGGCAAGAGCGATGTCAAATTGTATTGCGAACCTCTGCTAAGCTTAAATAATGTAGATTTGCTCCGGTTCATTTATGGTGAGACTTCCTTCTCAGTATCAGGCGAGTAGTCCCTCCCGTTTTTCTTAATGCATGGCAAGGAACGCAGCAACCGCTATTGTTTATTTGTATCCATGGACAGTGCAGGCCCCGCGAATCCGGTAATTATCCAGCGAGCATGTGTGATCGTCTCTCGAGTCGCTGTCTTCCCCGTGCCAACTAACTACTCTTGTTTTTCGAGTTGTGCTGGTCGATTGTAGGAAGATGACGAAAATAACGGATTGGTGGGAGCGTCGATCGCTATACCATACAGCCTGTGATGCTGGTTCAAACTTATTATCTAAGTTGTACTCGAGCGCCTTCGACTCGGATTTTCTCAAAATGGGACAACTTTACTACGTGGTAAACGGGGGACTCCGCGGATCCGCATGGCCCGACCGCTCGACCAGATCCCTCCGAGCACTAAATATAGACACAAACCGCCTCACCTTTTGGGATATATTCTCGTCGCCGCTGAACGAGCGGCCCCTTGTTACAGTAATAACTAATGTCTATAATGGCTTATTGTATGTTTCCGAGCTCTACCGAGAGCGAGACACCAATCCGCATGATCGGCGTTTGCCGATGTCCGAGCTGCTCTGGCAGTCGTACATACGAGGAGCGTCCAACGAAGGCTTACCCCCGTCGAAGCTTCGGGTGATCTGGTTTAGCCTAGTACAGAATGGGGAGACCAAGAATGTGGCCTAGGAGGCCGTTACCAGATCCCTCCTGGACGGGACCGAGAATCTAGATGGTGGCGGTATACGGTTAAAATATACTGTGCACGAGACGGGCTTCCGAGCTCTTATAGGCAGTCAGTTAGGGAGAATTGTTGCTCGAATGCTGACCGACCATCGACAGGAGGTCGGCAGACGCACTATTGAAAGAATCTGTTTAGAAGGCCCAGTAACGTTTCTCGACAAAAAGACTCGAACCAGAGAATGGGACCCAACCTTCGAAATGTACTTCATTCTTTCTGAACAAAACGAAATTCCGCCGTCTCACTTCCATCTCCTCCAACCATCCGCTCCAACTAGACCCGCATTCCCGCCCATTCGATTCTAATACCGACAAACCACGCATGGCTGGAAAAGCTCTCTGGGTGTCACGAGGCCGACCAAGCTGGAAGGGAAAAGCAACGTTGTTCCGCAAGGAACTATGAACCTATCTAGGGGGAGGACTCCTCCGTACATATGGTACTGAGCCCTTTGTCCTACTGTCTCATATCCCGCAGGGATAACTCCTGACACCGGGGACCTTATTTTCCGGGCAGAGCAAGACGGTTCCAGCTGTGATCTCGGGCCCGTAGCCGAAGTTTGGCTGTCCTCCAGCAGCTTTCTGAGGAAGCGCCTGAGACATGCTGGTGTCATTGGTGAAAATCGATGAAGTGATGATCCATGTTGTGCGGGGAGCTTCGAAGACGAAATCCGAGTCAATCTGAGTTCTCCAAAGCGCCTCTCCGGAGGTTAGCTGTGGGGGGCGAGGTCGACCTGGTCCATGCACGTGGATTTCTCCCGGGAATGCCGATACGATAACCTTCATTTCGTTGGTTTTCCTTTATAATCTTCTAGGCTGGGCGGCGAATTCGGATCCTGACGCCTTCGCGTAGCGCTGCCCGAAACTCGATTGCCACCAAGGCATAGAATCAAAACTGCCATGGTCTGAGAGTGCTAGGTTCAGGAACGCATATACAGTTACGAAGTAGCGATGACGGTTCATCGTGTACTTCAGTGCTAGAAAGGAATCCGGTCAGTGTTCGAGAACTCAAGTAAAGAAGAGTTTCCAAGACTAAATCTGGCACTAACTGAGGTTATTAGCCTCCAAAGCAATTGGCCCAAAGCAGTAGGATTTAAAACAACAGAATTTCTGGAGGACAATCCGGCCGATAGAACTTTGTCCCCCTACGCCGAAGGGCTTGTAGGGCACGGCTACGGTATCATAAGTTGGTTACATTAGGTAGATTCTTGGTTCATAGGGCGGATGAACCGATCCATTTAGCTGACAACTCGTACCAAGATCATTCCACGTCGGGTTGATTTGGAATTCATCGAAAACTTCCCCGTTCAGCGCGGCCTTAGCCCGCCGAACAGCTTCCCAGGTAAAACCGTTCTCGTCGATGCCAACTCTTCCGGCATCTTCCATAACCCCATCAACCCACTTCTCGCAGGCGTCCAAATGCTGTCTATTCTCTATCTCGGCTGCCAAACCAATAGAAGGTATTGCTTCCCGTTCCCGCTGGATCAGGTCGAGAAGGAACTCAACCGCTGTATCGATTTTGACTCGAGTCACACTTATCCCGTCGTCGTCGCAATCTGGTCTATTTACCGGCAACGCTTTCCCCGACTCGTATAAGGACTGGAAGCTTATGGGGGAACTTAAATGTGCATCGTCTCCCGTCCTAAATAATAGCACCGAGTACTGGGAAACGACCCAATCTCGTCCTTTCTCATAATACGCGTTTTCCTTTCTGGGCACTATCACGCGGCGATATATTTCAGGCTCTGCGTCTTGCATCACCTGATCATCGACGATGATGACGATTGCTCGAAACAAATGTGCCATTTCCCGGCCTCTGTCTGTATAAGGTCTCAGATCTGGAAGCTGTGTGGGCTTCGGATTTCTAAGCCGTTGTCGCATCGGACCGGAGCGGGGCGTCGGTGGGCTCTGTTTTGGGAGCTCCTGTTGGCTGAGGCCGATAGAAACGGCATCACAAAGACTGCGGTGAAACTCCCGAACGTTCTGGATGTCCCTAGGCTCACTACCCTTTAAACCAATGGGCTTTACAAACTTCTGGTGGCCCAAAAAGGGCGGCCGGCCGCCATGCCAGTCGAACCATTTTCTCCATACGTACCGGCCCAACCATTCAGTATTACACTTAATAGTGCGGAAGCAAGAGGCGTCGCCGAACCAATCGAAATAAATAGCAACGTGGACGTCTGCGTATTCCAACAGGTGACTCCGAATGAGGTGGGAACGGGGAAAGAACATTTTAAGAGGCAGACGAGGCCGGTGGAAAGACCGTATGTAATAACTCAGTTCATTACTCTTCTTTGTCCATTCGCTCCTGAATCGTACAGTGCACTGGATGCCGACTGCCATACGTTCGTAAAATAGACTAGCCAGCTGAGACCGCACAAGGCACACCATGCTCTCCGAAAGGGGCTCGACTGTTGGTGATTGGGCGTAGCGCTGGTCGTAAAAATCATTAATGCGATCTACTATTGGATTGCAGTCGACCATCTTCTCTGCGTCGCCGTACTCGGGAAGACGTGGGTTCCTCGACCGGCCGTAGAAAATGTGGCGGTGTTGAAAAGGGGCCATAGGGACTGTATGGAATTTCGACTGAAATATTGCTATATTTCTGTCCCCTGGAGCAGTAGCAAAGAAGAGAGCGCAACCAGAGAGCTCGGAGGATTAAGAATTGATGAGCAGTACTTTTGTCAAATGAATATGTGCGCGTGTGAGAGAGATCGGGGAAGCACCTCGGGAAATTTGGGGGGGTTTTGAGGGAAGTTTAAAAGGATTCATTTGAGGCACAAACTTTGAGCGAGGACCAATTAAGATGTGTATTTCTTACCTCCATGACCTAGCTCAGGCGCCTCGCCTACGTACCTACGCTTATAGAGTTGCGACCTAAGATTGTAGAAACTTCAATATCTGATCCTAGACCTAACAACATGAAGCGCTTTAGACTTTTTACAATGACTGATATCATTGCGACGGAACCTTGCCGAGATGACTCATTTTACAGCCTCACGATAACAGAGCTGGTTAGCTAGTAAGGATTCTCATAACCCAGGCGGCGGAGAAAGACCTCACCCGGCAGTCCGCTCTATGAGCGTGTTGCATGGGACGCCCAGTTCCAGCAATGCCTGGGCAAGATCATACCTAATTTAGGTAGGTACCTACCTATATAACGTGTAATCCGGCCGTCCATAGAAACGGCACTAGGTAGCAGAGACTACTTGTACTTTAATGGATTGTTTTCAAAATATAAGGACAACTGATTGACTTGATATAATATTGTGTGTATGAGACTTTGCCCCTTTATATTTACGACGGCGGGCGAGGCAGCTCCATTTCAGAATATGTCATGATTAACCATGATATTATAATACGGATTATCCCTTGGTAATCAGATAGAAATTTTTAGAGAGGTCTGGTCCAGAATATCTGTGTTCATCAAAATCAGTAATACGATGTGTTTCCTGAAGTGCCTAAGCCTAAGTCCCGCTAACAGCGTACTGTTCTGATAATAGAGCGTATTACGCAGCACATTGGCATTGCGGGAAGTCGGTGATATTATATATATATATAGGATAACTTCACTTGAGTTAGCAGGCCTCCATCGATTCGTCGACCCGGTGACATGGCCTGTTTAAGAAGACACATGTTGGCCCACCACACTGCTTTGGCAGCTATTGTTACCCAGGGCCAACACTTTACCAGCCAGATCAATGGCATAAATACGACTCGACGAATTATACGAAGCAAATAGAATTTGCATGTGCCGTACTAGACCTGAATACCGTATAGGCCCCATTTATTCCAGGGGGACCCTTCGACATGATACTGAGTCTTCACCTCTTTATACTGATAACCCCTTTATCCTTCTTGTCACATCGCCCCTTTCGCGCTGACCTCAGCAACCAACAACGTATAAGAGTTCTTCTATATCCCCTTTGCTTGCCAACATCTTTCTAGGTCTTCATATCTATCTTTCTGTTTTTACCTTTGTGTCGTCAGTTCTCAATGGCTACCGAGCACGCGCGTATCGCTAACTGGCAGGTGAGCCCCTGGATTTTGTCCTCATGTTTTCTCGAAGTATCTGTTTCTGGCGTAGACAGCTGTTGGCCCTAGGCCTCTTTGGACTTAGTCAAACCTCTTCGAGTCCTGCAAGTTAGGGTCTACCTACATCACCGCTTACTGATTCCGTGTCGAGTTGTAGAATGACTTACTGCCACACATTGTCGACCGGCTAGCTCGGGAGAGCCCCAATGCCGTGTATGGGCTCTGGCCAGTGTCTCCAGATTCTTACGAGGCCGGCTTCCACACAGTTACATACGCTCACCTGGCCAGTGTTATCAATGGTTTGGCATGGTGGCTTACTGAGCAACTTGGGCCTGGCCGGAATCACGAGGTTTTAACGTATGTTGGGCCAAACGACGTGCGGCTTACTGCGCTAGCGCTGGGTGCAATCAAGGCAGGATACGTGGTAGGATCCGCCTTCTACGACCGAGGGAATATATCATTCGAAACGTAATTAGCTCACAAGCTGCTAGATACTTCTCACCTCGCCGCGTAACTCCCCAGCGGCACATCGTGGTTTGTTTGAGTCCGTACAGTGCCGGACTATTGTCACGACGGATCCAACTCCCCCGTCCGTTTTTCCGATTCTGGAAGCTGTCAAGCCACGTCGGCTTACGGTACCGAGCGTCGACGAACTCCTGGAGAAGTCATATCCGCACTTTTCTTTCGCCAAAACATTTGAGGAGGTTCGCTGGGATCCACTCTTCATCATGTGCGTATCCCGTACCCAGATTGAGGCGGAGCACCCTGCGTGATACGCTTCTAACTTCTTCAAGACACACCTCTGGATCGACGGGTTTGCCAAAGCCCCTGACATGGACCCATGAAACGGCGAGACGGCATTGGAATTACACTAGCCGCGAGCCTCCCGAGGGAGTGGCTTCGCTTGAGCGCATGTTCCTGGGAAAGAGGGTGATAGCAACACTTCCACCGTTTCACGTATGCTATGTCATTGTTATATTTACTCCGTGAAGCATACACGCTAATAATCACAGGGAGCCGGCCTAGGGCAGTATATGCTTTATGCCATTCCGTTTGGGAGCGTTGTGATTGCGCCAGCAGCTACGGGCATCGTAACAGCTCAGGGGCTCGCAGATCTTCTTGAACAGACTGCAGCAGACGTAGCGGTACTAGCACCCTCAGTCGTAGCTGAGTTAGCCCAGAATCCTGAGCTGCTCGACTACTGCGCAGGTCGATTAGAGCTGATCTTATATATCGGAGGCGACCTGCCACAGGCAATCGGGGATCGCGTGGCGGAGAAGGTGCGACTGCATTGCCAATGGGGAGCTTCTGAAGTTGGCATGCCTGGGCAGCTTATACCACCCGGTTTGGGACCGTCCGACTGGCATTACACCTGCTTTCATCCGTGTGTCGGCGCAGTCTTCGACGAAGTTTCAGAGGGTACATATGAATTAGTCATACGACGAGACGAGGCCCTCGCCGAAACGCAGCCAACTTTCAGCATTAAGGGCCTGGACAAGCTTGAGAAGGAATATCGCACCAAGGACTTATTCGAACCTCACCCGACAGTCACCGACGCTTGGCGATGGCGTGCACGCGCCGACGACATAATCGTTTTCCTCAGTGGCGAGAAGACGAACCCTATTTCAATGGAGCAGCATGTTATGGCTAGGAACCCTGAGCTGAGTGGCGCCTTGGTCATCGGGTCCCAGCGATTCCAGGCGGCTCTATTAATCGAGCCGGTCTCTCAAGACACTCCCCTAACCACGTCTGAGCAAGCCGCCCTAATTGAACGCATCTGGCCCAGTGTCGAGGAGGCTAACCGGGTCGCTCCGGCCCATGCCCGCGTCGAAAAGACGTTGATTCTCGTGACGGCAGCGGACCGGCCCCTAATTCGTGCTGGCAAGGGTACTATTCAACGAGCGGCGAGCCTCGCCCAATACACGGCAGAAATCGACAAGCTCTACGCGGATATAGACGCGACTCCCGAAGATGACGGTGCGCCTGAAGTAGTCAGTCTTGATGCGGTCGCGCCTCTTATCCGAGATGCTGTCTCGGCCGTTACGGGATGGTCAGACATGGACGACTCTACGAGTTTCTTTGACCACGGAATGGACTCCTTACAGGCGCTCCAGCTTACACGTGTTCTGCGACGTGCTCTCCATCGTCCTGACCTCGCTTTATCTACCGTGTACCAAAACTCCACAATCTCCCAGTTGACTTCAGCCCTTACACAGCGAGATAACGGGACAGACGACCGGGATATCATGGCCCCCTTGCTAACTACCTATCGCGGGCTAATCCACCAAATCACACCGCCGACTTTTCTGGCAAAGAACGAAGAGGAACAGGTCGATGTTATTCTAACAGGCTCCACTGGCACATTGGGAACGTATCTGCTTCGCGCCTTGCTCGACCGACCGGGTTTCGGGCACATCTTCTGTCTCAATCGCAGCCGGGACGGCGGACGTAGCGCACAGCACGACCGTTTCGCAGGCGGTAGCCTATCTACGGACGGCCTTGATACCCGAGTCACGTTCTTGCAGGCGGACTTGGCTCATCCGACTTTAGGGCTGGATGAGACGACGTATCAGACGGTGCGCGCCCGAGTCGGACTCGTTATCCACAATGCATGGCCATTGAACTTCAACCTGGCGCTGGCTGCCTTTCGCCCACAACTGGCGGGACTAGTAAACCTGTTTGCGCTCTCAGCAGCTGCGGCCCCGCGGACGATGCGTGTCGTCTTCATTTCCTCGGTCGGCGTCGTGACGGGCCGTCCAGCTGACGCCGGACCAGCCCCCGAGGCGGTGATGGAGTCTCTCGATACTCCTCATGCCAGCGGGTATGCGCGGAGCAAGCTCTTGTCCGAACATCTCTGCGACACAGCCGCTCGGCATCTAGGAGTTCCGGTGACAATCGCACGAGTTGGCCAAGTCGCCGGTGCCGTCCGGAATCGCGGCGTGTGGAATCGCTCCGAGTGGCTGCCGAGCCTCGTCATCAGCTCCCTAAATCTCGGTTGTCTGCCGGACAGCCTCGGCGGCCAGTTCTCCGAGGTCGACTGGGTGCCGTCGGATCTGCTGGCCGATGTTGTCGTCGACCTCGCCATCCATCCTCGCTCGGATGCAGGCTCCGGCGCTAACGTGTTCAATATACGAAACCCGAAGACGACGGCTTGGGATGCACTTATACCGTCGATCACTTCCGTGGCCCAGGAACGCCTCAATCGCAGCATCGAGGTGGTGTCACCGACGACTTGGTTGACGCGTCTTCAGGAGACCGTAGCAAAAGCTGCTCAAGGCGACGGCGGTAATTTAGCGAGTGCGGCTGCCTCTAATCCAGCCATTAAGCTGCTCTCCTTTTACTCGGATGGTCTATGGACACGTGGAGCCCCTCAAACGCAGCCAATGTCGGTAGAACGTGCCCTAGAGGCTAGTCAATCTTTACGCGGAATGCCGCCCGTTGGTCTTGAATGGATGCGAAAATGGGTCGAGGAGTGGATTTCGGCGCAGGGTGTGTCATAAGTACTCTCTCGACGCGAAAAGTCCCCTGTAGTGGAGATGAATACATGCTTAAAACTTATCAGTTGATCCTGTTCACTGGCTGACGATATGCAGTTGACCGTTAGAGTCGACTAGGGCGGCCGGCTTGATATCCGGGGTTGCCTCTAGGTTCGCTCCCCAGAAAAGACGTCCTGGTATTGGTGATCCAGTAGACTTAACTCACTCGTGAACTTGGCAGTATTAAAGACAACTGGATCCCCCAGTCACACCTGCGTACTTCAACCATTGTATTCAATATGACCGTAGGGATCCGTGGGCTTTGAGGATTTCAGTCAAGTTGACTACGGTTTCCAGGACGTCGACCTCTCCTGAGAATAATGAGCGTCAACTTAAGAAACCGAGCGGCACAGAGTTGCATATTCCGGGGTCTCTGTTGGTCTTGGGCAGTGACTAATAAGTCGTTGAAGATGTTGGTTCCAAATAAGCACGCTTGCGCGGTGTTGGTGTATGATCCTTGTAGAGAGCAGGGGACCTATGGATGTATGTGGTTCTTCCCCAGCCCTATATCCCACAAAAGGGGCCCAGTAGGGCAGACCTAGCAGTCGATAGCGCCAAGAGCGAGCGAATGGCATCGCGCTGGTTTTTCGGACAGAGCGGAATGCAAATTGCTAGATCCGCTGTTGGCTATATGTTGGAGTGCCTTCAAGGCGCATGCAACATTCTAAGCCCTACTAGGCAGAGTGTTGGATTACGGCTTCCATGGAACCCATAAGCTATCCGACTGATTTGGATTGTTCTTAGGGATTTCGATAACTGACATGGAAGCCATGGCTAGCCGAATAATTGCGACTACATTACTTTGGGTTGAGTGGATACTCATCCTAATGAAGCTATTTAGACCCACCCCATAGACCCATAAGGCTCACAACATGGTGTTGATACTGTCGATCAGTCCGGAGCTTGACAATTAATTTGAATATTTCACGATTGCCTTAGCTCTTCGAGTCGTATCAGGCTTCAATCAGCAACAGCCGATGAGGCTCGACAGGAACGGAGCATCCCTGTAGCTTCCATACAGGATTCTGACTTTTACGCGTGTTGCTTTGTTGGAGTCGTCAATCTCTTTCCCTTTGCGAACTTGTTATGCGTTGAGAATTCCTCAAGAATGTAATTTCCTCTGACATGTACTTTCTTATAGTCCTTGGCTTTTTCGAAATCATCTTCTCTTTTCCGTAGCCTTTACGCAACAATGGGTTTCCATCACACGCTGTTTGGTTTGGCTTGGTGTTCAGTGGCCGCGCCGGCCCTAGGTCAGACATTCTCGGGTTTCAAACCAGCGACGTCCAATACGTTGGCGGTGGCATGGGGAGCGACTCCTCTCAACTATTCTGGCCAACCACTCACCATCGACTGTAAGTCGACTTCCGTTCCTCCGTTGACAATGTTTCACCTGCAGTAAGCTAATACGCTGCCATAGTCTTGAAAGACAAAACACAGGTACCTACCATAGGTCTACCTACAACCGCTAAGTGCGATGGCACATATATCCTATTGATGGTGGACCCTGATGCGCTTCAAGGCAACATTGAAACGCAAGTAAGTGCTCTTTTCGGCTTTTCGACAGTTAGAGGCCGTGTATATCACTTCGTCTTTCCATTGGGATGATCCGTTAACCTTGTCACCAATAGGCAGGCCTGCATACCATACAAGGCAATCTCACTTGCAACTTTGAACGCGTGACAGGCCTCGGTAACACCACATTTGTTCCGCTGAAGACCGACTCAAAGCCCCTGGCGCCGTTCATCCCTCCAGAGCCGCAGCCCAAGAACCCGGTAGTAACCCATCGTTACACGCTCCTGCTCTTCAATCAACCAGTGAACTACATCATTCCCGAGAGCCTTGCCTACGCTTTGCCGCTGGACCCTTCAAATCTTACAAACAGGCTCAACTTCAATATCCCGGAGTTTTCTGAGAGCGTAGGAGACTCGATCGTCGCTGGTGCCTACTTCAAGGTGGTCAGCCCCAAGGCGAATTCGACCACCGGCTCCGTAAGCCCTACGGGATCGTCTACTGGCACTGGTGGGGCTTCATCAAGCCCGATATCTCTCAGTGCCGCATCTAGGTCCGGTGGATTGTCGGGGATTGCAGTGTCGGTGGTGCTAGCTCAGTATGTGCTAGCTTTGACGTACCAAGTTTTTGGAGCTGGTCTATAAGTCCTTGATTGGTGAATCTACTACTCTGAGCGGAGCGTAGGGCGACTTCTATGGTTCTTGTAATGTTGCTGAATGTATTTATACCGCTGTTGTTGGAAACTGAATGAAAGATGCGGCAGAATGACGCTGTTATAATAATGTTAGACTGGTTGAAATATATTCATTTCTATATATGTGAGAATTTATACAAATAGGAGTTCATATGGAGCTGCCTAGTATAATCTTCCATTCAGTATACTTCGCGAAAGAATGCTTGATAATATAGCACAATGGTACCTAATATACACAAAATCAGGAGTTAAACTACTCCATCTCAGTATTCTATCAGGTCTGTAATGCCTTAACTGGTTAATTTTCCCAATGTTCCCCTAGTCATCGCTCCAACATCAATTGCACATGTGTCGGGACATTATTCTCCTAATGTCAAACCTTAGAACTTCCAATCCAATGATATTCGTTTAGAATCTAATCGCTTTCTTGGCAGCGATTATACGAGCAAAGATTCTCAAAAGTTTGTGCAAGGTCCATTAGATATAGTATAGAATACAACATCCTGAGCAGGACTGCTACCCAGTCTAACATTTAGGATGTCCCTGAGTTAACGGAGTAGCTAAGACTTCGAATCCCAGATATGATTCTTCCTGGTGTGGAATTTAGAGATCGTGCCTTTGAACGTTCACAAATTTGCGTTAGCTATAAAGATCTCGATGACGATCACGACACTTCATAGTATTTGTCACAAAAGTGACGTAACTGCTTGTGAGCATGACAGTCGTAGTTGTAGAACATGACACCATTGAGACACGCCCGGCCAGCCATATTCACTCAGAAGTGTAGCAACTATTTACGAGACAAGGCTGGTTCAATGAGCAGTAAAGGGAGATATTGTCACTTTATATGGCTTTCACGCACACTGAATCTCACTTGATCTCCCTTGCTACCTATTATGAGGTAGGTGCTGATAGGTAGCCCTCCGTTACTTCTCGCCGTTGTCGCGGCCCGTACCCGCCTCGCTCCGGCTCCGGCTTCGGACTCGTTTGGATCGGATGCCCGGGCTCCTTCCGATTCAGCCACCACCGCCGGAATGCCTCCGTATAGTCGTAACAAGACTCCAGCCGCTCCACGCTCACCATCTGGCAGTAACAATCAGCCGCACCCGCCAATGCTGAGGCTGAGAACAGTATCATAGTAACCGACTACCCAGGATCCTGAAAGCTTTTCGATTCCACTTTCTAGCTAGGTTGTCCAGGCTTCTTTCATTTACCATCGCAGAAGGACAACACCCAAGCTCGTCTGATCTTGGACTCCGAGGCTCCAGGTCAATCTACAGAACGTGTCTACTCAAGAAGATCTAGCACCTACTCTGCCCTCCTCGAATACATCGTGAGTATCTCTTTTCTACTAGATATCGACCTCGCGAAGGTAGAGAGACTCTGCTAACGCCCACTAGCGAATAACCGCGATCGCAAGAAGCCGTTTGCAGTACAAGCCCGCTCCCCAAGATGCCGGATCCATTTCTACCTTTCGAAACGACCATCCGCGATGGCAATTTCTTCGAAACCCGGCTCCGCGTAATAGTCCCGAGGCCCCCCAACGCCATCAGCCGGGACACGTACATCGGCCGCCATCACTGGGACGCGCTGTTCGCACACAACACCACCATCGAGAACATGGTCCGCTCCGTCGTCGGGCCCAACTTCACCGTCGACTACGTCGCGATGCTCGGCCACCGAGGCATCGACGGGCCCATGTGTCGCGTGCCGACCCTCGTCATCTGGGCCCCCGGCCAGACCAACTACGACATCTATCCGCATTGGCACCTGCCTCCCGCCTACCGCGGCAGCCGCTGGCTCTACCTGGCCGACCTGCTGCGCCGTTGGCTCATCAATCAGGGCCTTGAAGAAGTTGCCGTCACTGTTCGGGACACGGAGATATTAGAAGAAAGCCTCGGCATTCCCAGAATCCCCCTCCGATATCCCGTCCTACGTGGCTGGGGTCCCTATTGACGAGGCCGTCTTTATGTGTCCGGGTATGGGCCTTCCCTTGCTGTGTTTCGTCGTTCTGAGCACCACCGGACCTTGGTGGGACGCAGGGAGGAATGGGGCGTGTACGATAGTCCGACTAGGTCGGTAGTTTATGAACCATGTCAAGGTCCCCCAATGCAATGCAACTTCGCGAATGAAAGCTTACATCAGAAAAAAACCACATCTGAATAGTCAAGACTAAGTTGATTGAAGCCTAAATAAGCGTCCGTTGTAGATATCTAGGTAATATGGCAGAGACCACCACACAATAAGAACTCCGACTCCTCATAGCATAGACCGCGTGGATAATAGCATGGCCGAATCCTCCTACCGAACTTGTGTATACTCTTCCAGGCCGAAGTGGCATTGGGAGCTAAGGAGGGATTGAGCATCCCCTGCTACTCTAAAACCTCATGATCCATTTCGCTTCGTTTTCCCACATTTCTTTTCCTAACTTCATTGCAGGGAACCCTTCGAGACCATGGGGTCCGTCAAACCCGTGAGGCACGCCAGGGTACAAATGAAACTCTACACCCACATCTGCGGCTGCTAGTCTCGCGGCATACGCCATGTCCTCATCCTTGAACAAATCAAGCGTGCTGACACCGATATGTGCTGGCGGTAAGTCATGTAAAGCGCCAGCCCGCCCAGGCGCGGCATAGTATGGAATGCTTCCATCTGGTCTCTCAGCTATCACAATGTTAGCGTGTGCCATTCTAATGCGTAATGAGCTCGTCGCTATTGAACTTACACTTTTCCTTTCCGCCGAGATAGTATTTCCATCCCATATCGTTGCATTGGGGAGTCCACGTCATGTACTTAACTCTCGGGTCGTTCTCGTCTACCGTCGTCCGGTCATCCAACATAGGGTATCTTAGGCATTGACCAGCTAGGGGAGGGTTGAGCCCCTTATCTCTAGCCATAAGAGCCACGCCGGCCGCGAGGGCGCCGCCCGCGCTCTGTCCAAAAACTATAATCCGCGCGGGATCGACGTTGAAGCGCTTCGCGTTGGACTGTAGCCACTCCACAGTCGCGTACACATCTTCAATGCCGGCGGGGTATGGATGTTCCGGGGCTATACGGTACTGCGGTGCAAAGACTTGTGTATGGCTCATCTCAGCTAGGGCGGCCATGAAACCCCGTGAGGCTTGGACGCTGCCTGAGATCATTCCACCCCCAAACGCGAACACCACGGCCCTGTGAGGAGCCGTACCGTTGTCCTGCTGTACTGACAGCGGTAGGAAACGGTGGATTTGAAAGGTGGTGCCGTCTAACGACGTAGCTGAATATGTGCTCTCCTCCATGCCCTCGGGCCATGGCACAGCTTGAGAAGACTTGGTAACCAAGGTATCGGCCCAGTTTCGAATAGTCATCACGTCTGGAATATCGCCCTTAGGCCGTTCTCCTAACTTTTGGAGAATATCGGCATATTCTGGGTCGAGTATAACCATTGTGATAGTGCAGGTATGCAGATAGGAACAAAGATAGAAAGGGGTGGTATGAAGGAGTCGATATGGTATAACCTTGGTAGGTATAATAGTCCGAAGAAGAATTCCGACGAGAGCTTATCAGTCAGCTACTCTATGGATTGAATAGGACAACGAGACCCGAGTAATTTATATATGCCTCACATCGAATGTCGCCCAACCTACAGGGTCCGTTCCTGTCAGATAGAAGGATCGTCAGGCTGTCGCCACCAGCCAATAGTGTAAGCTGAGTAGGTAGATGTGTGCCACTAGCACACACTGTCGACCATGGTTTTCTACCATTCCACGAGGCACTGTCGATCCACGAGATCAGTCACATCCGACTAACTCTCGCGAAGGATCCCATTGGGGGCTGTATCTCAGGGTCACCTCAATGCCCACTGGGGGCTGTATCCATTGTCACCTCGGTGTGCACACTTTTCTGTGATAAGAATATTTCTGTCCTTGTGATACGCGTGTAGGCGGCACATCTATACGGTTGGCCATATTTGAAGCTAACATTCTCTTGGCTCCTATGAGGCCTATTCTTGCTTTCCGGTCGAGCAGCGTGGATCGGACAAGGGGCCGAATGGGGCGAGAAACTTCTAGACAGAGAGATAAGTTGCGAGGAGATTCAGCGCTTCAACACAAAGGGAAAAAAAAAGTGTTCTATCCAGAATGGATACTATACCCTCACCTCTTTAATCGGCAGTCATATATCTGCCTATTCACTCTGTGTGATTTGCTAGTAGTATAAGAGGGTCCTGGGTGGGATTACTCCATCTGGCTCGCGCGATGCCGGATTGGCGAATCACCTTGTCCGATTTAACGCTTTGCTGATCACAGTGCATCACTGGCTCTCCGATCACCGAGTTTCTCGTCCGCTGCAAGCCTATAACTAAGCAATGAAGGGGATCATGTGCTTTTTGGCTTGGTTCTTTCTTCGAACGGCCTACGGACCCAGCTAGGAATGAGAATCAGTACTCGTCATCATCGAGTTACCTATTGCGTCTTAGATAGATCGGGTAAGCCCGCGGTCTATGCCTCTTACGTGACATAACTCCGCATTAGTCGATCGACATTTATTTGGACCAGGTGCGTCATCGGAGGAATACTGGATGAGTTTATCGTCATTAGTAGGACATTACCCTTACCCAGCTTGTGTCACCCATACTCCTGGTATGATAAATTATGTTGTAGATTCAGGGTCTACTTAACCTAGCAGTTGCTAACTATGAATCCTTGATGCGCCGTCAGTCAGCTAGAGCGGGTTCATTATCATTCGTGCTCCTCGAGGTTTAAACATCCTCAGACTCCGGAGGGGACTGGAAATTATAACGGTTAGTACTATCCACAGGTGTCAGTAAGTACCCCCAACTTTGTTTGGTACCTAGGTTTCAGGGAGGCGAAGGAAGTATATAGTCCTGGGAGGAAAGAAAAAAGAGATTGACTTACCGCATCATATGATACCGAAGCCGCTGTGCGACATAACGAGACTTGACATTGCACACATTGAGGTCTTCGATAGGGCACTCTGGGTTTGGGTCTAGCCTGTGAATCTCCTCTTGAATGATATGATCCGGCCATTCGCCAAAAACTCCTAGCATATCAAATATCTTCACCGCGGTCATGTTGACTTGGCCTGAATGAGGAAACGTCTTGGGCACGGAGTGGTGAAAGGCTGGAAGAGTAACTTCCCAAGTTTGTTCGGGAGATAGGCGAGCGCCACTTTGGACCAACCAGAATAATTTCTGCAGGGCTCCTTCATCCTCGGCCGATGCGACGAGCAAGGAATCCGGGACGCGAGTCTCTCCATGAATGAGTCGAAAGACCCTGGTGCGGATCGTGAAGCGGAAGATTGAAACTGGCCGGTGAACGAAGAATTCAAAGTTGTCAATACTCAACTCCTCAATTTGGCGGAGTTTGGCGTAATCCTTCCAGAAGAGGTCGCTTGGTTTCTCGGGGTCGATGAACGGGAATAAGAAAATAATCCTGTCGCAAAGCTGGTCTCCCTTTGCAACCAGACGCTTCATTACTCGTTGGACAAAGCGGTCCAAACACATGAGTATAAACGTGATGTCAACCCACGACTCCTCCAGGAGAGCAGACTGCGAAAGTTTAGTCTATATATGTAAGAGTGTGGGCGTTACACATACCTGAAGCTTGGGATCAGCTTCATTAGGGTAGTCTAGGTCATCGAATATGCCGTCGGGAATCCCAAGATAGGCTTTCCAATTAGGTCGGAAGGCGAGAATGAAAAAGTCGCGTCGAGTTCGGATTCCTGAGAGCAGACTTCCAATGGCGGGGTTCGACCGAGGCAGGTTGATATTCTCACTGAGGTAGAAGATCTCCTCGAGGATCTCTAGAGGCATACACTGAAGACGCGGGATGTGCGTCTGTGCAGGAGCTTCTTTCCTGCTAGATTCTGATCCCATTCTAGGCTTCTTGCGACGTCTGATGATGACGGTATCGGCGGCGCTTCGGCGCTTGCCGGGGATCTTGATGGGTGTCAACTCCATGGCTGGCGATGTGTCAACGTAGCGGGATGAAATGAGACGCTTGACTAGCAGAACGGTAGGTTGGGAAATGATGAGACAGTTATGACTTTAGAGGTGGAAGGGAAGAATTAGTTAAGTCGACGGTGCACGTCGGCCAGGCACCTGAGGCGTTCAATGGCGTGTGCAGAATGTGTATGTACACGGTGCACAGATCACATGGTGTATTTCCTTTTGTTTTGTTTCTACAGCCGTTCACAGCCAGGCTGGCTAGCTGGTAGTCGGTGTTTCATTACATCGTATGCGTATCTATTGTTGGCATCCAAAGTAGGAGCATAGTGGTGATGGTGAATAAAGGTCCAGTATAAAAGTTCAGTATAAGAGTTGAAGCACTCGGTGGGTACCTAGGTACAACAGAAATGGAACATCTTCGGGTGAAAGTTGCCCCACACTAGGTACCATGTACCTATGGGAAATTCTCAATCAACCGGGATTCAGGCGGGCCGATTTTTTTCTAGCGGGTCCAATGATGCAAATTGTTGGAACTTTGCTTCGTCCATCTGAAGATTCAATATTGAAGCGACGACAGATCTCTTTGCAGATGCACGTATATTTTCTGTATCTTGAGCGTGACTCCTAACAGGACAATGGAACGTCACCCAGACCAGGTTTGGTAACAATATCAGCTTCCGCTGCTAGACTCCCATCCTCACGATGGCGTCGCTACATTCGCCTGTGCCGTCCATCGCACTTCTCAGATTTCTTCGCCTACAATCAGAAAATCTGAGTTTCTTCAGTCCAAATCATAATTGTACTGCGAGACTTACGCAAGCTACGCGCCGCGTACTTTGCGTCGCTAGGAAACGCCAACGAGTTCTGTTGCAAGGAGTTTGGGCGGCGGATTCTCCGCAAAATGCGTCACTACAAGCCGGGCTGCTCGATTTGAGTCCGCTCATACAAACAGAACGCTATCGGGCCCCCAAGAATATTCGCCAGAAAAGTTTCCCATACTTCGTCCCTAATATAGGCCTGCGATACAATTCCTCGGATCGACCGCCGGCTCCATGCAAACAGACTTGGCGGGAGAAGATTTGGGGCTTTGGGACGAGGCAAAGCTCCAAACCCTTGGAACCAGACGACCTTCCAGATGGAGACGGGGGCGGTGACAACAACTCTATGTTTAACACCCGGCGGCAGCTCAGTCAAAAAGCGGCATTGGAACCGAGGCTACGATGCACCGAGGTCGACGAGAATGGGAATGTTATAGTGGTGGATGGCGAGTTCAAGAAGAGCGAGCTCATCGCAAGGGTTTGTCGATCTTTAATACAATAACAACCGTGAAAGAGAAGGACGCTGACCCGGCGTAGTTTGGCCTGCTACCACGCGACTTGCGCAAAATCGATTCTTCCAATCTACCGCATATCCTCGTTCGACCAACCGCCATCCTGCTCAACCTGCTACACCTCAAAGTGTTGATCAAGTACAACCGTGTCTTATTGTTCGACGTATTTGGTTCTAAAGCGTCCTACCCCCAGTCGGCATTTATGTACGACCTACAGGGCAAGCTCCAGCAGAAGACAATCCCGGGCAATGGAGGCCTGCCGTACGAGTTCCGAGCTCTGGAGGCCGTCCTCCAGTCCGTCACCCAAGAACTAGAAGCAGACTTCGAGGCCGTCCGAGACCCGGTAATCCGCATCCTGAGTGAGCTTGAGGACGATATAGACCGACACAAGCTGCGAATCCTCCTTGTACTATCCAAGCGAGTAAGCACTTTCGAGCAGAAGGCTAAGCTCGTCCGCGACGCCATTGAGGAACTTCTTGAGGCGGATGATGACTTAGCGGCGATGTATCTGACTGAGAAGACGCACGATATCCACCGCTCACTCGACGATCACACCGAGGTTGAGATGCTGCTGGAGTCGTATCATAAACTTTGCGACGAAATTGTCCAGGAAGCGCAGAATCTGGTGTCCGGAATCCGAAACACCGAAGAGATGTAAGCCAATGATGACACCCACTTGGCAAATGTGCTTGATGCCAAACTAACAATTTACAGCGTTCGCGCAATCCTAGATGCCAATCGCAACTCCCTTATGCTCCTAGACCTTAAATTCAGTGTTGGCACACTGGGTCTGGCCATGGGCACCTTCATCGCCGGTCTCTACGGCATGAATCTCGAAAACTTTATCGAGGAGACGCATTGGGGATTTGGAGTCGTCACGGGCATCTCCATCGCATTCTCGCTCTTGGTGTGCAGATATGGACTAGCCAAACTGAGAAAAGTCCAACGCGTCAAGATGCAGGGTGACGATAGAAAGGGCTTAGAAAACGAATACCACTGGTTCCATGATGAAGGGAGCATGGGCCTTCTAGACCCTCGGAATCGCGAGATGTTGAGGCGGCTTAACATGAAGAAGGTAGATCAGGCCGATAAAAAGAAGCGGTGGCATGACCTCATCTGGTAGGTGCTGTTGAACGAAGATCCTCGAGAGCTAAACCTTTCGAGAGCAGACTTGGATTCAAGGATAGAAGCATTCATGGCGTCACGCGGGTTAGCATTTCTGAAGCATGGTTGGCCCAGAGTAGGTAATATGTGTGCTAGACTCGAGGACTCAAAGGTACTCTCATCTCTTATAGATATAAGGGACAGTATATAATACCCGCTATAGACCAGCTTACTCGTCCTCTGCCTATTGTACTATGGTCGACCTCACAGACCATCACTTCACCATTGCGGTGCATCAGACATCGTATAGATGGATGGGAGGTGTGGCATGTTTATATGTATTTATACTTAGACGATAGGTGTACAACATGGTCCCGCGACGTCCCTATAGCGCCCGATGTGCGAGCTGTACAAGAAACGAAACCTATTTGGAACCCCGCTCATCTTCCTCATTGTACATCCCGCTTCACCCTTTCAACTCTTGTCAACTTTCCTTATAATCACATATCAATCTGTACCCCACCAACTTCAAACCAAAAAAAACACCCTCTACAGCTCATTCTCCTTGGCGTTCTCAAACCCCTCGTACTCCTCGTTGACCTGGTCCCGGTCGTCGGCCATGACGAGGCGGACCTGGCCGTCGCCGAGGTCCTCGACGTTGACGGCGCTGGAGCCGGCGTAGCCCCAGGTGACCTTGACGCGGCCCTTGTCGAGGCTGGCGAGCTGCTTGAAGACGGCGGGGGAGACGTCGATGGAGCCGGAGGCGCAGGAGGGGCACTTGTCGACGACGGTGGCGCTGGCCGTCTTGCCGCCGTAGTGGATGCTGATCTTGCGGCCGCACACCTTGGCCTTGTTCGGGTTCGCGTCGTTGCCGTACTGCGCCGGCGCCAGCGCCACTATGTGGTCCTGCTCGCTGTTGTACTTGCCGCAGGCGCCTAGCCCGGGCGTGTAGTACGTCATGTCGCCCGAGTAGGCTAGGGCCTGGCTCGCGGAGAGGGCGAGGGCTACGAGGGCGGTGGTTAGGGAGATCATTGTGTTTGGTTTTTGGTGGTGGTTGCGGGTATGTTTGTGTGTGTTTAAGGGGTAATGGAAGTGCTTGGTATGAGGCTTGACTAGACTGGAGCGCTGAGGAGCTGGAGACTCAGTTCAGGAGAGCTCCCCTGATAGGTTTATATATCCATAATCTTACCCAAACCGCATTCCCTTTCCGTGTCTCATGATCCGGGCTGCTCTCATATTCCTGCTGGTCGACCTTGTAGGACTCTCTTCCCTCGGTCCCCTTCGCCCCGGAATATGAGATGCGTATTAGCTTACTGATGGTTTATTGACTGACCTTCCAATGAACCGAGACGAAATGGGGAAACGGTAGGGCAGAAATATTGATCTTACGCCCCCCCTGGAATACTACGCTAAGAGACATCAGCGAGCTCTACTGCCGACAGTCCCATTCGGTGAGCCTCAAGCGCGATCACAGAAATGTCTTTCACCAAGGCTTAGTCGTTTCAATAGCGACACTTTTCTTACGTCATTTTACATCGAGATTATAACCTGTCTGAGGTAGTTGTCAGCAAATGGGAAGAGAGACCGCCTAATATTACTTGACGAGGAGGAATCTTAGCTAGGCAGAGCACCTCACATGACTTCCACAGTCTGCAATTCTCATGCGCCTCTCTGATCTTGGGGGCAAGCCTTCACATAGAAGGTTTGATTGAGCCACCGTTAAGCCCTAGCCACCTGACGTCCTTGCTGCTTGAGAGTAATCCTTCCAGTTGCTCTCATTGGCTAGCACTACTACAGATATGTACCTACCCGGTATTTGGAAGCAGGGCAGCGAAGACAGAGGTAATCTATGTGAGACGAACGCTGTCAGGAAGTAATACTACGGTTCCACCCGCATATCCGCCAAATTGAATGCCTAACCTAGTCTAGAACCTCACTATCGTAACGTAGGTAAGCTCCAAACCGCTGAGTAAAGAGCGTCCAATATTTAGTAGTAATTCTTGACACATGCGTCTTAGTAACGAGCGTGAAAGCAGGACTATCGCCTGCAATGTGACTGGCGTTGCGGTTTGAGCTTAGAAGAGCTCCCGTTCTGGATGTGCGGACTTTCGATTTAGGTAATCAACATTAGCTGCCCTGCTTACCTTCCTCCGCGTGTAGCTTACAAGCCGGCTCAGCTCACGCCCTGGGGAGAGGGCAATCCAATCGACTTCTTATGTAAGGTTGCATTATTGCTCAGCTTGACAGCATATGCAGGAACTCGCCTAGATTCGGCCTTCGGCTCTTGAGGAAATGATACTTTCATGCATCTCGACGCTAAGTTGAATTCGATATTGGTATTGGCCAATTCATATGACTGTATACTTTTAAGTGTGAGAGCTAGGATGGTCGTCGCTGACTTGGTCATGGCTAATGCTCTAGTTTCCGGATTCAAGGCGATAGGGGCTCTGGGTTTTGAAGGAGGTGGGAGTTGCCGGAGAAGAAGAACAAAGTACACTATGTCCTATTCGGCGAGGGTATGTGAACGTCTTCGATGGAATGGAAATATACAGCTAAATTAGCCCTACAAACGTTGTGTGCTTATTACCTACCTACTAACCCAGCACCTCGACCTTGCTTAGTTCCCTGTACTTTTATTGAAGTAAGGCGGGCTCCCCAGCAAGATAAATAACTACTGTATATTCAAGGAACTCAGTTAACTGGCAGCCTCTGTCAGTTCATCGCACGAGTGACCATCTCGTGCCTTGCGTCTCGGGGTCAGATCAGATGAATCACATGAGGCAATTTAGCTACCGTAAGCTAGACATATGTATGTGAGATCACTTTGGTGCGATGTAACCAATAGGAACCATCAGATGCTGACCATTTCTCTAACCCCAAATGCGGCTCACTTTCTTACCTGGTTGCCGCTAGGTATTAAGCTACGCTGGGGAACAGTTAATTCGGGGAGTGAGTGGCAACCTATGTCTGGCGAATCCGACAAGGCTTCTCTCCAGTAGACTAAGCACATGAAGATGGACAGGACCAATCGAGTTCGAAGCTTCATCATATACGCTGAATGAGTCTTATTGCCTCAAAACGCCAAATGCTAGGCCTATCCAGCCCACGGGTGTATCACTAATGCGTCTCATCCTATATGCGCGTTATAATCTAATAATTCGATATTTTTAATTAAACAGCGTCATCGCCTCTCGGAGTCTCTGGTCGTGACCTTGTGTTGGGATCCCTTGTCTCCTCATCTTCCGGGTCATCACGACGATGCCGCCTTGAAAGACTCCAGGCCCAGAATTGTCCTCTTCCGCTTCCACTCGCCGGCGGGCTTGCTACCGCCACGTCCGAGTGGTTATCGCGTTTTCCACGCCACCATTTGAGCTTCAAAATTCCGCCCAGCGCTTCTTGGGCCCCACCGCCAGCTGAGCTCTTCCGCCGTACGTGCTTGCGCGCTGTGAAGCCGGGGAACCCCGTTGACTTCCTTCGCCGTCTGAATATCCTTCTCGGTGACTCCCCGCTCGTTTCTATTGCGTTCAGGGAAGTCGTTGATTCTCCCGAGATAATTCTTCGTCCCATTAAGGGCGTATTCTCGCTTATTGCGCTCTCAGGTACGGTGCTCGACCTGTGTCTACCGAATGATGGTCTCGGCGTATCTTGGTCCTCTAGTTCATCCCATATTTGTGCTCGTTCGTGCCAGCGGCTCGGTGGCTTGCGACCTGGCGTGAGAGGTGTGGTCTCTCCATTCGGCGCGAACGTGTTGTACACGGGCGGTACTGCCACATCAACTTCGCCAATTACAGATTCGGTATCCGTGGGGGAAGTTGAATCTTCCCCTTCTGTATCTTCCACAAGTCCCAGTCCCGGTGTTAGAGTTGACTGCCCGACAGCGGGCGGGTGTTGTTCATCGCTGAGGCGCCATGATAGCGCCAGAACTCCAGATAGTAAGATGACAGTACCCAGTGCAATGAGCCCTCCGTGCAACGGTGTAATGAGGTCTGTTTGTCGGAAGTAGATCAACCCGTCTAGGATAGCGATAATGTTATAAATGCAAAACACAAGGGGGTATAGCACGGACGTAGATACCAGCTTCAATCCGCGGTGAAGGTAATACAACTGGCTCAGTGCCAGGGCGACCAGCCCAAATACAAGCATCCACGACTCCCAATGCACAAACTGGTTATCGCCGTCGGCGATAGTCCTAATAACGAGCTCGACGGCGGACTTCGCGAATAGCAAAGAGTGTGCCGATAGGATGCCGCTGATGCATCCAAATACGAGGCCACGAGCAAGCCGGAACCGTGCGTTCTGCGATAGGCTGCTGAGATGGTTGACCAAATCAATGACCAGTGCCATCGAGACAACAAGCACAGCTTGGAGCGACATCCATAGTATAAAAGGCCATCTCCCAAGAAGATCCAGCAGCTCCTGTAGGCTATGCGCCGGAGAAGGTATCGCGCCAAATATCGCTATCAATGCTGCCCCGGTTGTGACGAGCGCGGTTCCGTAGAATGACCATCGCGTGAAAGGTTCGGCTAATATCAATGTCGCGCATATCGAGTTGAAGACTAGTCCTGCGGCCTGTAGTGTCGATAAAACCGGTAACGGGAGTGTAGAGATCTGAATGGTGCTGCCGAATATGTTGGATATAACGAACATGCCCATTCCCACCTGCCATCTTCGTCTTCGATACGCCGGTCTTTGGAATTCGAGAGGATACTTCTCATCTTCCAGCATATGCGACTTGCGCTGGAGGGTGAGACCGAGAGATTGAACGCTCGTGGATACGAGGCCGACAAGGATACCGATCTATCGAGCATGATCACGTTAGCGACGGACGAAGGAGACGACGCTGCTTCTAAGCGTTGGACCTACCGCGATGGTGCCTCCGGGCGAGAGGTCGCCGAATACTCCCATGGCGACAGATTTTCGTCAGCTCATCCGCGAAGGTCGCCAGATGAATGAGCGCCTCGGCTGCCCATGAGACTGTTGTCTTTCCAAAGACCCTTGCTCTGCTGCTCTACTGCCTTAGACGTCGGAGATTTGGATGCGGCGAACAAGAGCGAGTAAATAAAAGTATAGACTACCGCAAGACGAGTTCGAAAACAATGTTGGCGGATGTAATCGCAAGGACCTCAACAGAAATGTAGCGGTGCGTAGAGCTCGAACGACAAGGTTGTCAATACGGTGAACACAATGACGCCGTCCGGGACCAGGGGCAGGGGTGTGTGGTTAGGTAAAAGAGGCGGCTCGGCACTAATCTGTTGAGGTCGCGGCCTCCCTCTTTCTTAGCGGCAGAATTGAACAAAGGAAAGCACGATAATCGAATGATCGCGTGTGAGTGTATTGATTATTGCTATAATCTGCGAAGCTGGCAGGAGAGAGGGAGGGATACGAAAGTGTATCAAAGTTGAAGTGTACTATGTGGTACAGAACTTCTAGTACAGAACTCTAAACCGTATTCAAGGGGGATGAGGTAATGATTCCAACTTGGCCCGACGGCTGTTTGGGGGTTGGACAGCAAAGCGTGAAGATCTTTCTACTTTTCTACAACGCTGACCACGACCTGACTTTATTATACCAAAGTCGCTATAGTGTTTTCGTAGCAGCGTCGCAATGAAGCAATCAAGCGTGTTCAATTGATTGAAACGGGGCGACATCAAGTGCTAGTGGTCATTGACCAGCGAAGTCATTCTGCAGGGGGCACCAGACGTCGGGTCGCTCATCCATGGATACAGAGTTTCCAGGGTTGGTTACTGCGGCATGCGGTCGATACCGTACAGTGGGGTTGCAGGGATGTTCTCACTAGCCACATGAGCTACCCTTATTTGGGAATTGTGGCTAACGCAGCTACGTACACAATGCAGCAATGCAGCTAAGGCTCAAGCTCCATGACCAAGGCTCTGTTACTTTACATAACCGTTCATATGTCACCAGACCAAAGTTCCGCCAATTCAAACGTCGAACAGGTTGCTGCGGGAGAGCAGTTGTGACCCACTACCTACTATTATCAACCTACTTTCGAATCCTACGTAACTACGAGCTTCTTTGGAACAAGTCCTATCGCGTGGATTGCTTATACGGCTTGCTGAGAGACCTCTCCTCACCTCGCTCCTTTGAACTCCCTAACCACCACCCAATAAGCTCCTCACACCTCTCTCAAGATGTCGCAAGTCCACGCCTTGTCCGACGACCAGGTAAATAATCTCTTCCTCCGCAAAACATCAGCACTGGCAACGACATCGACACCACAAAACAAACATATACTCCTAAGGTCTGAAATAGTATAAGTACTAATGGATCGTTATCACGGGGAAATAGGTCGGGCAGGAGCTCCGCAAGATGACGGCCTTCATCAAGCAGGAAGCTCTCGAGAAGGCGCGCGAGATCGAGATCAAGGCGAACGAGGAGTTCAGCATCGAGAAGTCCAAGCTGGTCCGCCAGGAGACCGACGCCATCGACGCCGCCCACGCCAAGAAGCTCAAGCAGGCCGCCATGTCCCAGCAGATCACGCGGTCCACCGTCGCCAACAAGACCCGCCTCAAGGTCCTCGCCGCCCGCCAGCAGCTCCTCGATGACATCTTCGAGGCCGCCTCCAAGCGCCTCGTCGAGGGCTCCCAGGACAAGGCCAAGTACAGGGTCATCCTCAAGAACCTGTTACTAGAAGGCTTGTATGCGCTGAGCGAGAGCGACATCCAGGTCCGCGCTCGAAAGGAGGATTACAGCGTCGTGAACGACGCCATCAAGGATGCGGAAGAAGAATACAAGAAGACCACGGGCAAGGAGACTAAGGTCACAATCGACGAAGAGAATCCGTTGCCAGAGGGCAGGTGAGTTTGCTGTGCTGTTGGCCTCGACGTAGGCGGGGTATATGATATGCTGACGATGAATCGATGTATAGCTCCGGTGGACTCATAATTGTAGGCGGCCAGGGCAAGATCGACATCAACAACACATTTGACGAGAGACTATTACTGCTGCAATCCAGCGCTCTTCCCGCGGTGCGAGAGACGCTGTTCGGAAAGAACCCCCACCGGAAGTTCTACGATTAAAGGGCATTTATCCCAAGTTCGTGCTTCACGCGTTCGCACAAACGCAACATAACGATAATGCTGGTCGTCAACAGGACGGAGAGAATGTTCGAGCAGTGTTACTATTTTCCCAAGCTGGGGTCTTGTAAGGGGTAGTTACATTCGGAATGGAACTAGCTAGACCATCCAATGCTCTTGGTGGTGCTCATTAGAAGGCTGCTGTATATCATAGGCGTTGAAGGACAGCCACATCAATCAATCAATCAATCACCAAATTCATTCTACACACTTTACAGTTCCCAAATGAGAGCCCAAGCTAACTCACTGAATGCCACCATTTACGTCGCCATTCCCGTTAGCTAAAACGGTGGCGCCTCGCTCCGCCTTTTTTTGGGCCCATTTCTTCATGAAGGCTCGTTGTTTCGGTATGTTGGCATCCTCTTTCGGTTCCGGGTCGTAGATGTTCGTCTTAGGAGGCGGCCGAGTGCGCACCGTGTACGTCAGCCGCTTAGCTATCAGGTCGATAGACGCCTTGGCGACTTTGCGGGAAAGCAAGGCGTTGTCGTGGATCTTGTCGTGTACTAACTTGAGCCGGAACGTCAGGTCGTCAATGCGGGCGTCGAATTCGCGACGAGCCGCTTCGACGTCTTGGGTGCCGCTTGATTTGTGCGCCTGCATGGTGAAGCTGGGGTTGCCGATGACGGTGTCTAGTAAGGTTACGAGAGCCTGCAAGGCCTCGAAGTCGGTGGATGAGCTGATGCGGAAGTCGCTTGCGTCTAGACGATCCACAATATCGTCGAGCGTCAGGACCTCATCGACTGGCCTACTGGCCATACTTGTATCTCGGAAGAGCGCTACGGCTGCCATTCGCCGGCGTAGGTCGAGGAGCTTGGAGGTGGTCCTGGGCATGTGGTTGATGGGAAGGACTTGGTTCACAGTTTCGTCTACGCTCTCGTAGAGATATGACGATAAGGTCTCGCACTTGGTGATTGTAAGTTTTACTGGTAAGAATCCTGTGGACAGGGGTTATGACTTACCGCTTCGTCCCATTGGCGCGTCCCGAGCTTGGGTAATACACCAACAAGAGCTTCCATTGCCGCAGCATGCTCGGAGCGAACCGTAGTGCTCACCAGAGGATCGAGGCCCATCCGCAGTAGTAGTTGGACAGCTCCTATTACACTCTCTTCGCTCAAGTGCGGAGCCATCCGCTCCAGTAGTTCTAAGAAAGTGACGAGGACTGTCCAGTCTCTTTTCGGGTATGGATCTTCCACCATTGGCAAACTTTGGAGTTTGGCACAATTTTGACTCCGAGAGTACTTAGGCCCGCCGAGTTTCTCAAGTATAGAGTATAACCTCACGTCCGTGACGAGGCGAGTGATGCTATCGGGGCATAGGGCCACTAGGTTGCAATACTGTACGCGCAACTGGGCATTTCTCTCAACGCAGACCTCGTCTAGGATCCAGAGAAATAATTCGTCTGGAAGCGGCCTGCCTTTTGAGACGATGGTATGTGGCAAGCCAAAAATGACGGCTTGATCTCGCGTTCGTGAATTGGCGAGGCACTTCCAACATCCCTTAGTCGCCTTTTGTGGAAACGGCTTCCTGGGAGGCTTCAATAGGGGCTGCTCCAGGTTGAAAAAGTAACACAGCCTTCGAGAACCGTTGACTTTTGTTCGGTTCATAGCTCTCATGAGCTTGTCGCCCTTGGCGTCTTCCTCGTCATCGTGAAGAAGTTTCTTAGCGGCTTCCTGCATCTGTGCTGTATCATTCTGCATCTCTGCAAGGAGTTCGGTAGTAGTATCGTCATCATCGTCATCGAGCTGATTGATGAGCTCATCGGCTCGTCTAGCACTCTCTTCTGCCCTGTCAAACTCCTGGGCATGCTTGATCAAATCCTTTAGGGCAAATTTGTGTTTAGGCTGTATTGTCAAGGGAGATTTCGGAAGAGATGCAGAGGAGGATGCTATCCTCTTGGCTCTTGGGGTCTCTGTTAGATTTGGGTCTCGTTGATAAGGCGCAGGACCACTCCTGGGCTTAATGAATGCGGATATGGACTCGAGCGAGTCGTCCGAGTCCCCGTCCTCATCGTCGGATCCTTTGATTTCATCGGTCCGATCTCGAGGTTTTGGGGTGGGTTTCGGAGGTGTACTAGGGGATGAAATTGGTAATTGTAGATCCGGCTCAGGCTCAGACGCGGCGGCCGGTTGAGATCGAGAGGTGTTGCGGCCGGCGCCGGATCCGAAGAAACCTCTGATATCTCCGCTCCGGGACATTGGTACTGGCTACCTAGGATTCAGTCTATGTGCCTGATAGATTTCACCCATGTGGCAAGCAATGACATTGGTTCCTCATTAGGTACGCACGAAACTAGTCGGTACAAGTGCTCAAACAGTCAATAAGGTTAGGGACCTTGGCATCACGCCTAGGAACGCGTCGCATATCTGTGGGGCGATCCACAGCTGATTGTGGGGCCGTCTTCCGGACTAACGTTGAACCCTTTGATTGACCTGCAGGCTGCAGCAGAATCTCGTCGACTAGCCCAATCAGGTATCTTGGCTGGAAACTCGTAATGAGCTGTAACTAAAAGGGGAAACCCGCTCGGAATGGCAAGTCCCAAGATCAAATCAACCATGAACGAGATGGCCCCTCTTGGCGGGGTCCGGCTGAACTTCCAGTTCCAAGATGCCCGCCTTCTTTTGTAATTGCTGGCGTGTATCAGGGGTACCGAGGCAACAGCCCAATCCTTTATTGCAACTCACAATTTCATCCCAACGCAATTGGCGACTAAAAGCAACGTCTTTCACAAGGCTGCCAATGCCTAGGTGATAATAGCGAAATGTTGTATGCAGGATGCATACCCCATCCATTGACGTTTGTCAGATTTGAAAATAGGGGACCCTGTCACTTGACAGACGGAGAGGTACTGAACTAAGAGCTTCATATCGCGTTCTTATCGACTGCACAATCCCATTGCAACAAGTGGAAGTCCGGCGAATGATTTCGTCCATTATGACAACGTCTGAACTTGGCTATTGTCTTGCTCTGAGCCACAGGGCTCTATACAAGTGTAAATCAATTTGAGGTTGAGAGGCTGATACGCTTGCGCAGAGCCTGCTGATTAAGAGTCTAATTTAAGAACTTGAAGACGGCAACCGGCAATCATCTCGCACTTATGCGCTCCACGCATCCTGTCGTGCAGCTGTTGGTGGGAAGAGCTGACGAAAGTGACGGTATGTCTGTCAGACATTGGCTGCTTTTGCTCTGCCACGATAGCCTAACTGTGCCGTCGTCTTATTCAGAGTGTCAGATTGTCATACACTGTTGCGTACTTAAGAAATGGGCAGCATGTAACGGTGCACCCGGACGGTTTCTACATCCCTCGCCTCCCTTCATTAGGTAACAGATCACATTAGATGCGGACGTAAGCCAGACTGTGGATTCGGAACTGTATCGTAAACTCTAAACTACATCTGATAGGGCAAATGCAACGGGAGTGGAGTCCATGCTAGATTGGATCCGCTTCTTCGGGCCCTGTTCGGGGTTGAAAGATGAGTTTTGGGGGCAGGAATCCGACCCCGAAATGTAGTACTTGTGTAATACAGTACCCTACACAGTGAGCTCTAATTTGGTTTATTGTATTCGGACCCTGACTGCCTGACTCAGGTCTTCGCAATACATGCCCTCCGCACATCTTCCTACTCTCTGACATACATAACGTTGATGGTTGGGTTAGCAACGCGATGTTAGAGCTGCAGTAAGCGACGTGGATTGGTTGGTCAGAGTCCTGAGTCGCGCTCCTGAAGGATCTGTTACACCCCATCTGTGGCCCCTCGATACCACTTACTTGAACAATCGATGATGTGCGTTAAAGACCAAGACTCATCGCAAAAACGGACAAGCTAAGCAGAATGATAAGAGACGATCTAGGCTACCAGATTTCAAATGATGGTGGAGAGGTCAGGGGTAACCAGGAAGAAGAAAAGCGTGCCGGCTGAATGAACAGCCTAACCCAGGGGCTTTTACGAATCAAACCAACCGTGACCCGGAATCAGGACTTCGCCACGGTGGTTAGTGGCACAGGAATGTTCCCTTTCTTAATTTGGCGCCATGAGACAGACCACGGAGACGGGTCGCACAAGGCTTTTCCAATGAAGGCGGAGTCCTGTTTTTGACATGAGGAACGGTTTGCGTGTAATTTGCGAGTATGACCTTACAGCAACCCGCTGAACACCTAGATAGCGTGCACCTAATGCGTAGCGCCGGAGGCTGCGGATACCGAGCACGGATGGTCGCTTATATTCCCCCGTAGGACCCTTTGGATACCATGCAGAGACTTGTAGGAGTCAAGTTACAAAGTTTTTTGTTAACCTGACTCGAGAAGGGGGATGTAGAATCATTCATCAATCTTTTTGTAAGCGGAAGATCGTCTTAACGTACGCCGCTGCACTGTAACAGTGCCATGTAAGTCCCAGGGGTTCGAAGAATTCGGAGTGTTCCCGAGGCGCAGAGAGAATGATGGAATGGAATGCCTTTCGTAGCTCAAGGGACGCGGCGCGAGCAGTCCATTAGAAATATGGATGAATATAGTAACCGCGGTTAGGAGAATATATGTCTTAAGCTAATTCTTCCAATAGGTAAGGTAGGTAGAGCTCTTGGTCCTAAAATGCGTCGAATACATAACTTACAGCCGCGTATTTAATTGCCGGCTCTGAAGACCTTATTTATAAGATTCTCCAGATACCGTCGTATTGAGAGGATTCAACGCACCTGCATAACAAAACAATCTCAGCCGAGATCATCGACTCCTATGTAGAGGCATTTTTGTAGTGATACAAGGGTATTGCTAGCAGTAATTAAGATACCTACCCGACTTACGCTGCCGGCACAGTGCAATTCCGGATTACAAAGCAAATAGAAGGTCACGAAACGGTTGCGAAGGGCAGGCTGCTGCTATTTAAATACCCTGACTTCCGTGTTATGGCATCGCTAGATGTGATTGAACTGTTATAGCGACGATCGATAAGATCTAAAGTCCTCGCTATGTGAATAACCTAAAATGTCTGGAACCTCCTGAATGAGACGACTGGCTTTACTAAACTGATTCATCAATGCCTGAGATAACATTTCTCTGGTAATGGTGTACAAAGATCTAGACTGGTACAAGTAGGTAACGGCTTTCAAGATGTGGGTGCCCTAAAATGCATTGAATTGTGCCAATGTCTTGGAGGCGTGCTCCCTGTTACCGCCGAGAATATAGTGAGTGTTAGCGCGTTCTGCAGGGAGATACATGTTCAAGTAGGTGCATACGCATACACTGCCATGTACCACCTTCCAGCCTTTCAACCCACAGTGCTACTACAGTGCTCGGTGTACCTTAGACCCCCGGCCCTTCCGACGTAGCGATCAATCAAAAACTTCCATTGTTCCCTTTCCAATTCTGTCCTTAATGTTATCAACAACACGATCGCCGCCCCCGTATCGAGCAAGGCAATCCAAACGTATGATCGGTCACCAGCCATTCCTCTAGATGCAAATTCTCGCCGACAAGCGGGTTTTGACGACGACATCAATCGACGCTTTACATTTCCTCGTTTTGGAGACGCCGACGCGACTGCAGCCAATTGTCCAAGTCTCCCTACACGGCACTAGTTAACACCTTGAAGATTTAAACGCACGAATCGTGGCCACGAAAGGCCAGTCTGGCGCACACGTCGGGTTGAACGGGCTCTGCCCGCAACTCACCCAAGATGCCGAAAGGTGACGGAGAGAATGGCCCAGCCATCAAGGCGACCAACAGATCGAGATGGGCCACTCGGAAACTCACTGTCAAGAGCAGCGGTCTTAAGAGGATCTCCCTTATGGACCGGATACATAAGCGGACTGATTCCACGGAAAAGAAGCGCCATTCGGGTGGCAGCCAATCTACGGACGACCACACTCAATCCGACAGCGCTACTGCAACCGATCACAATGAGGAGACCGAGCAGACCGATGCAAACAGCATTGCGTCTGAGGAAGAGGGGGAAGGGAGGATGGTATACTTCAACCTACCGTTGCCCGACGAGATGAAGGACGAAGAAGGCAACCCTATCCGCACATATGCTCGAAACAAGATTCGGACTGCCAAGTATACGCCATTGTCTTTCATCCCAAAGAATCTGTGGTTCCAATTCCATAATATCGCCAACATTTTCTTCCTTTTCATGGTCATCCTTGTGGTAAGTAGACTAACTCTCTTGTGCTTCGAATGGATTCTTACACCCTACCTCAAATCTAGATCTTCCCCATTTTCGGAGGAGTCAACCCAGGACTCAACGCAGTGCCTTTGATATTTATTCTTGCCGTGACTGCCATCAAAGACGCGATCGAAGATTATCGAAGGACTGTTCTTGACAACGATTTGAATAACGCCCCTGTGCATCGCCTCGTAGGGTGGCACAATGTCAATATTACCGAGGATAACATCTCATTATGGCGAAGGATCAAGAAGGCTACATCGAGGTCCATGGCTGCGCTTTGGCGCGCGATTAAGGGCTTATTCAGGAAGAATTCAAAGGCACCGGGTATACTAGAAATCTCGGGGGACCCTCGGCCCTCAGTCGAAAGCAAGGCAACGCGTCGCGAATCCATGATGTCCCCGCGTACTGACCGAACGTCGTACATGTCTGCGTACGAAGACATCCAGATGACGCCTGTCACGTCTCCTCTACCTCCTCAGACTCCCCAAAAAGACTTGCTGGAAGTGCCCCAGCGCCCGACCTCCGGGCAGTCGTATAATCCGGAAGAGACGGAGACCTTGGCTAGAGTGAAGGGTGATCTTGTCAACTACGACATAACACCAACAGGCAAAGCCAGATTTCACAAGGATCACTGGAAGAACCTGCAGGTTGGCGATTTCGTGCGGTTGTACAACGATGATGAACTTCCCGCAGATATCATTGTTCTTGCTACTTCCGACTCTGACGGCGCCTGCTACGTAGAGACGAAGAACTTGGATGGAGAAACGAATTTGAAGGTCCGTCAGGCATTGCGGTGTGGACGAACATTGAAGCATGCGAAGGACTGCGAGCGAGCCCAATTCTTCATCGAGAGCGAACCTCCTCAGCCAAACCTCTACAAGTATAACGGCGCCATCAAGTGGGAACAGAAGATGCCGAACGGGCCCAGAGAGATGTCTGAACCGATCACTATAGACAATGTCCTCCTCCGAGGTTGCAACCTTAGGAACACAGATTGGGTTCTAGGCGTTGTCATTTTCACCGGTCACGACACTAAGATCATGATGAACGCAGGTATCACACCAAGTAAGCGTGCTCGCATTGCTCGGGAACTAAACTTCAACGTTGTCTGCAACTTTGGTATTCTCGGTGTAGTATGCCTCCTCTGCGCTATCGTTAACGGGGTGTCATGGTCAAAAAGCGACGCTTCCTCTGCTTGGTTTGATTACGGTTCGATTGGTGGTAGTCCTGGTATGACCGGTTTCATCACCTTCTGGGCTGCCCTCATCAACTTCCAAAATTTCGTCCCGATTTCCCTCTACATCTCCCTCGAGATCGTCCGGACACTGCAAGCTATTTTCATCTACAGCGACGTCGAGATGTATTACGACAAGATTGACTATCCATGTGTCCCGAAGTCATGGAACATCTCGGACGACCTTGGCCAGATTGAATATATCTTCTCAGACAAGACTGGAACTCTCACGCAGAACGTTATGGAATTTAAAAAGGCTACTATTAATGGGCAGCCATACGGAGAAGCCTATACCGAAGCGCAAGCTGGGATGCAGAAGCGTCTGGGCGTCGATGTGGTGAAGGAAGCTGCGAAAGCCAGGGAACAAATAGCAGCCGCGAAAGTTCATGCCCTGGAGGGTCTCAGGAAAATCCACAACAATCCTTATCTACATGACGAGGATGTGACATTTATAGCACCAGACTTTGTCGACGACCTGCGCGGAGAATCTGGGGAAGAGCAGAAAGAAGCCAACGCACATTTCATGCTGGCGTTGGCACTTTGCCATTCAGTCATAGCAGAACACGTTCCTGGCGATCCCCCGAAAATCGAGTTCAAAGCTCAGTCACCTGACGAGGCAGCGCTTGTAGCAACCGCTCGCGATATGGGCTTCACTGTATTGGGACAAAATTCAGATGGTATTAGGTTGAATGTTATGGGTGAGGAAATACACTACCCGATTCTTAACACCATCGAATTCAATTCCAGCCGAAAACGCATGAGTTCTATCGTTAGAATGCCTGACGGACGAATTATTCTGTTTTGCAAAGGCGCTGACAGCATAATCTACTCGCGTCTAAAGCGGGGAGAGCAAGCTGAACTACGCAAGACCACTGCTGAGCACCTTGAAATGTTCGCTCGAGAAGGTCTGCGAACTCTCTGTATTGCGGAGCGTGTGCTCTCTGAGCAAGAATACCTAGAATGGCGTAAGGAGCATGACAAAGCTGCCACCGCCATGCAAGACAGAGAAGAGAAATTGGAGCAAGTTGCCGATAAGATTGAACAGGACCTGACCCTGCTTGGAGGAACAGCTATCGAAGATCGGCTTCAAGACGGAGTGCCTGATACAATCGAACTACTTGGCCGGGCAGGAATCAAGTTATGGGTGCTGACTGGAGACAAGGTCGAGACTGCTATCAACATCGGCTTCTCGTGCAATCTGCTGAATAACGACATGGAACTCATCAACCTTAAAGTGAAAGAGGATGAGACTGGCGGCACAGCAGATGAAGCATTCTTAGGCGAGATTGAACAGGAACTTGACAAGAACCTGAATGTTTTTGGGATTAGTGGTAGCGACGAAGACTTGGTCCACGCCAGAAAGAACCACGAGCCGCCAGCACCAACCCATGCTCTTGTCATTGACGGGTTCACTCTGAGGTGGGTGCTCCACGACAGCCTGAAGCAGAAGTTCCTGCTTCTCTGCAAGCAATGCGCTTCGGTTCTTTGCTGTCGTGTGAGCCCTGCACAGAAGGCTTCAGTCGTGTCCATGGTCAAGAATGGTCTGGACGTCATGACGCTGTCCATCGGCGATGGTGCCAACGACGTTGCGATGATACAGGAGGCCGATGTCGGTGTAGGTATTGCTGGCGTTGAAGGACGCCAGGCTGTCATGTCCGCCGATTATGCCATTGGTCAGTTCCGATTCCTACAGAGGCTCGTCTTAGTCCATGGGCGTTGGTCCTACCGAAGAATGGCCGAAGCGATTGCCAACTTCTTCTACAAGAACATGATCTGGTCCTTGAGCATTCTATGGTTCCAGTGCTTCTGCAACTTCGACATCACCTACCTCTTCGAATACACATACATCCTCCTATTCAACCTTATCTTTACTTCTGTTCCTCCCATCGTCATTGGCGTCCTTGACCAAGACGTGTCTGATCAGGTCTCGTTGGCCGTCCCTCAACTGTACCGACGTGGTATTGAGCGCCTTGAATGGACGCAACATAAGTTCTGGTGAGTATTTCTAAATTGTACCTTGGTAGGTTGATGTGATGTGCTAACCAATGTAGGTTGTATATGTTGGATGGCTTGTATCAAAGCGTCCTCAGCTTTTTCATCACGTATTTGGCCTTTGCGCCGACTTCGACTGTTGCCGGAAATGGACTGGATGTAGGCGACCGATATCGACTCGGCGCCTACGTCGCCCATCCAGTCGTAATTACGATCAACCTTTACATTCTTATTAATACGTATCGATGGGACTGGCTCACCCTATTGATTATAGCCATCAGTGACCTTCTAATTTTCTTCTGGACTGGCGTATATACGTCCTCAACATACGCTGGCTCGCTCTACGGTGCAGCTCCACAGATCTATGGCGAAGCCTCATTCTGGGCTGTGTTGATTGCCACCCCGATCATTAACTTGGCCCCTCGATATGCTATCAAGGCTTTACGCAAGGTGTTCATGCCCCGCGACGTCGACATTATTCGGGAGCAGGTCACTTTAGGCAAATTTAATGCGCCTAAAGAGGAGGAAATCAGCGAGGTTGTGGCGAAAGCTAGTTCATCTGGCTCGTCAGACTCATCCCGGCGTAGGCGGCACCAGCAATTCGCAAGTGTGGATGAAGACCTCCGACCCATTTACCCTCCCTCGGTCGCGACGCAGTCTGTGGCGGGCCATAATCATAGTCAGACTGGTAGCGACGGCACCAACTATACTCGACACGAGCATTCCCTGGATATACCTGTCGCCCAACCCGTAGATCCGCCTGCAGAACCTCCTGTCCGCCCGTCCTACGATCGCGTCCGTCCTTCTTACGACCGCATGCGAGCCTCGATGGATCGAGTCAGGATGAGTTATGAGATGACCAATGAGTTCACTTCAGCTGCTATGTTGAGCAGGCTTGAGTCAACGCGTTCTGGGGTCGCCTCGCAACAACCACCCCAAAGCGAGGGAATCGTCAGCCGGATACGAAGGCGTACCCGTGGCAAGTCCTTCAAGTCACCTTTCGCCCACCACAAAGACAACCACGTCCATGAAAATGAATGAGGAATATTCGCCTGGCAACGGCCCTTGGCGAACTGTGTAAGATAATGCGTTACTCTAACTTTCAACTTCGTTTAATCCGTTCGATATGATATCCGGCGCACTCGATGCTCAAGTACGATCTCGAACGAACCATTTACGACATCGCTGAATCTTCTCAGCAGGACCACCACACCGAATTTCGGGGCGGCCTGTCTTAGGTACCTTTTTTTTTTCATTTTCATTTGCGACGGCGTTGGCGTTTTCGGTATGCATGGAGTCCGTGGAGAGACTTATACGATGGGATGACGATGTTGGCCGGAAGGCCGAAAATTCTACTTTTTTTGCATCATAGACTTCTTTGCCCAAGTCGAGATCGCACAACGCACATGATACAAGTCACTCTCAGGGGGTAACTTGACCCCTTTCGTGTCGGGAGCTGCCATTACTTTGGAGGGGGGTGGCGGGGCCTCATTACTACTATTTCCTTTCTTGTGTCTTCTCTTCTCTTTGAATTTTCGCTCATCGGCAACGGCGATGGTAACATGGCGTTCTGCAAAAAGATCAGGGCAGGATTTGACGCCTGGGTTGTGATAGCATTACCGCGTACAGAGATGGGGACGTCGTGGTGGATTACTAGGGCATGGAGGGGGCTTTACCGTCGCCTGTGTATATAAGACGGGGACGATTCGCGACGAGTATAGCATCGGCGGTGTGTGGATGAGTAGATATATAATCGGCCAGAATTGGTATCTTGAAGACAGAAGACAAAGACGTCCTTTTACATTTCTCAGCGTAATGTTCTATTGTGATATACAAATTTCTCGAGCAATAATAAGGTATGCATTAGTATCTGGGTTGAAAATCTTTGGCGGTTAGTAGACCGGTACCCGGCATCATACCTTTAATGGGACTGCTCTTTGTTTCAATACAACCATGGCCAATATACGCTACATTAGGTAGGTAGGTAGTCAATATTATTCTCGAAGATAGTTAAATATATCAATCTATGGGAAATGGTAATACAATGGCGGCATTGCTGGATATGCTGCCAGCCACTGAATGTAGATACCTCCTAACTAGGTACCTACCTAGGTAGCTAATCCTAGAGCCCACCATCTTCCGGCACGAGCGTGTCGGATCCTGACATCGAAATCCTTTGCCCAGAACATATAGTGTCTATTCCCTATTGTTCTCGTTGTCGGGATCAGGCACGGTCGCTATCTATATAACATAGCATCTATGAAAGCACTTGACGCATATACTATCCGGGTGCGCCATCGTCTCTTCGCAGGCTGGATTGCATACAATACAGCAACAAGGGAATGTTTTTGCTCTTAATGCGATGCAATTTTGGCGCGAGGATTCGGGAGGAGTACACCTTCTAGAATGTGCCTTGATTTTGTAGTTGCGCGCTGGGACATCTGTACCGCCGGGAGACATCCCGACGTTCGCAGGCGCACTGTTGTGTGTGTGGGGTGAGGACTTTTCTTTGGGCATCGGGACGGTGTGGACGTCTGATAGATGGGGAGCGGCAAGGGCACTTTGGTATACTCCCGTTCGTTGGCGTATAATTGCGTGCCTAGATACTTGTCGAAAAGGAATATCTAGATGGAGTAGAAGATGGTGAAGATGAGAGGAAGTCTAGGTAGAAAGAATTCGTCAAATAAATAAATAAAAGAAGAGGAACCTATGGTGTAAAATCATGCTGCTACAAAACGTGCTAGTTAGCTGAGAGATTGTGATTCAGGTTCCCAGGTCTAATCAATCTGACTGGATAATGAGAAGGCCTGCCGTATACCTCTTGACCCAAGACCCTTGGAAATTTCTTGTGGCATGCGCACAACTCACCGAAGGAGAAATGATCTTTGGGATACTTCTGGCTTGTTCAATCATGACTCCTTACTGCACGTCTATACTGCCGGGGTTCTTACTAAGCGAAACGGAAAATAAAGTACATAACCATTACACAATGTAATCACAGAATAATCCGGTATCAATTGGATCCCAATGGGTTGACATGAAAAGGGGCTAGCAACCCTAATTGTAACAGAATTTCATTTCTAAGGCAAAGAAGACACGAGGCTAAACACTATTTGAAGTGCGGATCGTTCGATATGAAGTCGACGCTTGAAAGTACGGCACTAAATGCTAGTCGATAGGTATAGGTACCTACATAGCATGGGAGTGCTCTTTATGGTCTCATACTTTTGTGGTCCAATACATCAACGGGCTGTCGACATCAGCTATGGTGTGCATCTAGTACTTATAGAAGAACATATGCTCCCTAAGGGATACTCGTATCTAGTTGAGTACCTGCTATGTGCGCAAAAACACAATGGTGTTGTCATCAGATATTTTGGGTAGGCAAGATACTACTTAAATTCTAATCAGGCTACATATTGGCGCTATGTAAAGCCCGCAAGATTAGACACACTCAAGACACAACCTATAGGTATACATACCTAGGTACCTAAGAATCAGATTTACATATGTCAAATGTCAGAATGATACTCTGAGGCCCAGCGCCTCAGAATGTTGCCATTAATTGCCTAGTGCTACTAGAAACCCCATAGTCAAATGCTGAATACCACCCTAACCTAGCCACTTCTCTGGCCAGAAGTAGCTGCGTCCGACTTCTGCTTGCTGCCGTCTGAAGTCGGCGTGTCCTGTTTTCCACGTTTCGTCCCTGGCTTATAGCTGTTCCAGCTGCATTGGCAAATCATCTGCGTGTGGGGGTTCCAGCGACCACAGCGGCATAGCCACGCGCAGGTCTCACTTGCTTCCGAAGCCATCGCGAGAATGAAAATATCGTAGAGGACAGGGTGGACTGCTTTACGTGCGACGATGGCTAAGTCTCTCGGGAGGTGTATGTAATGCAGTTCTTGTCCTCTTGCTCTGCCTTCGTCGTGATGGGTGGTATGCGCTCGAGGAGGATGTGCCCGTTTGGTATGGTTAAGAAGCAGAGGAGGGTCGGGAATGTGTCTTTAAATAAAAAAAAAAGAAAGGGGAAGGCGGATGGTTATTGCCACGATGACTTGCATACTATTGGAGTTAGTCTGACAGATACGGCCTGACCGAGATAAGAATATAGAGAAGTATCTCTCACAATTATAACTCACGTGAAAAGCTTTGGGGGGACTGAAGGTTTTCGCCGCTAAAAGGGGAATACAGTCACGTCCCTTATTACGATACTGACCTATCAGGGGCACCCAGTAGATAATGTCTAAGACAGCTAGAACAGAGGATAGTCCCGAGAGCCGAGAAGTGTTCAGGGCAATGTGTATCATAGTCAGTTGCCTCTTCTGAATCTACGCCGGTCTGTTCTATTGCTATTACTTAGGTATCTCGTCAAACGCTGTGTTCATAATGCAAGGTTATGGGCTATTCGTGCCTTGTGATAAATTCATGCAACTGGCCAAATTTTCGACATTTCGAGGCCTTCAGCAAAGACGCCGACCTTGCCGTCGATGGCAAACCCCTGAGATTCCAACTTTCTGCATTCAGCATAGAGGTTGCTCAGAGGCACCCAGAAACACTCGATAAACTCTCCGTCTTCTAGCTGCGGTTTGGGGTTTTGGTTTTCCTCTTTATCTGGGTTGATGCTAAGGTGGATGAGAAAGGTGCTTGAGCTAGATGAAGAGTCAACGAATAGTCAGGGGTCGAAATGAGGAGAGTAAAGCTTCACCTTGAAGATGCCGGAGCTGTGGAGATGATTAGCTCAGAAATCTTCACAGATTCACAACCTAATTTGAACTCACAGCTGAATAGAATTGGTCGGGCACCACCACGATCTGGCACCACCTCGCCAACGTAGCCGGTCTCCTCTCTTAATTCGCGCAAAGCGGCCTGCTCGGGGGTCTCACCCTCGTCAACAAGGCCAGCGGGGAACTCAATTGCGATCTTCCCTGCTGGAGCACGGAACTGCTTCTCGAGGAGGAGTTCCGGGTCGGTAGGCTTCTGAATCACGGCTATCATCTGGACAGCATCCACGGCACTGGCCTTGGGCCGCGTAGGGCGCTTCATCGCCTCCCACGTGCGCACTTGACCATTTTCGTCTTCGTAAGTAATTCTATACTATGAGTTAGTATATTTCGATCGCAAGGAGACTTAGTACTATAGGTATGTAGTGTGATCCAAAGTCTACGGAACTACGACTAACTTGACGAGGTTGATCCACTTTGCATCTTTGTTATCCTGAGGAACTCGTCAGCTACCCGGTAGTTATTGGAGTCACGGAAAGGCGTACGAGTAATTCGGTCGATATGACCTTCGCTACACGTTTTGACATTTTGACCGCTGGGAAGCACTAGGCTACCTAGTATGTTGTTCTTGCAAACCGGCAGGAAGTTATGAGGAGTCCAAACGCTCTTCAGCACGTGCAAAAGCGACCGAATTGCACAGCCACAGGGTGGTGTCCCCGCGGTACATAGGATGAGGCTTGGTCGAATACCGTACATCCGCTCCTTGAGTCAACCATGAACCTCATAAATCTTGGGATGGAAGATGCATAAAATCTACACTAAGCTAGGCTAACCTAAGGAACTCAAGTCTCATAAATTCTGCAATATAATGCGCACCTGCATATTGAGCGGTGATTAAGATTAATCTAAATCTAGAATTGAACCGCTATGATGGCGGGGCTTACCTCTTGACGTCATACTCATCGATAGGCAAGCGCGTGTGGTTGTGTACCTCTTAACCGTACCTGCCTAGGTATGTATAGATCAAACTCAGTCATCACCATTAAAAAAAGCATCACTTCAACGCCTAATTTGATCTAATACTTGCATACATTATACCCACTTTCCCACCATTGAGATAAGACCAGATCCATGTAGTAATCCTCAAACATGCTTCTACGAGTCTTTCACCTCGCCCAGGCCGCTCTGGCAGCCTACGGCGGCAACCAGTCTTACATCGCCATCACCAACCTGCGCAAATACGATAAAGCGAGCGAGAAACTCGCCAAGTATTCCAGCGAGGCCGAACGCCAGCGGCAAAAGACATACGACACCCAGGCTACTGGTGTAGTTGCGCTCCTCCTGTCGTTCTTCATGTCGTTGCTGTTTGCGCTTCATGGCTCAGTATATGGCATCATACTGCGCTACCTACCCCCCGTTGTTACGATTGTCGGTATCGGTTTTGCGAGGGAACACATCCGCGACTTCTGGGCTGGCAAGACGCCCGGGTTGAAGGGGGCTCTGCCCAAGATGGGCGACTACGAGGAGGCAGAGAGGAGAACCCATGAGCTGCTGAGTGTGCTCGACAAGCTGATGTTTAGTTGGGTTGCTGCACTGGTCTTGATTCTCACTGTAGGATATTAAATCGCATCACTAGGTACATAAGTTTCGACCAGCCCCATTCACTTGCTCGATCTCGGGTTGAGTTGAAGTTCATCGATAAGCCCGACGGTAGAAGGAGAAGGGAAGCACATGAACCCTAGCGCAGGTGACACCCCTTGGGCCTAACTCACCTTGCCCTGTAATAGAGTCTGGAAGGTATTGGCCTAGCAAGGTGCTTTTCACTCTTGTAAGCATCCGAGTTAGTCCATGAAAGATCCGTTTCTTCACTGTTGAGTACCCCCTTGAGAACTGGGATTATGGTCAAATGCTTCTTGCATCGGGAGACGACTGTGGGTTGACGTTGAGGAGGAAGTCAAGGTCGTGACGTCGTTTAGCATCAACTTCTATCTGCGTGCGTATACTATGAAGTCCCTTTTATGAATTGACGAGTCTATCACCGAATATGCCGTGTAACAGAGCTACAATCGACATATTTCTCCAAACCACAATCAGATAAGCCCGAGATACCTTAGGTATCTGTTATATTAAGATTGATGGCTCTTTGGAGAACTTGATAAATTATCTAGCCTAGCAGTTGGTCTAGCATAAGGGGGAGATTTCCCCTTTCCTCAATTCCTCCGCAACCAACGACGCCACCTCGTCCCAGCGCTCGAAGGTGTCAGCCTCGGCATCGAACGCATACAGCCACCTGTTCCGCATCTTGACAGACTCGGGATCGATCTCGACCCCCTCATCTACGTCCTTGAGCGCGTTATGCCAACGATCCCGCAGATCTTCGCCATTCGTCTGGCTGGCCCTCGTCCTCTTGAATCGCAGCTTCTCGTAGCACCTTGTCTGTACGCGGGGTTAGACAGGATATCCTCCGACTGGACGCCACACGAAAGCGGGCGTCCACAAGCGGGGGTTCGGGGCTCTCACCGCCAAGGGAATATTGTCTTTCCCAGCCAACTTCAAACAGACCGCGAGTACGCCCGCGCTCTCCGTCGCCTGACTTGCACCCTGCGCGCTTGTCGGCAGGTGCGGATGGCAGCTATCTCCCAACAAAGCAATCTTGTGGCTTTTCGACACCCAAGTCGGGAGCGGATCTCTGTAGCAGATCTTCCAGTCCAGACAAGCCTCAGTTTTCTCGACGGCGGCGTATATCCGGGGGTCGAGGCCCTTCAGCGTCTTCTTGACCTCCTCCATGTCCCCCTCCTGGTACCACGACTCCTTGATCACCATGTCCGCCTCGTGAGAGAGCTTGCGGGTTACGATCCAGTTAAACTCGTCGCCGTCTCGGAGCGTGTTCTGGACCAAGTGCGTATCCTTGCCGATCCTAAGCCCGCATCTTGAGCACTCGTGTCACATCGGAAAATAAATGAACTCGTACGAAAAAGCTTGGACGTACCAGATATTCACGCAGTCGTGATCTACGAACTCGCGACACAGCGGGTCCTCCCGGAGATGCTTGCCGGGGAAGTACGCCCTGTAGCACGAATACCCGCTGCTCTTCGGCGCGTCTTCGAAGCCCAGGACGAGCTCTCGCGCGCGCGATTTGATACCATCCGCGCCTATGATAACATCCGCCGTGTCCTCCGTGCCGTCCGCGAAGACGACGCTCGGCTTCGATTCATCGTACGCGATTACCTCGCGGCCCATGCGGATCTCGATGCCGGCGTCCTTCACCGCCTGGATGAAAGCCTCGTGGTAGTCCCCGCGGTGTCCGATGTAGCCGGCCATGTCCATGAGCGGCTGCTGCGCTAGGATCTTGCCGTCGTGCCAGCGGCGGATCTGCATGTCCGGGGCCTGGTTGCCGATGCTTGTCAGGCGGTGGTATAGCGACTTTCCGCCCCAGCGTTCGAGCAGCTTGAGCGCGTTCTCGCCTAATCCCAGCGAGTCACCCAGACGCCGGAAGCCTTTGAGCCTCTCGTATACGACTACCGAATGCCCGTGATGCTTGAGAGCGAGCGCGCAGGCGCATCCGCCAAGACCGGCGCCGATGACGATGGCTTATGGATGAATATATTCAGCAACCGTCAAGTTGTGGAGGAAGACATGAGGGATATGGAACCCAGTGGTTCTATTTCACTTACCCTTAATGGGCTCTTTTTCTTTACCGTTGACCGTCATGGTGAGCTGAGTTTACTGCTACGATTGAAATTTGGTGAGAGTGAAGGGACGGGCATACTCGGTACGAGCGCTCTCTCTGAATGTATCCCCGTCATATTTAGAGACATTATTACGTGGGATTCGTCATGCCGAAAGAATCCCATATCTGCGGATATCTCTCCGAGACACATGGCCAACGTAGACACCCCCCAAAACTACACCTATTTTGCTATAGTAGATTATTCTGGTGCTACGGTATATCATCTCGGCCCACTTCTCCGGATTTTGTCCTACCCCTTCGGTCTAGATCGACGTCCAAGTCTTATACCAACGAGAATTATACCACGGCGGGAATAACTACTGGCTGCCAAAACCGCTTCCTTATAATATTGGAATTCTGCCCCCCACAATAAAGGTTCAGTTGGACGGTGGCGGTTATTCCAGAGGAAGTCAGTCTTTGAATCTTTTGAGGACAAAATATTGATTGGCTGAGACATTCAAAGGGGAGCATCCGGTTGACCAATAGGCGCCTTGCGGGCAGCTCGCCACGAACCATTCCCTTGGCAGAAGTCTGAACATGGACGCAAGAACACGGCATTTGGGTTCCCTAATGTATAGGTACGTAACCTTACATCTTTAACTCGAAGTAAGAAAGAGGCGTACCACACTATAAGATGAATGCAGGGAAATACCTTAAACAAGATAAAAATACCGTCAGCTTGAGGCTGACGGGCTCTCATTGTCGGGTACTTCTTTTGAGACAATTATTGGAGTTGCCGTACGGAAAAGCCGCCGGCGTCATTCAGTGGGCGACCGCCATGTAGGATTCAGGGACCGCATCTGCCGAGACATTCCCCAACTCCAACCCCGCCTTGCAAGATCACATCGTGCCGAATACCATTGGAGAAGTTCCAATGCGGAGATACTAGCGTGTACTACTGAGGTTGGAGGGCTCGGAATAAGTAGACGGCGGTCGCAGACCGTAAACATGCGAGTTTGACCGAATTGTCCGAGGACTAAGGGGGAGCTCTGAACCGGCACTGACCATTGTACCATCATAGGCATAATGGCAACGCAACCAGGCCCAGGTTCAATCCCATCACTGAAGGATAAGCATAGCGGTGCGCCGGCGCGACTGGCCCAGGAAGCGCAAAATGTGAAGGACCGTCTGTTCTCGAACCGCACGCTACCAGTTAGTCGGCCTCGGAGTAAACCAGTCCGTCTCCCGCCAGATGTGTCGTTGGAGAACTTCGAGGCAGCCGTAAAGGAGTTGCGGGGAGAGATAGGAGACGATAATGTTGAAGTTAACGATAAACCGCTGGTGGATGGGTGGTACATAGAGCACCCGAACACTCATGATGCCTTCCACATTGCGGACCAGGAGGAGCTCGTCAGTAGCGCGACAGTGTATCCCGGGTCGACGGAGGAAGTCCAGACCACGGTGCGTTGGGCCAATAAGTTCGGAATCCCGATCTATCCTATTTCAATCGGGAGAAATCTGGGCTACGGGGGCGCAGCACCGCGTGTGCCTGGGGCGGTAGTCGTTGACCTTGGTAAACGAATGCATCAGATTCTGAACATTGATGCGGAGAATGCGAGCTGCGTCGTCGAACCTGGGGTGACCTACTTCGGACTCTACGAGGAAATACAGAGCCGGAAGCTCCCCTTATGGATTGATACCCCTGACCTAGGTGGCGGTAGTGTACTAGGCAACGCTATTGACCGTGGGGTCGGTTATACGCCTTATGGCGACCACTTCGCGAACCACTGCGGTATGGAACTCGTTCTGCCAAACGGCGAGCTGCTGCGTACTGGAATGGGCGCAATGCCGGGCCCGAACGGGACAGACAATCCCACTTGGCAGTCATTCCAACACGCTTTCGGTCCGTCCATCGATGGGATTTTCTCCCAGAGCAATTTCGGCATTATAACTAAGATGGGATTTCACCTGATGCCAGAGACCGGACACCAATCATACTGCTTCACGTTCCCGCGCGACGAGGACTTCGATAAGATCGTCGATCTCATCCGACCCCTGGCGCAGAAGCGTATCTTGGGGAACATCCCACAGCTCCGGCACGTAATCCAGGAGTTCAATGTCACAGGCAAGCGGAAAGCCGATTTCCATAAGGGATCCGGCCCGATGACCCGCGACGAAATCCGAGCTGCGGCCTCCAAACTGCCCCTAGGAGATTGTTCTTGGGTGTTCTATGGGACTCAGTACGGGACGCCCGAGTCCATCGCCTCGCAGTTGGATGTTATCAAAGCGGAATTCGGGAAAATCCCTGGGTCGCGATTCTTCCTCCCCTCTGACCTTCCAGCCGACCATTACTTGCACGATAGAGCTTTGGTTTGCAGCGGCGTGCCAGTGCTGCGGGAGTTAGAATGGCTTAACTGGGTACCGAACGGCGCCCACTTGTTCTTCTCGCCTATCGCGCCGACGCGAGGTAAGGATGCCCGTACGATTCACGAAATCATCGTCGCGGCACACGCAAGGCACGGATTTGACTTGTTCCCGACGCTGTGCGTTGCTGGCCGTGAGATCCACGTGAGTTCTCCTTTCTTCCTTTGATTCCGTAAGTCTTGACATGCTGCTAACGGAGCTCGATATGATTAGTATATTACCAACATCATATACGACAGGGCTGACGCTGACGCCAAGAATCGCGCAATACGTATGTTGTCCCCTTGACAGTCAACTAAACCTGTTGCCGTTGTTGGAACGGCCACGCGTGCTAATTTATAACCTAGGCCTTATGCGCGAGATGATAGATGAGTGTGCCGCCAAGGGATTTGGTGAGTATCGCACACATCTGTTGTTCGCGGACCAAGTAGCAGGCACGTACAACTGGAACAACTCGGCGTTTATGAGATTTAATGAGACGATCAAGGACGTCTTGGACCCGAATGGGATTCTAGCCCCGGGTCGGAACGGGATCTGGCCAAAGCGTTTCAGGGGAAAGGGATGGGAGCTGAACGTCAACGATGTGGATCTGACGTCCATTGGGCCACGTTCCTGAAAATAAGTAATATTAAATTCAGAAACTTAACGTTTAATCGGGTATCGATTGCTTGCCTGCGAACCTAATATAGTCTCTCCAGTCCTTGATCCACGGCCTGTTCCGTCGATCACTAGGGCCAATTATCTTCCTTCCCATATTCTTCTCAAACCTGCCAATCCAATGAACAGTGCCTCATCTGTTCTGATAGTCCTGCTTCCTTGACCTGGCAGGATGTTGATCCAATGATCAAACAACTCCTTCGTTCTCCCCCTCACTATCCCCATACCGTTCAACTCCGGGTCATTTTCTGCCGCATACTCAAGACCTCGCGGGCCGCCGAAGACGATGAGAAGATGATTGAATGATATATTATCCTTCTTCTTCCTTTCTGGAAAGGCTTCAGGGATAGAAATGCCGCGCTCCGATGTGCCGACGCTCATGTCATACCCACCTTCGTAGGTACATTCTTCGAAAACAGTGGCAAGCGAGTTACAGCGCCTAACAGAGAAGCCCCAGTAGTAACCACCCTCGGTACGAGGTGCACTTGGATCAACAGGTTCCGCCATAAACGGATCGTTCTCGTCAATCCGAACAGTGATGCGGGTTTTGGGCGGAACTTCGTGACTTATAGTAACTGGTTCCTTTCTGCCAACATCGACGAGCGTACCCTTTCCACCTTTCGGTATTCCTGCTGTCGTGACACCCTCGCAGTAAGGCAGCCAATCGGTCGGATGAGGATGCGAGGGTATATCCAGACTTGCCATCAGACCAGCACCCTTCAAATTCGGATGTATGGGTAGCAAGGTCCTACGCATAAACGGTGGCATCTCCAGATACTGTAGAAGATGGTCAAGATACCCACACGGGTCAACATCGCCCGTGTAACTTGCGGGATCGATATTCTGGGCACGCGTGTCTGGATGAGAATCGTCAAAAATGACGACCTCATCTATGCTGAAGACAGCAAGCGCACGTGCTATGTGTGAGACGACGCTAGTACGTTGGTCATCACGTCGGCAGCTATATCTCTCAGTAAGTTGTCGAAGGGGGAAACCTCTTGGTGGGTAGTGTAACTGACGTTGATAGGACACTCCCCGGAACAGCCACAGAGACAGTCCATTCCCGGCCTCCCGCCGGTTTAAAGAATGCGCTCGGCTTGGATGTGTCCACATAGTCACCGTCTTTGGTGAGTCGGCGTTTCTTAAACCATTAGATTTCAGGTTGAATAGGTATACGTAGCAGTTACTCACTTTTTGCCTATCGTGCTCGTAGTTTGCCATTGTAAGGACACGAAAACGGAAGTTGAAAGGTACCTAGGTATCAAAGTGATTGTCGCTTTTAAGGTTCAAGTGAATCGTATGCACATGAGCCGGAACAAAATTTCCAGGCTAGGATTGACTTTCAGAAAGATTCTGCCGGCAGAGACTCACCGCCATACTCACCGCCTTCTGGGTTGGGAATCACTATAATACAGTTCGTACCTATGCTGCCGAGATTTGACTCTGGTTAAGTAATCATATCCTAAGAAATGGTAAAGAGACCCTAGGGTTCTAATAAAGAAGACAGGGCGCATAATAGAACGAGATATAAATGGGGACTGAGAGTGACCATGGCATTGGGAGGTGGCTAAACGTGGCTGTCATCCTACCCAGAGCAGGTACCTAGGTACAGCACGATAAGTACCGATTGTACGTAGATCTGGACAGCTTTATCCTAGGACTCGCTCGTCATCGGATCCACCTACAATCCATCTTTCCATTAATGATTCCAACAGTTTCACTCAGCGTCTACTATCAAACTCAACGAAATAACGAGTAAAAAAACGAGATTTCATAGGGAGAATGACGGTCAACATCAGCTCATCAAATGAGTGGCAGCGCATTCTGGGGTCTTCGACCGTCGTGGTCACCGACTGTGAGTTTCTGCTCGCCTTGTCGCATCGTCGCGGTGGTTGCATAGCCGCTTACAAATGAGCTTCTAGTCTACGCCGACTGGTGCGGTCCTTGCAAGATGATCGCGCCCACATTCGAGTCGCTGTCGACCAAGTACTCCAAACCGGGCAAGATCACCTTCTGCAAGGTCAACGTCGACAACCAACAAGCTATAGCTCAGGCTCATGGCGTACGCGCCATGCCCACCTTCCTCATCTTCAAGAACGGCTCCGTAGTCGAGACGATCCAAGGCGCGAACCCACCGGCCCTGACTTCCGCCGTCGAGAAAGCCGTGAAACTAGCGGGTACGGCTGCATCCGGCGCATCGTTCAGTACGCCTGGACGGACACTGGGAGGCGGATCATCCTCTGGAACACCAGCGAGACGAAGCGCCCAGGCTTTTGGCGGCCAACCTTGGAAGTTTAGCCCTTTCCATCTCTTCAACGCTATCTTGACTTTCTTCGGACTATACTTCGTGTCACTGTTCTCGGTAGGTTATCCTCGTAGTTGTCGACTATCCCTCCCAGAGTGTTTCGCAATGTATTGACAGGGGCAGTTTGATCCCTACAAAGCCGCCGAGAAGTCCCAGTTTAATATCAACAAGCCCAGAGCACCACCTGCGCCGATTCAAGTCAAGGGACAGAGAGTGGGTGGACAGGGTAGTTCTGCTCGACCTGGTGGAGTTCGGACGTTGGCTGATCTTGGTAGCTAAGGAAGGAGACTGCTGGGTTGGACACGTTAGGTATAGGATTGACTGGATAATAGCATCCGTCTTCCGTAATTGACAAGTATAAGAAAAGGAAATCAGGTGATTCGTATGATTTGCTTTCCTCGATACTCCTATCTGGAAGTTGCCTCTAATCAGCGGACAGTGATAATGATAGAGGGCGGCGCATTGTATCCGCTGTGGGGTAATGTTCTAATACCTCTTGCGTTAGTGGACGGAGCTATGTACCAAGGGTCCATATACAGTACCTAGCTAGCGGTTAGCGTCTAAATTTTCCCCCATTCAAAAAAGTTGCCCGCGGATATTTGCCATCGATCCTGTATCCCAACTTTTCAAACCACTCCAAAGTGCAAGAGAATAGGCACAATGTTATCTGCGACGAGGGCGCGAGGACCATGTCCTCAGTGCAGACTACGCCTCCTCAGTCTATTTGAGAATGGCTTTGTCAGTCTGCATTCCGATCCCCCGCGATCTCTACCACGACCCACGTCCTCGACACTTAGGAGCCTACCATCCCACCGGAGGGGCAATGCGCGCTTCTTCTCGACCACGAAGCTCACAGCCCAGGCTACGCAGCCTGAAGAAAGTGCATCGAATCCCAGTGACATCGAAACCACGGTGCGGCAAGCGAAACATGCCTTCGGCGACACCTTACCGAAAGGATATCTGAATGACGAGGAATACAAGCTCTACGAGCGATTGTACGGTGCGCCTCTGCGGGAGACGCAGCCAGAAGATGTTGGAATGCCCGTGGCCGCTTTTAATCCATACCACTTGTCTCGCGACCAGTCAAATACCATCGTGTTACGAGAAACAGAAGATGGGCGCTTGGAACTCGTTGACGAAATCAAGGTTTCTGAGTCTCTCCCAGAAGCCTCGGAAGAGGCCGCGGACCTTCCTTCAGAGGATGCAGAAAATGCAGAAAATTCAGAACTACCCTCCGAAGCTGGATTGAGCTATATCAACGCTGTCGCAAAGAATGAACGCGAATATAACGCTCTTTTGAAATTGCAAAAAGACTTCGAAAAAGCTAGCTTACGGGCAGCCGAAGAAGATGAAGTCGACGAAGAGGAGCCGATAGAGGAAGAGGAAATAGAGGAAGAAGAGGAGGAGGAGGAGGAGGAGGAGGAGGAAGACGATGGCGTACCAGATGCCATGTTCGGCTCCCCGCCTACCCGCGTTCATGAATACACAAGAATAGGTCAGTGGAAGACGGATCCTAGCACCATCCAACTACCGAAAGTAGATTTCGTAGATCCTATTGCCAAGTTGCTCGACCGAACAGACATGAAGCATGTCAAGGAAGCAGCGGAGAAGGCTTTTGGTGGCGCTGGACTTCCTTACTCAGTTGCCACTCCTGCATCGAGGAAGAACTTTCCCCAGAAAGCAGTCGCTATGGAGGCAGGTCACCATAGGATGAGCGAAATCGAGGCCGATGCCTACATCGCTACAAACCTACCGGGGATGTATGCGTCCGTCATGAGCATACTCGTTGAGATCCGGAAACGCCTGGGCTCGGAATGGGTCTCTAAACTCATATCTAGGGGCAACGGCGAGGGTCCCCGTGTGCTTGACGCCGGCGCAGGCGGAGCTGGGTTAGCAGCCTGGCAGCAAGTTCTGCAGGCCGAGTGGGATCTCATGTCTGAGGGTGGTAAGAATCCTCAGCATGGTCCACCGGGGAAAAAGACAGTTATCGTTGGATCCAATCAGCTGCGTGAACGAATATCGCGATTTCTCAATAACACCACATTCCTTCCACGGTTACCAGACTACTTACACTCTGGGAATAACCCCGATATTTTGGATGCTGGCGAAAAGGCGCTGCCTAGGAAGTCATTCGATATTATCATCGCCTCTCACTTATTAATGCCTCTAAAAGAAGGATATCAGCGCAAGGCTCTGCTAGATAACCTATGGGAAATGCTGTCGCCCGAAGGTGGTATTCTCATTGTGATGGAGAAAGGCCACCCGAGAGGATTTGAAGCCGTGGCAGATGTCCGCTCTCGATTGCTCAACGAGTTCATCGTTGCGCCCTCCTCGGATCCTCAACCCGAAGCGATTCAAGTCGAGAATCGACGAGTTCGTGAGGAAGGCATGATCATCGCTCCGTGCACCAACCACAAGGAATGCCCTATGTATTTGACCCCTGGACTTAGCGGCGGACGAAAGGACTTCTGTCACTTTAGCCAGCGCTTCATCCGCCCGCCTTTCCTCCAAGAGGTGCTCGGAGCTACCCATCGCAATCACGGGGATATCAACTTCAGCTTTGTGGCTATTCAGCGTGGGAAATTACCAGGCCTAGAAGCACCGACCATTCCCAAGAAGGGAGACAAAGTGACCGATCGTGCTTTCAAGGGCTATGAAGATGCTGAGGTGCAACCGAATCCGTTCTCACTTCCTAGAAATATCCTGCCTCCTCTCAAGCGAACTGGCCATGTGTATCTTGACTTATGCACTCCCGGCGGACGCATCGAAAGATGGATAATTCCGAAGAGTTTCAGCAAAACAGCGTACCACGACGCCCGAAAAGCGAAATGGGGAGATTTGTGGGCTTTGGGCGCTAAAACTAGATCCGTGCGGCGGATTAGACTTGGACGAGGTGGCCCTGCACCGAATGACGGTGGTGTGCGGTCTCGCGCGGCCGCTGAAGCGAATAGGCCCAGAGTCATCCATCTGAATGCCGATTCAAGAGGTATTATCAGCGCTCGCGAGAAGACCAGTAAGCACGGCTCGTCTGAGAGGAGGGCGAAGAGCGGGAGAAAGAAGGAGGTGGAGGACATTTTGAAGGAACTTGAGGAGAATGGGGTCAAGTTGTAAAATTTCCTAGGAATTGTAATACTATGAGTCTTGCACCATCTGAATCCTTCTATATATGAGCTGATGCCCTTAATACACTGGAATCGTATAACGGCTCATCCTGTGTAGACATTACTAGAAAGCCCAAGATATGATCCGGTAAAGCGTTATATATCCCAGAGATACTACGAGTATTTCAGTTGGATTAATATATCATAAATACAATTATGTACAATTCATTATAGTAAGTAATATCGCGAAGGTCAACCTTACTGGGGAGATCTGATAATGCGGTTTGCGGGTGACTTCGAGATCTCCGACGAGGGTCCGCGGAACTCGGTCTTGCGGCGACAAATGCGAACCTAATTGCCTGCCTGTGATTGGTCAGATAGGATTATCAAGCGCAATTGCGTCAGAAGAGTGCCCCTCCAAGAGCCCCTCGGACCCGCTAAAAACTTTCCTGGAGATGCCAAAGTCGCCGGGAATCGGTCGAGACCGTTCAATGAGCGCGGCATGGCGACATCGCCTCTAGTCGTCGATAGCATCTTGGCCGGATATCTATTATTTCCTGGGTCTCACCTGGACAAGATTCAAATGCTCACCATGACCGAATTCTTATTTCCCCCGTGATGCTCTCATTCTTTTTCTGTATTGTATAGAACTGTCCTATTCGAATAGCACATCTGGAAACCACTTGAGATCGCAAGCACGTTTACAGCCTCAGCCTCAGCCTCTTCAGCTTCTCCGAGGAGAATACACCGATGATGACTAGCCATGTGTCCCTGCTAACGGCGACCGATGCCCGATCCCATGTACACTTAGTCGTCGGCTCGAATCCCCTCGCGGCAGCACGGTGCGGACAATCACTCAGCGCCGGCGCGTCGCCAATCCTGATCGTGCCGGATACGGCAGAACTACACTACGCGCTACAGAAGCGCATAGACGATGGAGAAGTAAAGTGGATTAAAGAGACCTTCCGGGATGAGCATCTCTTCACCCTCGGAAGAGAAGAGGTTGATCATATAGTCGACGCTGTTTTTGTGACCTCCGGGCCTAGAGAATCATTGAGTACGACTAGTTGCGAAGATCGTCACACTAGGACCTTGAGACTAATTAGACTACGCAGGTGCACACATATCGAGTATCTGCAAGCGCAACCGCATACCCGTAAACGTTGTCGATGCGCCGCAACTCTGCACCTTTTCTCTCCTATCCACGCACGTCGATGGTCCGCTGCAAATAGGCATAACGACTAACGGCCGGGGCTGCAAACTGGCGTCTAGAATACGTCGTGAAGTAGCAGCTTCGCTACCGCCGAACCTTGGATCTGCATGTTTGCGGTTGGGCGACGTGCGGAGGAAGATACAAGAAGAGGATCACTTACTTCACATGGCTTTAGCGGACGGAGACGACGTCGACGATTCAATTGACCAATCGGCGAGCTTCAACAGGCTAGTCACGGAAGCAGACTTGGATGCCGTGAAAAATAGGCGTATGCGCTGGCTCAGTCAGATATGCGAATACTGGCCTCTAAAGCGCCTAGCGGCTATCACGGACGAGGACGTCGCCAATATTTTGAGATCGTATGAAGACCTAGGATCTGCTAGTTCAATTGGAAAGTCCGCTTCTGCCAACAGCGTCGCTAGCCGTGGCCGTATCATCCTCGCCGGGTCCGGCCCCGGTCATCCCGACATGCTCACTCGAGCGACGCACAAGGCTATCCAATGCGCAGACCTCATCCTAGCCGACAAGCTCGTGCCAGCCGGCGTGCTAGACCTCATCCCGCGCCGCACCCCAGTGCACATCGCGCGCAAGTTTCCGGGCAACGCGGACGCGGCGCAGAACGAGCTTCAAGAAATGGCCATCGCGGGCGTGTGCGAGGGCAAGACGGTGCTGCGCCTCAAGCAGGGCGACCCGTACATCTACGGGCGCGGCGGCGAGGAGGTCGAGTACTTCCGGCAGCATGGGTTTGGCGATAAAGTCGTGGTGCTCCCGGGTGTCACCTCCGCGCTCTCGGCGCCGCTGTTCGCGGCTATCCCGCCGACGCAGCGCGACGTCGCAGACCAGGTCCTCGTGTGCACCGGCACGGGGAAGAAGGGCAAGGCGCCCACCCCGCCGGAGTATGTGACTAGTCGGACGGTCGTGTTTCTGATGGCGCTGCACCGGATTTCTGGGCTGGTGGAGGAGTTGACTACGCACCTGGAGACGGAGACTGCAGGTCTGAAGGAAGAGGGTAGGGTATATGCCGGGGCGGGGAGTCCGAGTATGACGCCTCGGCGCGCATTATGGCCGCGGAATACACCCTGCGCTGTTATCGAGCGCGCTAGCTGCCCCGACCAGCGCGTCATCCGGACAACGCTGGATAGAGTAGTCGAGGCTATCGAGCAGGAGGGAAGTCGGCCGCCGGGCCTGCTTGTCGTTGGGCGGGCGTGCGAGTTCTTGAATCAGCTTGAGAAGGGCCGCGCATGGAGCGTCGAGGAGGGGTTCAGGGGGCTGGACTTTGCTTTGGATGGGGTGGATTTGGGAGGCGCTTAGGATAATGAAAAGGGGTATGCGGTATGCATGGAAGGTGTATGGTTACACTTGCATTAGGTGGCGTCCAAGAGAGGTTATCTGCCTAGATAAGGTATGATATGTATTCATTAAATATTCCAATATGAGATCTGATCTTAAGATTCTACGTTGATTATCCAAGTCCTTGGTGCGCCTCGCGGGCGCCGGGTCGGCCTGGCCCCACCCGGACCCGGCACTCCTAATCAGGTAGGCTATGAGAATTAGCTTCCAGCCTCACTCACAGAGTCTTCATATTGGCTCGACATTTTCCTTGGGCCCAGTTACGAATAACACTTCGGATCAACGAAAACTCCTGGAGTACACAATCTCACAAGACTAATGAGTTCTAGTCTTACGACGATGAGGCTCCTACGTATTCCCATAGTACAGCCACGTGTAACATTTCATATACTGTAACAATCTACCTACTTTCCTCCCCCCTAGCTAAAGCGTACATACACGACTCTCATAGCGTACACTCAACCTCCAAAACAGTTCATCAGCGAGATGCCAAAGAACCTCGCGCTACATACATACTTTAGTCGCGGTCCTCGGGGTGGAAGACCAGGGCGCGGACCTCGATGCTCTCGCGCGAGGGCAGGTCGGGCGCGGCGCGCGGGTCGGAGAAGGCCGTGTGCGGGACGCGGCGGGCGCGGCCGTCCGTCTTGGAGTCGAAGCACTTGATCAGCAGCACCTCCGAAGGCGTCAGGCCGCTCTTGTAGTACCACCGGTGCGCCGGCGAGTGGCGCACCGCGAACGTCTCGCCGCGGCGGTTCGGGTAGATTAGCGGGATCGGCACTAGCTCTTCCTCTTTTACGGAGTTGGCTTCGGCTACGGCGAGGCTTTTTTATTTCGTTAGCATTTAATGGGTTTTTCTTTCGAAAGGAAGAAAAAGGGGTGAAAGGGGTGAAAAGGGAAAAGGAAGAGGGTGGGGGTTAGGGTTGGGGGGTTGTTGAACTTACGGATCTCGCAGCACGGTCTTGATCGGCCGCCACACGTTGATGATCTGCACGCGGCCCTTGAGGAGCTCCGAGGCCTCCTCCGCGGGCAGGTGGTGCGGCACGCGCGACAGCGCCGCCGAGTACGTCTGGTCGATGTGCACGCGGTTCACGGGGCCCCGCAGCGCCACGCCGCGGTCGGCGGCGGCGCGCTTGTCGGCGGGTTGGCGGCGGATGGTGTGGTCGAAGATGAAGATCTTGGATGCGCCCGTGCTGTCGTGGGAAGTTAGCAGGTGGACACGTACAGCTAGCTATATAGGAAGTTTGTAGTAGTCGCTGGTCAACGTACACGTCCTTGAGGAGTTGCTCCGTCTCCGGGTAGTACACGGCCTTGATGTGCTCTTCGTCGACGAAGTCCTTCTCCTGGGCTACATGGGGGACGTATTGGAATCCGTTCCCGTCGAGGGTGAATTCCGACTCGCGGCCGCGGACGTCGGTGATGTGCACCGGGTGGCTGATCGTCGGCCTCTCATAGGTCTCGGGTCTGTCTGTGTATGTCGGCTGCGGTGGCGACCCGTCCTCCGAGTCCTTGAAGTAGTTCAGGACCGTGTCGACGTCGTGCGGCGACGAAGTCGTAGGGGCGGTCGAGAGGCCGCCGGCTGCGAAGGTCGGGGCGGTGGGCGGTTGCTGGACGTCTGGTGAAGCCATTGTGTCGTTTCGTAGTGCCGATAGTAAAACAATTTTCTAAGTCTGCTTGGATGAGATTCAACGCGGAAGGAGGCAAGTCTTATTCTTATAGAGCTGTCTATTAAAGAGATATGTTGCCATCGGACTCGATGAATGCTACTTCATATATAGCTATCGGCCACTTAGTATGCAACCCCATGGGTTGGGTTCAACTAGTAGCTCCAAGCTTCCCCGCAAGCACGCAATCTTCACCACAAGGTTGCGAATGTAAGGTTGCCGCTTCGCAGCAGGGCGTCATGCGCCCATAGACTGACACGAGTACCGGCATGATGCGTCTAGGCTCGAATTGGTGGGCACTGATTAGAAATCCTGGTCTATTTGTAATCTTGTTCCTCTTTACCGTTCTATCCCTTTATTCTGTTGCTCCGATCCAGTACCTAAATCATTACATTGCATGGACTATACGGAAGTTACACAATCAGTATTAAATATTGCGTCCCGTCATGCAGCACGTAGATGTCGGCACGATTACTCAACCCTCGGGGACGCGTGTCAGCACGGTGATAGCCGTTCCATCATCTAGCACGTCTGCCTTCTCTTCCAGGCTATACCCTCCGAGTCGGGGTAATATAACTGTCCATACTAGCCAGTATAAGGCACCAAAAAGAAGTCTGCGAATTTGTAAGCCTCCATGCTTAGAAATTGAAATCGCAATAGCATCGTTGATTTATGTAAAAAGCACTGTGACTTACATGCCAACGCCAACAATGGCATATGTCGCGTAGAAGAGACCGCCGGGTTTCGGATGCGAAGGCGGAAAGAATGGCGCTGCAAGCAGGGCAAAACATAACAAGATCCTGAATACGACTGCCGGTATCCAAGCTTTGAAAGGCCTCTTCAGATCTGGCCGTTTGTATCGCAACCAGAGGAGCCCTATGGATGTTGCAACTGCAAAAACCTGCCCTGGATAGCCCTCTACTTCCAGAATGAAAGAGTAGACTTCGCTCGAGGGCGGGAGTACGATGACAAGAACCGAGGGGATATAATGTACGATAAGGCCACCCAGCGGTGCATTAAAAGGCTTCGATGACGATAGAAGTCTCGAGAATGGCAGAAAGCCTGCGCGGGCAATCTCTTGGTTTAGACGTGCCTGGAGTATGTTAGATTTATACATCGTTTCCCGCATCCCTAACATAGCATCTTCAACAAGGATATAACTCACAAGTGCAAATGTGACGACCATTACATTGCCTGCAGCCGAAAGTGCAACGGCAAGAGGCAGGAATCGTTTCCCGACGTTTGGACCAAACACACGCTCAAAGAACAGGGCGGAGACGAGTTGGCCACTCCGTTTGATGTCCTCAATCGGTACCACGGCGAAGTAAGCTAGGTTGGCCAACAAGTAGAGGAAGCAAGCAGTGACAAGGGCCGTAAGCGAAACGGATCTAAGTGTCCTGACGGGGTCCTTAACCTCGTTCATGACATTATTCAGATTCGACAGCCCAGCATACGAATAGAAGACCTTGAACAGCGACGTAGCGAGGGTTCCGAGGTTCCAGTCACTTCCTTCCCACAACCCTTCCCAAGATTTCAGTCCAACTGGCTTATCTTCTATGTCCTTCTGCTCCGGCCTGAATATCACGACGTAGAGAGCTGCGAATACCATAAACACAACAAGTCCTACCTTGATCCAGCCCAAGAAATTTTGGATGCGTATACCAGCCCTGTACCAGACACCATGAATGATAGTAATGACCGTGAGGAGGCCCACAGCAAGGGATTTCTTCGAGAAATCTCGAGGCTCGGCTTCGAATACGAAGTGCACGTATTGGCTGAAGATGATGCAGTTGCTGGCCGTGAAGCCCAAAAGTACAGCCTGGACCGCGACCATAGTCGAAGCGAAATATCGAGGCCATGGATATGTGAACTCGAGATAGACTTTGTCACCGCCGGACCGGGGTAGCATGCAGCCGTATTCTAGAGACACGGCCAGCCCGCATGCTACCACTACGGCACCGAGAACCCAAAGGGAAAGACTAAGGCCTATGCTTCCGACGGAGGTGAGGATCACACCAGGGACTGCGAAGATGCCACTGCCGATTACGCGGGATATAGCTATGATATACGCGCTCTTCCAGTCGATGTTCCGGCCTAGAACGGACTCTTCGGGGAGAACATCGTCCTCGATATTCCCAAACTCGGGTGGTGACGATGGGCCGTCTTCCTCATCGGACTCGGTCGGGGGCTTGAGAATCGAAGGTGTCCGTATCGAAGCGCGATCCGCCGCGTCGGCTCCTAATAGGGGGCTCTCTTCGTCGCGGGAAGCAGTCATTTTCTAATATACAAAATATAGCCGTACAAACGTGTAATGCAGCTCAAGGAAATGAACCGACCAGATCCCGGGTGTCATTGGAGAAGAGCTTCCAAGTGAAAACCGGCAAGAGATTTTACGACTTCAGGGCTGTTTGTTGTTGAAATCGTCAACGGCGAGGATGCAAGTCCATTATGATTCTAGACATGATCAGAGTCCGCAACTCCGAAGCCCATCTGACTGCCCGAGCTGCTGACAAAAGTGCCTCTTGACCACCAAATCTGGAGGTTGCGCAATCGCGCCTGTTTCACCCTCACCACTCAGCCCTGTTGGCGCTCTCGCACGCCATATCCCCTAGACGTTGCACCACCCAGCTAAATCCCACTGAGCCACCCCAATCACAATTCATGGACCCCATCTCGTCTTGGATACAAGCTTCGCTGACGTAATCTCTAAATCCGGGTAAAAAGCCGATATTCGATATCTTCCCTCTCGCGAGGGATCTTCCGAGGTTAAATGTTTCATTCCGCAGCGATGAGAGGAGTGTAGTAATAGTTGAAATGAAGTTGGGGATTTTAGTAGTACAATAATTCGCATCTCACCAATTTCCCACATTCGGTTTTTGTCCCACCAACCGTCAGCGGCGCGACACTTACGCACACTGCCGAAGGATGGGGGTCACCGAAGATGCCGACAGGTCCTGTGGCTTGGACAGATAACATGTGATGCTCATGCCAGTTATTTCTTCCTGATTATAACTTGATTCTCTGGTATTGATAAACAATTAGACACACTCGAATCAAGTTGGTGACTTAGTTGGTTATTTCATGATTCCTCCTGTGCTTATGTCGGTTAAAGCAGTCAATCATTAAAGCTATGCCTCCAGCTGCAGCAATAATTTCGATACCCTGGAGATACCTAAATGTACCCCCACGGGGCACCCCGCGCCACTCCAGGTCCGCGCTGTAACGAATAACGACACCCACTAAGGGAAGACGAGCATAAACGGATACTTTTCACGTCCAACGGCACCCATGTCCACACTTAGCTCATCAGCTTATTGCCTTAGGGAGTTCCTCTATAATTAAATTGATATATTTTGGAAATCGTTTAGACTGGTGCAAAGCAAAGTGGAGGCGATCTACTCCCTTAATGTTTCCGACCACTACATCCTATCTTGAATCTGATTGGTTGAAACGCCCGTACACTTCCATAAAGAGTATGCACTAGTGGAGGGCTTCAAGTTCAACAACTGATTGTTAGGTCACCTATAAAGATATGGCGGCGCCTCAGTATAGGCTCGTCGATTCACTGACAGTTTGTTCTATCTACGAGAGATTGACAAGCAGATATTTAGATACCTAGGACGCACCTGGGTAGTAATAGATCTTAGATGATAGCTGCAGGTTGAATCGGTAGCGCCATTCCAGCATCTACGCCGACACTCTAGTGTCGTAGACATCCGGACGGTGATAGTGTTAAGCACAATAAGTACTGGTTTAACTCGGTAAATATCTACTTCTAATAGTACCTGCCTTAGGTACCTAGGTAAATATGCGACCCAGCGTGGATGACAACATGAAAGTGCCAAATTGCAACATACAAAGTGCTTGAGAGGACGCTCGATGTGTCAAACGCATAGTCACAACCAGGAGTAGACGCGTATGATGTCGAACAACTTAGATAAGCGACCAAAGAAGATGGGGGTGAAGAAGGCAAAAGGGGCAAAGGGGCAATAGGGGCCAAAAAAGGGACGCTAGCGTGCATGGGATATGGAGTGCATCTTTCCTGTGTGACAGTTGTTACCACAACTCAACATTCTTCGCGAGAAGTAGTGCCCTGGGGTATTTTCCTAGGCTCTAGTTGGGCTAGATAATAATATGTTGATGGACGAAGTTCTAGTAGCAGAGCATCGATTTACACAATCTCTAAGTAATAGCAGTCGTGTGACGTCCAACACTCGCAATGTCAACTATTTACCTCCTTTTAGTCAATATTATCTGCTTGTGGGCAGCATCTGTACCATCACGAGCGCAGAATCTCCTTCGTCTCCGTCCACCAGTTGTGATACAACATGGTTTTGCACTTCGCCCGATTAAGTCCTCGTTCCCTCAATTTCCATTAAGCCTCAGAGCTCAAATCTGAGCCTGCACTTTATGTGATTGAAGCATCGAGTATGACATCCAACAGTGGACCCGGTTATTTGGTATTTGGAATAAGGGTTGAGTTTAGGATGGCCGTGTCTGAGAAGATTGTCTGTCCATGTAGGCTAGAACAGAAGCTGCAATAAGTTGCAACTGACGGATTTGAAGTGACTGTGAGTCAATAGTTCTTGGATCGGTGGTGGAGCGGGCTCCTACTTTGTCCAGAGCCAGTGTAAAGCTGCAAGTTCGTAACGACCGCTTTGCGCAGTTCTCGCAAGGTTCATGTGGACCCCGTGACACGCATTTGATATGGGAATACCTACACCTCTCGCAACTTGTAATTGCTTTCGATCTTCCCCTCTTCCGCTTTGCCGGCTCTGATTTGGCCGGTACTTCCGTAGGTGGTAATGAGCTAGTAGGACGCACTGGTCTCCGTTGACGAGGCTTGGAACTGGGGAGAGGGATACGCTTATGGCGAGCCATGGTAGCGTCGGATACTGATCAACGCGCGTTTATAGAGATGCTTCTGCTCGATCCTGCAGGATGTGGAAAATATAGGAAACTATTTAGCTGACCTTATCTACGGATGTCACTACTTGGATCCTTACTGCCACAAAGGGCTTACAAAACCACCGAATCTCTATATGCTACTTCGACGAAAAGGTCATGCCACTGCTTTGTCACCTAAACAACAATTTTACGGCAGGTTACAAGATGCCATGCAAGGTTTGTATAAAAGGTGCATATAAGTTTGTGGATTGATAAGCTGGCTTTGAGTTGGTAAATAGAGGGCTAATTGGTATATGTCAGGGTATAAAAGTGGGGCTGCATGTATATAAGGGGTGTACTGTACCCACGAGCTATAAAGGGGCATGCGTTAAAAGTTATTGCTATTTATTACTTATTTAGCTTTAGCTTAGCTATAAGGAAATATTTATTACTTTTACTTTATATATAACTTATATTATAGGCTTATACTTTTTTTTAATAGTTTAATATATTTTACCCTAGTATAAATTATTAGTTAAAGAAATATTTATAAAACTATTTTTTTTATTATATAAGATAACTTTTTTTAAATAGTAACGCTTTAAAGGCTTATAAAATATAAACAATAATATTATAAATAAAATAGGTATTTTACCACTAGAACTATTAAAAACCTAATAATAAATTAATAATAAATAAAATATATTAGCTTTTAGTAAAGAAAAGCTAAACTAATAAATTTAAAAAGGTTATAATAAAATATAGCTTAAAAAGAAAAAAAGCTTTTTAGTAGTAATATAATAAAGAGAAGTTTTTTTTTATTTAATTAATAAGTTAATAAATTAAAAAAAAAACCTAAATAAACTTATAGCAATAAATTAAAAATCTTTATACTAACTATTTATTATAAAAATTAAAGCTAAAATAAGCTAACATAATTTCTTATAAACTTAAAGCTATAATTTAGTTATAATAATAATATTTTCCAAAATAATAAAAATAAAATAACTTTTATAATTACTTATTTAAAAAACTTAATAGTAAAGTAATAAATTTATTATTTAGCTACTAATTATAATTATAATATAATAGGTATTTTATAAATTTAAATAAAGAAATAATTATAAAACAAGGTAAAAAAAGCTTTAATAAGGAGCTTTATTACCTATACTATTATATAAAAGTTATACTAAAAACCTAACAAATTTTTTACTATATTTTTAAAGTGTTTTAAGATAATAAAGGCTAAAAACCTAAATAAATTATTTAAAAAAATATAAATAATAAACTTTTTAATAAAACTAAAAGACTTTTTAAAAACAAAAGTAATAAAAAGAAAAATATTAATATTATATTTTAAACTAAAAGCTTAAGTAACAAAAGCTAAGCTATTTTTATATTAAATAAAAAGGGAATTAATAAAGGAAAAAAAAAAGGTAACATTAAAAAGGGAGGTAAATTAAGTATAATTTATTAATAATTTATTAATTATACTAATTAATTAGCTAAAAAAAAATAACCTCCTAATTAAAATAAAGCTTTAATAAACCTATAAAAAGGTTATTATTAATGCAATAAAAAGGGATATATATAACTATAATGTTTAAAAATAAGATACTATAAATATAAAAAATAAGGCTATTATATAAACTAATATTTAAAAAAGGAAAATAAGGTATTAATTAATAAAACACTATTAGAAATAAAAGGAAATTAAACCTTATAATAAAGGAGCCACCTTTTTAAGGCTTATTTTAAAGCAACCATTAAGCTTTAAATAAAAGGAAAATAAATTATTATTTAAGCTTTTATTAACTTTAAAAATAACTATAAGATTATTAAAAGTTTTTTACTATTACTAGCTATAAAAAAGTAGTTAGGAAAGGAAAAGGTAATATAAAAAATATTTATAAAGAATTTAATTAAAGGCTTTTTACCCCTATAAACTAAAATAAAAAATTATTAAGGAACTTAATAATAAGCTTATTATAAGTTTTAAGTAATAAAAGATTTATTTAAGTATAATATTATTTTAAGAATACTATAAGAAAGGTAAATGGATCTAGATCTAAATTTTTAAAGTATAGGCTGGTATTATTAGCTTTAAGTAAGTAATATTAGCTTAATAGCTTTAAAGAAAAAAATTAAATAAGTTATTTAAGAATTTAAAAAAGCTATGGCCTTAATAACGGTTAAAGTAAAAAAAACATAGCTAATAAAATAAAGTTTCCCTTTAAAAAAACGATAATAAAGTAATAATAAGTTAGTTATTTATTATATATAAAGATTATTAAAAGGTTTTTAATATAAAAAAGGCTAGTGTTTTACTATAATATTAAAAAATAAACTATACTATTAACTTAAAAAAAAGGAAAACATTACTATGGGGACTTTTTTATTTTTTAGCTAATAAGAAGCTATAGGTTTTTTAAAAAATACCTATAATAAGCCTTAAGGAAGGGTTAAATTTAGTTTTTTAAAAACCTATTAGAAGTATTAGTTTTCTTTATGCTAAAAGTAAAAAAAAAGCTACAATTTTATGTTAATTATTAGGGCTTAAATAACATTACTAAAAAAAATAAGGCTGCCTTATTACTAATTAATGAGATTCTTAACAGGTTTTTAAGGGTAAAAATTTTTATAAAATTTAACTTAAAAGATGCTTATTATTGGTTATGTATTTGGAAGGAAAATAAATAAAAGATAGCTTTTAAAACTAAATATAATTATTTTAAGTATTTAGTAATGCTTTTTAAACTCTTTAATGTATTAGTTATTTTTTAAAGCTATATTAATAAAGCTTTAGTTAGGCTAGTTAATATTATATGTATTATTTATTTGGATGATATCTTAATTTATTTTTAAAATAAAGAAAAACATTAAAAGTATATATGTAGTGTTTTTAATAGGTTATAAAAATGAAGTTTATATGTTAACCTAAAGAAATGTGTTTTTTATATGTTAAAAGTAATTTTTTTAAGCTTTATGGTAATATTAAAAGGGATATTTATAAATAAAGATAAAATTAAGGTAATAATAACTTAGTTAATACTTATTAGCGTTTAAGATATATAGGTTTTCCTAGGCTTTATAGGATTTTATAAAAGATTTATTAGGAAATATTTTCATATTATTATGCTTTTAATGAACCTATTAAAGGGAAAAAAGTTATCGGTAAGCTTTAACTTAAAAGGAAATATAAAGTAAGTATTTTTAAAGTTAAAAGTTATATTTATTTAAGCCTTTATTTTAAAATATTTTACCTTTAAATTATTTATTAAGATAAAAATTAATGCTTTAAAATTTATTATTAATGTGGTTTTATTTTAGCTATATAAAGAAAGATGGTATTTAATAGCTTTTTTTTCTAAGAAATTATAAGGTATGGAAGCAAATTATTTTATTTTAAACGTTAAATTTTTAATAATAATAGCTTTTTTTTAGTAATGGTGTTATTATTTAACTTATTTACAATATTTAGTGGAAGTATTTATAGATTACCTAAATTATTAATTCCTAATAATAAAATAAAAGCTTAGTAATAAACAAGTTAAATGGATTAAAAAGCTGGTTAATTTTAACTTTTAAATTAAATATAAAGCTGGTAGTAAAAACTTTATAAATGGTTTATTTAAATGAAAAGATTATAATATTTTAATTAAATAACTAAAAGCTAAAAGAGAAGTTTTGCTTAAATTTTTATTTTAGTTTATAAATGAGAGTAAACTTAATAATATAAAACTTAACGGTAAAAGTAAACCTAAAAATATAAAACCTAAAGGTAAAAATAAACCTTATAAGGATAATTATAGCTTAAAAGAAGGGTACTTTTTAGCTGCCTTAAATTATAGTTTTTTAAAAGAATTATTACTAAATATGCTAAGAAAAGCTTAATAAAAAAATAAGTTTATTATTTTAGAAGCTTAAAAAAACTAATAAAACAATAGAAAATAACTAAATAAATAATAAAAGTAAAGAGAAAACTTCTTATTAAGATTTAACAAAAAAATATATGTTTTTAGCTAGTTTAAAATTAAGCTATTTAATAGCTACTATAACGCACTTATATTAAGGCATTAAAGGATAAAAAAAATAATAAAAAAGCTTAAAAATTGCTATTATTAAGATAGCTTAAAAAAGATATTAAGAAATATATTAAGACTTATGTTATTTATTAAAGAATAAAGGTAAAGATATATTTGCTTTATAATAAACTAGCTTTTTTATTAGTGTTAAATAAATCTAAAAAAGAAATATTTTTTAATTTTATTATTAGATTATTTTTTTTAATAATTATAAACGGTAAGAAACATAATAACATCTTAATAATAATAAATAAGTTTTTAAAATATGTTATTTATTTATTTATAACTTTAATACTAACGGTTTTAAGGTTAACAAATATTTTTTTTTAAAAAGTTTTTTCCTATATAGGTTTTCTAAAAGGTATTATATTAAATAAAAGGTTATTATTTATTAGTTACTTTTAGGCTACTCTTTATTATTATTTAATAATAAAAAAATAGCTAAATATAGCTTATTATTTATAAATAAACAGCTAAACAAAAAAATAAAACTAAAATTTAAAGCATTATTTATAAACTTTTTATTATTTTAAGCAAAACAATTAAGCTAAAAAGTTTATTTTAATAAAATGGGTTTATAATATATTAATATATTTAGTATATAATAAAACACTAATATATATATATATAAGGATAAAACCTAAAAGATTTGTTAATTTAATTATTAAAAAGCTAAGGTTTAATATAATTAAAGCCTTTAAAAAAGTAAAAAAGGTAAAAAGCAATAAAGATATAGTGGTTATTTTATTAAAGGCTTTTAATAAAAACTATATAAAATAATATAATAAAAAAAGGAAAGCTTAATTATATTAAGTAAAATAAAAAGTATTAGTTTTTATTAAAAATATAAACTAAAGAAAATTAAATAAAAAGCTAATAGATAAATATTTAAGTTTTTTTAAGGTAAAAAAGATAATAAAATATTATAAAATAATATATAAACTATAATTACTTATTAAATATAAAATATATAATGTTTTTTATATAAGTTATTTAAAGTTATATAGGTAAAGGAATAATAAAAAACTAATACCTTAATAGGTAAAGCTTATTAAAAATAATATATAATATTTAGTTAAAAAATATTAAGCTATAAAAATAAGGATAAAATATAATAATATTTTATAAAATAATAAAAATATAATAATAATAATGATTTCTAAGAGTTAATAAAGAATATATTTTTAAAGCTAAAAGCTAACTATAAATAAAAATAATGCTTATAGTATAATAAAGTAATAGCTTTAAAGAAATAAGGTAATAACTAATAAGTATTTTCTAAAATAAAGAAAAGAAAAAAGCATATTTAGTTTATTAATATAGCAAAAAAACTCCTTAATAATTACTTATTTATTAGCTTTATTTTTATTTTTAATTAATAAATTAGCCTTTATATTAAGCTACTTTATATCCTTTATTATATCTGGCTTATCCTACTTAACTTTATTTTTATCTAAATTTAAAAAAGTTTTTAGGTTATTTAAGTTAAAACCTTATAAAAAAAAGTTAAAAGTTAGCTAATAGCTAAATAAAAAGTAAACCTATATTTTTAAGGATAAAAGGAAATTAATACTTAAGTGCCTTTTAAATAATAATATTAAGCTTATAAATGGCTATAGTTTAAGCTTTAAAAATATTAGCTTAATAATAAAAAAGCTTAAGCTTAGTTTACTATTATTCCTTTTATATTTCCTAAGTATTAATATAGCTTTATTGCTTTATAGTTTTAAGCTTTTAATAAAATATTAACTTTTTATTTTTAAAAGCTTATAAAGCTTTTTTTATAACTAATTAAGCCTTCTTTATATTAAACTAATGGTAAATTAGTAATGATTAAAAAATAAAGAAAAAAAGATATATATTTAAGTTATTAAAATGTTAATAAATTTTTTTTATAAGGGTAATATTAACTATTTTAGCTTTATTTATAGGTTAATAAAAAATTAACTATTATTTAAATAAGATAAGGAAAAAAAAATAAAAAAAAATAATAATATAAAGCTTATTAAGATTTTTATATTAGGTATACTTATTAAAAAAGCTAACTATAAAATAATTAGCTATTAGTTAAATAATAAAGGATTAAAAAAAGCTTATTTTTAAGCTTAAGGTAATTAAAAGCTTAGCTATTTTTTTAAAAAGAAAAGCCGGTAAGGTAACAAAAGTATAAAATTAAATAAGCAAATATAAGGATAATAAACTAGTAAAATAAAGGCTAGTTATTAGCTAATTATTTTTAATAAAAATTAGGAAAAAATAAAGAAGGAAGAAAAAAAGGGGATTTAAAAAGAAGAGAAAGCTATATATAAATAAACGTTTTTAAATAAAGGTTTTTATAAAAGCAAAAGTGTTATAAAACAATAATAATAATATTTATATATATATAAATTTAGGTTATTAAATAAAAGCTTTTTAATTATTAATATATAGCTAAAAATTAATAAATTAATTGCTTTTAAGAATAAAAGTATATAAAAAAAAAACTTTATTAAGGTATAAAAATAAAACTATATATATATAAAGGATATATTATACCTATAAGCTATAAAAGGGTATATATTAAGAGTTATTACTATTTATTACTTATTTAGCTTTAGCTTAGCTGTTAGGGATTACAGCTTTTTTAGCACGTGTAGCCTTTAGCCACACACTTATTATATACCATACATAGTAATATATAAGGCATACCTAGCTTTTATACTAAATAGCTTTTTATTATTATTAATATATCATTGCTGCCCCGCTTTTTTACTCCTTTTTGTTTTATAGCTTTTAATTCGTAACATCTATCGCTCACTTTTAGTGTCGACCTATTAATTTCCTCATTACCTTTTTCCTTCCTATTAAAAATGTTCGATTAAGGGGAAGCCTAGTCTAATCTAAAAAACCTATTAATTGCCTTACAATCCATAATAAATATCTTAATACACCTCTCTAAAACTAAGAAGCTAAAACTATTGCTAATATTACATTACAACGTTTAAAAAAGTTTATTAATAAAAGGTTTATCCTAGCAGAAAAAACTAGAGCAGGATTATTAGCTTTACAGCAAGTTTTTATATTATAAAAAGCCTTAATTACATTTTTTGTTTGCTTAATTCTCTTTATATAAAGGTTACTATTAATACCTTTTTCTTTTAAATTAATATTACCCTTACTATATTTATTATACTTAAAATAAGTTAGGTAATATCCTTTACGATAAAACTATTAACACTTATACCGTAATAGCTAACTTTTTTATTAAGCTTATTAATTACCACTATATTAATTATAACACTCTTATAAAGCTTATTAATACACCTATTAATAATTAATATATAAATTAATATATATATAATATAAAGCTAGTTGTTTTTATATAAAAATAATAGATAGCCCTTTTAGTTATTATATATATATAAGCTGCTATATAAGCTATTATATATAAGCTAAAAGTAAGGCTATCTTAGGGGTATAAATAATAAATAATATAAGGAGGCTATTAATATTTAGGTGTTTGTTTACCTATTGTTAGCTATAATAATAAAAAAACGTCCCTATTATTTTAGCAGTTAATAACTACAACTAGCTATTGCAATTAATTAATCTTTTGTTAAAAGAATTAATAATAAAGGGGGAGATATTAAGGATTATAGCTTTCTTAGCACATGTAGCCTTTAGCCACACACTTATTACATGCCATATATAGTAATATATAAGGCATACTTAGCTCCTATACTAAATAGCTCCTTATTATCATTAATATATTATTGCTGCCTCGCTTTTTTGCTTCCTTTTGTTTTACGGCTTTTAATTCGTAACACTAGCTATAAGGAAATATCTATTACTTTTATTCTATATATAACTTATATTACAGGCTTATACTTCCTTTTAATAGTATAATAGAAGTGACAGGTAAAAGTATAAAATACTATATTTTTATTATTTACAAAGGCATTTCAGTTTGTGAAGATACCTTAGGACGTTGGTATAGGGTCTTTCTCCATTTTCTTAGGATATCGTTCATATGGATTAGCTCAAAGCATACCAGAAGCCGACCAAACTCTACCGGGGCGATTTGCAGTGAATGTAATGAATACTTTGAAAGCCTATGAGGGAAACAAACAGTTTCAGGATCCTTCAATGGGGTCTGATTGGCGTTTATATCCTCATAGTATTCTAATTATAATCTGCCATATTCTGCATGTCGTGCAGCGTCCTCCTATCATTCGAGGGTGGGCCAAGCTATCCACCAACCGACAAGTCTGTCTCAAGACCCCGAAAGCCCTCGATGGAGTTTTATCTGGTTTTCTGGCTTAGCTTCTACCATGTAGCTTAGCCAGCCAAGAGGTAGACATGAATCGCCGAATCTGTTTGCCCCGTAGCATAAACAAGATGAGCATCAAGTTATTAGCCAAAAACACTTTTACAAGATAAGCGTCAGCGATTGCTTCTGTAAAAGGGGGTATGTGGGTTTGGGGATGTGTAGGGGGAAATTGGCCTTTCTAGTCGTTCGGCAAGGGTTTCCAACTCCAGGGATAGAGAGAGAGAGAACAAGAAAATTCTTAGTTTCATACCTCCACCAAAAGCACCAACGATGATAGTGGCATAGCCGTGCTTCGTTACCCAGTCAAGAACACCAAAACCCAGCCCGAAGCTCACCGCTTGTTTTCCAACATTGATCGCAATGAGCATCTCAGATGTACTGCTATTGTAAGAGTCGACAGCGTATGCTAGCGTGAAGCAGTAGTAGAAGTAGCCGCCGAAAGACGCCAAGCCGGATCCGAAGAAATATCCTATCCAGTGTAAGTTGAATTGCGCAGTAAGGCCATAGACCACTAGTCCGGCTGGACCTATGACCATAGCGGGCAACATGACGCCTAATCTCATTTCCGCTTCGCGAATGCCGTTGTTCTTTCTCGTTAAGTATCCAGCGAGACGGTCCGATGAGGAAGTGAACGGAAGCGCAAAAATGAATCCAAGAAGGGACCCAAGTGACTGTACACCGGAATTGGACTATTACAAAGAGCTCTTAGCTTGGCTATCCTATTACTTGTGAAACAGATGTAGACACTTACCGCTGACCAGTTATAAGGAGGTGCTGTGATCTTGATCGGAAAAACATAGTTGAAGGCCAACGCGCCTAGACCGATGATGGTTCCAAAGGACGTGACAACCCACAAGACTTGGGGAATCAGGAAGTAGGTAAAGGATCGCCAAACGAACGTAAGAGCGTGGACTTCAGGGTCGATGCGGCCCCATGGGCGGAGGGTCTCCAAATATGTCTTGCGATCCGGTGTGACAGCAGCCTCCTCGACGATAGCTTCGTCGGGCTTTTCGAGAGACTTCGATACCCTTTCATCTGAGTGATCAGGAGAGGCATCTTTATTCATATGTGCTTCTCGGTCGTAAGACGTTTCCTCGACAAACAGGAATGTGAATATGAACAGTGCACAGGCGAAGGCGAGGTTGACGTAGAAGAAGAGCCTCCAGGAGTATTTCGTGGGGAGCATATATGCTGCAGGAATCGTTCCCATCGCGGCAAAGCACATACCAACTATTTCAACCAATGTCAGTATGTTTGGGAGGAGTGATGGGGAAGCCGTCGTACATGTATAGTAACCAATGTGCTTCCCACGCTCGTGCAAGAAGAATATGTCATTAACGAGCTGCACGGGGAGTGCTTCGCATATTCCTGCACCAAAGCTGTGTACAACCCGCCATGCCATCAATTCACCGAAACTGTTAGCTCGGGAGCAACCAGCGAGGCCGGCGATAAACTTGATTCAACGTCAGTGAGAGACCGTGTGCGGAAGTCATTGACTACCTAGGTAGACTGACAGCCAGCAAGGAGCCAAGCATCACAGGCCGCCTTCCAATCTTCAGATATAAAGGCACCAGGACGACGGAACTAAATCCATACGCAAGGTTTGGATATGATATGAGTGCTGATGCATCCCCGGGAGAAACACCAAAGATCTCTGACCAGAGGGTCAGATAAGGACCTGGACCCAGAAGCGCCGCATTTCCGAGGAACGAGTAGAAGCAAATGATGACCAGAATCGTAATCTTCTTAGATCTCGGCCACTATAATGCGTTAGGTTCGCGTTGTATAAACAATGATGAGAAACACCAGTTCGTGTTTGTAGTCAAGCACTCACTTGTAAAGGGTCATTAGGATCCTCGGCAGGGACGGGGAAAAGGGCTTGGCCCAGATAAGCGTCGTCACCCTCTGCGAAAGAAAGGTAGTCAGAACCTGTCACGGACCAAAGAGTTATCCATTCTCGCCTACCAATAGCTTTGACGTTTACAGTCCCAGGAATGTCTTCCTCATGCGCATGGCTGCGAACTAAATGCACCTTGCGGTTTTGAGACCTTCCTATGAGCTTACTGGCCATATCGCTTTAGAGTTGAGAAGTGAAGACGCAGTAAAGCACCAAGTCGGATACAAGTCATGTAAAGACGTGGTACGATCGCATACTACTTATACTTTAGTAGCGGCCTTAGGATGCTCACTTCGACGCCCTTCCGGCACGGTAATACGCCCATGTCGCTTTTGGTTATCATTCGGTAGATGTCTTGGATCAGCAGAATACTTTTCAAAAGACAGCTCGAACCATAACAGGGTTATTATGCCGAGACGGGATCTCCAAAGTTGGCTCAGGGTCTCTCATCTAGAACTAGTCCAGCATTATCGACCTGGACGATGCCGCGTTACATTTACCCCGCGACATCTTCCAGGTCTAGATGATATTTGGTATCCCCAGCCAATAGATGACTTCAGGGTATCAAGGCTCATCTATATCCCTGCACGGAGATATTGAGTTATAATGTCAGGTTCTAATATATTTTAGGAGCCGATGGTACGAGCTAGCCAGTGACCCCGTAGGGTGGTTACTTCTGACCGCATATGATATCGGGAATACAAGTAAATGCTCCCCAGATAAGCGCTGGCATGCCAGTCAGCATAGGAGAGATACCTTGGTTTCACTAATTAACGTTGCCGCGAACTTCGATGAAGGCAACATTCAAGGACTATCTAACTCTTATTAAGGCAGATATTCGCAAGAGATACGTATAGAAACTGAACTCGGTATGTTCTCATGCAACTAAAGGATTCATCTTCTGATATGTCTCACACGTGGAATTGGACATCTAGCTAATACTAAGGACCGAGCACCTCGAATATGACGTGAGCACTATGCTGCAAGATGGAGCGTATGGAATGGAGACGATTGTTGACTGATTATGGTTATGTGATATTCCCGCTAGTCTTCCTTTCTCTAGACGTACCTATTAGTTCTAGCTATCGGTGCTTCATTTTGTAATCAGCACTTCGACTCCGCCTAGCAGCTCGTACCAAATAATACAGGATGGTGAAACGCTCGGGATACTTACTCGGCCGGCCCTGGATAGATACCGCCACCGCCGCCAATAGTACTTTGTAAAGTTAAACCAACTGAATCGTTTCATGACGTTTTGATTCTAGGCTTGGATCATGTAATATCACGATGCCTGCCTGCTTATAGAATAAGCCTAATTCGCCTGAGTCCTTCTCCTTCTCCTTCACTGTTAACATCTAGGTTCTCGAAGAATTGCGTTCATTTTCACCACGGGTCAAGAGAAGTAGCGCTAACTCGGGCCATCCGTCACGAGGTCTTGGTCGGTATCAAAGTAGGCTTTGGTTGCGTTGAAGTTCTTGATATCCCAATTGAAAAAGACTTCGCCCCGTAACGGAGGGTCCCCTCATGAGAACTTGCTGCCATCGAGATAACTGCGTCGAACCTCATCATAACGTGATTTGTGGCATACGTATTCTGGAAGAGAATCTTCCGTCTCGAGCATCAAAACTCCTAGATCGGAAGCAAATTCTTCATTAGAAGGGATAATTTGTATGCTCATGGCTCTATAATCTAGTATCCCGAATGAATTGCACGGTAACAGAGTCGACGAGTACCCCTCAGTCTACAGAAATGATCTGTGCGCACAGAGACATCTCACCGTCGTGTAGATTTGAATCGAATTAATCTTCCCTCAACTTCTTTGCGCGTCTCATTCCATGGTCAATACATCTAGCAATCTTTGAGTTTTCCACATTGTTTCTTCCCATTTTGAAGGACCGGGGTGCTTGTTTTCGCGATTATTATTCCTTCAGCGCTTACTAGCCCTCAGGCGGCCCCTCTAACTCCTTAAAAGGTACCCTGCTAGCTTCTACTGTAGTTGTTCCGCCGGGCCTCATACCAAGCCACGGACAACTCCCGCTCATTCGGCCATAACATAACCCAACAACTTATGTTAGAATCTATGAATATTATCCAAAGGCCAATGTGCTCTACATAACTTTTATGCAGGTTGCTGAGTCAAGGGGAATGCGATCGCTCATATGTAGATACACGTTTTGGCCCTTGATGGGTCAGTGTGGGGGGCGTCGATTCGGCCCACACGCAGTAGATCTGTTTTTGTAGATTCCTTCAGCTGGGGCTGGCCAGGCTAGCTTGGATCGTTGTGTGCTCAGCGTGACGAAAGAATACCAATTCCGCGCTCCATAGCTCGAGGAAATGACTGATGATTCACTTGTGGCCTAGACGAGGGGAAAGTCGACTAACTGGCCGCCTCACGAATTAATTGGATTATCGTGAAGCTCATACACGTATGGGTACTACTGGACGTATCAGACGCTGCCGAGTTGCTGGCCTGGATGGAGCTTACCCCTTATCAACCCCTGTCCAATTGGCTGCAAAAGCCGCCCCTAGCGAGCTCTCCACAGGGCGAACTCACCGCCAAATCACAGCTTTCCAGATCACGATTATTATGAGTCGAACCAATGCGCCTTATCTCCTCTTTCTCTCTTTATCACCTCTCGATATACAATCGTGATATCTCATCGTCATTTATAAGAGTGTTACATTTTTGAGCAAAGTTAGATTGCGGCACTTCTCTCCATTTCCATCTACTCTCTGTCAGGGGCTAGGGCTTTAACCTCCCCAACTTGCCCAACTGCCTTCAACCCCTGAGAACTTTAGCACCGACTGAAATCGACCTCACCCTTACAAAATGTCGTCGAGGGTCAGCGCTGCTGAGTCCGCCAGTGTTGCACCTTCTGTCAATGAATCCATCGAAAGCAGGGTGTATTCCGTTGCCAAGGTGGCCCGGGACGAAAATGACCATCACAGCGTCACGATTTTAGTGTCCGAACTGCCCAAGAGGAGTTTGCGGGATGAATGCAAATATCGCGGGTGGTCAACGAGATTTCGAGGTAGGTCATCCTTATCAACATTATCGAACTGCCGCAGAAAACTAACGTCGCGAAAGAGCTCCCTCCCGTGCACGTCACAACAGTTGCGGCCTTGCAAGAGACTATTGACGGCATCAAGCTCTCGCCCAAGCGCACGATCTTGAACATCGTAGCCAGCAATGAGGTCTCTGAGATATCCTTCCATGTACCGTCGCACTTTGAGAGGCTCAAGGTTCTTCGGTGTGCCTCCAAACGCGACAAGGGCAGGTTACTCATCGATGGTGCTTCCACTTACCACAACGTCCGCCTGGATAAGTGGGAAGCGCACCGTCACAAGAACCACACCCTCATATTAGGATTCCAGAGAGGTGTTCGAATAAAACTCGCCGGTATCACCCCCAACACCCCATGGGCACGAATCGTACGAGCCCGAGAGGATTTCACCTCTTCCGAGCAGGACGACCTCCTTTCGCAGTTCGAAAAGCTGTCTCAGAACAGCGAATGGGAGGAGATCAAAGGCACCGTCGCCGCGATAATGACCCTCGTCGTCGGAACGTACAAGTCTGTCACGGGCATGAAGACAGAACTCGGCGGCATCGACGTCAAGTACGCGTTCGGCCTGAGCGCTGCAGAACTCGGGATGGCCGGAGCCAAGATCACCTCTGTCGCCACCGCTGCCGGTCCCGCCATCGTTCTAGGGGTCGTGGCTGCCGCGGCCGTCTATTTCATACCGTGGGATGTCGTTTTCGACTACCTCAAGACAGGGCTGTCTTGGCTTTGGGACAAGATATGCAAGCTCTGGGAGAGGTTTAAGTGCTGGGTGCAGAACCTCTTTACAGAGGCGGCCACGGAGAACTCTCACGACTACATGCATAAACCCATGGCGTTTATGCCCTAACGATTTGCACGGCATTGGATGCAATCATGATATCCTGGCGTTACGAAGACCAAAGAATGGCATGGGCGATGATTTAAAGTTGGATTTTTTCTCCCCGATCGAAGATGGCTACGGCTACTCATCTTTCTAAGCACAATGTTTCTTTTCAGTTCACACATATCGTTCCCCCCTGGACGGGAAGTCGATGAATTTGGTACTTGCAATCTGTATATCGTTCGCGAGTGGAGTTTTCTTGAGGTTTCATGGGGATTTATCGTCATACAAATTGGGTACAGGCTTATACATAACCACTATATCGGGATACAAAGGAATATACCAAGACACTTTACATCAATTATCATATCCATGAATTAGCATCCTTGTTGTTCAAAGGGCATTCCTAGACGCCAAGAAGCAGGGTTAGGGTTAGGGTTAGGGTTATGTTGAAGCCGTGAGTTTCCTTCCATATTGTAAGTCGGAACTGAATTTAACGTTATGCTGACGCTGCGTGACGCAGAATGACGCCTCTTATCTACAAACCGCAGGGGGAAGTAGTGGCCGAGGTTCTATGGCAGGAAACTGTGGCGGAGGTGTCGTTCTTCGAGGTTGAAAGGATCGTAGACGAATTAAGCAAATAAGTTCGAGGACTTTTAACCAGTTTCCTAGGAGTTCCAAGCTAGGAGGTCTCATATACCTAAATCCTAATGATCCGATGGTCTCACAGGCTTTCCTGGGGTCGTTGGTTTTCTCTGGAAACTACTTGAATATCAACTTGCTATTCTTCCTTACCTACCATCCACATACTAGGAATTGATTTTTGGAACAGAGAAACAGCTAGGCATGATTAGTAACAATGTGAGTGTATGCTCGATGTTAGCTACTAGGTTACTCCGGCTATGTACCTGTCGAATGCCGACACAGCATTTACAACTACGTTACCTGTGTCGTTGGTTACGCTGATTACCTCCTAGGTAAGTTTGTTCCTTTTGATGGTTCACGTCAACGCAACTTGATTGAGACATCGTTATGGATGAAGATCTAACGGTATCAGTGGATCCGTCGGCGTCAAAATTAATGGATCTCTTAGTTCTGCCTTAGAGGTGTATCATATTACCAATGTTGATACGGCTCGCCCGAGAGGACACCGCCCTCTGTTCCCGTCATCCCGTCACTTGCTATTCGACGCCTCTTGTTTGTTCCGGGTGTTAGGCTGTCTACGCCGTCCGCACTCCTCTTCTTGCTCAGAGTCGTTGGTACCTTGCATGTCTTCATATTGTCCATGCCAACGTCATCGCCGCAGTTATCGTGTTGTTTTTCGTGCTTCTCGATGGATTCCTAATCCCAGTCGCACTTCCATAGATCCTTCTCTTCCTTCGCGTGGGCTGGATTATCCTCCCATTTTAGAGGCAGACAGCCGAGCTTTCTTTCAACTAACTGTTGGCGATCTAATTGACGCTTCTTCTGTCTATAAGAATCTGCCATGAAGACCACTCTGTTGACAAGCTCCAGCGACTCCGGGCCAGCCGTGTGAATAAATCTTCGCCCAGAGCTTCCAGGTGCTTGGCCATCGTAATCGCGAACCAGTCCCGCAGTGTAGACGACTCCAGTACGGACCGTCTTTAGAAGCTTGAGTTTTTTTCTGCTGTCGGCTACGTGGTCGATTATTCTGAATAATTTCTAAATGGTTGATCGTCGTGTTAGCATACTGCTGCGAACACGTAGGTACTCGGGTGCAAGCGACAGTATTCATGCTTACCCTCGTTGCAACGTAGCATATGTCCATTCGTTGGTTAGCTTCTCGAAGGCTTTCCGGTCGATCATGCCAATTGACATCCGTGTGATGTCTAATTTGGCACGAAGTAGTGTCCAGCATCGCAGGTGAACAAGTATGCCAGAATAGGTAAGAAGTCGATAGTCGTTGTACAGGTCGAGGAAATGACTCAATGCTGCATAGAAGCACCAAAAATATGAGGATTACTTGAGTATTCGAAGCTGTAGAAAGTAGTTTCTCTGGAAGAAAATGCAAGAAGTCCCTCAAGGTCGAAGGTGAGTGTGGGTGAAATTTCCTGCTCTTGCCACAGTGTCGATACCTTGGGAACTTAGGCCTCTTGAGGGACCCGTTACTTTAGCTATGCACCTGAGTGAACTGTGCATCATTTGCAAAATACAATGAGTTTTCCTGAATTGACATTGCCCACGGACCTAAGGCGTCTTGATAGATATGTCCAATCAATGCGTTGCAATTAGAACTCTTCAGTTCAGCAATGCCGAAACTGTTGCGGATCCCGATACTGTCGCCTGGCAACTAGTTACGAATGCCTTAGGTGAAGGTACTTAATTGTAAAGGCCTCCAACCAAGTAACCTAACAGGGACGCATCTTGGTAGTTTGACCAACTCATATGGATATCATCACCAATAAGGACTTGCTAGTAGACACACTGTCGCTCGTGGCTTAAAACCCTGACCTGCGTTGAGACGCACTCAATACTAGTTAGATAGATTTCTATATAAGCTCAAGAATCGATATAAATTTTTTGGATGGTTCGTGGGATTGCCTAAGCCCATTCGTATCGAGCTAGAAATTACCATTTGCGACGCCTGAAGAGCTTTTCGCTCTCCTAGTTAATCGTTTATCATATATATTAGGTTGAGTCCCTAGCTACCTAAGGTAACGACATGATCATGCCAGTAGATTCTTCTAAAGTATATATATATATGTACCAAAGGACATGAAAAAGAATGGAAATATTGAAATTTCCGAGGTTACCTTAATGACAAAAACCTTCAACTGTGCACTAAACAATGCCGGAGTCAACACAATCAAAGAATGCTCATTTAGCCATGCCGACTGCATTACTTGACTATTCTATAGACCCGTTGTATTCAATCAAAACATATGTCACCTGAATACTTCTGTACAATGAATCGTTAGCTAACCTGAGTCATAAGAGCGGCGGTCTGGTTTCGGAGTATCCAGCAAGCTGAGGAATTGCGGCAAGCCATGTTCATGACGGCCGTCAGGTCATAGGAGGTAGCGTTTTCTAGTCCGGCCAGCTCAGATATGTGCAAGTGAGAACCAAAGAGACCGGGAATAAGAATTGTCCGTTGCCATCAATGGTAGTCTCGATAGCCTCTAAGCAGTATGTTATGCGCCCCCGGTCGACGACGGTTATTCTTGGCGGGGTGAATTCATCGCCATTGAAGACTCGAACGTTTTGCATAGCTGTCTTGGACATAATGGGCGGAGGCGATCTTGCGAGTACTTGAGATATAATATCCTCGGTGTCGTATCATGGGACATGCTACCCACGAGCCCGGATTCCTGGAAGGAAGACCGTCCTGACAAGAAAACTGGAGAATAGTCGTTTTGTGTTGTAACTGGAGATGTGTCTAAGAACTCTATAGAGTAAAGGGTAGAGGATACAGAGAACCATACGGTTGTGTCTTGACTTTTCTACACGATACCTACCGCAACGATCGCATTCTCTCGTTAGGGAGACTGGAGTCAGTCCTAACCGTCACCGCGACGAATCTGGCCCAAGTCCTACATCATATATGGAATCCGCACTCTAAACTCAACAGAGATACCAGAAATTTCATCATCTCTAGGGATGCGTAGAGGCTCGAAACACTCCGCCGAGATGGCCATGATCCTCAAAACAAGTCTTGCCTACCTTCAAGTCACTGATTACAAGCTTTATAGTGAAGCGTACTTACAGTCTCTTCAACAGAAGGCTCCTCTTGCATTGCCGATAGATCGGGAAGAAGATCAAGTTGAGGTCCGTTTAAGCTCGCCACAGCCATTTTAGCGCACAAGCTAGAAGCCCCACCACTGATTCGTCAGGTACAATCGGATAGCCCCGCATCAGCTGCCATCATAGCCGTAGTAACTAAATTCCAATGTAAATATCAAAGTCAACTTTCGACATTGGCGTAATGTTTGCGACACTGAAAGTATCTAAGACGACTCAGAGCCAATTGACCTCCACCTCGTAACCACAACCATATTCCCGCCCAAGCATCCTCTCGACACGACTTCTAACCCAACCCGCGCCAACCAATCCCGTTCCCAAATGGCAACCACAACAACAACATCAACCGGCGCAGCATCATACGCAGACTGCGTAGCCGCGCTCCGCACCTCGCTCTCCTTCCTAGAATCCTCCGTCTCCACGCTAGGCACCGGCGTAGCCGACTTCCCACGGCTAGTCAACGTCCTCAAGAGCGTCCGCGTACGTTTCCACCCCTACCCCCTACCCCCCTTCTTCCAACCTACACGCCCCACCAACGTAACTCGCGTATCGTAATACTAACACACCCCCCGCGCACCAGCACTACGAGCTCATCCCGCAACCCACCCTAGTAGCAGCCGAAGCCTCGCTACGCGACGAGATCGGCCCCGCGATCACGACGCTGCTAGACCGCGCGGACGCGCACATCGCGCGCGTGGAGCGGCGCATCGACGCGCTCAAGGCCCGCGCGGAGCTGCAGCAGGGGCGCCTGCTGCACTCGTCCAGCCCCTCGTCGGCGTCCTCCGGCAAGCGGAAGCCCGGCGGGGGTAGCGCGAGCGGGAGCGGGGGCGCGAGCTCGGAGCGGATAGCCGTGGAGGCGAAGCTGAAGGCGCGGCAGAAGGAGGCCCTGCAGTACAGCGTCGAGCGCCTCGAGCTCGAGGTCCTGCAGAAGGAGCGGGAGCTGAAGAAGAGGTTGGACGTCGCGGCCTGAGGATCGCGGTGCGATACGGTACGGTAAGATACGGCACGAGCGTGTTACTGCGAATGTGGGTGGATATGTGGGATGAGAGCTATGCGAGAGCAGGCTAGATCTGGGGTGAAAGTCGGCGGAAAGGTCCCGTCCTGAACTACCCCTATTTTCGCCTGGGTGCTCTCTGGGCGTATAGCAACGAACCAGATACGAGTCGTGACAAGTCTATATCTTATGGTCATGTCGCTCTGCAATTACGACCAAAACCTCTCACATTGGGCTGTTATCCATCACGACTGAATATGGAGATGGTCGAGAAAAAGGAGAGACGTGTAGGCAACCGAATTGGGGATGGTTAGGAAGTCCTCAGAGGGAATAACGCCATCAGAGTAGGCGCTCTGTCAGACTTAGACAATGGAAAAAAAATCAAGATAACCTTGGCTTGGTCAACTGGCTGAGTACGTAACTACCTAATACGAGGGCAACTCGCACTCGAGGTGGCGTAGAGCTAGTATATCGGAATGGTGTACATTAGTATAGTCTTCGAGCTGCGAGGATTTCACTGATTCTTTAGTGACTTGATCTCGAACTACTATCCTAACAGTTCTCTCAACTCATATGTCCGTAAGGAGTCTTCAAGTAATAATGACACACACAGCTTAGCTACCTAGGCTTGCTACTCAAATCCGAGGGATTCGAATCATTCAGCAGATTCAGAACGACACCGCAACTCAACACCATATTAGAATAAAGTTCTCACAATCGTCACTGGCAGATACACATAGCTTCTTTTTAATGGTCTTCTTTCATTGATTGATACCAGAGTTTTACCCATCTCTTGGAATCCGTGAACCAATGGCGTGACATTCGTAAATCCCTTTCGTTCCAGAAGGCTCCATCCTACTTGCCCTATCGCCAGTTCAACTAAATATGTGCTTCGAAAGGCGGGAAAAACAAGCGGTGATCTGCCGCGAGTCATGACGCAGGGCACGAAGGGGCTTTCTCTGTGGACCACGCCAGAGGGATATACCTGAGCGTGAGCAGAGAATTGGGAAGGGAAAAGAAATCAATAAACAATAAGCCGGCCTTCAGGGAATAATAATGAAACAATAGAGCCTTGCAAAAGTGGAAAAGTTACATCCGGCAAAGTCGGACCCCGATTTACTCCAACGCGTCCGTGGCCCTCTGATTTTGTGCACATCCTCTAAAACCCGTTCAAATATAGATTACTCGCGCCAATCTTGGAAGATCCGCGCGCACAGCAATTCAAACGTTCCATTTCGATTCGAATGAAACCACAGCGGGAAGCCTCTCAGCTCAGCAGTCCTCTCATAATAATATGAGGTAGTTGCTGGGAGCTATGCCTGTTTCGCCATTTTCTTTTCGTGCTTGCCACCATCGACCGCTCACGTCGCTGACTTCAAGTATCTCGTGCTTGGCAAACGAAATCTCATTCGCATCATCGGGGTTCGCTTCATAGCTGTAAATAGCCTTCGCACGATACGGATACTCGGTCGGCGCAGCGATCTCGGGCTCGTTCTGTGCTGGGGAAGGTGCTTTAGCGACGCCAGGGAACCCGGGAGCACCACCCGAGTTACGCGTGGCATTCCCATTGAAACCTCCAACAGGAGACGGGTTCTCAAAGCCATTGAGTTGGGCTGAAGTGTACATCTGCGGGGGTTGAACGGAAGTGGAGGTCTCGGGGCGGCCACCGTATCCTCCATTCATTGTTTGCCGGCTGGTCGTCGACTCCTTAGCCAGAGCGAACGAGTCAATATACGCCCGTGGCACAGCGGATGGCGCAGATCCGAAATAAAAGATCCATACGATCTAGGGCATGATTAATTAGCAAAACTGATTCGGTGGACACATACTAGATGCGTTGATTTTCGCGTATGACCACGGTTGACGGGATTATCTACTTACGTTGACCATAGATAGGAGAATGAAGCCAGCTGCAGCAGCTTCCCTGGCCCCATTAGGAGAATAGACCAGCGCATTAACCGAAGAAGTGGTAGCGACAAGACCAGCACCCAGGTAACCAACAAGTGCGACGTGGTAAGTCTGAACGCAATCGGAGGCGACCACAATGAATATGCCGATTATCAAAGGGAGCATGAAGACGAGAGCAAACCAAGAATACGGCGGAAAGGGATCCCTGGGAGACTGTTGTACTCGAGCAAAGATAGAACTGATGAAAGAAATTATCCATGCGAGCTGATAGAAATCGTCTAGTTAGCACAAGGTCCCTGCACAAGTTATAGGATAGTGTCAAACGTACAGCTGCAATAGAAACAGTAGCCAGAGCGAAAGGATCGCCAATGATATTGGACATATTGATGCCTCTACGGCCGTAGCTCGCCCGAGAATGTTCCATTTTGCGCAGCGAAGGGGAATGAAGAGAGCCGTACGAGGGCATAAGGAAGGAGGAAAGCTTCACGCTCAGATGGTGCAATTAACAATCGAAACCTGGTAAACCGCAATTGGCCACTGGGACATGCGACGTCAAGGGGTATGCGGACGAGAGCAAATCCTAGGCTTTGTTGATCTCCGGTCGGAGAAAAGTGGCTGTGCTCGGGAAGATTGCGGATGGAACTTGAACAAGTGGTTGGTGGATCGATTCTGCTGAATGGTCGATGGTCGCGGGCCGTAGGCTTGGCGGGATGTTGGTGGGATGAAATATCTACACAAAGGAATGACTGGAGTTGGAGCGTCGAAGACGTTTGAAAAAAGCCGAGATAGGGGGAGTAACTAGGAAATGCTGCTGAACAAGCGTCGTAATTTCTGGCAAGTCGCGAGCTAAGGCACTCAGGATGAGTGTTGATGGTACGCGCCCGTAGCCAACTGTCAGTACCTAGTTGTGTGATCGCGTGTCGTTGCTAAATAAGCCTTCGACGATTATCTCGCAGCAGTTTGTCCTAATGCGCAAAGCCTTATTTCCACGATGTAAAGGAGGAAAAAACCAAGAATCGAAGTCAATTCGTATAAGATCCGATCGAGAGTCCAGTCGGCAAATATACTATGTCGGACGGTTGGTGGAGAAAGCCTATGACAGAAGCGCTGGAGTCTAATTGTCGTCGAACTTCCCGACTATCAAGACTAGGCCGACAAGATGAAATGACTTTCAATCGATACGGCGTCGACGAGGTGGGAATTAAATGGAGTACGGTCCCGAATCGAGGGTATTGGATGGGTTCGAGAAAGGTATCGGGGTCGGGCCTAATTCCTGATCTCTTTTCTTTCCTTCCCTTCTCTTTTCTTCCAGAGTAGCAAGTACACACACGCTACTGCCACAATGCCTTACTCGTTTCTCCTCGCTGTTCCTGACGGCGCAAAAACACTTTACTGCAAAAGCTACCGGCCACAAATATGTACGTCGTGAGAAGCGAAGTTGGATCGTTCCACGGTTGCAAAGCCTGGCTGAGAATCGAAGAAAATGATTGACAGATTAGGCTCGTCTTCGCGATGACGGGGGATTGGAGGGAATGGGGGGGGAAAAGAAGGGACAAGGCAAAGGGCGTTAGAATGAGAATTGGGAAGGGATAAGTGGGAAAAGGTTAAAGGATTCAACCATGCACAAGCAATCAAATCAAATGGAGAAGGGGGTGGGAAGATGGATGGGTGGAGCGTGCGTCTCGGTACCTAGGAGTAGATTACGGCCAGGGCTGCCAGGGAAGCGCAATCGAAGCGTTCCTGACGAATTGCTGTAATGAATGTTAAGAAAAGGAGGTGAGGGGTACAAGGAATAGCTTGTGTTTCCCAAGCGAGAGTACGCCTGGGTTCTGAGGTTAGCGCTGGGAATCTCGTTGTACTCGACGCACGTAACAGAGTGTACTATTATTAACATTAATTACGGGAGGCCCCTCGAATGGACTAATCGAGGAGCTTACGAAGTTACCCCCTGTACGGTACCTAGCCGATACCCATTGAGGTTAGGCCTCGTTGGACCTGGTTTATCTTCCCCATTCGACCTTGTACATAGTACCCTCCGAATTGATTTGGCTGGGAAGTCCAATAAGCTGGACCTCGATGCACGATGATTGGCTTCCAGCATTCTTCCGTCCAATCTTGGAAACCAAAATCCCGTCTTTCATTGGGTCCCGTTCATTATTCTTATTAATATCTACGGCGTTGATGGATTCAAAGGGCTGTTTGTCGCAAACTTGCAATACTTGGAATAGTCACTGGTAGAGGATATTCCATGTCTATGGTACCGGGTAAGGTACCAACGATCGTCCGCTTGTTTTCGTGACTAGGGCGCTAAAGCAGGAACACAACGAATTGACGAACTCGAGTCTCACGGGTGGCGGTAATGGCCTGGAATGTACTGGCTGGATTGGCGATGGTTGGGTCATTGGTGATATGGGATGTATGGGGAAGACGGAGTCGCAGCTGGCTGTGAAGTGTTTGAGATTCGGCTGGGATTCAAGGGCTTTGCCAAGGATGAAGGGGATGCAAGGTCTCGGGCCTTTGGCGACCTTTTTTTTTGCTGCTTCGGTCTACGGCTTGACAGGCTAAAATCTAGAGCAAGCAGCTAAAGTCACCAGCAAGAATGTCTCTCAAGCTTCCTCTCCTGCCCCATCATTTATCTGGGTCGTGGAGCTGGAATATGCATTTCACTGCTTCGAATTTTCAACGTTTTCTCGTAAGCGGCATTGCTCAAAGACAAGCCCTCTAAATCTCTCGCCCAGCACTAACGTGGCACAATCGCATACATGTATCAGATGATCGAACGGCTCCCGACACGGCATCTGTGCTTATTCTATTCCGTCGCCAGCACAACCAAATCGAGAGTTGTGTTGGAAGGCTTCTGATAGGTAGACCGGTGTAAGGTGATGCTATCTAGGGGTAAGATCGATTGAAGTTTCACATTGCTCGTCAGACTCCCGTGGTTGCAGGGCCTCCCGCAAAAGAGGGTTACAATGATGTAGGTACGGCTCTGACTTGGCCAGTCCTGTCGGGTCTCATCGTAGATATAACCATCCATGGTCCCGAATGTTGGTTATTCGTATGTAGCCGGTTGAACCGTATCCCGCTTTACAGAAGAGATGATCTCACGCATGTTTCATAGACGTAAGCCGGCCAGGATCGTCAAGGATCAAACATTCAGCAATTCCGTTAAAGAAACGCTTAGATAAAGAGGATGACGACAGGCTAGACTTAAATTCAACTTGAAGTCACAGTTGGGCTTATCGAGTTTGAGGGAAGCAGATATGATAAATTAGACCATATCCATTATACTTATCAGTTTCCAGTGGACATGGTCCTTTTACTCCATGCAATACTCTCAGGCAGTTGGGTCACACTCTTTACTTAGGTGACATGATCGAAACCCAATCTATATTCTCTACCTACACATACACATGCATGCAATAGATTTAGGGAAGCTAAATCTGCTTCTCTGGCTCCCGCTTTGGTAACCATACTAATCGGCACGGACCTCCTGCGCATCTCAGCCTCAGATATGCTTTCCGCAAGAGGATACCAAGGAAGACGACAACCCGAATCCGAGCGCCTCTTGATCTCCATTGCGACCTTTCATGCATATAATACCTGCCCGGCGAGCAATCAGAGCGAGGCCCGAGACACCTTGGCCTCTTCCGTCACATTTTCCTAGCCCAATCGCTTCCTTGGACTAATTCGCGACCCCAAATTCGGCAGCCACCAAGCCACTGCGCCCCCCTCTCCGCAATATTCCGTGAACTAAATGACTACCTCATCCTGTCACTCTCGTCTCTTCTCTACATAGTAGAATATCCATTTTATGAAAATGGTCGAATGAGTACTTTTTTCTTCTTTCTAAGTAATCAAAAATATGACCCAAAAGGGCTGCATTAGTGCCAAGCCCCGTTGTGTCAGGCCGCCGATCCCGAGTAAGCCGGGACGCCTTTTCACTTTAGCTCAAGCTCCCGCAAGCTAGAACGGCCACCGCAGCCACGCGTGGCTCGACACGTGTTTTAGATCCGTGCTACGCGGGTGCGTGCATAACATCCATGTATCTACAACAAGGTAGTCCAGGAAATACTAGGACTGCTCAGCCACTCGATGCGAAATGAATCTTCTGAAAAGAGCAGTTTGCTTAAAAATTAGGATGGCACCAGCAAATTAGACAGATATTTGCTTCTACTATGTACAGCAAGGCCTCGATATCATCCACTTTCGTTATGCGTAATATGTGAACCTCAAGGTCTATGTATTCCTTGTCTTGATATAGTACTTTGAGTATGCTTGTGTTTATGGTCGTGGCAGTCGTATTAGACATGAACATATAATGCATTAGGCTTTAAGATCCCCAAAAGTATGGTTCGTTGGCCCGTCATCTCTGATCGGATATTAGTCCAGATCGCCAGCAGCATGATGCCACGGATCTTCAATGGACATGTCTAGAACTTGGAGGTCTCTAGTTGGCGTTTACCACTAGCATTGCCTCTCAGATGCACTGATACTGTCGTAATACAGCACGCACCCGCCTTCGAAATCCTTGCTGGCTGACTTCACGAGTTTCTTGCCCGAACTCCGAACAGCAGTTATAAGCTATGTAAGGGCGTCGCCGCGCGGCATAGGCAGTCCGACCCTGACATAGATATCCACGGCTCAAAAAGTATACGAATGTACCCATAGCCAGCCGTCTTCAAACCTCGTTCCTCGCCCTCTCGACCCTTCTCACAGTACGCTCGGCTCTCTCAACCCGACTCTCGACGCCGGCGACGAAGCTCGAGTAGCTTATAACATCGCGTTCGTACCACTGGCGTACCACGGCCTCGCTGCGAGCTCTCAGCTCCGCGATCTCGGCCGCCTGCGCCAGCTGCGTCGCCTCTATGCCCTTCATCCGCGGTAGCAGGGCAGCCAGGGTCGCGCTGTCTGCTGGGTCCGGAACCGGCGTGTCGGAGATGGCAGTGAGCGCGGAGGCAGTCGCCGGGTATGAGGAGGCGGCCGCGAGGACGATGGCACGCAGGGCGTCGGGCGGGAGTTCGGAAGGTGGTTCGGAGGGCGGCGGGGGTCGGAAAAGAGTCGGTTGTGATTTATCTGAAAGGACATTAGTTAAGTTCGCTCATGTGGCCAGTATATGAGAACGGAAAGGCAGGGCATACAGAGTTTAAGGAGCTCGGCGTAGACGCGCATTCGCTGGAGAAGTATTCCAAACCGATGCTCCAGCTCTTGGATGCTTCTTGTTGCTGGTGCTTTAGGTTGCTGCACAGTGTGGCCGTATAATAGGTGTTCAAGGCGCAAGAGTCGCGCCTCGAGGAGAGAGATGGTGGAAAGGGTTGTGTTGTCTAGTGTCGACTCCATTGCGTCCATGTTGAATATTATGTACCGCACGACCAGCGAAACAATGAATTGGTTTCGAATCTTTGTTGTATCAATTCAGTGCACAGTGAATAGCCTAGTAAGTAGAGAGCGAATGTAGTTGGTCTTGTTGTAAATGGCAACGTCCTGTACTATCTTCTGTTTGTTTCGAGCCGACGCAAGTACATGCAGATTAAGAATAATGATAAAAGATAAGGCTGAGCTAGCTGGGCTTCAAAGTTCCCCAGTATGTGGAAGCTCCGGGATCCCGGTCTGGAAAGCTAACCGTTAATAGCCTAACCAGGACATGAAACCGTATTGATTGGTCAGAAATAGCGGCCAGCAGACGCCAATCTTCCAGTCTCCAGGTATGGCCCGTAACGGTGAGATTGGGGGGTGGCTTTTGACGACAACTGTCAGCTGAATTCAATTCGGGCGTCCAAACACCAACAACCAGACCCAACACCTTAGTTGTTCGTATTATCCAGGCAAACATATGTAAATAGCAAGGCGCTTTCGCTTTGCTGTAGCAAGCGCACCATTCTTGAGTCTCGATCCCGAATCGAATAGCCCTCAGGACTAGGTAGGGAGAAAAGAAACCGAGGCAGTGGATCGAGTTACACGCGTACACGAAAACCTTCATTTACGAAAACCCAGTTTGTCTCACTGCACGAACGAAACAGAGATTGAGACACGATATATCTTCGGCGCAGCAATTGCTGCAAAGGGAGATAGTAGTCTGGTGCAATTAGACCGCCTCGTAGGCTATGCCGAATTACTCGACTATATCTGGAGAGGGTTCCTCCTCCGCCGGCGACATGACAAGGTGCGCAAAGCCGCGAACAAACTTTTATATACTTCAAATCTACAATGGCAGAGCTTAGTTCTAACATCATTTCTCAGACAAAAGAGAGTTCGCGGCCGCCAGAAGGAGGGTGGAGGAGGGCAGGCCACTATGGTTAGCAGCGTCATCAACCTGCTTAACACTAGTATGTTGCCCTTAATCTCTATATTCTAAGCAAATTGATCGAGAGGTTAACATTCAGCGTCCCACAGTCATCGGTGCTGGTACCTTAGCGATGCCGTCGGCTATGTCACACTTCGGAATGGTCATCGGAGTGATCGTGATCTTATGGTCGGGATTCACTTCTGCCTTCGGTTTATACCTCCAATCCCGATGCGCTCGGTATATCGATCGTGGCTCCTCGTCCTTCTTCGCCCTGTCCCAGATGACGTATCCGAACGCCGCCGTAATATTCGATGCTGCGATAGCGATCAAGTGCTTTGGGGTCGGTGTATCCTACATGATAATTATCGGTGACTTAATGCCGGGTGTCGTGGAAGGGTTTGACAGCCGCGCAGCCGATATACCATTCTTGATGGACCGAAACTTTTGGATAACTGTCTTCATGCTCGTTATCATCCCTTTGAGTTTTCTGAGGCGCTTGGACTCGCTCAAGTACACCAGCATCGTGGCGCTTGTGGCCATTGGGTATTTAATCGTACTAGTGGTCTATCACTTCGCGGCGGATCCCCTTGCTCCCCGGGATAGGATTCACTTTATTTCTTGGGGAGGTCCTGTGGAAGCGCTTGCCAGCTTACCCGTGGTCATCTTTGCGTACACTTGCCATCAGAATATGTTTTCTATTCTCAACGAGATAGCAAACAACTCTCCCGGGAGGTATGATATTACTGCGCCAACGACGACTGGCTCTTTGCTAACGATGTTTTAGTGTGATGGGCGTTATTGCTTCGAGTATTGGCTCCGCTGCTAGTATCTATGTCCTAGTTGCCATTACCGGTTACTTAACTTTCGGCAACGATGTCATAGGCAACATTGTGTCCATGTGTATGATTTCCATAATGTCCATATCCGTGTCTACAAAAAGCTGACAAATCTATGCTAGATCCTGCGTCAATCGCCTCCACGATTGCCAAAGCGGCGATTGTTGTCCTAGTCACATTTTCCATTCCTCTGCAAGTGCATCCATGTCGGGCATCTGTAGATGCTGTTCTTAAATGGCGACCCAAGGACGTATCCCGCCCGCCCGTGCGGACAAGCTCGCCCGGCGGCCGGCCACTTCTGCCAACTCCCGCGCCATCGCGATCGGATCACGGGCCGAGCGCACCTATGTCTGATCTGCGCTTCGCAGTCTTGACTACCATAATCCTCGTGTTAGGATACGCCGTGGCTTTGACTGTCACCTCCCTAGAACGAGTATTGGCTTATGTCGGCTCAACGGGAAGCACGAGCATCAGTTTCATCCTCCCGGGTCTATTTTACTATAAGGTCTCAGACCCGAACTCGATCCATCATCAGCGCCTCACAAAAGAAGACGACGATGTTTTGTCGACTCCTAGCTCTGACGATGAGCATGCAGACGGGAACGACGGCCTGTTGGGAAGAAGCGTGGACAGCATCCACAGCGTAGCAAGCGCGTCTAGCGCTAAGAGTAAGAACTCGAAATCGCCGTGGCGTTGGCGGAGGAAGTTCAGATGGGACATGGAGCATCTCGACCAGGAGTTCTTACGAGGAGCAGCATTAGCCTTGGCCATCTATGGTCTATGTGTCATGATTGTATGTCTGGTGATGAACTTGGTCGGCACTGTTACAGCACATTAAGCATGAACATTGGTCTTCTCCCCGACTGAACGTTGATGGGCCGGGGTAAAGAAGGTACCGTGCTTAGCTAGAATTTTGCATCTTTACGATCGAGGGTTGCGCATCACTCTTTTGCTTTCCTTCCGCATTCTCATCGGGAGTTTAGGGGCATGATCATTTTTTGGTATATACCTAGCTTTTGCCAGCGTGGCTTAGTAGCGGTTTGATTGAAATTGTATATAGGTAATAACCCAGCCAATGTAAGATCTAAAAAGCTCATGTGTGACATAATTAGGTACCTGGTGAGCAACTACGAGGGCATACCAAAACAGTTTCGAGTACGAGTACTTAGTGGATGCTATTTGTGTGTTCCTTCGAATTGGACTTGTCTTAATGATTCACCGGCGGAACCCCCTATCAATACTCCCGGGTAGCCGGTCATAGAGAGAAGCGGTCCCCACTTATACGGCGTGGCGGGGTTCGGCGGGATGTTGCCCCACCATCAAAGTAAAAAAGTTGGACTGATTATCAAGCAGCGTCGACGCCCTTGGAACATTACACATTAAGCAAACAATCACTAAGAGAGTTAATAAGCTCTTTTCCTGTCTCTCTTGTACTCTCCTCTCATAATCCCACCCCAATTCTACCCCGAGAACCACCACAGTACCCAATCGCGCAGCACACAACCCTATCATCATGTCTGCCCCTCCCCACCAAGACGACGTAGACGACGCGCCCGAAATGCTCGACGCGGAAGACGCGCTCGAGGAGATCGAGGACGCGGAGGGCGACATAGCCATGGACTCGGACGACGAGCCGGAAGAGATCAACCTGCACAACGACAGCATAGCCTACTTCGACGCGCACAAGGACTCCGTCTTCGCCATCGCCCAGCACCCGACCCAGCCCTCGCTCGTAGCGACCGGCGGCAGCGAGGGCGAGGGCGACGACGCGCCCGGGAAGGGCTACGTGTTCGACACCAGCCCCGTCGTCGGCCGCCCCGTGCTGCCGGCGAGCTACCACGCCGACCCCGCCGCGCAGCCGCCCAAGAGCACCGAGCTGAAGCCGCTCTTCACGATCGAGGGCCACAGCGACTCCATCAACGCGCTCGCCTTCACGCTGCCGAGCGGCGAGTTCCTCGTGTCCGGGGGCCTGGACGGCAGGCTGCGCGCGTACCAGCTCTCCGTCGACGGCCGCAACAAGCCCACGTTCGCGTTCCTGGCCGAGTCCCAGGAGGTCCCCGAGGTCAACTGGCTCGCCCCGTGCCCGTCGCACAAGTACCCGAACACGGTCGCGCTCGGCGCCTCGGACGGCTCCGTGTGGGTGTACACCATCGACGCCTCGGACGCGTCGAGCCCGCTGCGGATCGCGCAGAGCTACTTCCTGCACACCGAGGCCTGCACGGCCGGCGCGTGGTCGCCCGACGGCACGTTCCTGGCCACCGTGTCGGAGGACAGCTCGCTGTACGTGTGGGACGTGTGGGGCGAGGCCGCCGCCAGGAACCTGGTCAACGACAACGGCCAGACGGTGGTATCCCTCACAGGCCAGGACCAGCGCTTCGGCGTCGAGGGGGGGCTATACTCGGTCGCCGTCGACCCGAAGTCGACGTTCGTCGCGGTAGGTGGCGCCGGCGGTGCCGTCAAGATAGTCAGCATACCGCGGTTAGGCGCGGACAGCCAACCCGTCTCCAGCAAACAGAGCAAGGCCAAGGCGAAAGGCGCCGAGGCGGGGAGCGCGCAGGGCGGGACTATCCTCGCGGACCTGCACACGCAGTCGGACGGCATCGAGACGCTCAGCTTCTCGCCGAAGCAGAGCCTGCTCGCGGCCGGCAGCGTCGACGGCAGCATAGCCGTGTACGACACATCTCGGAGGTTTGCGGTGCGGCGGCACATCAAGGAGGCGCACGAGGAGTTCAGCGTCGTCAAGGTCGAGTTCGTCTCGGGCCTGGGCGACGGCTGGCTGCTAACGAGCTGCGGCATGGACGGGGTGGTCAGAAGGTGGGACGTCCGGGGTGCCGCCAGCTCGACAGAGACCAGCCTGGTGAAAGAATGGAGGGGTCACAGGGGCGATGGCGAAGGGGGAGGCGTGCTCGGTTTCGTCCAAGGTACGACGGGCGAGCGGATCGTGACGGCCGGCGATGACGGTGTTGTGTTGATATTCGAAGCCTAGGAGACTTCGGGCACTTCACAATAATACCGAAATTATGTGCTTAGTCGTAAGGTGACTTTGCTCTGGTTGCATTAGATCTTCTGTTCTATCACGGTCAAATGATACCTGGCGTTTACATTCGCAGGAGGATACTACTAGTTAGCGAATAGGTACGGAATAGACGCGGTGCTATACTTCGCGGCTTGTGACGAAGTATACTAGAATCCCACATACGCGACTTGAAGTCACTACTTTGCTAGCTCACACAGGTAGAAGACCATTGTGATAATTAGACCAAGATTACCGTACAAAGTTCTTCAGGAATTTGGCATTCAATGCTTCTCAGGAATCAACACCATCGCATTGTGTAATAGAGAGGCGAGAGGCAAGGGGCTTGACTATCGAAAAACGAGGAAACTAAGTTACATGCCAAACCGCGACGGCTACCATCGTCCATGGGCGGGTTTCATATCTCGAGGTACTGTAAACTGGCTCGCCAATGGCCTGCCAAGTCAGAATACCGTACCCAATGCCTTTGTATCCCCAACTCACAGCCAAGATGAGGCGTAGAATCGTTGAGAAAGCCGAGAAAAAAGAAAACCATCCTCCTCAGAATGCAGAGTGCACTCACGACCTGCCGCTCGTAAACGCGCCGATGACAGCAACAAGAACCCTCCCTCCTGTAATAGTCGAACAGGCTACTAAGCTGTTGTCAGGAGTTGTCCCTGGATGAGCTGAGACAGCAGAACAAGGAGCGCTCTGCCCAGATGTACGGAGGGCCTCTCCCCATAATTAGGTTCATAGTTTTTTTTTTTTTTTTTTTTTTTTTTTTTTTTTTTTTTTTGGGGTCCTTCAAGCGGACACCGTTGCTTTTATCCCCTTGCTAGGTCGGCCTCGTGACAACTGCGGTTCACTGATAAATGATGCTTTCAGCCTCCTGCTGCAGTTGTTCCATCGTCGGATACGGGTAACTTCGCTCCAAGCTTTTGCGGTCCTGGAAGCAGTATCTGCCCATGAACGGAAGGCCAAATGGAAGGTGAGAGGGGCGAGCAATATTGAAGACCTCGCTCCATCTTGCCTCCCTCCCCCGGAGAGGCGAGTACCACGGCAATATGGTGATCAGCTGAGACCAAAGGAATAGGTCTCGAGGTCCCTCGTGCTCATCGCCTTGGTAGTTCCGTGTGATATCCAGTAGCGCCTGCGCGGTTCGTCGCACGCCGATGGGTCGCCTTCCGATGGGTCGCACTCCGTTGGGGTACCAAATGAAAGGGTCACATTCGATAGCTGCGCAAAGTGCCCTTCTATGGCGAGTGAACGGCGGGACGTTTCTGGTCATGATAGAGCGAACCGATAGCGGACTATGCATCCTAGTTGAGTTCTGTCGTGCTGTCTGAAGGGAAGATGCTAGAGTTATTCTTAGTACGATGCAAGGAGAAATGTAGGATTTCATTGACTCAAATACCGTTGTTCAACACTACTCGGTCGAGACAAGATTCTAGGCACTGGAGCCCAGCAACCTCCCAAGGTGCGAAGCAAAGCCAGAAAGAGCGCCAAGCCTTCGAGGGCCTAGAGCCGGTCTGCGGCAGTTTCCGACCTACGATGACTATTGCTAGCTCGTACATGTAGACGCACTTGATGATTCGTATCCATTCGCTAGAACTCCTTGCATTCTCAATGTACTTGCCGACTTGAATAGCAAGGAGAGAGGCGATGTGGTGAGCGACTTCGTGGAACTGGAGAATTCGAACCATCATCTTGCCGTGGACGCCGCGGAGCTGATGGGCAAGAGGCGGGGGCGACTTCAGGTGTTCGTTGCAGAATTTCACAACATTCGCGGTGTACTTGGCTTCAGAGTTGGCCTCACCCGGACTGGCTTCCCAGTTTGCGCTCTCTGCACGGTACAGAGCAATGGCGATTGGAATGATCTCCTTCTCCATGTTTCGCTTCAAGAGGGTGCGGCAGACTGAGTGCTCCTCTTCTTTACACATGAACATATCATGTAGAGGCTTGGACGCGTGGATTGCAGCGAGGACGGAGTTGTAAGGGAGACGACCCAAAATCATCTCGCGAAGCTCTGCCGGGAGAGAATAAAAGGGATCGGTGGACGACTCGGTGGACGACTCGGTGGACGACATCGTGATAAATCTGGACGAGCAGACGAGCAGGACACGGCGCGGTATAGAGAATTGGCAAAAGAGAGTATCCTTGAGATGGTCTGGCTGTTTAGTGCTTCTGTTTCGGAAAGAAGAGCTTTAGCTTTTCAAAAAGGAGAGTAGATACCTTATGACTAGAGAAAATTGTGGCCCCAGCAACGGCCCACGATAGAGACGAGTTCAGAAGGTTGGGAGTTTTGGAAATTACACAGGAGAAGAACAGGCTAGCTGTTGTCAGTAAATTTGATTTCTTTCTGTGTGGGCACAGGAACGGTTGGTGGACGACTATGGGGTGCTTGACGAGTATACTGCGTAGAAGATGACTTCGCCTAGATAGACGAGTAGATACCCAAGGCACCTAAGGCATTGGTAGACCGACCTACGTCAATGTACGGGGATTTCAGCGTCCCTCTTACGAAGCACAACGTTGTGAGAGTAACTGAGCCTGCCCATGAACACCGCTATGAAAGTGATAAGGGGTAATTTCAAAAGGTTCTTCGACGTGCCATATTGGTATACTCCATATGGTGAGCCCTTTTCGTGATATGTCAGACATATTCGTTGTCTCCTTTCTTTGAAGAAAATGGGTATCTGTCACGACATGGTTCTTTAACTAAACATCATGCCGATGTCTCACAATATAAAGCCAACACAGAGGCGGACGAGGCTTATATAACAGTTATGGCCCCAAAATGAAATGGATTCAAATCTGCCACTCTCAGGATAGCCGTCTGGTCTTGAGGAACGTTTGGCCTAGTCCAGACTATTTCTGTTTCGTATGGGAGCTAATACGCTGTATTCGCCTGTAAATATGTAAGTAGAGTGATAATCAAACTCGGAGGTAAACTCAATATCAAACCGACCCCATCAATTCTCAGAGACTCAACAGGCTGCCCGCTAAGCCAACACAGATTGCTAAACCTTAAGCATACCTACGGCAACACAGATGTCTGAATGATCTGTAGGTGTACGTATACTTGACTGCCATGTCTAATAAACAGACCGCAGTAAAGCCCCCGGTGGTTCACTTTGGTGCTGGGGTTCTTGCTGCGGTTTTTCATACGATGGGGCATCCACGACTGTCCCCTGCGGCAGTAAACAGACTACTCCCTAAGGCAGTTGGGTCACAGCCATGCCACTTTCGGAGCTCGACATCAGCTTGTTTTCGATGCTGGAAGACTCACGAAGAGTAGAGCGACGATACCATTGACTCGTGAAGTTGGAGAAGTGAAGAAGTGAAGAAGTTGTGGGGTTCCATGGAGCAGAATTTGAGATTTTGTGGTCAGACGATATGCTGGTTGCGACTGCTAGAACTCCAAAGTTACACATGCCCTAGTTCCTCGATGTGGAACACAATCAAATGGAATAGACAGGTGCTTGGAGGAGACTAGACTGGAGTTTAATTTTTGTGTCGTCTGCTTTCATAGATCTTATTTATGTAGGTGCATACCAAATCATGCATATACATGTAGGGAGATAGATACATCTATAACAGAAGCAAGTACACATACCATGTGCGTTCCCCTATTAAGAACGACACCCCCTTGATGCCCTGCGACGGACTAGACACTACCAGGTATAATCCACTGAAACCACAGCCGAAGACACCCTAACGCCGGCCAACCACCTCATAACCTATCCCCCACGAAACATGAGAAAACATAACATGCTCACTTTTCATCGGCCCACACAAAATACATGCCGCCTAGCAAGCCACCGAGGACAAGAGTCGTCAAGATACCAGCTCCGGCCCTATCACCCGCCGTAATCGGCTTCGGCTGCGCAATCTTGTTGTCGTCATTCGCACCCGCGTTCGGGTTCCCCTGCGACGACCCTCCGTTCTCCGACGTGTAAGGGGCCGGTGCCAATTTGACTAATGTGGCCATGACAGCCTGCAGCGCGTTCATCTGCTCGCCCACGCCCGTCTGCCCGTCAAATGTGCTCTGCTGTAGCCAGCTGAAGCCACACGCCGTGCCGTCCGGCCCCTTGTAGTCCGAGGACGCGGGCCCGGAACATTGCTTGGCGGCCGCTTGGGCCGTCGTCTTAAGGAGGGGCACGATTGAATCGGTGGTAAAGGGTGCCAGGGTCGTAGTCAGAGCCATCCAGCGAGCCAGGTGCCCCTTGAAGGACTGTTGGTCTACATCGCACTTCGCTGCCGTCTTCTCGCAACTGGGCTCCCACATGACACCGTCCTGGAAAAATACGCCAGCCGTGGCGTTGACAATGCCTGCTACACGTTCCCTCCAGAGGTCGGAGCCGTTGGTGTGGTTGTACATGTGAGCGGCACCATACATGAAAAGCCCTGCGTTGTAGGTGAATTGGGCCGCGTTGATCTTCGTGCAGTTGTCGCTACCCGCGTTCCCGGCCCCATCCAGCACATTGTAGTTCGAGTTGATAAAGCCAACGGACTGCTCCCACTCGAATATCTTGTTGGCCCAATCGCTATACGTTTCGTTGCCGGTGTATCGGGCTAGGCGCGAGGCAACGTTAAAGAAGCATCCGTTGGATACGGAGTTCTTGTAGTTATACCCATTGTTAAATGTGTATATCTGCCAGCGCATCCCTCCGCCACAAGTATCAGGCTCCCATCGGTTGACGTACTCGTTGTACACAGCTTGCGCCAATGCCAGCCACTGTGGCTTATCCGGAGGCGGGTTGGTGAAGTTCTGCTCGGCTGCGGTCATGGCGGCCATGGCCCAAAAGCCCTGGTCATCGTTTCCTTCGGACTTTGTTTGGTTTGAAGGCATGAAGTCTGCATCGTCACCAACTTGATGTTGTAGAGCCTGGTAGGTGATGTCGTTATACGAAGAGTCACCGGTAGTAGCCCAGTAGTCTATGAGGGTCCCGAACATGGCGCCAGCTTCCCACCCTATCGACGTCGTCAGTTGAGAACCAAATCAGCTAGCCGTATGGCTTGAACATACAGTAATATGGGTCGGGTAAGTTTCCAGGGACATCACCTGTGTTGTTTCCTATTGCTTGAGTTAATACCGATATTCACTTATACTGAGTAGGCTCAACTGGTGTTCTACCTGTATAATATTTGACTAGGCCATAAGCGATGGTGCTGGCGGCGGACTTGACAGAATCTTGGCGGGATTAGTAAGGTACCTTTGCAAGATCTATGGCAGAAATATCTCACCATCACTTGTCCAGTCAACCTCGATAGCATCTACTGACTTGAAAAGCAAGCTTGAGGCGCCAACCAGGACTGGTAAGAAATGCATGACGCCTTGCTTCTGCCCTGTCTAGAGAACTGAAGTGTATGAGTGTTGACTTGACTAGAACTTCATGGTTGATACGAGGGAACAGTATGTAAAGTAAGCGGGGATAACTTAAGCCCCGATACGTCGAAAAGACGCGCAGAGTGATCGACTCGCCATGTCCACCATGTTCTACGATTCTTCATCCATTTGTGGGACTTGTGGGCCCCGGTTTCTCGTAAATAATTGTGATCGTGTCGGGAACCACTCCACATCGTCATGATGTACCATGTAGCGTACATAGTCGCGGCTGATGTGGACCTGAAACTGGTACATGCTATGGATATAAATCGGGTAGGGTTACAGATGATACCACATACAGAGGACTCATTAGAGGATATCTCTGTTTTGAGAACCGGCCGAGTTCATATTCATCACCAGACCATTCTCCAATAGGTTGGAAACGGTAGACGTGGCTGACGTACCTTCGCTAGGTCACGCTGAGCGACGGTGTCGAATGAGAGCCGACAGTTCTCTATCGCTGGTTTCGGAGCGCAGTGAAGCGACGGCATTCTAAGCGTGGGGGGCCCACCGTTGACGCCATGTGGTACGCGTACCCATCCCGGTTCCCATAGAAGTCCCCAAGTGGATGGATCAGGACCGCGCAATGTGCCCAATGCACCGACGCCGTTCAAGCAAGCTTTTCTCTTCAGCCGTGGACCCCGGCAAGCTCGGCTTGGCCTGCATTGATCATCAGGGGTGATCAGAGAACAAGCTTTTCTGCCATCCTACGGAGCCCCATCCCTGAGGCGCATTTGCGGGTTTTACTGTGGTCCCACGTTCGGTCCGAAGTGCTGGGTGACGTAGCACACGAGGAGAGAGATTAAAGATGTGCATCAGGTCTGACGGATTTGCAATCGCATATAACACTGGCTGCTGTTCATCATCAAACGCGGTTCAACTTTGAGGCTTAGAGACTCGAGGCCCAGCGGTGTTCTGTTCAAATCGTGACCAAGTTGACATTACGAACAGCAAACTGCGACTGTCAAAGTTTCGAAACAGCAACGCTGCTGACGGCCCACGCCGTTCCTCCAACCTTACCTCTGTCTCCATAAAAAGCCGACTGAATAGCACGCAACTTGCCGTTCACTAACTCGGAGCGCAAGAATACACCGGCGCTACTACGCAATACGACCAACTTACTGCAATCTTGGGAGCGACAAGGTTTACGCGACAGACAAGTGCCAATTGAAGGATTATACAGAAAAGTGTACCATGCTTTCGGCTACGAATGATCTCGGTTATCTCTTGGGCTAAGAAGACCATTAAATAACGTTGCACCAGATGTAGATTTTAATTTATTGGGGAAAGGCTGCGTATGATGCAGTTGCAGTATTGTGATGGCGCAAGTCGGACTCATACTCTTTTTCTACCAAGATGTGCCCTGTGGTAGTCTTGCATAAAAACATATCGACGACTGATCGCGGAATTGTTGCCCTTTTATATGCATATGTTTGCTCCCGTTTGTTTGGACTTGGTCTATCAAGCAACCAGCATTATTCACACTACTGACACTTATGCGTTTATCGGGTGCGATTGCAATTGCGATATCTCAATATTTTCATGCATACTACTTTCGATACTCTCTTTTGTCCCCTTTTCCTTTCGACTATAATGAACCAATTGCCTTATGGCAGTGCGTCATATATATTCTATATGAGTCTTCAATCTGTAGGATGATATCACACCAAAAAAAGAGCTCAAGTTCATAAGTTCCATAGTCTATTTCTTGCAGAATCACATCCGTACCCCTATTTACCCCCTATGTATTCGCAGCAGAGCCACCATTACTATTCTCATGCTGACTTTCCAATTGGCAAAGATAGTCAAGTACGTCTGAAGAGCCCATTGGAATCCTTTCAAAGTGAACTTTGACCTAGGCTTTCGTCAACATGATGCTGACTCGAATCACGAACCGCCCTCTGCCTGTTTCGCCAGGTTCTATTCTGTATGACAACTCCCTACATTAATGTTCGTCTCTGTTACATTGACCGCGGAGGTCGTATTCTTCAGCTGCGCGGAAGGAATGTGCCTCAGCATGCCTACAAGGTAGCCTCTTAGGCTTGTTCCGACATAAACTTGGCCTCACTCCTTCTGCTGCACTAATTCCTAGTTTTCGGGGGGAGTAGTTTACTCTCTCCTCATGTGTGACAGTCCTTAACCTGATTAAATCCACTGACTGAACCTATTGACTGACTGACTGACTGACTGACCGACCGGTTAGCTAGCTGGCTAATTCAGGACCGAACCTATTATCTCTAAGAATAGAGAATAGATAAATCAATTGAATATACCAGCTAGCTAACCAGTCAGTCAGTCAGTCAGTCATTTGGTCAGGTTAAGGGACACCACATGACACTTTTTGGTTGCCAGTCAATTCTTCCCCTTGATAGGAGATTCATCACGTACTCCTTATAAATAATGCCTACACCATTCAAATCGCCTTGGTTCAGGCTTCCAATTGATATATATCTTCATTGAATGCACCTAGTATATCGAGAGTTATTCAAGTTCATTTAAACTTTGTTCTTTTAGAATTTACTACTTATTGTTGAAAGTGGGGTACTTATGAAATAACAAATCTCTATAAATATTATGTAATGCACTATTTGTGTATAAATCGGGATTTATTCTGCTCCATGCTGGCGGCAAAGCCTGGCTAAGCACTTCATTCGATTCCGGAGATATTGCATGCAGGTTGAAAATGTAAGCACTTACATGAGACTTAACCTAATGGGTCTTATTGTGGCGTTCCGTCTTCCTTGCTAGTGGCATCTTGTATAACATTGCAAGGATATCGACTGCACGCATTCAGTTGCACAAATAACCCAAACAAACCGTCCGTACATCTTAAACAGATGGTGATAGATTTAGCATTTTAATAGTCTCACTGATAGAAGTGGTATATGCCATTCAGAGTATGAATCTTGTCGTTCCCCTATAATCATACGTTTCCCAGCTCGGGCGTGAAGAGTCTGACTCTTGAGGCCACCTGGTATGGAGGTTGGGTAGTTGAGGAAAAGTGCAAGTATCTTCTCGGAACATGATTGTGAATAGAAGTTGGAGGGCTTGGAAAAAGAAAACTTTTGTCTAACTTGTAGAAGCAACAGTTAGTTCAGTCACGGTTCCGTCAGACCCCAATCTACTTACCTACCTATCTTGAGGAATTTCTTGCCTTCAGTTTCGTCCACGTTATCTTTTGCATCACTTCTGCCACATCGACATGAGAAGCTCGCCCAGGTTTTCCATACCGGACACAATATTGCGATAACAAGAAATTAGGAACAAAGTAGTCAGTGAGACCACTCATTAATCGGAAAGTGACATACTGATTTATTATGCGTAGATCCCACATTGTTCAGTGGCTACTGTCAGCTGCCTCGCCGTTGCCCAGTTGCGGGTTGCCCCTCGCTGCGTAGACCCTCAACGCGACGAGATTATTTACTATTCAAATCATTTTATGGGGCATCCTAGAGCGGACATCTTATTCAAGTAGACAGTCCTCGAAACTTAACTTACTACTCATTCTTCCCATAAACCAAAACCTTCGTCAACCATCAGCATCTTACACTTCCTTCATTCTATAACAGAAGCACCCTAACTCACCCCCGGGTTACTCAACTGACATTATCCAATTCCAAAATCGCCGACTCTTAAACAACGGCCCACGCTGTCATAACGCCGGGTGAACCACACAAGTAAGTGCTATCTCCATTACTGCCTCTCCAACATTCTACGAGGTAGACATCACCCTTACGTCTTGATGACTCAGCCCCTAGCATATTGTCGGATGAGTTTATTCATACTAACATCTACCCAGATGGCTCCCCAAAAAAACAACAATGCCGTCTCTGGTGGCGAGGATATCGCAGTTAACCTCAGCACCGGGGACGTGAAGTTGCTCGACGCTGTTCTGAAGGGCTGTGCGCACACTTCCAAGCCTAATCCCACCAACTGGGAAGCCATTTCCAAGCAGCTCGACTTGAAGGATAGCAAGAGTGCACGAGAGCGCTTCCGCCAGGTCTGCAAGAAACACCACTGGTTTGAGGCCACAGCGGAAGAGCCCGTTACTCCAACCCCCAGCCCCAAGAAGAGAGCAGCCCGGGAGATGATCCCGACGCCGACTCCGGAGGACATGGTCAACCCCACCAGCGGCGAGGAAGGGGATGTTAAGGCCACCCCGTCCAAGAAGCGCAAGACGACTCCCGTCAAGAAGCGTCAAGCTTCCGGCGCCAAGAAAACTGCTAAGGTCAAGGCGGAGGCCGAGACCGACAGCTTCGAAGCCGACGCTGTTCGAGGGGCTGAAGGAGTGCCTAATGTCATGTTCGACCTTGACGAAGCTTAATCTGATCGGTTACCACTCCACTTCTGCTACTCGAGTTTCCTTTTACGCGGTGGCTACGACAGACATGTTCATGTGAGTTCCCACGATTGACGACTATTTGCAGGAACACAATGAGGAATGCTTGGGTGGTTGTGAAGGCTTGTTGGACATGCTCCAACACACACACTCATTGCTTTGATTGATTTTGTCTTCTTTCGCGATGAATTACCCTTATGGATTAATGGCAAAAGCTTGGTGCTCCTACTGCTTGAGAGTACATATAACCAGAGTCGCCGACACATTCGTTCAAGGTTGTGGTGCAGTTGCCATGGTTTGTAATGGGAGATCATGGGTAGTTTAGTCTCAGCACTAGTAATTCGATGCCTTAGTCTGCAGATTCGTTAATATGCTCGTGTGCTGTCCATCAACAAGTTGAAAACCCCCATTATATGTTGATAAATGATTGCATTCTCTTTGGGACCAAGTTATCACAGTAACAACTCTGGCGTATCTAATTTTGTAGTCCCGAACACCTTGCAATCCTCAACATGGATAGCTTCATACATTGCATTTTGGATGAGACCGAGATACCAAGAGTAATTGATTTGGGGGAGTACCGACTCTCGTGCTAGTCTAAACGTCCCCCCTATCCTAGTCTAGTCCTAAATCCAAGAGCATGGTGAGAGCTATGTGTGCGTTAAGGTACAAAGTGAATTTGTGTATAATACATATAGCTCTTCGCGTGATATGCGAATGAACAATACAGTAGCCGATGCCAGTCTCCGCCGCTCTCACAATAATATACTCGAGGTGTAAACGAACCACGAGCCTCAGAAATATCCAAAGCAGGCCATTGTTCACTATATCCAGATAGCCTACAATACAACTTGGATAATGTCAGTCCCAACGACGAGTGCAACTTGATACCTCTGAAGAAAAGATACGTATAATAATATGTAACCGTGCAGTATATATCGGATGCTTTCCACACGTGGCCCGATACAAAAAGCCTCATATAACCTTATTTCGTCGCATCTGACGTATTGCTATGAGAAGGTTTCCAATAGGAAGCTGCTACCTTGCGTCGTCTCGACATGTTCGACCTTATGTATAACCTCGCTCTCAGATAAAACTCGATACAACCTTCTCCCCTTTGAAGTATCACACTATGCGGGGCATTGTGTTAACCAGTTATCGAATGTCGGGGGACACCCGATCCAGATTCAGATCCATGCTGAAACATCGTTATGCATTGAATGATGCGGTTCAAGCTCGGAATTAGCTATGTAACCCGGGACGTACGATGAGGTAGAGTTACGCAGCGACCCGCCCCGCGTCCACGATGCCCAATTAAGTAGACATGGGGGAAGGGGAGGGAAACAGCCAGCAGATGGGCGGCGGGTTCGCGATCATACGTTGGGAAACTCAGAATGCGCTCACTAAATGGAGCACACGACCTCATAGGGCACATGTCGTCAATCCCTGACTAATAATACATGCTCAGTGGGCAACGGCAAACATTATTACTATATCTCTTTAGATAATGTCCTCGAAAGCCACATTTCCATCCCCGCATCTCTCCCACATGGGCATCCTGAAGTCATAGTAGCATTGGCAGAGACGCGCTGCAGCTGGATACTTGCATTACATAACAACTTCACCACAAGCTCGTCTCCTCAATTCTCGACAACTTCCCTCCTGCTAGATTCATACACCCTCCAGAGAACGATACAGTCAGTTATTCTAGGTTAGATCCTAGATCGAGCAGAAATGTCCAGCAACAACCAGCAGTGCTCAAGCTCCACGAGCCAGAGGAGATGCGGTGCCGGTAGCTACGTCTTCCATACCAGCAGTCGACAGTGCCGCACGCAAAACCCCAACGGACACAACGGCCACGGACAGCAAAGCAGCACCACCTCCTACAATGTTACACCAGACATGGACGACGATCTCCTCTTCCAAATCGACGATATAGTGATACACAATGGGAGTGGTAAGAGCAACAAGTAGTAGTATGGAACTCTAATACGACGAGTCCTGCGCTATTCGAAGACGACGGGGCCTGCATCAGCAACGCTAGAGGGAAAGACAAGAGACGAAGAAAAGATAAAAGGGGTAAGAGGGCAAAAAGAGGACACGGGAATTTCGGAACTGGGAATTTGCTAGGCCATGAGGCGTTCAAGGGCTGTTTTTCAAAGCGGGCATGGCATCGGATCAAAAAGTCTAATAATTCGCAGGTGTGGTATTGTTCGTTGATGGTTCTACATAATAATGCGACCGACTGCCAAGAACAGGTGCAGGCAGATCCCTCTCTTCACTTCGACCCCTGGTATCATCTCATCTCACCAAAAAGCTTCAGACAGATATTAATGGGACAAGGGCATGAGCGGCAGTGAACTTCGAATTTGGCATTCGGGATGATGTATTAATACAGCAGTCTAAAGTGTGTGGTTACGTCTATCCAAATCCAGCAACCCCCTCGTTCATACATGGGCGTTGTTGCTACGCAGCTTCTCCAAAAACAGGGTAGCACTCCTAGTCCGTTCGTGATCGTATCCGGCGTAGTGCGTCAGTTCCCTCACCGCCAACTCCCCGTACTTCCTCGCCAAATCGAGATCGCCCATGTTGGAGTAGATCTCCGCGATGATGGTGTAGAAGTCGCCGACTTGGGCTGTCAAGCCCTCTTTGTCGCATAAGTCGAGAATTTCGTCGACGCGCCGCTTGACCGCCGCGTGGTTCCGTATCTCCGGGCGGTCCAGCTCGGCTAGTAGATCCTGTATCCTACCCCGGCGACGATCCGAAATCTGGGTCTCGGAGGGAGAAGTACACAATGGACAGGTACAGTTGAAACCCCACTCGCGAATCAAAGCCTGGCGTTGCTCGGATAAGAGGTTCAAGGGCAAGTCTATTTGGTTCAGTTAGATTTCAGTCAAAAGCTTTTCAGTATGGGAGACTTGCAGCTAAATGTCAACTCCTCGCCCGGCTCAATATCCCTATAAGCCACGACTTCCATCCCCAGAGTCGTAGATGAGAATCGACTGAACATACTAGGAGCCAATTCAGCTGGGACACCTTTTATGCTGAAAAGTCACTAGCGAGGACTTACTTTGGCTTGCACGCGTGGTTCAACCTCTGTTTAAACCAGACTCGTCAGCGCAATTCCTCGCGATTCCGCAAGTAGTCACTCACCGACACCTCGAGGTACAAACCCGAGTGGTCCACGTCGCCCAAGATTACACCAAATGCGTTTGTGTTGATTATATCGTCAACGATATACCCACCCTTCGAATGAGCTAACTGCATCATCTGTGACGCCTCCTTCGGGGGAAGCTGCACGGCGGCGCGGTGCAGCAACTTCAGAACGTCTTCCTGTTTCCAGCGCCTCGGATCCAGTATCCTAACAATTACAGGATACTTATGCATGACCACTTCGTCCCTGCGAATCGTGCGGTTCGCAACGACGCCCATGCCTTTGTCCTTGAGGTCCCTGACCTCGTACGGAGGCGGTTCGGGTACGGTGAGCGGGATTCGACCCCTTGCCCATTCTTCCCATCTCTCGTCCGGATCATCCAGAATGCCAATCCCGGCAGCGGCGATTTCCGGGGTGGTCACGAGACTGATCCCGAGTTCTCCGCGGAGCTTGGTGTATGTGAACACGCAGAGCTTTGGATCCGTCACTTCCTCAGCCTCCACGCACGCCGGGGGATACGTCCAGGGATGCCATGAACGTCTTGCAAAAGCGGTCTCGTCGTCGACCAGGAGTGGACATCTCGCTTCTGATTCCCTTGGGTTTAGCGGGCCTGCGGGATTGGAGATGCACTGCTTGGGCGGATCGAAGTTGTAGTTTTTGAGCCAGTCAGGTATGTCGCCTTTTTGAGCCTTCGCTATAACATATACGGGCCATAGGGCCGGAATCAGTAAGTAATATTTCATGGCCAAGTCTAAGCCGGTGGCACTAATGAAGGGATTGGCGAGCTACTGGGTTCGCCGAAATCAGATGCAATAGGAGAGCACATGATTTTTCACATGCAGGCTTTCTATGTAAGCAGTCACTCATCAGATGTTAACAGCTTGCCACATGAAAACTCTCACAGCACCTCTGGATAAGGCAGGAAAGTGAAGGTAGCCAAGACGAAGGCCGAATTAGCCGGAATGGCAAAGTGTAGATCTCTCAGCGCGCAACCGCGACGATCTATGGTAGGACGTTATGCACGATTAGGTAGGTACCTAATACCTAAAATTGCTGAACTTAAATAAATGGATATAAAAGATTCGTGTAGGATCTTTTGCTATTAGTGAGCATGTGTACCAAGACCGAAATATACTAACCTAATACCTACTCAGTGAGAATTGAGTGAGACGACCGCTCATTATATAACAGCACTGACTCGCCCTACTCCTTCTTTAACACTGTCACAAAAATGAACACCTTTCCACCGAAACTATCATCATAGCAGATCTTTCAACTCCTTAACCTTTGACCAGAAATTATGATTTGTCGATATCTCCCGAACCTCCTTATCCCAGGCCCATCTTGCCTGCAGCTCTGGCTCCAGAGTGCCTTCCAACATCCGCACAACATACTTGCCAAGAATCGGGAAGAACTTGAAGCCGTGGAAGGTGCCGCATGTCGCGACGTAAAGCCCTCTCGAGGCGGGGTGCGGTGATATGATGAAGTCGTCGCTCGGCGTGAGGGCATCCCTAGACCAGTCAGCCTATCGATACCTACCTAATACACAATAATAGCAATAAGTGTGGGGCATAAAAGGAGAACATGTAAAAGCCTACCAGCATATGCGATGTTGTCTGATATCCCATGATTCCCCGCGCTTCCCAAATGTGACTTTATTGGCGAACTCGACGTCCTTGATCAGAGAATCCGGGATCGACCATTGCGCGTAGTCCGTGCCGGCTGGGGGAGCAGAGACCTGGCGACCCGAGGGCAACGTCTGAGTATTCCTGAATATGGTCTGCCCCCACCATTTCAGCTTCTTGGCTTCGGTGAGCGGTAAACTACCATTACTCGCACCTGCAATACACGAGGTCAGAATCGTGAAATGAACAATAGCAGAAACTTCCACTGAACCTTGAATCATCAAAATGAAGCGGCAGGGGACGAGATGGCTGCCTTACCTCTCTCCGGAGGATTCTCCTGAATACCCACCGGCATCCGTTCAAACACCTTCGCCGTCTCATCATCAAGCTGCGCCAGCCCAGTCGTCACGCCGACCGCAGTAATCCTCTCTCCGGCGAGGAAGTCATGCCGTCCAGTACTCTCAGCAACCCCATCGAGAAACTTGGGCGTGAACGCACCAGTCGACAGGATCGTATGCGCAGCAAAATACTTCTCCCCATCCGCGCCCCGGACGCCAACGCAAGCCCCATCGTCCGCAAACTCCAGCGCCGCGATCTCGGCCGTGACAAACTTGACCCCCAGCTCGACCGCCTTCTCCGTCGCCGCGCGCAGGGCGCCCTTGGCGTCGGCCCACCCGCTCGTCTTGTTCACGAGCACGTTCGCGACGCCGGTGTAGTCGGCCTCGTCGAATATCCCGCCGTAGAGGCGCCGGGCCTCCTCGACCGGGAGGGAATACAGCTCGGCCGTGGACCGGCCCAGCTTCGCGTAGTTGTCCACGACCTCCTGCGCGAACTGCGTGCGGCTGATCCAGTAGATGCCGGTCTCGTGGTAGAAGCGGCTCCACAGCGGATCGGCCCGCCAGACGTCCTGCGCCTCGAGCGCGAGCCGGCAGTACAGTACGTCGCGGTAGTCCGCCCTGACGACCTTGTTCCAGTCCCACGACGCCGCGACGCGGGACTCGGCGTCGTGGCTGTTGCGATCGACGAGCGTCACGGAGGCGCCTGGGAATTTGGTGATGAGGTGCAGCGCGGTCGAGGTGCCGAATACGCCGGCTCCGATAATGATATAAGAAGGCTGGTTCTCAGACGCCATGGTGAAATATCCTCGAAATCATGAATCCTATCCCGAATTATTTACCCATTCCATTTAGAATGGGATTGAGCCTAACAAGCTCGCTCGGTTGTAGGGTTGTAGGAGCTTTAGCGCGATGGCACCATTGTCGGCGACTTGCCGGAGCCCCTCAGTTGGATGGTCCGCCTCCGATGATAGGACCGAGATCTTGATCGGCCAGAGCCGGAGCTAGGAATGAGAAACAACTTGGCATTATCTTGGAACCTACTCTCTAATGTGGGTTCAAGTGATCGTGTTCCCTTGTTTTAGTCGACTGGCTTGCTTAAATGGCTCCCCTTGTTCCTTACCAAAGCCAGATACAAGCAAGTTCGCTGAAGCGCTTTCACTTGTATCTGTGAGATTCCAAACTAATGGAAGTGGGAGTCTTCGAGGTACGACGCCATCATAAACGAGCAGTGCTAGACGTGCAGTTCCCTTTGAAATTAAAAGCTCGGGCTGGCTTGATGAATACCTGTCTGGCAACTTTTTACTATCTTTTTGTCTCGGGCACTTTTCTCCTTAGATCAGCGGCTCCCCTCATATGGAGCGTTGTACTCCTTAAGCTCAATTGCCCAGATAACAGAGACATCGGAAAGTGACGCAACCGCAATAAGAGATGTCGCCTTGAAAGTCAGACTTACGCAATGGAGAGATATGCTTTCGTCTGCACGAATTGTTGATGATCAGATTGGAATCATGGGTTGCGGCCAGCGCAAATTCACCCATGCCATCGAGACCCAGCCATACAGTAGTGCGACGATTTACCATCGGGAGGACACCGAGGCTACGAGTTTCCTGGGTTGCGTATTACGTTGCACGGCACAGAACCTGCCCCGGACTGTTGTAGTTGACTTCCAGAAGCCTAGGTCTGGAGCATGTCTTTCGCTCTTTATACACGGCCTGGTAAAAAGACAGATGACGGCATATATTTCGCCTTTCAGAAAGAGTCGTACGGCAAACCCGCTCAGTAGATAGCCTGAGGTTAAGCGGAAGTCTGCAATTTGGCCTCGGCCAAGCGCCCTCTTCCGCGCTACCCCGAAGGCGCTCCGCCAAACCCGCTTAAGGGTTCGGCAAGTTTTCAGTTCGGTAGTCGCGGAGGCGCTGATCCAGTGCTTCCAGTTGAGCTCTCATCCCCGACGTCTTCTCTGCATCATGTAGCTCCGAGGATTTCATGAGGCGCGGAAAACTGGACATGAACGTGCCAACCACCGCTGCACACAAGTAGAAGATGAGTATTCCCAGCGAACCACCCTTTCCGAAGCCCGCAATCAACCCGTCCGCATACACGCACCCAAGATATATCCCCAACCCAACAATGAACGAGTTTAGCGAGAGGCTCAGGAGTCCGGCCGGCGTTGCAAGCATGATAGCTGTCAATACCGATGCCTCCCGTTTCAGTTGCAGATCAGCAGCGCCGTTTTGAAGCTGAGCAGCGTTCGGGATATTCTCCATGTCCGCACCCTGAGCTCGGAAAGCGGGATGATGAGAAAGCGCGTATGCTCTCGCGTAGAGATCATCCCGGCTCAAGGGCCTGGACAGCCAGTCTGCAACATCTACCCCGCTTATAAGACCGTTCAACTCTTGCTGAACTATGAAACTAACATAGACGGATAGACACCCTAACACGAGGCTGGAAACAAAGAAAGCGGTTGCGCTCCAGTGAGCTTGGTCGACCCCGTCAAGGGTTAGAGCCGTGATACCGACTTGGGCTATGATAGCACCCTGTATCAACATACATCATTCGTGTAAGACACAGAGACAGACGCGGAGACAGGGCTTCTGAGGCGAAACTCACGGCGATCGCAACCATGTTCATATTAGAGCTCAGAGACTGGCGATATTGTAGATAATCTGGATCTGTGCCGGCTAGGACTTTCTCGATACGATCCATAATGACGGAAGCATCTAGAAGCGCGTTCAGCAATAGGACTGCAACTATGCCGTCCTTCTGATACACATCTCGGGTGAGCTCCCATTTGCGATGAATCCCAACTAATACCGGCACGAAGGGTCGAGTTGTCTCGAGTAAAAGTGGTATGGTGCCAAGAGCAGTTCCAACAAGCTCAAAGCCACTCATTATGATTAGAACGTCTCGTGCTAAAATGAAAGCAAGATATCGCAAGCGCAACACGAATAGCTAATTGTGTGAGGTAAGGCTATGAGAAAAAAGGATCTGAGTGACAGCCGCCGCCCAGAGTCGTATTCATATTCGGACGATACTGCGACAAGGCGCTTTCGATACTGATAGGCGCTCACATGCAACCTAAAGGGGCTAGTGTTGGCGGTTGGGGGCCGAGCCTGATTTCGATGGACGGGCTGTCCTTCGAGCAGCCCGGCCGCATAAAATAAGCGACTCACACCCTACCTTCTCCTAACTTTCCCTATCCTCTCTTCAGCCTTCTTCCTGCGCTGAACCAACTTCAGAAGGAGACCTTTGAAATCCCCTAACGGATAGCCAGCTGCCATCCTCACTAGGATCGACTCGAATAAAAGCGTCGTGAGTAGGTGCAGACGCAGCGATGCTAGAATGGACCAGAACAATCTGCGGCCAGTCCACTAAAACAGCGACTGCGCTTCTCGTGAAAGCTGAATGATCCGAATAGGGACGTAGTCCGTAATAGGATTGAGCATGAGCCAGACCTACTGGCTCGAGTCCGGAAAGCTGACATTAATGCACATGATGTCATGCAGAGATTGAGAATATATGCCAAAGAGAGCTGGTACATCACTTAAGCTTGATGGATGCCTCAAGGGAGCTCATCATCCTAACCCTCTCCTCACCCTCACCACCCCACTCCTCCTCTCCTTCCTGGATGACATCATCCACGGCACCAACGCTCCCAGTTCTCAATTGCACGACGCAGTCTCCCTGCTTCTGGAAGAATAACGCGACCTCGGTGACCTTCTGGATGGCGCGGCCGGTGCCCAGAACGACGACCTCGCCGGCATCTTCGAGCCCTATGCCGCTGCCGCCGCCTTTCGAGGACTGCTGCTGAATCGCGCGGATCCGATCATCCAGCGACGCGTTCTTGTTGGCGGCGAGCTTGTTCGTGAACGCCCTGTTCGAGGCTGATGCTTCTCGCAGGTTTTTGTCCAGTTGCTTCCGCACGCGCGCTGTGACGGACCGGAAAGGCGTCTTGGCCGTAATGTAGATGCGTCGCGCGGCGCGCGTAGATGGGGTACGAACCGGGATGGGACGTCTTCGGACGGTTGCTCCTGTTATGATGATTAGAAAATCATATAAATCGCAGGTAGATTATCTGGTATCGTCTATGAACCTTTGGGTATAGGTGGAAGCTTTGGTGGCTTCGCAGTGCCTTCAGGCGCCTGTGGAGTGGCCTCGGGCGCCTTTTCGGTAGCCATGGCGTCTCCGATATCTGAATCGTAACAGGATCAATAAGATTCTCTCAACTCCCACCCGCAGACTTCTCCTAATGCCAACGTGAACACAGTGGCTACATCTATAGATGTCGTCGTGTCCATAACTGAGAAGGCAGCCGGATAAGTCGAATAATTAAACTACAGCGATTGCGAAAGAAGTAAAAGTGACGTGGGGCTCCCTGGCAGAAAGATAACGGAGACCCACAGCGTTATCCTTCCCCTGCTCTCCCGGTATCGCCGCCTACCCAATCCAGCCATCAGCAGGTGAGAGCTCCCCACTTGCCGGCATCACAGGCTGCAGCATGATGTCTTAGCTCGGAAGTCACACCTCACAAACCTTCGCGATACCGTCAAATGGCCCCTTGAAATGCGGCTGCCTGTGTCAGCCAACGACTAAACATAAGAAAAAAGAAATGTCTGTCGAGATCTGGCCTCCAATCTCGCCGGCCGAGCTTAAAATCCAGGAAGATGCCACTCAGGTACGATCAACACCTCCCTAACAACCCCAGTCCTGATCTACCGTAGCCCTTAGTCCATAGTCCGGAGTCCTATCGAAGTTGCAAGCACCATGCTCATAGTCGAGGACAACTTCGTCCTAGTCCCCCACCACCACCCCTTCCTCCCCGAGAAACCCACCCGCAAAGCTCTCTCCTCCAGCAGCTCACAGCATGACGCGCAGGCCCGGGAGCTGACCTGGCTCCTAACATCGCTGCGCGACACCCTGGCGCAGCTGAAGCGCGGCCTCGAGGACTGCTGCGCGCTGCTCTCGCCCCCGGACGCGGCCGGCAGCACGCTCGCGCTCACGACGCCCCGCAACGAGACCGTCAAGGGGCACACGACGCGCGTCGGCACGCGCCTGGTCCGCGGGCTCGTGCACCTGAAGCTGCGCACCCTGCCGCCGCAGACCCTCGCGCTGGACCCCGCGCGCCCCGTCCGCGTCGCCGCCCTCGTGCGCCTCGACGCGCTGCTGTCGCGGTCCGTCGGCCTGTGCCTCGCCCTGGAGGAGCACGCGCAGCAGCAGCACGCGCCGCCCTCCGCGCCGCACCTCGCGGCGCAGCTGCGGCTGCTCGCACAGTACATATCCGAGGCCTCGGCGCTCGTCAAGGGGCCCCCGAGGCCCGCTTCTCCCAATCCCGGCCGTCCTACGACCTCCAGCTCCGTCGCCTCTAGCAGGTCCAGGGACCAGGAGCTAAGCGCGCAGCATCAGCAGCAGCAGCAACCGCCCGACACGACGTGGACCACGTCCTCCGTCTCCCTAGGCCACTTCACGCCCCCGCTGAGCCGCAATCTCTCGCTGTACCTCACGATCCAAGACGCATGCTTAGTGCTTTACCTGCGGGCCCTCGAGCCCGCCGACGCGCCGGTGAACTTCGGGACCAAGCTAGCCTTGGCCATCGGCACCACGCGACGCCTGGAGCACGACGAAGCGGATCGGATCTTCACGTACCGGTGCGACGACGAGTCGCATATCGAGGGCGAGCCCGAGTCAGGTAGTGTGAACAGTGGCAAGAAGGAGAAGGAAGTCGAGGTCTACGTGCGTGAGAAGGTCAGGGTGGAAAGCGCGGACCCGAGCTTGCTATCGCTATCCGCCAAGCTGATCGCGTTGGGGAAGACGCTTGGGCTGGCCAGGCGCAACTTGGCTGCTGTTATGGGGGAGGAGATGGAGGGCTAATAGAAGTCTGAGGTGGATAGCGGCAAAGTATACACTGTCGGTGATCGAAAGCATATCAAAGTGGAGTTTGGGATGGGTATCATATTGAAGCGATGCGTACTTCAGATTCCTTACGTTTCCGGAAATTTTAAATGGATGACAACTTTCATCAAACGTGACTTGACTACGTCCGCAACGACGAAGAATTGTGCCAGAAAAATGGTAGATTGCTTCTTCTTGGTATCAGCAAAGCCTGGCCATAGTCCTCCAGATGTAATTTTCGAACCTGATCTCGTCAAGCGGCTCCTTATCTCATCAGTAAAAGTACAATCATCTCCGCAAGTGTTTCTGGGCCGACCTTGCAACACGGCGACAAAGGAAATAACCGCCTTCCAAACTCCGATTCTCCATATTGAATGCTTGGTTTCTTCCATAAATCAACTCAACGGTCAGGCAATCCCCCAATTGACACTTGAGGGGAATTTAGGCCACTGGTGACCAGGGCATAGGGATGAGGATCCTCGACTTCATAGACTGAATGAGGGGGACAGTCTTGTGCACCGTCTCGGCCCAGCCTTCCTGCTTCCAGCTCTCCTCTCTTCGTACCTTACGTTCCTCCAAGTTGGCGAACTGCCAAAGGTGGTGGACCGTGTTCAGGTCGCCAATCTGTACGAACCAAGCTCCTACACCTTCCATGACCTCCCTTCGTGCCTTCAAACCTCGCCGCCAGTGGGTCTCCCACTCGAGGAGATTGCCGGGGTGGAGTGTGTATGAGCGTAACTCGAACAGACCGCCTAGTTGGCGTGGTGCAGTGGTTGGCCAGAAGGAGAATTCCTGCATGATCGACGTGTTCTTGGACTTGATGAGCGTCTTAAGCTTCTTGTCGAACTCGGGGAATTCGGGATGACCGGCGATGGAGTTTAGAGACTGGTGGTAGCCTTGATAGCGCTGGTACTCCCAGATGTGGACTGTATGTGACTCTGTTAGTATATTGTTGCTCGGCTAGAATCGGGCTTCGACGTGCAACCTACCGAACGTGTCGCAATCGCCCACCTCAGTTCGCCAGCTTCCAACAAGGTGAACCTTATTCTCCTCTGAGGAAGCGATGCGGGGATACCAGCTACCGACCAACTCGACGTATTCATCTACCTTGTCGGGTTTCACCTCGTGGAACACGATGGAGTGGACGTACTTGCCACGAGCTAGGACTGCGGAAAAGCTCGCTTCCAGCTGAGCATCCAACTCGCGCCCCTCCTTGGTTCCGTAGATGACCCTGGAAATAAGTCCATCCGGTCGATCGGGCTCCTTGGTCGATACCTCCGCTCGTTGTCCTGTTTGCGTGCCTAATGAGCCCAAGCCCTGGGAAGTTTCGGGGGCACCGGGGGAAGAATTCTTAGAAGATGAGGGTCGCGTAGTAAACCTACTTGCTTCTCGCTCCTGTTGTGCCCTGACCAACTGCTCGCGGAACTCCTTTTGCCTTGCGTTGAATGAATCGACACCCTCGGGTGTGATGTCGGCCAAAGTAGGCGTACGCTGCGTAGCGGCGGTGGAGCTGAACGCTCGAAGCGAGCGAGGAGCTGACACCGCTGCTCTTGCAATACGTCGGGTCAACATGATGAGGTTGTGTGGTTATTGTTGCGGAAGGACAAAAGAGAACAAAGGTAGAGGTTTGGCTTATGGAAGTTGGGTAGAGGCTGGGAAGTCGCTGGGAGACAAAGTAGTGGCTGTGTCGAATTTCACGCAAGCTGATAAGGAACAGTGGTTGAAAGGAGTTGAGTCAGAGTGTGTGTGTGCTGAGGAATGCTAGAATCGGGATTGGACAGTACGGGACGTGATGTCGTGCTGTGGTTGCTGGTATGGACAGCGGTATATGTATGTATGTATGTACAAGGGGTATTGACCCGCAGATATGCTGGAGTTCCTCGCGGGGAAGGTCCAATCCTCCAGGCGACAGACGACAGGTACAGTTTGGAGGTTCCGCGAAGCAGTTCAAAGCGAGGAGGGCCAGAGAACAACCGGACGAGTGAGAAGCAACGTTGTGATGGAGGGTAGAGCTCAGGTCACGATCAATTGGGCAGGAGATGGTTACTCTATTTCCCCGCATCCAACGGGAAGCTTATAGTGTTTGTGAACATGTTCCTAGGTACCTAATGTAGCTAATGTAGGCTTTGTACCAGCGCAATTTCCCCAGCTTTCAGAATGCTGTTAGTAAATGTGGAGAAGATCTCCAAGAACTCCAGGTATGTACCTAGTATGTAAGTGCGCAATACATTAGATAACCTTATGCGGTGATGTCACAAGCTCATCGGCCAATTCATTCACCGTCTCCGTGGTTGGTACTTGGGTACATCAGTCCTACTCCTTAACGCCGAATTGCGTACGGCGCACCAACCGCCAAGTTCCGGCTTAGCGGCGTCAGAGCTTGAACCCTCGAAAACCACTCGCTTCGACACCTCAACCTTCATCAATCCGCAGTATCGACACCGTCCGCACTACGCAACCGCAACCCCTCCGAAAACACATTCAAGATGTCTTGGTTCGGTGTTACCCCCCTAAAGAAGTTCCCGGCGCCTGTCCGTACGTCAATTGATGACCCTACATCCCTCACGAACGACTTGCGACAGTGACTAACATGACCAATAGTCCGGCCCTATGCTCCCTTCTTCGCTGCCGGTAGGACGAACCATAATTCCTCGTCAAAAGTTGTTACGGGCAAATAGTTATCTAACAGGCATGCAGGTCTGATCATCGCCTACGGTGTCAACTCGGCACAGAACGCCATGATGAAGTGTACGTGCTATGTTCCATCGTAACCCTCAAGTCAAGGAAGAGCGAGAGATAACTGACAGTCTCTGAATAGCCGATGAATGGAAGAACGACCCACGCAACCCGAATGCGAAGTCTGGAGGGCACTAAAGCGAAGGGAGTGAACCCGGAGGAGGCGGTCGACTATCCCGAACGAGAAACATAGACGGTCAAACCATTCCGCTAGACGAGGACAGAAGTGTACTATAGATTACAAGAGCTCGCATCAATTCGAGAGCTGTACCCGACGTCCAATCTATCCATTTGTGCTACAGACAAAGTGTCGGCTTCTCTGTCGAGGATTGCATACGGTGTTACTTCTATTCAAACCTCGGGCGCGGGTATTGTGACTCGATGATCTTGAATGCCGCGTTCACCCTCTACCTATATAGGTTTGCCAGTGCAATCTAGTCCTCTTGAACGTTGACCGTCCAAGATATGGGTCTCCCCTTGGCCTTTCGAATATCGAATATCGTGGCCCTTCCGTTAAGCCTCCATATGAATGCAGCTATACTGAAGCGTTTCTGGCTCCCAACTTTCTACACCTATTCAGAGCACTTGATGTCTAGCATATGCAATTCTATTTAATTCCATGATAATCAATGTAGGATGTTTCAAAGACGGCGCTTCTTACAGGTAGAGACGCCGCGCTTCGTACATGTAGTCACTTCAAACGTCGTCCCCTTCCCACCCAGAGTAGATATAAAATCAACTCAAGTAAAAAGCGCATTGTTTAGCATAAATATCCAACTTACTATTTATCTAATTCCCATAATCTATCCCGTCCTGAAGAATTCGAGTCTGATATGTCGAAATATATCAAAGTTGCAGGGCGTAGTGGTAGCCGAACATCGGTTCAATTCTAAGCCGTGCTTAAAAATGCCCGACTCAGTGAGCTGCTCACCTCTCACTCACTCCCACCATAGCCCATTCTCAGAAGCCACGCCCTAGCACCCAAAGAAAAGTGTGGTTATACTTTCATGAAACATCTCATCTCTACCATCACTCTGCGCATCAATCACCTTACCGCAGCACCCCGCGCCTATCGCTCTCACCAACTCCGGACACTCACCATGTCGGCCTCGGCCACGCCCACACCCACACCCACACCCAACGGGCAACCAGCCCAGGAAGCCAAAAAGCAAACCCCCAGCATCCCCAAGGGCAAAACCGAGACCAAGATCCTCATGCTGCACGGGTACACGCAATCCGGCCCCCTCTTCTCCTCCAAGACCAAGGCCCTCTCCAAGCTGCTAGCCAAGGCCCTCTCCCCGCCCCCCTTCAACCTGCACCCGACGCTCGTCTACCCCACGGCCCCCCACCGCCTGCGCCCCTCCGACATCCCGGGGTACGTGCCGGCGGAGACGAGCAACGACCAGGACGAGGACGAGGACGAAGGCGACAGCTGGGCCTGGTTCCGCAAGGACGAGGCCACGGGGTCCTACCGCGGGCTCGAGGCCGGCATGCGGGCCATCGCGCGCGCCATCGCCGACGCCGGCGGCGTCGACGGCGTGTGCGGGTTCAGCCAGGGCGGCGCGACGGCGGCCCTGGTCGCGTCCGCGCTGGAGCGCCCGTACCGCACCCCTCCCCCTCCCTCCTCCGCCGTCGCCTCCCCGTCCCCGTCGGACGCGGACGCCAAGGAGGCCGACTGGTCGTGGGTGGACGCGCTGCGCGCCGCCAACGACCACCAGCCGCTGAAGTATTGCGTCGTCTACTCCGGCTTCTACGCCCCGCCCGAGGCTCTGCGGTGGCTGTACGAGCCCAAGATCGCCACGCCAACGCTCCACTTCCTGGGCAGCTTGGATACCGTGGTCGAGGAGAGCCGGAGTCGGGGGTTGGTGGATCGGTGTCAGGATCCTACGGTTGTGGTGCACCCGGGCGGACATTATGTGCCAGTTGCGAAGGACTGGGTCATGGTCTTGGTCGGCTGGTTAAGACAGCGATATGAAGATAGTGGTGCTGCGAATAAAGAAGCTCTATAAGCCGGTGGGCTAGGGATGGGGGAGAGAATTACAGAGCACATGTACGAGGGTAGAGCTAGAACTAGACTCGTTACTCCGCGAATATAGAAGAAATCAAGAGTCAGAAGGCAATCCACTTCTACACGGGCATTATGTGCCTCCTAGTCTAGGTAATGTACATTCGCATGCTTTTCGATGCAAACCTGTGCGTGCTATACCTTCCGAAGCCCAGACCGTCTCCGGCTCCAAAAAGAATAGGCGATTAACTCCCCTAAACCAAGTTCCAGTAAAACACGATCGTCATCATCATGTTCACGCCTTCTTCTTGCCCTTCTTTTCCTTGCCTTCCTTCGCGCCAGGTTGGATTCTGGCCATCATCTCCTCCTTGGTGATGAGATGATCGACACGCTCCAACAGGCCGAGCAGGCTCTTCATGTTGTGACTCCACTCGTTAAGGACGTCATCAACATCCCTAGGCTTGGCGAAGCTCACTATGCGGGCCGGTCGGTCAATACGGGCAAAGACCGTCTTGGAGCATACCAGTTCGCTGATATACTTCTCCGTCTCATCCTCTGTCAGATCGAGTAGCTGAGTCAGGCGCTTCATACCGATGCGAGTGTAATACTTCGCAACAACCCTGACGTTGTGCTCGATAACGCGCTTGCGCAGATCCTGCCATCGCTGGTAGGCCTTTTCGTCCCCAGATTGGTTGGGACGTTCATCGAAAATATCGGTAGCACATAGATGGGGACCGTATTGTTTGGCGACCTCAGGCCATCGCATAAGCTCGTGCACTGTGAACAGTTTAAGCAATGACGCATCAACGGGAATCTGAGAGTTCCGGGTATCGCGATAGATGCGATGGAGTAGATCATGCTGTTCGTTGTCGTGGGGAGCAAGTATGACGAAGTAGATGATGCGTTGCAGGACCTAGTCATCGTCAGCGACACAGAATAGTCTATAAAATGACAACAGACTTACAGGTTTCAGTTTTGCAGGATCTTCTTCGACGGCTTCGGTATCCAGGACTTGTCTGTAATGTTTGCAAACGTCGAGGTACTTGTCGTCGTGTTTTGCCAAGGTGATCTGCTGCTCGTAGTAGGCCAGCTTCAGGTCGGTAGTGTCATCCTCCTGTTCAGGGGGTACCTCCTCTCCGCGTTTCAGCTTCTCTTCCCGAGCCTTCTTCTCCTTCTCTATCTGCTCCGGCGTCTTCTTGGGCTTCCGCGCTAGATATCTGGTGCTGATCTTGCGGCTGAGGATACCAGCCTGTGTCCAATCGCCGTTCTCAATGCACAAGGCGACTTGGGCGAGTATGAAATCGGTCTTCTCACGTCTCTCCATCGATCCGAAGGTTTCCACTTGCAACTCGCAGAGAATGTCCATGGCCGACTTGAGGTCACCTTGTTGTTTCTTGATGTCCGACAGGATCTTAGTCACGCGAGCTCGCTCAACCTCGACGAATATCTTGCCTTCTGTAACGGTGCGCAACGTCTCGATGACAGAAAGCTTGGTCTCCAAATTCGGGGTTTCGTCGAGGAAGCTCATGACGGTCTGGACCATCTTGGTAATAGCTTGTTTGAGCTGGCCATGCTTCTTGGAGAGGACCAAGACCTGGTCGTTTAGTAAATTCCAGTTTCCGGCATTTTTGCAGATTGTACATATGGCGACTAGGGTTCGAGATGTGGATGCAAGATCAGACGCCTATAGAGAATCGTGGTTAGTGGATATATGAAGGTCACCGAGGGCCTAGGAGTATAGCTGACCTGTCGGGTTTGCTTCTCGAATACGGTGAGCTTTTCAATGGCAGCTTGGATATCATTCTGCAATAACACATCAGCAATGAATATATAGAGTGCGATATTGAGAATGGCGCACCTTGGCCAGCTTCTCCGCTTCGCTGATTTGTACATCAGCTTCTTTGCTGAAGTCCTTCTCGGGCTTCAGAGATGCGTCCGCCATGGTTCCTAGACTCTCGCGTCGATGTGAAATCTAAACAGGTAAAGGCGCAGATTGTCCAGGGACGTCAACGGGATACCGGTCTCTGGCGTATTTGGTTTGGTAGGAAGAGATTAGTGTGGTAGTTGGAAGTTGGAAGACGGAAGACGGAGATTATGGCGATGGAAGGAAGCTAGGATGCGTTGATGCGAGGCAACGAAAGCTCACGCCTGCCTTGCAACGTCCAATTGACTGGCCCAAGCGCCGAGCTTGGTCAGCCAGATAAGATCGAGTCACATGTAGATAAGAGCTATGCCCCATCATCATTATTTTGCATGCCAGATTTATACACCTTCATAAAGTCCGCGAATATTTATGTACCTACTGGTATGTTCACCCTGATGATAACCAGCACTCTCTACTCTGAGGAATCGTAATGAAACATCCAGCCAGTGTAACGAGCTCTTTCTATTTTCTCAAGCTCAACTCAAGACCTAGCCTTCCCCAAAACCTAGCTAGCCCGAAAACTGAAACGAATCCTCCAGTTCTCATAGAATGGCCATGGCGTTTGCCGTGGTCGATATTCCCCCTGTATTTGCGTCAGCCCATGGAACATGTCAATCCGTCCAGTTATTTCAAGTACCTTTCACATGATTCGGAGTACTTGCGAGGAAGAACGTCCATTTCTTCCTCTCGGCACACTTATCTGCAAGTTTCTCAAGATCCCAAAGCTCGCCGATAGGACAACCCCAAAGTGCAAGCAGTTTCTCGTGAAGGTAGTAGTCTATCGTGGGGTAAGGTATGTCAACATTAATCCACCACTCTAAGCTCAACGCAGAGAGGATTTGAGCATACCTTTATTAGATGGCCATGCTTCGAATGCTGGCTGGTCGCCAGCAACTGCCGCAAAGTAAGAGTCATGCAAGAAGTCAAGTATCTCCTCACTTTGCTCTACCCCAATGTAGCGCTGCCCATCATCAGGTCCAAACCGATGGGGTTGAAGGTGTCGCGCCGCCTTCTGCTCATAAGTAAGCGAAGCTGAGTTCTTCAGGAAGCCAGATCTGATTAGCAGTATGTCGCCAATCTGTATGTCACCTCCTTGTCTTTCGGGCCTCAGATCGATTCCCTGCATCTGTGCCGTGCTGACAAGATCGCTATGGCTGATCTTGAAGTTATCGTAGAACTGGGGTTTAATATTGTTGATCTCGGCATATCGAGCGTAGTCCAGAAGGAGACCTCTGCCAGCTATGCCGCGACTAGCCCACGCGTGTATGCCACATTTAGTTGAAGCATTGGGACCAGATATATCTTCTGGGGTTGTCTACATGATACAGCCATGTGTGTAAGTAATTTTCAAATATTGTGTATACTCTTTGCAATAGACTTACTTTGTTATAGAAGTATCCCGAGGGAACATGGGCAAACTACCTCGGGTTAATCATCAACTGAATGGGACACCGGCTATAACACGGGCTCACATGACGAAATCCGTCCCATTGCGAAGTGCTCTGAGGGTTCATTTCATACGTATCGTCGAACGCATACGTAGCCGGCGTAGATCCCAAGGGAGCGATATGGTGCTTGAAAACAGCTCGACCGTAACACGGAGGTTCCGGTTGATCAAACGGAAGACTAGTTTACGAATCAGTCGGATCTTTCTACTTGCTATGAACTCAACTCGGCCACGAGTATTATAAACATATTTCTACTGACCCGAGAGGAATAATCTCTCCAGAGGAGACAGTGTCCAACGCTTTCTTGATCCTCTCCGGCGTTTGTAAATTTAGCCTTCCCAACTTTGGACGTTGTCAGTAAACCGAGCACGGATCTATTTCAAACCTAAAACAGAAATTAACGAACCTCATCGTTGCTACCCCATATCCAGGCCGAATCTTCAGGCTCGTCGGATTTAGGCCGCAGGTCTTTTCTCAGTGGAAGCTCCATATTGAGTTTTGGCGGTGGCTTTTTTAGTACAACAGTAAGCATATAGTAGGAACAATGAGAACAGCACAATTAGGGCAGGACAAAATCCATCGCAATAGAAGTGACATTATAGTAGCGGCGGGGGAATATGAATACCTCGGTTTTGGAGTAGTTTACTTACTAACGGGTATGCGCTGATCCACCTATCATCATTCACAATAAGAGGTTTCCCCTCATGAGGTAATCAAAACATACGACCGGCAGATCCATATTAGTTATATGACGTTTAGATGCACTTGATGTATAGAAGTCATAGTACTTTGCAGATCTCGAAGGCTACTGGCGGAGTACGTAGAGAAATCGGTTTGTCTCAATGGTAGATGATTCTACAAGGGCATCTATCTCCTAGCTTCGGGAAACTTTCTATCGGTCAATAATCAAAGGAACCATTGGTTTATTTACTGAGATACGAGGACATGACAATTCTTGTTTAATAGAGGCTATTGGAGATAAGGCTATTCTTCGCGTAGACCTTGTCTGTCAGGAGACTGGCTTGTCTGAGCTTCGATCCGAGGTAGTCTCTGTGTTAGAAGTCTGGGTCAATTCAGCAGACGGGAACCGAAACAGTGTAAAAAGGGTCGTTGACTATGTTTACGCCGCAAGTACGCAAGGCAGGTTTAGGTTTCTTCGCACATCAACGATATCATCACTACTTTGCGAGAACCGCATGGTGGCACATGGCGAATTCCAGAAGAATCGAAATCCGCCGGGCATAGTTCAGTTTGAGCCTTGATTCCGAATTTCTCAGCAGCTCTTGTTCGAATAGGAGGGCATGCGAGTCTCAGTGGTTACGTCCCTCCATCTACGTATACAGAAAGTATTATAATGAAACAAGTGGCTCTGTGAAGCTAATAGTACTTCAGGTGCATCCCCCTTTACAATAGGATACATCCTCATCTGATAGCAAGAGGGTGTCCTAATCCCCTAGCTCGAGAACACAGGGATATGTCATGAGCCCGGAAGTTGCATACCTAGGTACTTTTTAACTCCCCTAACTCACGGGTGTCTCCGTCTCCGATTAGACAATAGAGTATCACTGCCACTGAGTAGCCCTGCAGTCTCATCTGGAGGATTACCAGAGAATCACCCTATCGATCTTTTTGGGAGTTGGAGAAATGTCATCTCGGTGATTAGAAATAAGAAATCGACATCATGTTCATGTTAGTTGACCATGGAGTAGAATCTTTTCACGACTTCAGCACGACATAACAATCCAAACTACAACCCTAAAATAGACCATATCTACATCAACTAAGCTATAATATAAGATATGAACGAAGTAATTAACTGCTATTCTGTGGCTGTGAAATCAAACCTCGAGAACTGTGGTACGTGAAAAGAGTTCATACGGAACTATTCAACCTGGAGTTGAAGGCGATCTGCAAACACAATCTAATATCCAAGCAGCATACTGCTCGTACTCATGACGTCCAAGGCATTCTCTCGCGCCAAGTCACGTAAAAGCAGCGCCTATAGTCACTATACCTTATGTTCATGTTGAAGTTTGACGCTTAGGTTGGACTCAGCCTCCTGCTGACTCAATATCCCTCTTATAGCAAAGCACCTCATGTACCTTCGCTTGAACTTCAGCGTTCTCTGCCGGATCTGTCACTTCCACCATAATGTAGCTAATTGTAGCTACTCCACACTTTGTCTAACCGTACCCCTAAGTTACATGCACTCAAAGGCTGTGGGTCAGGCGCTAGCAAAACCAGCCCATAACCTATAGGCTAACCTTACCGCCACAAATTTTCATCCCACGAGTGGCCTTAGCCAGGCATACCGTTGCGAAATCCGAATTGGTGTAGTGGCTAACATTTGACGCTCTCAAGATATTGCGATCCGTCAAGCCCGGGGTTCGATTCCCCGATTCGGAGTTCATTATATTTTCCCCTATTTATTTTATGTCACCTTGAAGGCATTTGACATTGATGGGTCTTGCATTTTTGCTTTCCATATGATAACCCATAATCAAAGTAATAAGCGCTTTGGAACACTTTTACTATGGTTCCATCCTTTTGGCAGTATCTACATTGACAACTAACATGTTATTCGAATCAAATAGGAACATCTTTAAACCCTAAGTTTTATCGTGAACGGCTTAGGTTACTTGCAACTCGTAGTCTTCTTTTGTCTCACTATATATATGTTTACTGACTCCTATAAGTAGTCTCATATTCTAAAATATCTAAACAGAAGCCATTACTTACCTAGGCCAGTTGCGTAGAAGCCAAATATATAACACATAACATCCTACCACCAAGGATAAGGCAGTCAATCTCTATCAACAGTCACCAAGGGCAACATTCTATCAACTATTTCCATGAGCGAGCGTCACAAGACACGCAAGAACAGTAATCACAGCTCTTGAGTTGTTGTCCCACCGATGAACAGCAAATAAAAATCTACCACCGTGTTGCATCCCCCTCGCACCTCTCCTATTCCCACCTAGCGCACCCTAGATCGTAGACAATGCCTTCCGGAAGGTTCTATCGTGGCCACACAGCCCAGGCCTCTGAGTCGTACAACTATAAGTACCTACCTAAAGCTCCCCACCAAAATGAAAAGCCACAAGACAAGTTGTCCAGAGACACAGCCCGTTGCTTTAAGGTACCTGGGCCTTCGTGACAGGTGTAATGCCGGCTCTGTTGTCAATATCAACATGCTCGCACGGGCTTTCATAGCTCTCTGTCTAACGATGACAACCTAGGTTGCTCCTGCGCACAATTCCGTGGGGAGGGCACTCGACTGGACACAGGACAGTTTTCCTTGTCTTGAGCATAGTCCACCATGCACTTCCCTCTGTGCACACGCCAGCATGCATTTCCAACGAACAATAGCTTTGAACCTGAACCATGCTGTACCTAGGTAAGGTATCTAAGTCAGAAATCACCAACTGTAGTACCCTAAATGTAAGCCCAAAACATGACAAAACAAGGGCGTGGGCAACAACTGTCCATGGCCAACCTAGCACGGGGACACAGAAGAGGTCCTTCCGCAGGGAGCCCCAAATCTATTTATCTGGGGTGGTCGTACATATGCACGGGACTCTCCTTTGCCCTGGCGGCCCTAGGCTGAACTCCCTAGTGTCATCCGAAGAGTCAATTCTCCCACAACGACGACGAGGATGACAAGTCAAAATAGCACTGTTGCAGCGCACAACAGAGGCATTGTGATACCTTAATAACAATGACCTGTAAGAAGCGGGCCTTCCCACGTCCTCCACCTGACATCAAGCGGCAACGGCACACTCATCCGGACCCGCCTGTAAAATTCGACATTGCAGCAGATGGTCCTGCTGCACCCGTCAATTTCTCAAACCCTCCGAACATGCATCAAACAACCAACCACACACCAAAACGGCCAACGCGACCACACCAACCTACAGCCTCCCACCGGCCCAACATGCCGTCAAGGAAGCAAAGCAAACCGGTCCCAATCCCCGAGTCCGAGTTCACAGGGGTCTACTACTCCTAGAGGGAGCAGTTTCTGAAGGAACTCGACTCCAAGGCCGCAACCTGCGCAGCTGCCTGCAGCAACAAGATCAGTACGACGTCATCCGCGCAGCATGACTCTACCCCCGCCCTCGACCCTCTGGTCATCAATCCTGGTCGCGACCGCTCCAACGAGGAGCGTATTCGGATGAAGCTCGAACTAGATTGGGCGGTTAGCTACGATCCACCTCTCTCCCCTGCTCGTGCCCAAGCTGGCGCCCGCATGATCGGCAGCACAGTGTTCCATTCGCCGTATTTCTCTTCTGCCTCTGATGCTACGGCGTGGGCTGATTCTGCGGGATGGCCCTGGCGCGAAGGGGAGTGTAGACAGCGGAACAAGTGGCAGGAGGAGCCGCAGATGGAAGAGGAAGGATTCGAAGAGAACACCTCCTCTCCCGCGCCCACCATGTTGCCCTCCCGTGAATGCGGACGAGATCTCGAGAAAGGCGAAAGGGAAGAGCAGTGTGAAGGGAGCAAAAAGCCCGAATTCACCCAGGCCGCACACCATCGAAAGCCCTGCCTAAGCTACAGCGACGTCGTACAACGTCCTTAGGATATTCACCGGGTCAGCCTAGAGCTCAGGGGGCTGTCGTAGGGGAGAGCCGCCGGGGTATTTGCTCCGCTCGCATATTTTCGGTTCCCCCAGTGCGCCTAGAATACTGCTAAGAGAAGATGAAGGGATATGGCCAGCTAGAGCGTGGCATGTGGGGTTGCTAATCTTGCTGATGGGGTCTCGCCGGCCACATTTCGTGTATGCTTTGCGGTACCAGAACGAGCTACGCGATAGTTAGTCGAATATGCCACGGTGTTTCTTCCCCATCTCATGCGCCTGTTCCTTCGTGGGCAAGTCTCCATAGAGAACTGGACTAGTCTAATCAAGAATACCGAAGAATACGGAGTATCATAGTATCATAGGATGAAAGTCCATCCTCTAATTCACGTGGAAAGTAGCGGGAGCCCCGTACGTAATTGCCATGGTAAGCTTAATAGTTATTAGTAATAGAGTAGTTGTAAATGCAGACTCTCTGACAAGTTGCTCCAGGGCGGCCTAGTACGGAAACCTTGAAGTCGAAACAACGTTTCATCGAGGAATGAGCCAGACAGAGCCCTGACAGAAGCTTGGAAGGAGACAGCTGTGTGGGGGTGATACAGACCCGAGACAGCACCAGCCGCGGTACTTACGAGTTTCGCCTCTTGATAGAGGCAAACATAACACGTATTGTGCAGTAATAATCCTGAATAGTCCTGTTTCCATTCTAGTACAGGACAGCTGTCATTTGACTTGAAATGATTGTCCCACGACGCAGGTATGTCCTATAATAATTGGAACAGGCGTCGTTGATGACGATACTCGTCCTGTTACTGACGGATATGCTACAGTTGCTCCGAAGTCCGAGCCATCATAAGGCTGCTATGGTCATGGGTACTACGACGTAAGCATACCCAATAGTGGCTGGTGTCATAAAAATTGCTCGTATCAGGCCGGCCTTGCTGACGAATCATGCATAGCTGTTCTCCGTCGTAATACGATAGTTTCGTGTCTGAGACGTTGCGAGCAGTGGGTGTCGTAGTGGCGAAGAAAGCCTGCTTTTTCCTATGTAGGTACTGTAGGGAGAAGAATGAGGTTATCATTGAATCAAACAAATGGGTCATGTGACACTGGAGTAGTCGTCAGCCACCTTTATACAACGGGACGAAGGCTGTGCATTACAAATGGTTGATGCGAGAATCGTGGCGAATGTTCCCGAAATGGTTCCCGAAACAGTAATGGGCGGATTAGCGGGCAAGGGTGAGCTCCGAGCGGACACTGGCGGGTTTAACTTGAGGCTGCTGTCAGCTGCGGATCGTCCGTTACTCAATGACCAGGACGCCATCCGCATAGAGATATGATCATCATTGAGGAACAGTCGTCGTCCGACAAACCGGCGAAATACGATATACAATACATAACGTACCTCATGTCAGAATTTTGGCCTGCCCGCCAGAGGCCCGAGCGGGAAACGACCAAAGTGAACGTATAATTTTCTGAGCCGCGGATCACCAGCGTTCCGCACCGGCGGATAGACTGGTAGCCGTGCTTCAAGCCATCGTGGCGAACCGACTTACCTGCATTGGTGACCTATGTATCATTTGAAAGATAACGGGAATGAACAGAAACAAGGTCCGCCTTGCCTTGATCTCGCAGTCTCCGTGGTTAGGCTCCCTAGGCAGCTGCTAGGTACGTATCCAGCGCGGCATTAGTGTCAGTTTGGATCGTCAAGGTTCGCGGTTTAGCGATCTACCAAAAATTCCCTAAAGCCCTAGACGTTCAAGATCGCGTGCGGAAATTTTGCCAATAGTGTGTCTAGGAGCATTATCCGAAGCCCTAAAGGGTATTAACGTGTGTGGGACCCTCCACATTTATACTCACCGACCGACACGGGGGCCGAGAGGCGGGATAACCTTTCAGAGACGCCAACATTACATACCACCCAAATCCGCCGAGGAGAGGGTACCTAAGTACCATGGTAAAGGCGCCATGTGCCATGTAACTGATGACGGAATAAGTAGCTAACCTTAGTGTAGGCCAGACAAGAAACGCACACAATGTAGCATCTCAACCAGAACAAATCTCGATGGTCTCGGTCATGACCACCTAAGGCACTTATGGTCATAAACTCGGGACTCAGTAAACATGGGCATTTCGTCATTTCGTTCGATGCTGGCGATGCGGTACGAAGGCGGAAGAGATATCTCATTTCCGAGAATTGTGGAAGACAAGTTGCGGGCCAACAGTGGACGAGATCGCAATGTCCTTTAGCGAGGTATCTATATGAGCGGGTGAAATGCTCCTAGCTTGGCGTTGCCCCGGCCGGTTCGAGCCGCTGTTCGACTTGGTATTGAGTAGCCCGCCCCGGCCGTTTGGGTACGGCGGACATGCGGGCTAGAGACCTTACGGTTGCAGTCGGCGGGATGGTTGGGCACGAAGTTTGACTCCTGCGTCTCAGGTTGCGATAGGATGATGGGCAAAGCGAGAACATGTAACCTAGTGTGGATAAAAAGTATTACGCACATACAAGAGGAGTATGTACCGTTATAGTATGCATGTCCCTGGTGCGAATCGTGGGGAGGAGGTGGGAACATGCCGAGGGGGGCCCATATGAAAATAGACGCGGAGTGGGGGATTTTGATCGTTCTCGAAACACAGATACCCTTTTATTTCCCTTCTCTGATTCCCATGCGAGAAGGGTCCCAGAGGAGAATTGGCTTAGTTTTTATAAGATGCTGCAAACTAATTTGAGCCACAGGCGCCATTGTGTCGGTACTGGTGATCAAATAGGACATGTCTCTTAGTAGGCGCATAACAGACGCAACATGTCGGGTCTCTGCCTCTTTGCGGACGCCACGGGAGTCCAGGTTCAAAAGAAACCCCCCCTTAACCGCCTAATGACCTGACCGGTAATAGGCCTATAAGGCTGCTGTTGTTACTCGCATCCTTCTGCTGATCGTCGCTAATTTACTAGCGGCACACACGATAAGCGTCATGGATACTTGAGACTTCCCATTGCCATGATTCGCGCCAGCAGGTATCGATATTCGAGAATTGGCAGGCCCGCGCTAGAAATTTCGATTGCTAAATTTGCATGTACGGTTGCCTCGTTTTCCGATTCGAGCTCGTTCGTGTAGACTGCAAGATCGGTTGAAATTGATCTAGAATCCAGGGAATTCAGGGAATCCAGGGGAGCCGAATCACCTGATGGCGGCCGAAGAGCGAAAAAAAAAGAGCTGTACTCTGGGACCACTAACAAGGTAAGCGCCGCAGATCCATCCTAGCCTATCACATGCGAGAGGGAGCTTTTGCTCCGGCCCACGACAGAGCAGTAGCAGCTATGTCCCCATCTACCTAAGCTGTCTGCTTGGATTAGACAGCAGCGAAAAAAAATCAATGGTAGGCATGCCAATGTGAATTGTTGGACCGGAACAGAAATGAAATTTCCCCTTTCTTGTACAATTCTCGGGGTTGTCTGTTACGCGTCCCGGTGCCCTGCCAATTGCCACAGAGGTTTCATCAGCAGAACATCAGTGGGCAAATGTACCTTTTCGGTACGGCGGTGGCGATTCCAGCGGTTGTGTTACAGTAACTCATATGAGCGTCCCCGTCCCTATATCATACACTGAAAGCCACACAAGCATCTACTAAGCCACGTCTATACGGATGGTATGCCAGAAATATCAGTTGCCGTCGAGACTTTCGTCCTTCCAGGGACGATCCCAGAATATAGTTGTTCTTTGCAATTCAGAGCAAAGAGCCAGCCTGCAACTTTAATGTGCACTGAGCACACAGCGGAATGCCCTGTTTGCGGGAAGCAATATCTCATCTATGTCGAGTTCTGCAAAGATTACCATCCTCCGCTCTTACGCTGCCCTAGGGGAATAGACGAGAAGAACGAAGACATGCAAGAGGGAAGATGTCCGAGTCCAGTTTGTCCGTACAGTCGCACGGGCGGTTGCAGTGTCAGTTGACCCAGGGGCAGTGTTCCCGCAACATATCGGTGTTTCCAATCTGGACTAACTCGTTCGTCCGAATATCAGCCATCATAGCTTCTCTCCTCCAGCACCAACCTCGACGATTTGGTCAATTCCCGGGTACTGTGGAACCTCGAAATCATACTTCTTGGCAATTGCTGGGGAGACAAAGCTGTTGGTACGTCAGCCTTAGAGACACTTTTCAATTTTACATCATAGATACTCACCGGCCGCCTATGAAATGACGGCCTTTGAAATACTTAACCAAAGGCTTAGGGGCTGTCAGGCTGATAAGAAAATCAGGATTGAACTTGCTGCCCAAGCCGGACTCGGGAGGCCCAGTTTCAATATTCCAAGAGGACGGAGCATCAACCGAGGTTACGGGCAGCTTAGTCTCCTCCATTGCTTGGATGACTGCTGGGAAGGGCTCGCGGACCTCGCCCGAAAAGCTGAAGCCTAGTGACGGATAAGCCAAGTGCCTTCGAAACACGACAACAAAACGCACCGAAAACTGCGTCCACGATGTGATCCGTCGACTTCATGGCCGCCGGGAAATCATCCACAAACGGCACATCCAGGTCTTCTAGCTGCTTAGCGAGTCGCTGCGGGGATAGTCGATTAGTATCTTGAGTGCTGGGATAAATCATATGAATCGAAAAGAGGCACGGTGTACACGGAATTTAAGCCATGGTTCTGGAGTAGAAGACATGGGCCTCGGGCATGGTGGTTGTGGATGGGGTAGGGCGACTAGACAGGCTAGCCAGAGGTATTTATGTCCCAAGCCAAGCATACGAAGGGTTAGGGAATTGAAGGGTACGGATGAAGCATTTGCGGGGTTTCACTCGGGTGCTCAACGGGGATTAAAAGAACAGCATCGGACTGCTAGCATACCTGATAGAGGTCATTCTTGCTGCGTTTCGGATAGTAGATCGCTGGCTGATACCCATAATGACGAAGATGGCGAGCTGCGACGAGCCCATCACCGCCTTTATCAATTAGAGGACTACGCACAGGCCCAGTTGAAGAGAGTCGCTCACCGTTATTGCCAGGACCACAAGCTACAAGTACTCGGTTGCCCTTGTTTGGGGGATGAACCCGGTAGACTTCACAGTAGTTGCCGTTAGATAGCCATTGATAGCTAGGCAGCTTAATTGAGGAGCGTACCGACTTGCGAGACTGATAAACCAGCAAGCTCCATAAGCTGGTCAATCGAGAAAGCTCCGGTGCTCATGAGCTCTTTATCTAGAGCTGCAGCGGCTTTGGCCGACAGGGTCTGTGGCGCGTGTAAGTCAATGATTCTACAGTCTTGGCATCATTATAGTATGCAACCTAACTTCCCTTGAATGCCATAGTCACCGTATATCGAATTTGGGGACAGATGGGTTATAGTAAAGAGATGAAGAGAAAATGCAGAAGATGGGAAAGTTCTTGGTGTGTGGTAGTGTGTTGATCGACTGACATCACCGGGGGAAGCTGTGAGCTTTATTGGCTTCGATTGGTGTAAGTGCCATACCGTGGCTGACTAAGTTCGCTGAGAGCTCCGATTGGCCTAGGCGGAGAAAACAGTTTCCAGCTCCGCCAAAATTATTGAATTCCACCATCAGCGCCCTATAGCGCAGTCCAAAGCAATTCAATGCCGTCCATCGTACTGCCCTTCACTTACGAAGCAGCACCCTAGTTAGTCACGATGGTGGTCAAGATTCGACTGGCGCGCTTCGGACGCAGGAACTCCCCCTTTTACAATATAGTAGTAGCCCACGCGAGGTTAGTTTTGCTGACTGTCCTACCAGTTTCGAATAAAGCCGGTGGCATACTGATTTGATATAGAACGGCGCGAAACAGCAGACCGCTTGAAGTCATCGGCACATACGATCCCATTCCGAAGCCCGATCCGTACGACGACTCTGGGAGACTGCACAAGGATATCAAATTAGACACATTAAGGGCAAAGTACTGGATCGGTGTCGGTGCGCAACCAACAGATACGGTTTGGAGATTGCTGTCACTGGTACGAGGCACTATAATTTGTCTGAGCCATTCCCATACTGACCGAGACTTTCTTTAGCTGGGCATCATGGAACCAAAATACCGAAATACCGAACCGCGAACTCCACCGCCTATGCCACGCGAATTCTTAGGCGATTCTCAACCACAAGAGGCGAAATAATCGCATTAGCATGTTGGTGTGTATAAAGCATCTGACTGCGCCGCTAAATCTCAAGTCAGGGTTGTGGACTTGAGAGGAGGAATGGCAAAGCTCACCGAGAGCTTTGCGCAATATTGCCTTCCCAATATGGGATGAACGCAGGTTTCTGATTTATCCACCAAATACTGCCCGTCTACCATGTATATATTGGAAACTGGAAGGGCATCTTCGACATACCTCGAAAAATGTGTCACCACAGGCTCAAATATTATGTCCTCTGCGGGAATAGAGCCAATTGTATAATATAAAAAAAATGACAATGAAACGAGACGAAATTTGGTGTGCTAAAGGATGATCCTCCTTAGACCACAAGGATGTCATTGTGAAGAACGGCGTATTACGAAAACAGGATTCAGTGCAACAAATTGAAGCTGACTCAATAGTCCATCCCAGTTTGATTCTCCCTATAAGAAAGCGATTCTGCGCAGGCATAGAGCGAACCGTTTTCTGAAGTTATAATACTTTTACCATAGGGTCGTAGCCATCGATCCTCAATCTCACACAGGGACCAGCTGCGCCAATTCCGACTAGACTTCCATCACGAACAGCCCGGCTCGATATCCATCTACACTCATCTCACACCATTCACACTCACCTCACCACCCTCGGGCACCAGAACCCAATCCTTTACACTACCTTTCCAATCGCTCGTCCGTATGTCCTTTATATGCACCAGTATGACCCGCACCTCTTCGCCCGCAACAAAGCACTCGCGCCCACCGTCCTCTTGAGTGGCTTGCGCCGGCCCACCACCGTTAAACGCAACGCCGCCCTCGGAATCAAAGGTGTTGTTCTCGAGATGTTGGCTGCGATAAAACTTCTCCTCGTCCGAGCCGCGCGCCACTAGCTCCGCCGTGCCGTTTATGGTCGCACTGATGCTAGATATGGCGCTAGTGTTGAGGTTCAGCAGCAAGGATGCGAGGCTTGATCTATGCTCTGGGCCGGGAGAGCCGCCGGACATTCGGCGGCCTTGGGTGGGTGGTCTATGCGAGACCCCTGGACGTGACTTAGTTGCAAGTTCGCTCATCCTCCAGTAGCTACCAGGCAGGATTCTCACAGTCGTGAACCAGTAAAGAGACGTTGGGATTGACAACTAGATTATTGGTCTTCTTCGAAGAAGGGTTCGTGGTCATTACAATTACCGGCGCGGAAGAGTATTGCGAAGAGGGGATATAGGTGTAGTTCATTAACGACACGTGCGGCTGGTTATCGGTGCAAGTCGCCAGGTGAAGCTATCCCGAATCTCAGTCAGCGGGCGGGGTGTTGGGCTCACACGGATAAGCAAGGATCGATAGCGGACTCACAAAGCGCGCATTCTCGAGACATTGTACGACCTCGGGAGGGAGCGACGAGACCAATTGCTTATGAGTGTCGCCGGCTGAGGCCTCATGGTTCAAAGGTATCTGCTCCATCGCGCGGTGTCAACCCCAGGCATGAAATTTTGAAAATAGTCGCGTGAAGTCGATTGGAGGGGCAGACATTCGATCCTACCAACTATCAGATCCTATCAGATCTCCGATGACGTTGGGCAGGCCCCCCTGGCACGAGACCCCACACCGGGGCTGGAGCTTGGGCCAAGTCAGTATACATAGTAGGCGTAATAGGCTTACAGGCGGCCGCCCAGGAACCGCGGCTTCTCGCGGGGGTGGACCCCGCTTACTTACGGCTTTCAGTTGGTTCAACAACGGCAGCATGGAATGAACGAAAGCCGTAGCTGACATCTTGGACCTCACCCATGCTCTTATCCTCTTATCCTACCCATAGATCTCTATTATGCAGAAGAGCCACTTCACCTGTTCTCGTACAATCAAGTCAATTGACCAATTTACAAGCCATATATAACACAAAATGCGTTCAATCAAGCCTAGGCATCTCCGCCGGCGCCCGTTCACCCGCTACCTCTCAACTAGCTCACCCATACAGCCACCTCATGTCACTCCAATAACATCTTTACTAATTGCGAACCGTGGTGAGATTGCGCTGAGAATAAACAAGACAGCCGAGCGTCTGGGCATCAAGACCACCACCTTATACACCGACCCAGATGCCACATCACAGCATGCTTCTTGCTCGAAATATTCCATAGGTCTCGGTGCGGCCAATGGGTACCTCGATGGCGAGAGGATAGTGAGGCTAGCCAAACAACATGGTATCCAGGCACTTCACCCAGGCTATGGATTCCTGTCGGAGAACTCCGCGTTTGCCAAGAAGTGTGAGGAGGAAGGGATCGTATTCGTCGGGCCGCCCGCACAGGCCATGGCCGACATGGGCGACAAGGCCCGCAGCAAGGAGATTATGACCAAGGCTGGAGTTCCATGCGTACCCGGCTACCACGGCAGCGAGCAAGGTGAGGCCGAGTTACTGAACTATGCGAAGGAGATTCAGTTCCCGGTACTACTCAAGAGCGTGAAGGGAGGCGGCGGCAAGGGCATGCGTATAGTGATGGAGGAGAGTGAGTTCCTGCAGCAACTAAAAAGCGCAAGAGCAGAAGCGAGAGCCTCGTTCGGAGAAGGTGGAGAGGTTATGTTGGTCGAGAAATACATTGTACGACCCAGGCACGTTGAGGTGCAGGTATTCGCGGACAAGCACGGCAACTGCGTCGCCCTAGGGGAGCGGGACTGCAGCGTACAGCGGCGACATCAGAAGATACTCGAGGAGTCGCCGGCCCCTGACTTAGACGATGTGACAAGGCTGGATTTGTGGGAGAAGGCCAGAACGGCAGCGTTGGCAGTAGGCTACGTTGGTGCGGGAACGGTGGAGTTCATCCTTGACAAAGATACCGGGGACTTCTATTTCATGGAAATGAATACCCGACTTCAAGTTGAGCATCCCGTCAGTGAGATGGTCACCGGGACGGATCTGGTTGAATGGCAATTTCGGGTTGCGGCCGGGGAAAGGTTACCATTGACGCAAAAGGACATTATACACAGAATCGAGGAGAGGGGGGCAGCTATCGAAGCGAGAATTTATGCTGAGAGCCCAGAAAAGGGTTTCATTCCCGACTCAGGGAAACTCGTCCACTTAAAAACTCCCAAAACTAATGAAGACGTTCGGATCGACGCTGGCTTCGTTGAGGGCGATACGGTCACTGAGGCTTACGACGGAATGATTGCTAAACTTATCGTCAGAGGCAGGGATCGTGAGACTGCCATTAGGAAGATGGAGCTTGCCCTCCGCGAGTACGAAGTCGTCGGCTTGAGCACTAACATCGAATTCCTGAAACGCCTATGCAGATCGCCAGCATTCATAGAAGGTGATGTCGAGACTGGCTTTATTGAGAAGTGGAAAGAGGAGCTCTTTGACCCTGTGGTAATTAAGCCAGAGGTATACGTTCAAGCGGCACTGGGCATTTCCGCTTCTCGGCCAACTGAAGTAGTCGAACCTCATGGGGAAACTCTTGGATTCGGTTCAAGTAGCAGCGAGAGGAAATTCTCGTTCAAGTCCCTCGACCCGTTAGATCAAAAAGAAGGGGAAATAGTGGATGTCAGCATCACCCAGAAAGGCAATAACCTGTTCGACGCTCAGGTCACCCGGAAAGGTGAAGATGCTCAAGTCTTTGAAAATCTCGTCTCGTCACCTGTTTTAAGCTCGGAGAAGGCAAGTCTGGTGACCTTCTTTCCACATACTCGCATAGAGACAACGATCATCCAGGATCCGAATAATGACAACAAGATCACCATATTCCAACATGGCGCCAAGACAGAATTGTCATTGGTTTCTCCGACCTGGTATGAAAAGGCACTGGGACTCAAAGAAGTGACAGCGTCGGTTGCAGCTCCGATGCCTTGTAAGATCCTGAAGAATGAAGTCAAGGAGGGTGACAAGGTTACTAGAGGCGCCCCTCTTGTCGTGTAAGCTTCGTGGACAGTGGTATGACTGAGTTTACTGAAATGCTAACCCCGGTTTCAGGATCGAATCGATGAAAATGGAGACAGTTATTCGATCACCACAGGATGGTGTTATAAAGAAGCTCGCGCATAAGGAAGGGGTAAGTATTTCAGCTTGTCATATGAATATCCTACGGCTGCTAACTTGAATAAAGGACAAATGCAAAGCTGGCACCGTACTAGTGGTGTTTGAAGAGGAAGATGCTGCTGAATAGGCCCCGATCATACAGGGATAACACAGACTCGTCGAAAGCGCAGAGCAACACCGTCACAGGTAGGAAAGAGCTAAACAGGCCGCTACAACATGCTATGAAGGTTTGGATGCAGTTATAAACAAATAATTGAATTTTCTCCGGTACTTTGGTTCCATCTTTCGATGTCCGAGATGCTATTTGAGCAGGGCTCTCTCTGAACATGTTAAAACGTTACTGCATCGATAAGTTCTACGCATCCTAGCCACAGCTACATAAGCGGTCCTTCAATACATATCCAAGCTACAATGCTTGTTCAAATGGCATTCTCGGCAATTTGATGAGCCTTGAGGGTAGCAGCCTATTCGAGGGCTGCGAAAGGGGCTCACGAAAGTTGTTACCGCCACAAGCGATTCCCTCCATCACATATCAGAAACCAACCGAATAATGCACCAAGCTAACAGAAACGACCTGGGCTATCAGTGAGCCACGAGATCAGACGACGGGTCAAACAATACGACGCAAACTGCGAAAGTAGAGTTGCAGTGTAAGGCCCCGAAGCTATAGAACTCACTTACAGCCTCCAAAGCATTGGTAGACAGTTCATGGATCACAATACCTCACATACCACTTCAACGAACAAGTCTTAGGGAAGCCACGCCGAATAATGTTCAACGCCAACCAAGTCGCCAGCAATCAACCGGCCACTGAGAACCATAAACGCGGGTGTTCATCGCGTAGTAAGCGATCTAAAGGCCGAGAACACAAAAGACAGATCTCAGTTTGGCCAGGCAAGCAAGCTACCCGGGATTACTCATCCATACGGACGAGACTAACTACTTCTCGGAACGACAGCCGAGAAGGTGAACGCGAAAGCTCCGTCGTAGGTTGTATCTTGCTGTGACCGCAATTTGAAAGTCAGCAAACACCTAAGCATTGGCGTACGACCTGGGGTTGAAAAGGATCGGGGGACTTCTACTTGCTTCAAGCGGTTTCGGAAAACGGGTTGCGAATAAAAGACGCAGAGGCAAAATGCTCGAAATACTAATATTCGTCATCGTCGGCTTCGTTGTCAACGTAGGTACTTAGTGCAAGCCAATGAAAACACCTAGCAAGGTGACCGCATGAAATATCTATTTTTAACCCTCGGGCTCTAGTCCGGCTTTCCCGTGTGGCCCTGCTACATAGGCTCTAGCTAAACCGTCCAGGACAAACAAAGTCAAAAGGAAATCCGTCCGCCGCCACGAATACTTCGGTCTGCCGTTCTGGGTAGGCCAGGAGCGAATTCGTTATTTGTCTATAATCTCGCGCGGCAAAGCCCACGGCGGCCGCCAGTCACCGATGGACCGGACTCCCCCTTCTCCAGCAACGGCCAAGGAGATTGCAATGTCCAACGCGCATGACATGTCTCAGCCCGCTCCGCTTTGCTACCAGGCAGCTACCCAGGCCTGCAAGAGCTCGATTGTCCAGTATATGAGATAAGTATACGACGGGTCGCTTCTATCGCCACCCTTCCAATCGTCTCCAAGCTTGCCGGAAGACCCCGTCGCTAACTGGACCTTTCCGGCCGCAAGACCAAAACACCATGAAGCTTATCTGCTAGGGAAGTGGGATTTGTGACATTACGCCCCAGCAACCAAGCTCCCCAGGACACTCCCCTACCAAATGAAGGCAAGCAAGCCGTGGGGCCGTAGCATAGCATGTATCAAGCGGACCGCGGCCGCGGCTGCGGCTGACAGCATCTCGCGCTAGGCTACTTAGGAGGCTACTCTCATGCTTGCTTGCCCGCCTGCTTGATCCCTGAGGAGTGTGCCGTGTAACGCATTATCGAGCGACCCGCAAATAGGAATTAGCACCGGGTTCTAGCGACTGCAGGAATCCTCTCAGCGCACGCCACCTACCGCAAAGATTCCCCCTTGAGGGCGTACGGTAGTGCCACGGGTATTTGCATAGCAGGATCGCAATATCGCAACGAGCACGGTAGCGGCAGCAAGCAAGCAGCAACAATGTCTAGCTATTAGCTATTAGATAGCGGGGTCATGGAATTTGAGGTCACCGTCACATCATAAGGCACGCACCCCGCGGGCGGGATCGGGGTCGAAACGAGGAGAACGTGGTAGTAACACCCGCGGCAGAAATATATGAAGCAAGCACCTCCTTACCCGCCTCGCTCTGGTTGGCGAATGGGACGTGGAAGGGGTATGATTTGAATAGATGGGAAAAATTCACAATATTGAGGAACGTGACAGTGACCGGAGGATTGGAGGGCGTCGTCTAGTTAGGTGGCTGGATGCACGCGATGCGTGTCTTGGAAATGGGCTTGCGGCCTATATTTCCCATTATCTTCCCGATCTGCGGTCATTCCGCTATATGATTGGCCCTCGCAAGCTTTGCTGCATATGCTCAGAATGGCAAGGGGATGGCCCATTGCGCGGATGCCGCAGGTGGAAGAAAGGGCTTGCCTGGCTTTGCAAGGGGAGAAAGCAAGCTTTTTCGGGACCTCGACTGGAACCCGCAAACATTTCCCCGGTCGATGACCCAGAAGGCTAGCTAAGGCGGCTGTCGAAACGGCTGCAGTGGGTAGAGCGGCCCGGAAGCGAGTGCAACGTCCCTCGCGCTAAGAACCTCAAGGGGGCAGGCAATTATGCCGGGAATTACCTGGCTGCGTCTCTGGGTTTCTATTATGTCTAAGGTGCTAGGTTCCAGAGATAAAAAGGATTATCCTGCTCGCACGCGGTAGAGGTAAGGTGGAGTGCAAGGGCAAAAAAAGGTGCTGGAACAGGTCGCTGGAAGCAACGTGCTGGGATATTGGGTCGGCATTGTGACATAGAAAGCTTCCAAGCATTGCTTCTTGCCGGGGGGGTTGCTGCAAGGCAATCAGTCTGACGAATGAGGTATGCCGAGTGGGAGCTGGCATGATGTGAGTTATAGATGAAGGGAACTATCGGGAGATCAATCTTCTCACGCATCTTGAGCTACGTGACAGGTCGCAACAGGACATCGCAGTGTCCCCGTGGTGACGTTGGGATACTGGAGAGTTGTTCAGGTTTGGATGCGACCAGCACCCCTTCGTGTCCATTTGCGGGAGGTAAGACAAGCGGGTGGATATTGCTTCATTTGCCAGCCGTTAGTTTGTCTTGTAGGTGTCCGCGCTAGGTATTTCACCGGCTTGGCGTAACACATATCGCGATTTTCTGCACCCTGCCGTTGGCCAGCCTGGCTTGTCTACAGAACAGGAGCTCTGCCCTCCTGCTAAGTCGTCAGCACCGTAGACTAGTCCTGGAAGATTTGTGCGTTAACAATTCAACATTACAGGGCATACTGCGCGCCGGGTCGCCGTCTGACACCCCCCACGGTTTTGCATTTCTCTTGGCTTCACGTGCCCCCTTGCCCGCAAACATGGACTAGGAGACAACGCGTAGCCATAGACCATCTAGTAGGCCTTGAATACTGAGCTAAGTCCAGCAATCGCTGGATTGATCGGTTCAGTAGCTTGAGTGTCCTGTATACGCTGTGCTAGTTGCACAGTCAGATGGTGCGGCATATATGTGTGTGCTTAGTAGCACTAGCCAGGTTGTACGTGATAGAGTGTACGACTGGACAGATTGACAGACGCCGTTGGTGTTGTGCGATCTCAACCTCACGTACGAAGTCGCGTACCTAAGTTATGCGGATGCGAATGTATGAGTTAAAAACTCCATGTGTTCCAAATACCCAGATACAGAGGCATAGAACAATTTGATGGAGGTGTCTCATAGCCAATATGCATCCCAAACCAGGCAAGCCGTTCAGATATCATGTACCAAGGCCAAGTGTCGATCTCCTCGATTTTTGCAGATCTCACGGCAAATCCGGGGACGTCCTTGGCCCCCACCACTGTCTCTAATTCTAGTCCACACGTGGGTGAGTGTTGATCAAGGATATTTTTTTTTTATCTGTATGACAAAGATATTTCATCGGAAGGGTGATGAGAGAAGGATCACTTGCCGGGTCCTGATATCCTCAAATCCACGTGTTAATCTGATACCTGCTGCTGATCCGAGAGTTCCGAATACATTTGACTACCGCCGACTGTAGCCAGTCCCCGATGGCTTGAAGTGAAAGCCGAAGCGTAGTAGCCGTGATGTTTGGATGGAACAACCCCAGCGAATCACAGAAGCAGCGGTCGTAATTCCATCTGGCAGTTACATAACGCGGTACACCTTGGAGGTGTTACTACCGCCCGAGGGGTGGGTGACGTCGACGCAAGTGGTAATTGTATCCAGCATGGAACGAGTGGCCTACTTTGAGTTAGCCTGCGAGGAATCTCCGTTTCCAGCGACGACTGGTTCATCAGGAGATATTGGATCCGACTTGAACCTTGTTGATACCCGTGCATGTGTTGAGGAATTGTCGGCTGTGCTCGACTCCTTGAACTCCCGAGCAATAGCTGGTCTTGGTAGATAAGCTGCAGGGGGAAATGTCGTGGAAGAAATTCCGGATGCTTAATACCCGTATAAACCTGGGCGCGAGTCTAGCAATCGACGCGCCGTCTGCTACTACATAGGTCTATAAGTTTGTACGACCCTTAGTGCCTATCAGTAATGTTGACCCAATACCAGAGACGTGACAGGCTTACGAGAGGCTCCTTGGCTGCTAGTGGTAGACTGAACTGGACGAACCTGTGGTTGTAGTTGCCCTTGGCGTACATATCGGTGCTCGTCTATACCCATGTGGGTTTTAGAGTGATCCAGTACCGTGTTGAGCTGGCAGAGGAAAGGCGGGGTTGATCCAGAATGCAGTAGTAATAGAGCTTGGCGGTAAGGGCTGTTGGAGTTCAACCACGATCCTTCGGCCGATGGGTATCAGATATGCCTTTGGAGCCTTATTATAACTATAACATGGACAGCGGGGAGAAATCCCCCAGTAGATATATCTGCACTTACCGTCAATCTTAACCTAGGCCAAGTATGGATGACCTGAGTTTTATTATTCCTACAGACAGCGTATAGATGACTTCATCTCACACCGTCTTTTCAGCCCTAGCGTAGGGAATTCCCTGCCGATAAGTATGAATGAAATCTTCTTAAGGATGTGATAAATGCATCTATGATCCTACCTTGTCTCCGTCTTACGTATACTCATATCTGTCTGCGTGTAAGCTGTCGTATAAATATCCCACAGAAACGTCTTTTCTTAGCACTCTATCCAAACGGTTCATTACGAAGCCATCGCCTATCAAATAGGTTAGCTGCTAAAAGGTGATGAGGCTGACCTGAGCACCATTCCCGTTTCCTCTCAAAAGCTTGTCTCGCAAAACATTACGCGGATTGGCTGGTAGGCGAATCTAGCTTGGTGCCATCAGAGACGACTTTGATGGTACTTTGCATGCTCGCTTGTGACGTCGTGTAACGGTGGTCTCATTGTGCTTGTCTGCCCTGTGCCACAGACACATATTCCAACCCATGCGTGTGAAGTATGGCGCTAGTTGGGTTCGTGAACCGACAGCATACACGTAGCGTGCCAACCCCTCTCGTTCAAGTATCTAGGAGGTTGAGTTGCCACCAAGTGACGTGCCCCGCCGCCGCGGTTTGGTAGTTTGCTTTGCTTGCCTGCCTTGGTGGCTAGCTTGCTCTGTCACTCCCGTCTAGATGGGAATTCTGTAACGCATCAGCCGCTGGAGATTCTCGCTTGGGGCCGGAGACTGTTGATTCTTGACCCGAGCGGGCTGAAGTTAGCCGTGGGCTGTGCCCGCCCTGCCGGTTTTGGCTCCAAATTCAATCGGATGGTCAGTCGAGAAATCCGGGACCAATGGGCAATAGAAAAGGCGCTACGTACTGAGCTCGCAAGCTCGATGCCGTGTGTAGTTCACGATGTCGCGCAATTATGGTACTTACGTATCCCTGTTACCCATGAGCATGACATCCTAGGTACGTAGTAGTCTTGGCTATGAGTATACCTTACCCATCGCAGACTGGTGCCGCATCCATCGTAAGCACCAGTCTGGGGTAAGGAAAGATCTGGGAGAACCCTTGGATGATAGGATTCACCTCAGCGACAAGTCAGACATACCTAGGTAAGTAAGCAAGGTTTAGACCGCGGTACAACCGCAGAATACTTATTTTATTGTCCGGGAGTACGCAGGTAGGATTGGAAAGGTACCGCTCGAGGTCGATAAGCCGAGCATGAGCCTTGAGGCCAGACCGACGGTTCGTACCCAAAGTCGGGATCACTATGTGAACTAGCTTATTAGTGGGCACGATCGTCGTGATGGAATTGGGTGTTACTAGCTAGCTCTTGCAGCTCATATGATGCGCTGACTGAGGATAACCATGATGGTCACGATATTTAGCTAGATAAGAGTCAGCGCCCATGACGCTCGCTAGTTAGCGATAGTGTAGGTCGGTTATTCCTTGGCCGCGCATTCAGCTTGCACAAGACCATGGATAAGCGTTGGATCGCGGCACAGGACAGGATTTCTGGCCTGTCTGCCTGTACGTACAAGTTTCGGGCGTTACCCAGAGCGCGATGGAGAACTTGGGGACAAGTATAGGTATTACCTATATCTCCATATGATTCGCAGGCGAGGAATTAGCACACATCCCATGATTGGTACTCTGATATATACTGTACCTACATACAGTAACAACCGTGAGAATGCGGAAGGTGAATAAGATCAATATATTCGTGTTGGCTGGCTGGGCTGGCTGACATCGATTGAAGAGGCACGGGCTTGTGACGAGATTATGCATTAGGTACCTACATACCTATGTAATAGATAATGTTATAGTTATGTACGTCGAGCTGTGATCCTAGTTCGTGCTCTCTCGTTGCGACAGTCCGGCCTTCAGCTTGTAGCTTCCTGCGGTGCTACTCGGTACCGTTACCTGTGATCGCTAGCCGACGTCAGGCCTGGCTAGTGCGGAGCACAGACCTAAAGTTAATCTACAGGGGGAGGGGGGCATTCTAGGTAACCCCTCAGGGGTCTAGGTTCTCCTGCACGTGTAAGTCGTCGACTTTGCGTCTTGTGTTCTTACATATTGCAGATAAATTGGACAGACCAGCAGTTACGCATATACTGACTCTAGCGGCCTTTTTGCGTCCTATAGGGACAAGTTTTTCGTCAGGAGCTTTTCACAAACAAGGGACGGTTTAGATTATATATGCAATAAGTACATAATGTACAATCCTTCCAGAGCAACTTACACGTAGTTGCGGTGGGGTACCGTATCTCTTGCAAGGTAGACGGGAAGTTCCCGTTGACACTCTAGGTGTATCCCCGTAGTAATCAAGGAAGTACCGGTGTACCTAACGTATGTACAGTATGCGAGCTATAGCAGTGATATTTATGGTAAGATGCCCCGGCCAAAATCAGATCAACTTCTCATCTAGGATCGTTTTGGTACTTGAGATATCAATGGCAATCATCCGTAACTGGACGACAGGTGATGTTCCCCCTCTTCTATTCCATACATGTAGGTACATACGTAAGTTACACGTACCCTACTCGTACATATATGATGGCAGGTACCTACATGCGTAGCTTCCACTACTCCCACAATACATCACACGTTATAGGTAGGCACCTACAGGGGGGGCTTGGTGCTACTGCCGTTTGCTGGTGTAACCGCGACTTTCCACTCGATTTCTCGGTGCTCAATCTTCCTTTTAGACAAAAGCCCGCCCGTTACCAACTGTCTGGATCTCCTCTTCTCATTTCTTCCCTCTTCCTTTTCCTCTCTCTCTCTCTCCCTCTCTTGAGATCTTTCGATCTTTTCGATCTCCCTCCCGCTTCCGATTATTTCCCCTCTCTCGTACCTCCTCGTTTCTCTTCATCTGTCGCTGCTGGTTACAGCCCAAAGGGAAGCATTAATAATTCACGCACGAGGGCGGCATCGTAATCTCTTCACCTGCCTGGCACATGAGCTCTAGGCCTCTTGCAGCCGGGAGACCCATCCACCAACACATCAAAGCACACCCGCCGGTTACGGTTACCTAGAGCATTCATGACCCGAAGCTCCCACGCTCAGGGTCAAGCTCTGGCTCGTCAAGCCCAGGCACAGGCATGTTCCAGCCTCAACCAACTCCGTATTCCCCGTACGCTTCCTATGGAATCCACATAGCCAACGCGGAGGTTCCCGAATACGCCTTCCAGCCTACTCCGCTGGCACAGTTCGGCGCAGGGCAAGCTGGTGGTGCAGGCGCAGTAGCAAGCGGCAGACCGACAACGGCCGACGTCTTTACCTCGCCAATATTCCAAAATCCTAATTCTCTAATTGCTCCCGCCAGTAATCCTAGCCATCTTCCCTACAACAACGCCAGCTCGATACCCCACAGTCACCACCACCAACCTCGTCGCAACATCAAGATGGAGTCTCAACACGATCTCGCTCAGCAGGAGGCCGCTGCTCGCGATTTCAAGCCTCGCCACGAGGTAAGTAAGGCATTCTCCGCCGCTGTATATATACCATTCCCCCTCAATCGTCTTCACGTTGCCTCTGATTCACCGCGTGCAGCTGTGTGCCTAGCTCTTGTTCCCGTCTCACTTCGCACCCCCGCCTTAATTAAAAGCTTCCAGACGCTCACATCTCAACTGCGAAACAGGGTCCATTAGTAGGCGATAGGAGACCAAGCACGGTGATCACGGAAGAGTATGCGAGAGCAGACCCCATATACGTCGCCAAAACCATGGTTAGTCATTCGATTCGGAACCGAGCTGCAGAAATCGAGATCGGCCAATTGACTTCTGATGACATCGTAGGCGTTACCCCAGACTTATTCCCACTATCGCCCGGTCCAGGGCGACGGTAATTGTGGCTGGCGAGGTGAGTTTTGACGCATTTATCACTTCATCTCTCTTGATGATCCTTCTGCATCACGTACGCATACCCCGCAGTTCATGCGTGGCCATACATACCCCAGCCAGGGTCTGGTTCTTGTGCCTTATCTACGATGCTTCTCGATTAGATTGATTGATCGATCGACGATCAACCGCCGCGAAGACAAACCCCAGGTATTGAGGACAACCCTCAGCCTTCAAACCCCTCCCCCAGCCAAGACCATCCTGCTTGTCAAGAACTAAATTAACACTTGGTGGTTTGTTTCTAGCAATTGCGTTCGCTTATTTCGAGACGCTGGTACGGTGCGGCGATATAACCCAGGCCCAGGGCGAGCTGGCTCGGTTAACCAGCCTGAACAACTACATCGAGACCGTCGGTGGGCATAGTTCGTGGCTGTTTGAGGATATGGTATCCGAAACCTTCGACCTATTCAACCAGATCATTACCGCCATGTCTAATGGCCAGGATGCGATGCCGTTCGTGGTGGAAAAGTTCAATACTCCCGACTCGTCGCAGTCAATCGTCTACCATCAGCGCCTGCTTGCATCTTCATGGCTGAAGGGCAACTATCGCCAGTACGAACCTTGGATAGCCGGTGGCGGTGAAAACTACGTTCAAGATACTATCATGCCGATCGACAGGGAAATAGACCACGTAGGTGTCGTGCTACTTTACGACGTGTTGCTCAAGCCAGCAAATATCGTGCTTGAAATTGCCTACTTGGATCGAAGCGAAGGCGCAGAGGTCAATGTGCATCGGATGCCGGAAGAAGCCAATGGCCAAGATCCAGCTGCGTTAGGACCTATGATCTATTTGCTATACCGTCCAGGTCATTACGACATCTTGTATCGAGATTCTGTAATTCAAGCTCCACCCATGCCGCCCGCGCCGACTACTCTATCCATCAACAGGGCAACGTCGTTCACTCACCACCATGAGATCGAGAGCAGTATGCCGCAGCTTCCAGATTTCTCGGTGGACATGAGTGCGTTAGCCATGATACCCGGCTTCGCCGCTCCTGAGATCTCCCCGTTGGGTTCTCCTCCGGCCGCACCGTCTCCTATGTCAGATCCTTACGCTCCTTCTCCGCAGTCGCCGTGGATGGCGCAGCCATTCCCGGATAGTTTGGCAACTGCGCCTCCGCCTCAGCAACCAAGTCCTCCGCAGCAACAAGCGCCAGCATCCATGACGGTGCATCATCCTCTGCGCTTCAGCAAGTACAACTTCCCTGACTTGGTAGAAACCAGCAGTTTCCACGAGCCTGCGTTCACAACCAACACTTTCAAAAATTCTCATTTCAATGTCGCCCATTACAACAATATGAACTTCCAGCCGGAGATGTACAGACCCGAGGCAGATGAAGATATACCACATGGAAAAGGGGGTGGCCGGAAACGGAGTACTGAGCATTGCGCGGTCATCAAAAAAGAGAGCAGGGGTTAGAGGGTGATTTTCTCCTACTTCTATGAGCATTCTTCCGTTTGTGGGGTCGGCAGCACTTCCCGTCTATTACAAACAACCTCATGGCGTTACTTGGTAATGAAAGACTGCGAGGTACGAGGTCGGCCCACGACCTGGTACGATATTTATACCACCGAGACGAAATAATGAGATAAAGGTTCCGGCATCCTAATATGAGAACAGGATGGCCTATGAGCTTGGCATTTAATACGGGTCCTGAGGGCAGCAGAACGAGTGCACGAAAATCCTGCTACCCCCAAAACAAAGAAACAAAGCAAAGAATCGGCGAAGCTGAACGCAGATTAAGTTGATAAAATTCGAGCCGAAATTAATATGATCGACATCTTATCTAACATCTAAAATTCTTAATCGTAAACCTCGTGATAGATCTGTTATTTAAATATTCTACAAACATAATCTGAATGTCAGGCGAGTGCTTGACAACGCTACACCTCACGAGTTGCAATGGGGATTATACGAGCCGACAATGTCAACAATTCATCAATTAGCCTACCTCAGCATGCCGCATCTGACCATTTTCCCACCATAATTATTGTCATCGTGCCATAGAAGGTAGGCAGCGAGTAGGGAGGTATCCAAACTTCGTATGCAGCTAAGAAAGGCCACAGCGGCAAGCCACGTCGCGTTCAAATTAGAAGGCTGCGCTTTGCCGCCCACTATCTACACGTACGTAGGCCTTATCACTCAGCTGCGCCGAGATCGGCGACGGAAGGCTGCATATACCCCCTGATCTATCATTCCCTCGAGACAGAGCCAAATAACCGCGCCGCTGGCGCCGCCGTCCGCTGATGTCCATTGGGTAGTTTGGCAGCTGGAGAGGCTGGGAGGTGAGAGTATCATTGATGTGTGTACTCCAGTGCGAATTGGAGAAGCTGTAGGCGCCCGATTTATGACCGTTAGGGACGTGGCCATCTGCAGATGCAATTGCTCGGCCATGCGTTGTGGAACCGTTTCATAGGGAGGGAGTCCTTACGAATGCCAAGGTCTCCCATAAATGTCCTCACGACGGCACTCGTATTTCCGACCACCAGGCTGCGAGCACCTGATTTGGTTTGCCTGGGAATATCGGGGCTCGGGGGTGAGAGATACGAGGTATAAGTCTTGTGGATAGCAGAGAATTGTGTCCGCCTAGGCAAATCCACATCAGCGCCGCGTTATCTCAGCCGTAACAAATTCGCGAGCTCGATCGACCTGCAGTGACGTTTCCCAGTCACGCCAATTGCTCTGCGTCACCAGAGGATCGCTGCCGAGTTTTGCACCGTTGCTCACCCTCAGCCGAGCAGCGAATTCGTTGGCCCAAGTTACAGTAATGTCTTGTTCGGCCCTCCAAAGGCCAATAAACTCAGAGACGGACGCGGCCACCGTCGTCACGCCCTTGTCCCCCAACCCACACGCTACGATGCGGGCCCACGGGTTCTCGTCCTCGGACCCGGTAACCGGCATCCCCACGTTGATGGCGACGCCAAGGCCCGTGACGTGCCGCCGGAGGTGTACGCCTAGCGCCGCTATCTTCTTCTCCTCGTTCCCCATTGCCGGCTGGCGCACCCACACTCCCGGGTCCGGCGTTGAGAAGGCATCGACGTCGTATAGGCCCTTCAAGGTCGCGATGGTAGTATCCTCTAGAAGACGCACGTATTCACGCACGGTGAAGTTCTCGTGCAACGGCGACCGCAGGTCCATGACGGGCCACAGGACGACCTGCTTCGGCCCGTGGTACGTCATGAGCCCGCCGCGGGCTGTGTGGACGACCTCCGGGGTAAAAGTGTAATTCGCAACCCTTTTGCCCGCCGGTTTGCCCAGAATCAGCGGTGCTTGCAGGCGTGCTAGCTCGTCGGCGGACAGCGGCTCGGTCTGCCGCCGGCCCAGGGTGTACGTGGGAGCCGGCGTGAACGAGATGAGGCTGGGGGGAGGCGGGTCATGCTTGTCACTATCTCCGTTCACCGACAAGTTTTTCCACGCGAGCAATCTTTCCTGCAGCACCGACTGTACACGAGTCGCCAGGGCATACGAGGGGTATATACGAGCAGACCGCTGTTGACGCCAGGGGATTGCGATGTGGCGGAGCGACATTGGATATTGAGACTACTATTTTTTTCCTTTTGGTGCTCGCAGACGTTACCTTCCTTGCAGGCAAGGAACAGTTGGCCTTGGTTCGAAGTTGGATTTATTGCTTGCGCGATCAAATGATCTAAGACGGAGAGAAGCCCGCAAAGGACGTCGAACGCTGAGTTTGCAAAGGTGAAAATCTTACTGCTTGAGGTAAGAGAAAACCAATCTTAACCCGTTTCGGATAGCTTCCCTTGCTTCGACGTGTTGCGACCAACCTTGAAGCTGACAGGGGGTTGGGGCCTGTTCGTCCGAGTTGGCCCGAGCTCCTTGTTACATGGCTCCAGTGTTTTCACAGGTTTTCATGGGAGGACGCGGTGTACCATGGTAGCTTGAGCTCGGGCCACTTTGGGGGGTTGGAGCTCCCCCAACCTTGACAATGGCACGGGACGATCCAGCAGGGGTTAGGGATAATCCTTGTTTTCATCAGAATTCCGTTTATGAGCTGTCACTTTTCTGATGATCTGGACGCTTCCCTGAAAAGTCTATTCTTCCTTTCCCCAACTGAGGTTAGTAATTTGCTCTCTCGGACTGGGCTGTCGAATTGGGACCTTGGCTCCTTAGACACGAACACATATCGGATGTTTACAAGTCGTCTAGCGGGTTAGGCCTAGCAGAGACAGTCAGCGTGGCTAATGCATCGCCACTAAGCACATACATAGCTGCCGAGCAACATCTTACAGAGGTACATAGTATGATCCAACGATCCAACGGTCCTCTCTTGGCGATAGAGATGTCGTCGTCACGGATACTTTCGAGATACATGTAAGCGCTTGTGCGTTGCAACCGTATCCTGCCTATCCTGCCTCTCTCACCGCAGGATGATTCGCGCACATGATCACCGATTGTTACCCCCTTTTTGCTCACATCAGCCGCAACATACAGACGATTCCACGTTCCATGCTGCCCAGACTCTAGCCCTGGCAGCCCTGGGCGTAGGTACGATGCCACGAGCTGCAGCTACTTCCGTGGTACAAGCCTGTCAGAATCCGCCCGTTCTAGCCTCTCATTGCCGAATGCGGGATACGTATAACTGGGCGCCAAGGCTCATTGGCAGCTATGATCTACCGACAGGGCCGAAAGGGGGAGTGCGTCTATTCGGTGCGGTCTGTCACTTCGTTGTGCAGCATACTAATCTCGTGTGCGGCTCCGTTGGGACCAGAGACGGCGGAACCATGGACGACAGCGAAGCGGAGCCGAGCCTACGTGTAACGGAGAACCATAGCTTGGCTTGATAATTACAAGCCAACACCCAACCGCGCGACGATATGGGAAAGAGAATGCGCCTTTAGAGTACCCGGTAGGCGGCCCGAGATTGCTTCGTCGAACGAATCGAACCCCGTATCAGGCAAGGGAATATCCAACGACATCGTTCATTTTTTCCGCTTTCATCGAACTTTTCGCTCTGCCACGGAGCTGGTTCCGTCTCCGTCTTATAGACAGGCATCTTGACGATCCCAGGTAACAAGCAGATGTATCCTACCAATCACGTCCTCGAGTGATGAACTTTCCGATGTTTTCAGGTCACTAACTGTTACTACGGCTTTCCAACTGCATATACGATTAATGTATTTCTCAATCGGAACACTGACACTCTATTACCAACCTAGATACCTATATCCGAGAATCATGTTACATAGCCCTGGAAACTGGCACGTTTGCCTCTCCCTCATATGATCATGCGCTCTCGGTTATGAACGGAATTACCCGCTAACTTCCTCCAAATATTCTCCAGCAATGCCGAAACGCTACCTATTCGTATGAGGTTCGCTTTCGCCGTCGTAAATCCGGGACAAGGGAGACGGTAGCATTATACGACGTTTCCCTATTCGAGGAGAGCCAGGTGAGACGGTTATAAACCGAAGAGCGGTCTGCGTGTATTCCCGCGTTAGTGCTTAAAATGCTGCAAAACCTGGGTCACGTCCTTTATCCTAATACCGAATGGCACTTATAGTATATATCAGTTGCTATATAGCTGATGTGGTGGCAAATCTAATAATAGTTTTTCACGTTCATGTTGTTCGCAATGCATTGCCTGTTTGTACTAGCATGGAGCAACCCGACGAGCTAAGGAGTGATGCTGCGTCGTAGAGGCGTTGACAGATATAATTCGCTATTAACCCTTGACGACCTGCCATTCCACTTCTTTGCTGAGCTCGCCTCTTCTTTCGCATGTAGCCATATTGTGACAGTGTAAGACAGAAGGCGGAAAGGCGGAACATGGGGGCAGCTAACGGACACGAAGTCCAGCAGAAGGCAACGAGACCAATCCAACTGATACCCCAGTCCGCACACAGAACAAGCATATTGCACATGACCCTAGCGCAATAACTGTTATAGGCTCAAGGGTGGCAAACCAATGACTACATCCTAGGTATCTATATAGAAGGAGCTTCATAAGACATGGATTCTTGAGAAGAGGTCACGGTAACGTCTCGCCTAGTCACTCCTCAGAGAGGAATCAAAACTGCCCGGCTGTCAGGAGTTATCCCTGCGGGATCTAAGACAGCAGGACAAAGAGCGCCCTACCATATGTACGGAGGAGTCCTCCCCCTAGATAGGTTCATAGTTCCTTGCTGAACAACGTTGCTTTTCCCTTCTCGCTTGGTCGGCCTCGTGACACCGACCAATGTCAGCTTCAGCAAGATATGGAACCTGATATCATCTCTTATACGGTCGTCCAGGGGCTGTCAAAATGAATATTAAGGAAGTTAGGACTTCTCTCTATTCAACTGTAGTAAGATATAGAGTGCGTGTAGCTCCCCCTTTCGGTTGCCCGATGTGAAAGCTCTACATGAGAGAAGAATGTCTCTATGTAGTTGGAAAAGGGGGCCGTATTGCCTTGGCGAGGTACACCTCATTTTCGCGGGCCAAGGAACTATCGCCAAGCTACTCAACCGCACGCAAGTGATCATATATAGAAGGGCGTCTGCGTGACAGGATAAGGAAATTGCTCATATTCACAAAAAGGGATAATATATCCAAAGAGCCCTCTTCCAAAACCAGACCTCTATCCGTATGACTTGAGGCTTGGCCTAAGAGGCATCATTCCTATCTGCTGCTTCGCCGGTTGATTGCTCAGTCCACTCTCCCGACATTGCCTCTCAGCCATAATGCTCCACAGCTGCGAGAGACCAAAGACTCTTACAGTAGCCTATTTCTCGAAGATGTATCCAGTTCTTGATACCAGTATGATCCATGATCTTCGGCTGGCTCCATCTTCAAGGCCATTATGCTGTAACTAATCAATATCAGCCTTAGCATACGGCAGGCTTCATGGGAGATAACTACCTAGCCTTTAGCGATATAATGTTGGACAGCTCGAACATGAAAATCTATCCAGTCCATCCGCTGTTGAACAAATACTGTCTTTCCGGCATGGTTAGAGATCTGCGGGTATCGCCAGAGCTGTCGGAACCTCGCTCGTCGTCCGCTAGGTAACCCGACGTTATCGACGTCGGCCTGTCAAAGGAAGTGTCCTCGGGTAGACCATCGCTGGCCCGTACGTTGAGAAAGGTAACAGCCACACAGTATCCCCAACAGGACACTACGACCACCACGCCGCAGGCCGCGCCGAAGGCCAATATTAGGAATGCGGCGTATCCGTAGGAAATCATGGTTCCCTATTCGGTATTGTGTGATGTAGCCTCCGTGGAGTGTTTGGAAGATTTGAAGTTGGGTATTCAGGATCTCAGCGAAGTTGTGAGCGGCGCGACTTGGATTGTTCTGTTATTGTTTACGACAGACGGACTCTACAACGTAGCATTGATCTGATTATAATCGAACGTGAACATGCATCTCCGACGGACGATATTAAGCTCGAAGCTTTCGAAATATGGTTTCCAACTATCTCGCCTTCCATAGCACTATTTGTACTAAGCTCACACGATACGCGGAGGGAGCAATTTTTCAACCTCAGGCGTTCGCCAACTGAGGGTACCATTAGCCTTATAGGTTGAATGGGGATATTAGGAAACCCACGTCCCTGAGGTCTAAATAATGAAAAGAGAGAGAAACATTTCTTTCTGCCTCAGTCTCATAGGCCGTCCTCTTCGAATAAGTACCAATTCAATTTCCGTCTACACAGAAAATACACATATCAGCGATACCATCTATCAAATGTTACGCATTTCGGCACCACTGGGCTATTGATTCTGGCATGAAAGTTGAATGCTTTCCCAAACCTTAATGATTTGGCGTCGGGTTATGTATATTACATGCTTCTTATTGAAACAAGCGTCTCCAGTAGGGTTTTCACTATAGGGCAGCAGGTGCGAGTATAATCGTGAAGTATAATAGCCATTCTTAGACTTTAGGGAGAGGCGCAGTTTTGGTGTTCCAGACTGTCCCATCTAGGTTGCCCATGTAGCATGACAATCAGGCGACGAAGAAAAGGGGAGGAGCACGATAATAATCCAAAAATCAGGCTTGTGCGAGACAATTCAGTTTAGGTATGAAAATGAGAGGCCACCCAACTTAGAAGCCTGAAACTCTGTACTATCAGTTTAAGCCCTTAGCTTACTTAGGCCATATGAAGCATTGAAGTGTTCCGCCAACCAGAAGATAGCGATAATAGACTATTATAGGACGGCGATAGGCACGGCAGCCACGAGAATGTATTCAACTTGATTATCAGCGTCTACAATAGCAAGACATGTAGGGACACTTCTAGCTCCCCGAACCCATGGATGATACGCAGTGTAACTCGACGCAACATTCCGATAGACCGCGCAGCTGAACGCGCTCCGGGACTGGCCTTATTTAAATGCAGCTCTGCGATATTTCTAGAGGTCCAGCTCTGAAACAGAAGTTGTCATTTATCGATCCCCTGTCTCAACGCCCTCATGTCGTTGTCTTAGACCAATAGAAGTTTGATACGTAAAGTTGCAGTTGAGTACTTACGTAATCACCGCCGTCCCATGTCCCCTTGCAGAAACTCGCAAAACAGCTTCACTAAGGTACCTAACCCAATGTACATATTAAGGATCCTGGTATCAGATCTCGGATACGGCGGCCAACCCGCGTCGTTGCTCTCACTAAGCCTCACAGGGGTGACGAAGCCTCAGCATCATGGTGATCAGCGCATGGCATCACGACGTCCATCGCTTTTATTCTTCCATGTAGAATGCGGTATGTTGATGACGTACGAGTAGAGTGGCTTTGATATCTACACCACAGAGAATTGTGCAGGCGTACCACGGCTAGAATTCTCCTCTAAGGTTTAGCCCTTTATTGATTGGGGATTGAACGGGAGATCATAGGTCGAAGGGTCTTGCCGGCGCAGGGGTGTTCGGAAGAAGCCTATGGGATGGGTCCATACTTCAGGCTAATGGGCGGGGCTAGTCCCATTTGGGTAGCTAGCTTTTCCAATAGCTTCGGCCAGTGTCGTCATACCGCCCACCATACGCTGCCAACGAGCCCACCTTTGACGATGTTTGCTCTTTTCTCGCTCTTTTCGATGATGAACTCCTATGAAAGAAAGTCACTTCACCTTCTTTTCTCCAGGTATTAATTTTGATGCCCAGCCCATCATCTCGATTCCATCCTTTTCGAGCCCTACCATAATTCCTCAACTATTGCAACCATATCACAGCAGCTGAGCAGTACTCTTAATATAATCCCTGTCTGGAATCTGCAGGGCTAGCAGAGAAACCCGACGAATCGATTCTACCCCAACGTTCAGCCCGGTCGGCTTTGACACCAAGCCCATCTTCCGGATTCGTATCTAAGACATATTAATCTAAGAGTCACTGTCTTGGCCCTAGTCGTCTGGAAAAGGAACACTGTCTCATCAAGATTTGTATGTTGCCTCGTTACCTCCCTAGTCAATCTTATTGTGCCAACTCCCCTATCAAAGCCCAGAGTCAATTCCCTCAAAGATTTGCGATCCGAAGTCTGACTTTCTGACAGCCAGCTCCAAACATTCAATCATCCGAATAAAAGCGAGTCACCTCTGCCGCAGCATCATCAGGTCTGGTCTGACTGGCCATCACCACCAAAAATGGCGCGCGCCAACACTTATCTCGCGCCCCTCTCCCTCATCTTCCTCGCCGGTTCGCTGGTGATGCTCTTCTTCATCATCCTCTCCGCCGTCACCACCACATCGCCTCTCCGACAAACATACTTCCTATCAGCCGATACGTCCGGGATCACCGGTGCCCGCCCGATAACACAATGGGCCTACTTCTACATCTGTGGTGAGGGCAACCTCGACTGCAGCCGCGCATGGCCGGCTCCGCCCCTAGGATGGGCCTGGTCGGGCAACCCGTCCAATGCGCCCGAGGCCTTGGTGGGCACCCACGGCGGTGACACTACGGGCTTTTACTACTACTACATGTGGAGATTCGGCTGGGTATTCTACCTGATCACTCTCGTCTTCTCGGTCTTCGCCTTCTTCGCCGGCTTTGTTGCCTGCTGCGGACGTCTGGGATCTGCCATTGCGGGCTTGACGGCGCTCGTCGCACTATTCTTCCACACTATCGCGACGTCGATGATGACGGCCGTCTTCGTCAGGATGCGCAACGTATTCATCGCGAGCGGCCGTACCGCCAGCTTAGGGCGATACGCTTTCGGGTTCAGCTGGGGTAGCTGGACCGCGCTACTGATCGCTACGATACTCTTCTGCATTGGCATCCGAGGTGGAGATGGTAATACGTATGGTGGCCGCAGATGGGGTCGTCAGAGAAGTGTCCGGAGTCGACGCAGTTACGACCTGAATGGCCGAAGGGTTAAAGACGAATACGCTTGAGGTTGAGGTCGAGACCTGACAAGGAGGAAATGAACTTTCTACATAACCACAGATGCGATAATATCATTGTTATGGTGGAGGGAAGTGAGATACAGAGAATGGGATTTACGCGAACAAATTGGCGAAACGACAGCAAGCCGAGGGAGTTGTATGACTCTTCAAGCCTCTTGAATTCTACGACGCTTGGTATTAATGGGCAATGACGATAATGACGATCGAAGGAGATCTTTTATCAGGTGCCGCATGCCAGGCGAGAAGTAGGGTAACTTCATGGTTGTTAATAATTCGAGATAATTAGAGCTGTAACTTACTTCCAGTTACGCTTACCCAATCGCTATTCAGGCACACTAATTTAATATTCAACCAAACGAGCTTCTAAATCACATGAACGAAGACTGAATATGTGGATGAGTGTAGGGCTTTGCCATGAAATGTATGCCTTGGTACCACGTATAAGGATCTCCTGAAGCAACAACAAACTCTGAAAAAAGGACAGATGAACGCCCTCTTCCTACCTATCCTATTCGACTGGTGAAACATGTCATTCATATAATCCCTATTACCCTAGCCGCTTTGCACTTGGAACTTTCAAGCGAATTTAGACGGCCGCTACAATCTACGAAGCTATACGTCACCTCCCAGGAGGACAGAAGCAGAGGAAGGATAAAATAGGTTAGGTTAAGGTAGCTACGGGATTCTGATGGGAATTCCTGAACTCGAGGATCTAGTTAAGAACCTCAAGCTCTGGCTGCTTTTGGAATGATAGTTTTAGGATCTTGCGTATTACCGACCTGGGACATCTTCAAATGGACTATTCACTCACCTGCCAATGTCATACGCATTCATGCATGCGTCTCGTCAAATCTTCACATCACAGCAGACACTTCTCAGTACCTCCAGGCTTGACAAGATATCGTTTCGTTTCATTTACTTCCTCGACCTTGTCATCTGCTCGGCTATCTGTCTGCTTCACCGTAGTACTATCTCGATCTCGTGTTCTTCGTTATTAATCCTCCGTTCCTCGACAGCAGCAACTTCACACGGGCGATACCAGTAGCAGGGCCCCATGCTCTTCACCAATCTGACCAGCTGAGCAAGTCACCGACTCTCTGTTTTCTCGCTTCATGTTTCCTTCTTCCCCCCCAACTCCGTGCGGAATGCGAATTCCAGTCCGTCTGTCTCTGTTTCTGCTCCTGCAAATCATACTCCCTGTCGAAAAAAACTCGTGGAAAATGCGGAGCAATTATACCTTGATTCCATCTGCCTTTCTTCCGATAAATGCCAAAAGAAGAAGTAGTACAATGTACAATCGTTGCTTTGAACGAAGAAAGCCTCTGAAAATTTCTTGCGAATTTCCCCAAGCGCTTCATAATTATCACATTAGACTCCTTCGTTTTCGTCGCTTTTAGTCCCGGATTTCGTCACCTTATCCTTATCCCGAATTCGTGTACAGGGACGCCTGCCTTTCGCCTAATGCCGTCTTAGAACCCCTAAGCCTCTTTTGCTAATATGAAAGGTGAAGAGTAGGAAAATGGAAACTGTTTAGACAGTGCTGCCGCCCTCCCGGTCTGGTCTGCTATGTCGAACGAAGTGTGCGCCAAATATGCTATGTTCTCGAGGTGTGAAAGAGTATCGCGGAGTACCTGCTCCACCTGCCGGGGGGAAAAAAAAAGTCATAGCGCTTTCGGCATCTTGGTCTAAGGATGATTAAAGTTGCAGACTTGCGGATAATCTCTATTTCCCAAGTTGTGGGCTAGCCAACGGGCTCACGGCGTCCAAGGGAGCGTGATGAAGCGCTGGTTGTCCTTCCGCCTCGCCGTATTGTCCCTTCTCCTTCTTTTCTAGCACCTCCTTGACCCAGGCAGAGACTTCCGGATCTTCCGTGCTCGAATGGCTGAAATCCACCTTCTGGGCTGCACCGGCAACCGCCTCGACGCTGGCGTCGTTCTCATCTGCTTCTTCTTCTTCTTCCGTTATGGTCTCTGGCTTGGTCAGGTCTGCAAGCCATTCTGACGCAAGTAGTGCTTGATATGTTGGCCTTAGTTTAGGCACCTTGTTGAGACATCCATGAACGAATATTCGTGCTGCTTCGGAGTACCGATCTGGCAAGTCTGGCGGATCTCCTTCGACAATAGCCTATGAGTTGTTAGATTTCATGCAAACGAACAAGGTGAGTCTAACTGTTCACTCACGCTGAGTTGACTGAATATCGTCGACGACACTTCCGGGGGATAGGGGTACTTCCCCATGCCGCATTCGATAATTGTCAAACCCAAGCTCCATATATCGCTCTGTACACTATATGTACCATCCCCTGCGCCGGTCTGCATAAAAGCGCCACCGGAGATCCGCTCAGGGGCCATGTAACTTTGGCATCCAATGTTCGTTTTGGCGATGCTTGCCACAAGATTACCGCTCACACCAAAGTCACATATCTTGACTTGGCCTCGAGTATTGATGAGAATATTCGTAGGCTTGACATCACGATGTATGATGTTGTGCTTATCTTTCAACTCCTTGAGACCCATCACGGTACAATATGTGATTTTGCGGAGCACACTCTCCGGAATGCCTCCCGAGTAGAGCTTGTCGATAGAACCACCATCCATGTATTCGAGACACATATACACTGCGCTCTCCTGGAAAAAGGCGCCGTAGAATTCGATAATATACGGAGATGCACATTCGTGGAGAATGACCAATTCCTTCAGTATAGTCGTCAATTTTGCCTCATCCAACTCTAGGCGAATTTCTTTCATAGCCATGACTGTCCCGGTGGTAGAACCAGTCTTTGTCTCACTGTCTGCCTTATCTTGTGTGCCCGTTGGTAGACCTGGTAAGGAGGCAGATTTGAATCCGGAAAGGCCCGGACCGAAGCGCGGGACTCGCAGTTTGGTGTGCCTCACCTTATAGACGGTGCCATAATTTCCCTTTCCCAACTCGTCCAATTTCTCGACTTCGTCGAGTGATATTCTGAAGACGGACCCGTCCGAGAAGTCAACCCCCTTATTTGTGATGATCGCCTTCCCCTTAAAAGTCAGATAACCCTTTTCAGAATCGATATACTCTTCGAATTGCTTCATCTGCGACATGTGAGCACTCCCATTTTGGGTAGGCGTCGTTTGGGAACTGCCAATTGGGCCAGCAGATCCGGGAGAAGGAGGCGGAGCGCCTCCACCCATGTCTCCGAGCTTCAGCCCGAACCGCCTCTTACCCGCTAGACCTCCACCACCAGGAGGCATCGAGGGTACAGTAGGGGCTGATTTGGGGAACGAAGAAGGAACAGGCCTCTGATGAGCTCCAGGCATTTGAAGATGTCTAGGCAAGCCACCGAGGACCGGTCCGCCTGGGGAAGGGCCCGGAGGCGGAGTGCCCTGTTGGGAATTCAGTGGAGAGCTGCCCTGGCGTGACAAGTGGAAGGCTCGCATCTTCGCGTTCAGGTCTTCAGGCAGGCGACCACTCGACATGTGCGCGGCAGCAACGGGACGTCTCGCATTAGACAACACGCCAAGAGGTGTGGACGAGGCAGACATTGGATGTCCCGGGTTCTGGGGATCGGACACAGAGCGCAATGACGGCATTCTCTTCGACGGCTCGGGGGCAGGTTCGTTGGGTGTCTCGAGCGGCGTGCTAGCTTCAGAGGAGCCGATGGAGCCTGGGGATATTGGACTGCCTAGTACGTCCCTATCAAGAAGTTCCTCAGGTGTCGCGGGCACCGAGTCCGGGTCGGGTTGTACGCCGGCCATTATGGAGGTAGTGGGGTGAAAAGAGAGAAGAATGTCTACCAATGCGCCTCAACTATCATCACCGAGCAACCGAACCGTATTAAAAGTAGTTCTATTTTTCTTTGTCGGCGGGTGGGTAAAGAGTGCGGTCCACCGAGAGGATTTGGCGAAGAATGAGTAATACTACAAGCGATAGAGTTAAACGGCAGGGCACGGGCACTTCGGCGGCTGGCAAGGAATAGTATTGGGTTGGCTTTGAGAGATCGAAATTTTCTTCCACATGAAAAAGTGGCAATGCGCGCAACACCGATTCGTCGGCACAAGGGTCTTGAGTCGTTCTAGAGTATGGGAATTTTTTTCATTAGCGGTTATGGTTTCATGACGGAGTGGTCGGGACCCAAATTGGACCCTTGGGGTACTTTGAGGTGTTATTGGGTTTGAAGGGTTCCATTCTTCTCGAGGGCAAACCACCAAGGATCTGCCTGATAACCAGACAACCAGACAGCCTAATGAGGTACAACTATAGGGCTGCACGAACCTTGTCAAATCCGAGACACTAGCTTGGACTGCCCAATTGCGATATTCATCAGCTGTCAAGCCTTCACGGTTTGCAGGGAAATATCGTCGACGTAGTAGCACCGGTGATAGTGTAATAGTATAGTAGTATCGAGGTCGCGGGAGGAACAGACGTGGCGGATGTATGCGGCCGACTTTGAAGTTTGACGGAACCACTATGTAATACCTAGGAAACTCAGTGACTATGTTAGAGAATACGCATGTTGACGAGACGGCTTGTCGGGTTGTGGAACCTTTCAGACGTGTCTCCTCGTCCTTGGACCCTCAAGAACGTTGGATAAGCTGGAGTGCTGGAGTGCTGGAGTTCTGGAGTTCGGTCTAGTAACGTGAACCGGATGATCGACTCTCGTAGCTATGTTTTGGAGAAGCTGGATGATTTAATGATGGAGGGGGGGGAAAGCCGTATGGAATCGGTGGTGCTTCCGTAGATTTTAGTGGATGGGCTTGGGGGTGGATGCCCCGCGTCTATCTGCTAAGATGCTGGACGCTGGACGCTGGAACGCTAGGACCCCGACTGCCCGAGCCGCTGAAAGACCTGACGTGGTCCAAGCTCGGGACCTTTTCTGGTGCTTATCCAATCAGACCGGTCCTTGGTAGCTTACAACATTAGGCTTGCTAACACATTAAGTAGGATACAGTGATTGCGGATCTATCAGGGACCGATATCTTGTCAATGCGATCTCTCTTTTACATTGTCATTCTCCTTCCTTTGCAGATTAATATTTTGCCCGTCCACACTACATAGAGCCAGGTCTGGGCAGTCTACGAGATTGACCAGACGTGCAGTATGGGCGCTTGAACGAAAGACCTTTGCGTCACATTTATGGGGCTAGCTCAGCCTACCCGGTTGGCAACGGGCACCTAACTGGTTGAGAAAACATGAAGAGATACAAAACTCGAAATGAGACCAGTTGTGGTTGGAGAATTCCCAGATAAACCCTTTGGGTGGGGAGCATACAATTATCACGAGCTAATTTGGGGATGCAGCCGGGAACAACTCTGGCGTGCTGCAATACATCACATCAGGATATCAACGCTGACAGCACTGGATGATCTTTGCCTCTACAATAGCTGATCACCCCGCAAATGAAGCTGTCAAAGTAGTAATGTAGATAGGCGGCATACGGGATTCCAGAGCAACGTCATCCTCTTCATCAGCAGGCAGAGAACACAGCAACGATTAAATCCATCTCTGCTGTGCATATGCCAAGTACCATTGGCTCCTTAGAAACTTCCAGTTAAATATCTGCCTACATGTAGGTTAGCTTGTTGAATTTCTATATGGGAGTGGCTTAAAATCAAGGTGGAAAGCTAGCGCCCTCTCTCAAGCCACATACATTACGTATGCATGCCATTAACCAGAACTGATAAGACTAAATAACGTCATCGTTACAACTTGAATACCACCGGCCTTCCTCAGCCCAACCAGCCAGACTGCTGTGCCTACCTTACGTGGACCTGAACTTTGGGCAATGATGTTATAGATCTCGCTTTTTTTGCAACTCCAAGCGTTGTTACAACCTGCCTCGCGGTAGCACTGCATTGGCCGTCGCGGATTGGCAAATACACATAACACAGGTTTGATTCGAGCGGCAGTTCAAGCTACCACTCCTACTCCGCCAGCGCGCAACGCCGCCTTGGAGCAAGAATGATAGTGTAACACGGCAAGCAAATGGCACCATTCGGAGTGAGCGGTGTGCCAAGCAGTCAATTTTCGAGACGAATGAGGACGCTACCCCAGGTACTTGTGATTAATATGAAATCTTGGCTTAGGGCGGAATATTTCAGACGATATCCACGGCTTCGTGCAGGAACCTATACTCATTCATCATAAAGCCATAGGACCAACATGATGTCCAGAGCATGCTCCTACCGAAACGGTCACTTTTCATGTACAAATCAAAAGTTTCCTTCCAAACATTATCGTATGTTCTTAAGCTCACCACTACACCGGTGGAGCCGAATATTACCTTGGCACGCAAGCACGGTGTACTGAGTAAGCGGATTCACAGTCGTCACGGCTACACCTTCGGCGTTCTGAGTGGTACTTATGATAAGACTGAGAAGTACTGGGGAAAGCGTTATTCGGCTCATATGCTGAATTGATTTTGAAGCTGTGTATTTCCATTAATTACGAGCTAATCACATCATTGGAGTCAAAGACTTACCATCGGTGACAAGACTTGGCCAATGTCTCTGGTCTCTACCGAGATAGATGCGTCATAGGGTTGTAGACTGGAAATTTCCAACACAATTGAGGTCTCCAGTGGATGCGCGATAAAGCTGTACGTACCTGTGGACATCCCCGTCGGAGTACCTTGTACGGAGCTTTGGAGCCCCCACATTGGCTGCGAGGGCGGGTCTCAAGGGATGTTTTGGTACCCTGAACCAGCCAATCAACTAGCACCGGTGATTCCACCCAAATTGTTTCGTAGTGGACCTGCAGGTCTTGCTGCGCTTGCTGCAACCTAGACCTCGTTCTCGGCAGCTTCAGTCAGCCTTCAGACGCGCGATCCAATGTTTCATTGGTACGTGGACTTGATCCGGTACGTACCTAGGTATTCTCTGCTACGAGATCTCCAGGGCGAAAGCCTAAACCAGCACCAGCACTTCTCGGAGCTCGACTTCCCTTTGATGCTTTTTATTCCTTCTATTCTTCCCAATTCATTCAATCAATTCTTCTGGGCACGGTTCCCACTCTAATAATCGTAGCAGTCTCGCAAAGTAGCTACTAATCTTTTTTTTCTCTTTCTTTCGTCCCTTTACCCGTGTCCTTTGATTCCCATTTAGATTCTACATTTCTTTTCCCTTCGTATCTCCGACCTCGACCTCTCTTGTGGTCTTGCTCTGACGGGTGCGCAGCTGGTCTGAATAGCGCTGGATTTCTTGACGAAATCAACAACCACACAGTCATAGCGTAGTCTAAGGCCAAGAATCGCGAAACCAATCAATATTGAGGGACGACGCCTGTCATTCTTACCCTTCACTCTACCGATCCGCCGCGCCAAGTCTAGCTGGGGAATCCTCTTCGATCACACGATTACGCCATTCCGGCCGCTCGCGCACGCCAGCCCGTAAGACCGACAACCATAACGACAGCGTAGTACTCTACCCTTCGTAACATATCTGAACCTCAGGAGATGGAAAAGATGGATTGGACGGCTTCAAACCCGACTTCTTTTCGGGTGAACAACCCTTCTCTAGACTGGACACCTGGCCCTCCAGCGATGACGATATTGGCAAAGCCTCACGACTCGCACCCTTCGATCGACCACCTGATATTACTCGTCTTCGAGGCCGTCTTAGAAGTCGTCTGTGTCAGCTTGCCTGGATATGTCATTGCGAGGTTAGGGCACTTCGATGCAGACAAGCAAAAATTCTTAGCAAATCTGAACGTAATGCTCTTCACGCCATGCCTAAGTACGAAAGCGTCGTCATTGCGCCTATTCTCGATTGTATGCTAACAAGAAGATAGTCTTCACGAAACTTGCATCGCAATTGAATGCCGACAAACTTATAGACCTCGCGGTTATACCCTTCATCTTCATCATACAGACTGCTGTCTCTTATGCAGTATCCGTGGGCGTGTCCAAGGCGTTCCGATTCAAGAAGCGCCCGGCAAATTTTGTGACTGCTATGGGTGTGTTTGGAAATTCCAATTCTCTCCCGATTTCCCTGGTCATATCGTTGTCGCAAACTTTGAAGGGACTCCACTGGGACAGGATACCAGGCGACAACGACGACGAAGTCGCCGCACGTGGTATATTATACCTCTTAATATTCCAGCAGCTAGGACAATTAGTTAGATGGAGCTGGGGATACCATGTTCTACTGGCACCCAAGAGCCGATACGAGGAATACCAGAACGAGACGGTAGAAGAGGGCAGATATCGAGACAATGTCTCCCAACATGAGGCCTTGATACCTGGCTTAGACGGGTCCGTCGTGGAAGATGATGACTCGGACGACTCGGAGGAGTCAGACGTATATGAACCGGCTGGTCGGACTCCAGTGGCTGGAACCTCGCTGGCCTCGCCAGCCGACTCGGACGATGAGGCTAGCTCGCCGAGACGTTTGGCTAAGGACCACGTCAACGGTGTTTATGGCACAAATGTTCGTTCTGTAACAGCCGGGCCTGGAGACATTATGACGTTTCCTCGCATGCGGGATATGAGCGATCCGGACATTCCGAGCGGAGTCAAGGGCTATTACGCTCGTGCGAGATTCGGCGTCAAGAGGGCTCTCACATCTACTCAGCAGCGTGTCGTCGAGGGCTCAAATTGCGCGTATCAACGCCTTCCCCGTCCTGTTCAGAACGGCTTGGCCAAAACATGGAGAGGATGGCTCCGGGTTTATAACTTCCTCTGGGAGTTTATGAACCCGCCGCTGTGGGCCATGCTATTCGCTATTGTCGTTGCTTCAGTGCCCGATCTACAGCGCCTCTTCTTCCAAGAAGGAACATTCATCAACAACAGTGTCACAAGGGCGGTGTCTCAGAGTGGCGGTGTTGCTGTTCCGCTTATTCTTGTTGTGTTAGGGGCTAATCTAGCTCGAAACACCCAAAAGCAGGAGACCAGGGATCCCGAGGAAGAAGAGATTGGCAAGAAACTGCTCGTTGCTTCTCTTATTAGCCGCATGCTTCTCCCTACCATAATTATGGCACCTATCCTAGCCCTCTTCGCCAAATATGTCCCAGTCAGTATACTTGACGACCCAATATTCGTCATCGTGTGCTTTCTTCTGGTTGGGGCTCCGAGCGCGTTGCAACTGGCACAGATCTGTCAGATCAACGAAGTGTATGAAGGAGTCATGTCCAAGATCCTATTCCAGAGCTACGTTATCTGGTAAGTTGCAGTTTTTGAGGATGTGTAGAGACTTTTGCTAATCCACGATTTCCAGGATCCTTCCTTCTACGCTGATACTTGTCATGCTGGCCCTCGAGACCGTGGAATGGGCAAGATGATTAATGAAGTCGTCGGTAGCTCTTGTATTTGTACGAAATCATGTGTGATGTGCGAACAACAAAAGGAAAACCAAGGAATAAACAAAACCACTAAGGCGAGGATCGATTCGAGGGTTCGGGCACTAATAGGGTCATGTCTCAGCCAGAGCATGGCATACCATGGCCAAGTGTGAGACAGTGCTGGCATTCATATGCCATCATCAAGCGTTGACGCAGCGAAGGTCACTAAACGGAACCTACCTATACTGACAGCAGTTGGGACTGCTGTGCGCATTAGCTGGCCCTTCAAGTAGGTGCTCTGGATAAATTTTTGAGCTACCACCTCAACATTGTCCTCCTAAGGAGCCGAGGTCACTGTACATATAGCGCGATAAATAGTTATAAAAATGTGCGATATATGGGAAGTTTACGTAATGTGGGAGAGTAGCTAAAGAATTCATGTTAAACAAGTAGTAATTTGATATCTAAAAGAGCTAGAAATCGACTCTGCAGCATACTGGATATGTATGTACCTATGTACTCCAGCCCACGTTTGCAAATGAGGTTTTGCGATACATGTATTCAGATAGTGAAAATAATATGCTTCAAGGCCAAATAGACCCCGCGATGTCATATGATAAGTCAATGGAAGTAACGAGAACCCCACCCTAGGACGTCTCAGTAGGTACCTGGCTGCCCACAGGAGTGTGGGTGTACCTACAAGGATGGGTACATTAGGCGGTGCATGTACTCTGGGACTAGCGTGTTAGCCGGGATGCGCCGCGAAAGTGATGTAACTAGCATCGCTAACATCACTAACATCTGCTCACTTTCACACTTTCACACCTCAACAATTCTATTCTTTCGCAAACAATTGACGGGCCGTCTTTGGCAATTTGTGCTTGCTTCCTCACGTTTCCTATATACACCTTACACAGTCATTCACTCGCCGTTCAATATAGGCCGTAAGAAGAAGCACCGCAACCACAAAGGGTCGAAACAACGCCCGTGGTCAAGAAGGAAGATGGGTCAAGAGACTTCTCATCTGATCGACCCGGACACTCCCCCGGAGACCCTATCGGATCGCAGCCTTCGTGCTGTCGCCAAGTTCATCAAGGATGGCGGCGCAAAGAAAATTGTTGTCCTGACCGGTGCCGGTATCTCTACTGCTGCTGGAAGTGAGTTCCCTCCTCTCAACGTTCTTCATAAGTGCCATATAACAAGTTATTCATGATGTCGCAGTTCCTGACTTCCGCTCCCCCAAGACGGGACTGTATCACAATCTTTCGCGCTTCGACTTGCCACATCCCGAAGCGGTCTTCGAGATCGACTTCTTCCGCAGCAACCCAGCGCCATTCTATCTGCTGGCCAAGGAGTTGTATCCTGGCAATTTTAGCCCCACCATCTCACATGTGTTCATCGCACTGCTAGCCAAGAAAGGCCTCTTGCGCATGCTCTTCACTCAGAACATTGATTGCTTGGAGCGTGCAGCCGGCGTACCCCCGGACAAGATCGTCGAGGCCCACGGCAGCTTCGCCACGCAGCGATGCATCGACTGCCGTACCGAGTTTCCGGACGACCTGATGCGAGAGCACGTCAAGCGCGGAGAACCGCCGCATTGTATTCGCGAGGGCTGTAATGGCCTAGTCAAGCCCGACATCGTCTTTTTCGGCGAGCAGCTCCCCGAGAGGTTCTTTCACAACATTTCGGTGCCGGCCCTAGCAGATCTCGTCCTCGTCATGGGTACTAGCTTGCTAGTCCATCCGTTCGCAGGCTTGCCGCGTAGCGCGAGAGAAGGCGTGCCTCGCGTGCTATTCAACCTTGAACGCGTAGGCGATCTAGGCACCCGCCCGGATGACGTTCTATGCCTGGGCAGCTGTGACTCCGGAGTTCGGAAGCTGGCGGACGAGCTAGGTTGGCGTGATGAGCTGGAGGCTATGTGGCGAGGTATCGTCGGCGACAAGGAAGCTGAAAGACAGCTATCCAAGGCAGAGAAGGAAGAATCCATCAAGGATGAACTCGAAGAAATCGTCGAGGACATGGAGGATAAGTTGGCTATGTCCTCAGGCACCGAGGAGCGCGAACCCGATGCTAACGTCGGGCAGCAGGATGAGGGCACGGCGGAGGACGGCGGCTTGCGCGGAGCGGGTGTACCTACGGATGTGTCTTCGTCTGCTGATGCGACGAAGCTCGTGGACGACGGCGTGGAGGTTCCATCGGAGGCTGTTCACCGGCTGGGCGAGGGAGTTCCGGCCCAGGAGAAACAGGAAGAACGGGAGAAGGAGACGCCCGATAATACGACGAACCTAACCTACGAGCCGCTGAAACCTACCACGGAGGGACCCGTTACAGCCGAGACCGACCTCAAGACTGACGAGAAGGGTAAAGGCGAGAAACCGGCGCTGTGAGCGCTTACATACTAAGGGTGGAATGGATAGATGGCATGATAAACGCTAGGTACCCCTGCTGCATTAAGTTCGCTGGCTGGTAGAAGTGGTTGATGAAAGCAGGCGCATATGTATAGATGCCCAAGAGTGATCAATATACCCATGAGTGTTAAGAAGCATTACACAGGTACGTCTTATTTTGCCAAACGAGAGGAGTGGGCGCGTAGGCGTACTGTTTAAGCCGGTTAGTTGGCCTCAACTTCCTCCTTACCTTCATGATATAATTAAAGAGTCTTTTTTCAGTAGAGAGTAGATGATGATGCTTCCTGCTCACTGCCATTTTGAATAGAGGGTGAATAAAATGATGTAAAATGAGTTCTTTTCCACAGCGATGCGGCTGGCGGTATTAAGTTGTCACGAGCCAACTCCCGTCCAGTACTAGAACCATTCTACAAGAACCAAGGTTGGGAATAAGGGATCAAGATCCTCCAGTGTTATGCAAATGGTCGCCGGCCTGCTACAAAACAGTACACCGTTCCTGGGTTTGTAGTTTAATACACGCGAGTCCCGTAGCATCCATGTACACAAGAACAAGAATATGACACAGCAACGACCAGGACCAGCCAACGTAACAGGCACAAGCGCGTGCTGATAATCATTAACAATATACACTAACCCTATAGACAGACAAACGGATGGACAAAAAAAGGTACGCGAATATTCTTTTTTCCCCATCCCTCCAAATAGATCCCTTGCCTTTCCTTCCTTCCCTCCCTGCCAGCCGCGCCTAGGCGGCCTTTCTTTTTGTGGTTCCTCCGAGTACACGCTATGCTATATGCTATATGCTAACAAGGCCCAGCCGCTGATGCCGATGAAGATGCTGACGGTGATGATGGTGGTGAATAGTGATAGTGGTACACGATGCCAAATTCCCGTTTCCGAACGCCCAACTTGATTCTCCGCAAATGGGGGTTTTGGGGGTGGGGGGTATCTCGGCTGCAAATGCGATGCGATGCGATGCGATGCGATACAATCGTACAAAGGGAATGAGTAATGCGAAGATGCGAAAAAAACGAATGCTGCCTGGTTTATATGCTCTGCTGTCCCGCGCGCCGTAGAAATAAATGGGACGTTTAGGTCCGACAAGCCCAGCTAGATAAACCCGCCCCCGAAATCATCCCCCACGATCGCAGGGCTCCTGAGCCCGCGCCCCTGGTTCGTAGCAGTCACCGTGTTTGCCCTCGGCGGCGGCGGCGGGCCTGGCGAGGGCGAGGACTCTGCGTCTCTGAACCTGGGCGACAGGGGCGCGGTCTCGGAGCGCTTGGGGATGATGTGCGGCGGCTGCAAACTCCCCGCGCCTGGCGTCACAATGTCCCGCCGCAGCGGTGGTTGCTCGAGAGTAGGCGTCATGGGACGGCTGAAGTTAAACGACCGGAACCCGAACGGCGAGTCGGAGCGTGCGGCCACACCTTGCGGTAGGACCCTCGGCGGCGTAGGAAGAGGGGATTCTGCCCTTGAGAATGGGGACTCGGCCCGGATGCCGCCGTAGACGAAGGGCGACTCGGGGCGGTACGACTGTGAGGTCTCGAACGCGGATCCTGTGGGCGAGGGCAAGGGCCAGTCCGAGGGGTCCGGCGTTGGTACGTTGCGGTGCCCTAAGCGCGGGGGCTCGAGTTGCTCTTCGGGGTCGTCTTCCAGGAGGAATGTCTCGACCTTCTGTAGGTGAGATCGGACGCCGCCTTGGAGCGGTGGTGGCGCGAGCTGAGAATCTATCGGTGGGAAGCGAGGGCTAGCCAGGGGCCCCGTTTGAGGCAATAGTGGGCTATCGGGGGATGGCGGCCGGTCGTAATTCGAGCTGTCGAGGGATGCTCGGCGAGACTGGGGTTGGGACGAAGGCTGGGACGAGGGCTGGGACTGAGGCTGTATCTCGTATTCATCTACCGCAGGCCGGCGTACGTTTCTTGTATTCGGCCTACCGGGTCTTCCGTGCGCTCCGAAAGCAGCCGGCGGAGGGCCACTTCTATCTCTCACACGTCCATGGCAACCGCCTCCCGTTGGCGTCTGAGGCCGCTGGCCCATCATGAATGGAGCCGGTGGATACGTCCCAGCCCTGTCTGGCGTCCTCGGGCGATGATCTAGATTCAATGGTGGAGGCCGCACGAGTGGGCGAGTCTGAGGTCCAGATCCGTTGGACGTCTTAGGTCGCTGGACCGAGTCATCTATGCGCGGTCTTGAGAGTTCCACCACCTTCATCTCGAGGCTCAATCTCCTAGGCGCAGTGGAAGTCAGCGTGTCGCGTCTAGCCCCGACCTGCCGGATGATTGGTTCACCCAACAAGTTCATCAAGTTATTCGTAGGCTTTTCCTCGCTGCCGCGGGGAGTCGATATCGGCGAGGGAATAGACGCCGGGCCATAATTGGGCATATCCCGCATGTTCCGCACTTCCTTGAGAGCAGTCGGCATATTCCTGTGGCTACCTCTGCTCGACGGGCGGAAGACATCATCCCTAGAAAATGATGGTCGCCCGAGCACCGGACTCTGATTTTCTACGCCTCTGATAGACTGCGGGGGAGAGGGAGGCTTAATTGGCGATTGGCTCCTCGTCGGCGGCTCGACTGGTTGCGGAGCAGGGCTTGGCCTCCTTATCCGTAAAGGCATTGGGACCTCGTCTTCGTTTGGAAACGGAGTGGCCGCCTCGCTAGGGGTTTCCACGTTAAGTTCGAATTGACCCAACGGCGACTTCGGCGCGTTTATCATTGTCACTGTAAATTGTGATGGGCCTTTGGTAGAGTGCATTTCGAGAGGGTTCATCCAGTTTTGTGGCGGTGATTGCTGCTTTACAGGAGATGCTGGCCGAGACGGATTCCGGACGGGGACTGGTGGCACAAGATCCGTAGTCGAGGAATTATACCGGTTGGTGCCTAGGTTAGGATTTGAAGCATACTGCTTTAAATTCGGAGGATTTAATTGTGATAGTTCGGACATGCTCATAGCTGCAGGGCCAGCCGACTCGGAGCCATACGGTGAAGCCCTCGCCCGCGTGGCCGTGATCTTGTACGAGTTCGATGCGTCCGGCTGGGTCACCGAATAGACATTCCCACCAGCAGGCACATTGTTCGCGACTCCCCTAATAGGAAACTCATCGTCCACCACAGGACTTTGGTCGAGTTTCCTCCGTAATTGAGTTGGTGAGATTTCTACCTCGGTTTTCCTACCCGCTGTCAGCTGAAGTTCCCGACAATGGCCTCTTCGACTTACTTCTTTTTCTCGCCACCGATTTTAAACCCAAAGAAAGAGACCATTTTCCCTCCTCAAAAGATAAATTTACGCACTACTTTCCTCCTCCAGCAGGATTGCCAAACGCCGACTCCGGTAGTCAGAGCAGCCACAGAATAGAACATCAAGAAGCAGAGAAGATTCAGCTGATCTGTAGATTCAGGAAAGTATATTGCTCGGACCGCAGAATCGGAACAAGGACCGCGACAGGAAGGCTTGTCTAACAGCGGGGTTGAAACGAGGATGCTAGCAGCCCTTGTCGATCGTAATAGCAGTCAAGAACAAAAAGTCACAATGTAATCGAGGTTTGCTGACAGGATGCCGTGCGTGATCCTTCGGAACTTGATAACCAGGAGCAATTCGTTGCTATTTGGAGAAATAGCCAGGAAAGGGTAAGCTCGTAAGGCGCATGTAGAAAGGAATTCGCGATGAAGTCTGGCAATTCTCCCAATGGGTTTCACGCGTACGCGGTGGATGTGGTATCTCCAAGTCGCCAAGCCCAAGGGCTCTATTCCCGATGATACCCAATGTCTCTTTACTCCCCAACAGGGACAGTCAAGCATAAACAAATACTGTCAAAGCTTTTCGTGAGAAGTGGAAAGAGTGCTTACCAGCATTGATATGATCACGAAGATGGGAATTAGATATTATGCATAGCAGGCAGAAGATGAGTGACAAGCGAAATGCAATGGTGATCGATCCAGTCGAAGATGAGAATTGACATCCCTATCACGAAGCATGTCAGACCCAAAAGGGCAAGGGGTCATATACAAGGGCTCCACAAAATTCAGGGGAACAGTCTTGAGCTAGGGATTCGATAGCCCTAGTCGGGTCTTGGCAGGGGGCCCCTTGCGTCGAGGTTCTGTGATTAGATCCCCTTTCAGCTGAACAGAGATTTTCTATCCTACACTATGTAAGTACCATGTACGGAATACGAGTATGGAGATGTTCCAGTTTCGCCAGAGTGGAAACGAAGGTCTTGAGCCGCATAACATGAGACGAAATGCTCCAGTCAGCCTCCCATAGCAGTGAAACAGAGTATACATCTTGGGCTAACTTGCCTGCCAAATGTAAAGAATACTACATACATAGTATGTGGATTCTTAGAACTGTCGGGAAGGCCGGTTATCATACCCATGTAAACTTCGGTAGGAGACAATAAAGGCCATCTTTCCTAAATACCTAATGTAAGTCATGGGTTATATTGACAGCTTTACCATCACCTGGCTTCGGCAAGAGCAGATTTCGACAGCTGCGAACGAGCCACAATGTCGCAAGGTCGAAACACAACGCCCGAAAAAAGCAGAGCAGGGATGCAGCGAGTGATGTAGGTGGCTCGGAGCCTTCCGAATCTTAACGCTAAAAGACCCTGACGAAACGGTTCTTTAACCGACACCAACTACTCGGAACTCGCGACATTCGAGGCTTGCGATGGTGAAATGGTAGTCTGCTGTCTTCCTTGACTTGCCCCGCTAGCTTGCCATCCCGTTCGACCAAAGTGAAACAGCCGTACGATCACGGCGGGCACGGAAAATATCCCCGCCACGATTATGAAGGGCAGAGTGCTCGCAATTTTCCGAGCTCCATCCCTGTTTTAGAGCCGCAGAGGCTCTCATCATTTCAATTTTCTCGCCGAGATCAATGGTCGCCTTCAATGACCAAAGTGTTAAGAACGATCCAGTGAATCAAGGAGGGAAGCTGACCAAATGACAGAGCTGTTAGTGCTTGGTTCGGGGTTAATTATTATTATTATTATCTATACGCCGAGTACCTATTTCCTTGTCTTTTTGATTACAGGCAAGGTGTGCGGAACTGCTGCAGGGTAACTCTTCTATTGTATCTTTTACCCGATAGTGTTTTATTTATGATCTAATAGCGTCTTACCGAATGTTAATAGCTGCGTTTAAGGTTTGTATTTAAACACTTGTTCCTAAGGAGGGGAAAAGGCCCTTTGGCTTAAAAAACCTTCTCTATAAGGTGCTTAATTGTTTTTTTATCTTTATTTTTACCTTTTTTTGCCTTTAAGCGTGTTTTTTTATATCTTATTATATAGCATTTAAAGCCGCTAATTAAAAGGCGTTTTAGTTATAATTTAATAACGAGTTAATAGTAAAGTATATTTTAATTATGCTTTTATTTTTATTTATAATATTAGTTTTTTTTTACTTACTTAGCAATTTTATTTATATATTAATTATAAGTTATTTAAAAAAAGATAAATATAAAGTAAAGGTATATTTTTTATATTATTAGCTTAGGTTTTTTAAAATAAATAAAGTTTCTTACCTATTAGCTTTAATTAATTTATTTCTTAGCCTTTTTAGGCTAGCATTAACACTTTTAACAACTTTTTAACTATATAGCTTTAAAATGTTTAGCCTTTATTATAAATCTAAGCTAATAGCGCAATAATAATACTTCCCTTTTTACTATTAAATATTAAGGTTTAATTCTATTAGAAAACAGAATTTGTGGTGACTGAGAGATTTAAACCTCCTCCCTGCCAATGGAAGGCCATCGCGGCAGAAGCGAACCAGGTATGGAACCATTATGCCAAGTCACCTGTTGGCGGTAAAGCATGTCCTGATCATGCTCTTATTCTTGTCTACGATATCGGTCTTTTTCTACTCGCTTGGCGGTTCCGCTTGCATGCCGGTTATGGGTTGTTTAAGGAAGGGTGAATACAGGGTGGAGGCACACCCCTCGTATCGTTGGCTCAGGTCTTTTGGGATGGACAAGGTCGGTTCGGGGTTAATTCCAATGCTACAATTAGTCGCTTCAGAGGTTCTGTCACGACTGGTCTGAGGCTACTACCTACTTCTCAAGAGCGCTTAGCTTAGAGAAGGAAGAATAGTCACGAACACACTGAAGGGATAGCGGCTATAGTCTAGGGTATTTCAGTGGTTGCCTGCATGTGGTAAGAGGTACTCACTCTGTCGCCAATTGATGTTGTATCGTTTGCTGCAAGACATATCGTAGATGAATTTATCGAAAACGAAGCCACAAGCCGTTCTCGCACGGCTCCAGTTCCTGAGTAAGGAGATCGTCCTCGGGAGTGTTCAAAAGCAAAAACACCCCCAGGTATTGGCAACAGTGGGATTCGTACGGCCAGTCTCGATGACAGGTACATACGTAATGCCGGATTTCGCATGACAGGTGGTGTGGTCACAATATGTACAATGCTGTCGTCGTCCAATTGATTTCATCATATTACATAGAAAACGACGAAGCTTTCACATGCTACGAGGAAACCGGTCGATCGCTACTCGGCTGCGGATCCGATCCTATTCCCCATCTTTAAACTGGATCCGACCCCCGTAGTTTCCGTACTGGTCGATTGTGATGGTAGAAATGCTCCGTATGTATCTTCAATGACGTCACAACAGCGTATTGCTTATATCTGAGTTCAACTAACGGAACGCTCACAAATACAAAAAGGTCGATTGGACACAGTTCCAGACAGCGATCTATCTCCATCAATATCAGTTAGATTCGAAGCTAGACATCCAATAGATTCGTGAGAATTGTTAATCATGCCCGTCGAAACGAAAAGTATACCCACTACCAACGGCGTGGATGAGAATCCACCTGTCGTGACTTCGATACCAAATGTAAAGATAACTAGCCAAAGAAAACCCTTCATTCAGCCCGACGATGACCAGAGGCTACCTCATACCGGTGCGTACTCCCCAAGTTATTCCCTCCTTCGGACATGCTATTGTGCTGACACCGTGTTATAAATAGGCACCGCCAGAGTTAACGTTGCAGCTACGTATGAGAAGCCCTACGGGACGACAGAGAATGGCTGGGCGAGGCGCCACCAAGACAAGACGGTGTTGCAGCAGCACTGCGAGTTCTTCGACTTTGTAAGTTGGCCCATTTGACGTCCCAGTCTCATGGCCCCTTAGCCGCGTTGAGTAATATACTGACCCCATCCAAATCAGGACCATGATGGCGTAATATGGCCGCAAGACACATTCCGGGGTTTCCACCAAATCGGGTTCGGCATCATCCTGTCACTCGTCGCCGTCTTCATCATCCATGCCAACTTCTCTTACCCCACGGTTTCCGGCTGGCTGCCGGACCCCTTCTTCCGCGTCTACACGGCCAACGTGCACAAGGACAAGCACGGCAGCGACACTGGCACCTACGATACCGAGGGTCGGTTCTCGCCTCAGCATTTCGAGGACCTATTTGCCAAGTATGCAGGGGGGCGGGATTACATGACCATCTGGGACGTCTTGGATCTCCTCAAGGGTCAGCGATGCATTATGGACCCTATTGGCTGGTTCGGTGCCTTCTTTGAATGTAAGCTCTATCCATTGATGGTTTCTCTCTTGCTGTCATAAGCGGTCGGAGACGAGGAATGGAAAATGCTAACTTTAGTTCGCAGGGCTTGCGACCTACTTGATGCTGTGGCCGGAGGACGGCAAGATGAAGAAGGAGGACATCCGGGGTATCTACGATGGAAGCATTTTCCCCACCATGGCGAAACGAAGAGCCGCCAGGAAGTAAGGCATGGTGTAAGGAATAAGGTGAAGACGTTATACGGTAGGCTGTAGCTGAGTAGATTCTCAAATGTGCAAGGCGGTTAAAGGGACGGTTAAGGCACCACCGTAATGAATGGTTTACTCTGTATAGAATGGCATTGGATGCCATCCTTGAATATTTTGCAACACCACATGAACTCACCAAGTTGTTTCGTTAAGTTCATACTTCGTTGCTTTAAGCTTCGCATGCTGGGTCCCGGGGGCTAACCCCTAGATTTCCGGTCGCACACTTTTTCGCAGCCCAACCATGACTGTAAAATTCTCCGACGTATGCGTCATTCGTCGACAGAAAGATTTTCTAAAAGAGATGGCTAGTATCATCTTTTATTCCTAGCTTAGGTCTCACTGGATTATTTCATCTATACCAGAGGGAGTAGAGTCTTTCAGCCAAAGGTCTGCTGTACCAGCACCCGAACTGAATAGCCATAAGCACAGTAATACGCCCTATAACCACCAATTTCTATTCGCTTACGCATCTATTGATGGATTTGCAGCCTTTGTTTTATCCTTCCCGCAGTATCAGATTTAGTAATCTAAACTTGCTACACTCATTTGCTATGCATACGTTGCGGCAGTCATCACATATAACCTCGTTTAAGATGCCGCAGGGCCTACGGATGCCTACCATATTATGTGCCTCTTCACACATTGTGTTAGTCCACGTTGGATCCTCCATGGCCGCTTGAAATTAAATAAGCTAAGTCATTTCAGATGCTAGAAATTTTGATAGTTGGAACAGGTCATATAGGGATGCCGCCTTTCTTGACTTATATGTTTCAAAGTGGGCGGGAGGTAGAGAACTAGGCATACACAAAAGGGGTCCTCAACAGAACTCATGAGAAATCGAAATTTTTGCTAGATCATTTTTGGGAGAAATATTTCTTTATGTACGCCAATGCTACAGAGACACTTGATAAGTGAGTTCAGCCCTCGAGACGTGACATCCAAAAGCCCAATACCGCAACTCCCCCACCGTAGATAGTCCTAAACCGTGGTGTTACTCTCAGCAGGCGCCATACCCTGCTTCCTCGCCGTATTCAAAGCTTTAAGCTTCGCCGTTCCCCAGCCTGCAACGCCGTCTTCCTGGTTATCTCCCAGCCACGGCTTCTTGGACTCTCCCAACATACTCCCGGCGACGAAGTACACCGCCAGGCCGACGATGATCAGAACAAAGGCGATAGGATACAAGAAGTGGATGGCATAGCCAAAAACGTGGATGCCGATGATGGTACCCCAGAAATTGGCCGTCAGCAGTGAGATATTGTAGAAGGCGGCGGACGCTATGCGGAAGATGAAGGGCACGACGGAGTAGAAGAGGGCGAGCACCAGCGTGTAGCCAACCAGGTATCCCGCCACCTCGTTATTCCACGTCGCCTGCTGGAAGCTTTGACGGTCGAAGATGGCTGCCTGTACGCCGTTGATGCACATGCCGAAGAGGCCCATGAAGGAGAGTACCTCGTACATGGGGCGCTTGCTGACGTACCACTCCTCGAAGACGTTGGTGAGACCGTAGCACGTAGCACCGAGGAGGGCGAATAGGTCCCCCTTAAGCATGTTCTCTGCAGGGCCGCCATTGGTGCCCTGGATGTGGTCGCTGGCAAGGAGGAGGCCCATTCCGCCGCAGCAAATCAGGATACCGACGATCTGGAAGATCTTGTACCGCACGCGCAGCAGGAGAAACGATATGATGACGACACAGACGATAGCCCAGAAGTTAATCAGCTGAGCGGAGAGAATGTTAGTGTAACGATAGGCTAGCACGGTGAAGTAGTTGCCCTGGACATCCAAGAAGCTGAGGATGAAGTACTTCCAGCCATCCACGAGCAGGATCCTGCCGTACTTCTTAGGACCATACGTATAAAGAGTGTAGGTCAGGTAGATGATCGACAAGAGGATGTACATGAAGACGGTCTGGAAGGCCGGGATGGAAGTGCCGTAGTTAGCCAGGAAAGTCGTGAAGGTGTTCGTGGCGGTAATGCAGAGTGAGAGCAGCTGCCCTAGTATGAGGACAATCCAGAAGTCGGCAGTTGTGAGGTAAGAATACCAATGAAACTTCCTAGCCTCGAGTTGATGCAATCCATGACTGACCGCTTCGTTGGTAGCATGATCATTGCTGATAGAATCGATTCGGCTCTCATTGTTACTGCCGCCCGTCACCTCCACAGTGGTCGTAGGACCGTGATATTGGCCTGGCTTTTGGTAATCCGCCATTTCGAATTGCTGGACTTGGCTATATCCCTGATGCTGAAGAGCTCTTCGGAAAGCGCCTCGGAATATCTCAATAGAGGGGACTATAATGTCCGAAAATTTCATACAAAAAAACGTCAACTAAAGGGGGTATCTTGTTCGAATGCAAATGCACCACCGAATAATGTGACCAGGCCGGGCGTCGTTTAGCCCTTATAAGTAGGTCTAGGTTGGTAGTATCTGAAAAGTGTATAGGAAAGTCTCCCTTTAAGTCTTTCTTCCGTCCCCCTTATTGCAAGCGCAAAGACTTCAAGTCGCTTGCAAGTAATGTCACCGTTGCAGGTTGCACATATGAGTATGCGCTCCGGTAGAATCGAGTGAGGGTATGGTTGAGATGAACGAACCAAGGATCATAAGAGGCGCGGCGATTATAAGGCGGAGGAGTTCAGTTTATATTGTGTCTTTCCCAGGAGAGACAGGTCAAACATTGAGGCAAAAGCCATTCGCGAAAAAGAAAAAAAATTGTAAAAAGTGAAATGGGCCGGACCGTGTAGAATCAATGGATGCGGTCGGTCGGCGTGGAAGGGTTAGTCGAGATCTGGGAAATCCTCCCGTAGAAGGTGGGGACTCGTGGGGTATCACAGGCGTGCTTGTCTCTCGTAAAATCTTTAGATCCTCGCTTCTCATTGGTCGAGTGCCCCCCTAGAGAGCAATCGCCCCGACTATTCAGCTAACTAACAAGGCTAGCCCTGGCCTGGGCCGTGGTTATCGCCGGTCCCCACCGAATCGCACATGCTCCCAGGCCTGGCTGGCGGGAGCTCCCATTGGATTCTACCCAGCTGGTAATTCCTTAGCGGGGGATCCAACATCTCAGCTTGCACATCAGCCCTTTCTCGTCGTCTTTAGCTTCTTCAACGACACCACCAGCCTTTCTTATCTTTACTCGTCAGTTAACATGATCAATTTAGCACTTCAGGTTTCCAAAACCCATGCTAGTTGTCAAGTCTCAACCAACTGATCTGAACCGAGTCATAATTGCCACTACCTCCGTGGGGTCTATCTCAGCTGAATAACTCAGAGACTTGGTGTCTAATTGTGGATAGCTAGCACATGAGATACGTGAATATCTTCACTGCGAGGAAAGAGCTATTCAAGTGATTTGATAAAGTAAAGTCCCGTCACCCAGTCCCTGGACCAACCCTACCGAACCTCAGCTGGCAGAGATGCCATCATAGCTTGATACGGCTTGATACGGAACTCACGCAAATCGAATGGATAGCAAGTAGGCATTAAGTTGGGCTGAAATCCTTAGAACGCCACATGCAAGTCTGGTGACAGGACAGGCTTGAGCACGCCGCATTAGCTCGTCGTGGCGTCTGTGGGGGAACGAGACACTTATCAACCACTAGGGGAAATCCTACAGGGTGCGAATATTTCGACATTGTACAGCTTTTGGTGGCTTCATCAGCCACATACGCATCTGGGATGAGATGGGAGAGCTTGACTCTCCACAGAACAGCTAGGCAACTCCGAAGAATCGAGAACACCATGGAATACCGCCCGCGCTTGAACCACAAATATATGAGAGTCTGGGATCGGGAGGATATGGCGTAGCTCGTTAGTATTACTCGTGGTCAGTGTCTTCCGTCGAAGATTGTTCAAAGGTGCGACTGGAGAGATTCGTCGTCCAGACGATATGATATCACGTACATGGCTTCATAATTAAGCCTAGATATATCTGCTATCATCAATAGATCTCGTATAGGCCGTGACGAAATTTGGCATGTCAAGTGGGCAAAGTGTGAGACGATGAATAAAAACATTGTGTAAATAACCCCCGATGTGACACGATGGTAGAGAAACTGCTCCTCGGAATGATTGTGTAAATTAGCCAGATGTAGCATACTCTCGGTATTCGGATTCCGCCCTCTCGGACGGGGAGCGTTGGTTAACTGGTTGAGAGGTCCTTCTTCGAGCCAGAGAATCATGAAGTAAACATTTTTATGAATGCTTTCCTAGACTCACTTCAATAAGTTATACTGACGTCAAGAGAAATTTATTCAAGCACGGCATGCTGTGAACTGCCAAGTACTGGAGGGTCTCAGGACATGATTTCATCTGGGATATGTGAACTGGTTGGTGCCACCTAGCTCATGTGAAGGCACCATATTTGCCCTCTCTAGGACTGTTCAATATCTCTCGCGGAGTGGTATATTGCTGTCCGACGAAAGGTGTAATCTGATATAATTTTTCACCTTGTTGCCTTTGACGCCGTTGGCTATTTAGGCATGTAGTCTTGGCGTTAGGTAAGTAAGGAATAGTCCCTTCTATGAGACGTTCAAGGATAGAAACCAATGAACCTCACTGTATTCGGAGGCTGAATTTAGTTCCAAATGGCCACGGCTGTGCCAGCTGATACTGCAGAGCTTTACGCAAAAGAGTAGCATTATGATAAGTCTAAGGGAACTTGATACCCAAGACAATCCACGCGGACGAGATCCATACTCTCAAGCTCCAAGGCCTCATCTAGGGGAGCGATTTATCAACGAATAGAAAACCGGCTCCTAGTAAGCTCCAAGCTGACGAAGAAGAGCCTGTCGGATCAGATGGAGCGGGAAAGCAGGCTAGCATATGTCATCAACGGTAACCAATCCATCAGGGTATAGATTCCACTGGGACACTGCTCGGAGAATCTTGGCAGCCATTCTTGCATATTGCGAGCAGAGGCACGTGCCTCGCGCTCTACCAATGGTACCTAGTGGTATATGTAGTTTCTACTGTGCCTGCTGCGCTTATGGGTCCAGGGAGTCGCCCAGCTTCGTAGCACGCAAGATACACTCAGCCCGGGAGGGTATCGTAACGACTTGGCCCGAGACTTGGCTCACTGACCGAAGAGCAAGACGTACAACGTGCAGGATCGGTTATCTTGTCGATGTCGGGTACTTTTCAGGCCAATTAGAGGTACAACTACATTGCTATCAGGGAGCGATCTACGTTTTCCGGCGCATCTGCCGGACATGAAGTTCCTCGAAGAGAGATCGTAGATGTCATCGCTCAACGGGCGGCAAAGCATGATTCGCATCTGAAAATGGAGAGCTGTAACGCGGGCATGCTCTATTTTCTGGATGAGTGATCCAGGGGGGGCGAATAAATCCTGAAGAGATCATGTGGCGGGGTTCCAATGTTGGTGATGGGAATGAGTCCAGTGCCTCTTATTACCGAAGACAAGCTACAGAGCACAGAACAGGGGAGGTTAGACTACCATAGGTAATGTATGTATGATGCCTAATGGAGCAAGACGCATCTGCGACTCCACGTAGAGAAGGATCTTGATGAAATCCTGAAATAAATCGATCTTTCGTCAACTAGAGGTAGCCAACCAGTAATAGAACTCGTACGCGGTGACTCTTCATGGTTCGATCTAGTCTGAGCGTTGCCATCTCTATGTAATATGAGATAACTCCCTGGTTTGAGCCGCGAATAAATGAAGGTCGACGTCATCGCCAGGCCAAGAAAGGAGAATTATTGTAGACCATTAAGAGCTAAAGCAACGAATACACTATCTCAGGGCGGTACTCAAGAGGGAGTTTTGGCCGGCTGCATCAGAAGGCATCGATGCTACAAATGCAACGAAGAGAAGGCATGACATTCAAATGAGAAGTAATCAAGTTCGGAGTCATGTACATATTGCGCACAAAGCAAGGCGATTCCCTCGTCGTGATGTAGTGTGCTCGGCCGGAACCCCCAGGTCAGTTAGAACAACTGCCAAGGAAGAAAAGATATGCCCGAACAGCTGACATCTTTTACATCGGTTGGCCCACACACGGGTCTATGTATTACTTCAAAGCGAACTCTTCAGTAGTCTTGATAAATTATCTCGCTGCGGGTCTACGCAGGAAACCGACTCCATGGGAAACCGTCCACTGGGTCTGCAAAAGGCATTCAAGTCCTGTAGGGGTAGAAAAGTGACGGATATTGGTACTGGCGATGCTCCCGAATATCAAACGATCAAGCTGTAGAGTGGCATTTGGAATCGCGATCCCTAGGTCAACCCACAACTTGTGTCCAGGGATGCCAGGATGAGCGGTATGGGGTTAGCAATTGGGAGCGCCATTGAACCGAAAGGAGCACATTGCCAATTCAGGAAGCTCATGGGGAAAATGACGGTCAGACCCTTTCGATCGGTTTGCCGAAGGGACCCTCCTGCTGGTCACTTTGACTCCTGAATTGTACTGTGTAAGAACCTTGTAATGCGATCAGGCCATTCATTAATTGATGACAGCGGGAATGCCATTCAAGTGGTCGAATCCGCGGGCCATCCCACAAATTGGTAGCCTCGGGTATTTAGAACCACTGGGCAGACTAGCTTCTACCTGGATCACTCCGAATTTAATATTCGCTAAGAGCGCTTAGCGGGGAAAAAAAAAAGAAAAAAGAGAGAGAAACCTAGCAGACAACGAACCAGAGCCGATGTCGTTGGAAGAGGAATTATTCGCCCGCAGGACCGACTGCTCTAATCCGACAAGATCCGAGTCCCTACGGTCAACAAGGAATAATTAGTACGGTATGCCGATACGTATAATGGACAACTGAGAAAGGGGAAAAGTCTTGACTACATGACTGCAAGAGGTGTGGATAATATGGACTTACGAAGTCCCATAACCCAGGCTTCCTAGGTTGGTATCCAGACTCTCGGGTTTCGGTCGCGACAAGTTGTTACACTATATCCTCCTGCTTGGTTCCTATCTCGAACGAATGCATAAAGCCTCTTGAAATGATGAGCCGCATTGCTGGGTGGAATCTTTAGTGTCGACCCTCCACGTGAGGATGGATACATAGTAAACCGCTGGTGGATGGATTCCTTTCCTATTAGTAGACTCTGGATGCATATGTAGAAATCCCTGTTTGCGAGCTGCGAGTTGGTCAAGCCCTTGCACACCGTTGACTCCTTTTGGGATCAGCATTCCCCCTTCCCACACACGCATATTACAGAATTGTGTTTACGGCGTTGCGTCGCATACCTGAGAAGCGATATGAGTGACAATAACGGATGTCCTGTTTGACACGAGAGACTCCATTCGTATACCGTTTTCTTCGCACAGACCGAGTAGACTGAAGGTTAAGACAAAATGGCATATG